>WNWU01000024.1:8536115-8581209 GCA_012654045.1 Ptyas mucosa
CTTGTGGACTTCAACTCCCAGAATTCTGGGAGTTGAAGTCCACAAGTCTTAAAGTTGCCAAGGTCGGAGACCCCTGGTCTAGTCTAATGGAGAGAAGGACTAGGGTTAGTACGATAGCTATCTTCCAATATTTGAGGGAAGGTGATAGACAAGACAGAGTCCAAAGCACCAGATGGCAGAATAGGAAGTAACCGGTAGAAGATTGCTAAAGAGCGATCCAACTTAGAATTGAGGAGAAATTTTCATTGTTTGTGATAATCCATAATATAAATGGCTTTAGGTTTAATTATATGTCAGCTCAATGAGATTTACTAAATCCCAATGATGCCGATAATTATTTGGTTAGGGCAATACCATGATCTCTTCTGCTGGCCTGTTTCATATTGCAAAATTGGTGCACCTATTTTTATTTCTATGCAGGTAGCTTTCGACAGAAACAAATCTTGATTTCTGTGGACTGCCCATTTTTCTAATATAACAAAATGTTATGTTGGTAAATTATATTTACCCTTATCTCAACGTAATTGAGATAAGTATGCTTTTATTATTTCATATACCCATGTCAGTTTGTATCATTCACATAGTGTGATATTTTGACTCTATTGCTTACCACTTTTCTTTATAAACACATTGCGGTAATAAATAGCAATTATACCTAGGACTACAATATTTGACTGGTTAAAAGCTCAGTCCTAAGCATTCCAATTAACTAAAAGACAGTTGCAGTTCATTCAGACACAAGATGAAAGCAACTAAATGGGTTAATAATACTTACACACCACTTCATACGTTACCCTAAATCATAATGTAATTTGGGATCTGTGACTCAGCTATTGTTGTTTGTGGAAGAGGAAACCCTATTTATTTCTTAAATTTATGTGTCACCCGTCTCTCTATCCAGAGAGATTCTTGGTATGCCAAGCTTTTATGCCAAGTTACAATGGCATAAAAGCAGGAGTGAAATCCAGCAGGTTCTGGAGAACCGGTAGTGGAAATTTTGAGTAGTTCAGAGAACTGGCAAATACCATTTCTGGCTGGCCCCAGAGTGGGGTGGGAATGGAGATTTTGCAATATCCTTTTCCCGGGAGGGAATGGGGTGTTTTGCAGTATCCTTCCTCTGCCATGCCCACCAAGCCATGCCCACCAAGCCACACCACGCTCACCAAGCCACGCCCACAGAACCAGTAGTAAAAATTTGGATTCCACCATTGCATAAAAGCATAAAAAATGTAAAAAAATTAAAAGCATTAAAGTAAACAATGAAGCACAGGTTAAAAACCAAGTGCACAGATGCAGGATGTGTGTGGCTTTTGACTCTCATTCAACCTATCACCTCCAGCAGAGCACATCCCATCACAATCCCAAGCCAACTAACAGAACCAGGTTTTAAAGTCCTTCTAGAAGACCAGAAAGGTGGAGGTAGATCTCACCTCTGGAGGCAAGATGTTCCAGAGCAGGGGTCTCCAACCTTGGCAACTTTAAGACTTGTAGACTTCAACTCCCAGAATTTCTCAGCCAGTGCTGGCTGAGGAATTCTGGGAGTTGAAGTCCACAAGTCTTAAAGTTGCCAAGGTTGGAGACCCCTGTTCCAGAGGATGGGGAAGGGGACAGCAGAGAAGGCTCTTCTCATTGACTCTGCTAGCCAAAATTCCTTGATCAACAGGATCTGAAGAACGCCTCTTCTGCTTGAGGGAGTGGGAGAGGCCAATCCCATTGGAGCAAGGCTACGCTTTTGGTTTGGTGGACAGTCTTGGAATATTTATTCAACTTCCAGTTACCAAATCCCCAAAGATTCTCAGCAACTAATGGTATTGTGCAGATCCAGAGTTAATCTCAATAACAAGAAACAGAACACCTCCACACTAAGAAACAAAACAATTAATTCAGAACAAAAACATTCATTCATTCATTCATTCGCCCAACTAGAGAGGATCGCTCTACACATTATACAACTCAGTTTTGAGCATCTCCGTAAATGAAATCAAGGTGAGAACAAGCCTTACCTCAATGTATTGATGCTCAAAAGTACAGGTAGTCAGTCCTTGACTTACAACCATTCGTTTATAAACCAAAGTTACAATGGCACAAAAAAAGTTGACTTACAACCAGTCCTTGCACTTAACAATCATTGCAGGATCCCCATGGTCATGTGATCAAAATTTGGACTCTTGGCAACTGGCATGAATTTATGCCAGTTGCAACATCCTGGGGTCCCCATCTCTGATCTTCTCACTCACAACAAGCCAAGTCAACGGGGGAAGCTGGAGTCACTGAAGGACCATGCGACTTATTTAACTACCATGATTCGCTTAACGACTGTCAAAAAAGGTTGTAAAATTGGGCATGATTCATATAACATCTCCCTTGCTTAGCAATGGGGATTCTGGCCCCAGCCGTGGTTGTAACACAAGGACTACCAATAGTGGCTCTGTGCTTCAGCCCCACTCGCTTCATGGAAGTAGGATAGAACCAGAAATTCTTCCTGGGATGACCATGCCCACACTGGGTGGGACAATTGAGACTGGAGTTGACTCAAATCAAATCAAATGAATTATTTGTTCTGGTCTCCAGTCTACGGCTGTAATAAACTTGATTTGATTTGACTGGAGACGGTTGTCTAGATTACATATTGTTTTATCCAAAATAGCCGTGTGAGGGGGACCCCTGAATGTTCACCAAATAAGATGTCAAAATGAGGGGGGCAGAACACCTCCTCCTCTCAAAATGTCCCTTATACTTTCCACTTTACTTTCGTATTTTTCGCTGGAGGCAAGTCCGTGCGCTCCTAAACAACAGACTGACTTCTGACCAAATGCCTTTTTTGCATTTTCTAAAAAATGCCTGAAGGGCTCATATATAAAGATGTCAGTAGTGGGTTTCAATTTTTTTTACTACGGGTTCTGTGGGTGTGGCTTGGTGAGTATGGCATGGCTTGGTGGGTGTGGCTTGGTGGATGTGGCAGGGGAAGGATACTCTAAAATCTCCATTCCCACCCCACTCCAGGGAAAGGTTACTGCAAAATCCCCATTTCCTCCCGATCAGCTGGGAATTGGGAGACAGAGAATAGATGGGGGCGGGACCAGTCAGAATTTTTACTACCAGTTCTCCGAACTACTCAAAATTTCCACTACCGGTTCTCCAGAACTGGTCAGAACCTACTGAAACCCACCTCTGAAAGATGTATATACTCATTTACATAGAGACATCACCCTGCCAACAAAAGTGCGTATAGTCAAAGCTATGGTTTTCCCAGTTGCAATGTATGACTGTGAAAGTTGGACCATAAGAAAGGCTGATCGCCAAAGAATTGAGGTCTTTGAACTCTGGTGCTGGAGAAGACTCCTGCGAGTCCCTTGGACTACAAGGCGATCAAACCGGCCAGTCCTAGAGGTGATGAACCGTGACTGCTCTTTAGAAGGCCAGATCCTGAAGAGGAAACTCAAAGACTTTGACCACCTAATGAGAAGGAAGGACTCACTGGAGAAGAGCCTAATGGTGGGAAAGACTGAGGGCAAAAGAAGAAGGGGACGACAGAGAACAAGGTGGCTAGATGGAGTCACTGAAGCAGTAGGCGTGAGCTTAAATGGACTCCAGAGGATGGTAGAGGACAGGAAGGCCTGGAAGAATGTGGTCCATGGGGTCATGATGGGTTGGACACGACTTTGCAACTAACAACAACAACAAAGATGGTGCTAATGGTTGGTGCTTAATTTTATGCACATACTCTTCCTTTTTTGAGAAAGGCATTACAAAGGATTATGTTAAGAGTCCTATGCTGCGTCAGCTATAATTGAGGAAACCGCCTACCTTCTCTTGCCTAAATCTTAGACATTCTTACTCTTCCTCATCTAACTTACATCGCCCAAAGAATTGTTATAGCTGAGATAAAACAGAAGACATGAGCTACAACACCCAGATTTTCTTTTCTTTTCTTTTTTCTTTTTTCAGAAGGAGATTAGGACACAGTTGTGGTAAATTGATGCAACAGGACTTCATGACAAAAGAAAGTGACACACGTCTAAAGATAAAATGTAAAGATGGCAACACCTCCAGCCCACACTACTTAACAGGAGGAACAGTCACAGGTGTGCAAAGATTACATGCATCTTGAAGTAAGAATGTGACCTGGTCTATAAACAGATTCAGGACTTTCCCCTCATGTCAACAGCACACAAAAATGCCACAGCATCTATTGTTGTGTTCTTGTGATGTTACCTCTGCTTCATCTCTGAAAGCAGGTTAGATTCTGTAGTTGTTTTGCTATTAAAATGGAGTTTTGCTTCTACACACCTTGCTATATAGATGCTCTACAACATGGGTGTCAAACTGGCTGCATCACGTTGGCGTCACATGACGTTTCACGATGTTTTCCCGCTTCACAGAGCTGGGGTGGGCGTGGCCTGACGTATCCGGCCTGTGGGCCGCCAGTTTGACACTCCTGCTCTATGACATCTTGTCAATGGCTGTCAGGAGCTGGGTATTCCAATAAGTTATTTAACAGCACGGCAAAACTGGAGACATATTCCGAGTGTGGTTTTACCAATGCATTATAAAGCAGTACATTGTAAAGTGGTACTTCAGCCTGTTCAGGGACAAAAAAAATGGAAACTTTTTATGGACATTTTGCTGAAAATAGAGAGAAATGAAATGATATTTTCGATTTCCTTGAGGTTCTTAAGCTTCTGTTGTGATTCTGCAATAATATTCTACGAACTCCCAGCTGGCCTATCCTGAAATAGTTTGTAGTTTAAAATGAGCCAGAAAAAAACACCTTTTCTCCCAGCCGAGATACAAAGAACTTCCAAAAATTTCTTCCTGCAAGGAACGGTAATTAAACTAACAATTCGTTGTCATTTTACAACATCTAAGGCATATAAAAATCAGGGTTTTTATTTTAGCATTGCAAGGACTACGGCACCTTATCTTATTTTCCAGCTCCTGAGGGCCATCGCGAAAACAGCCATATCAAAAAAAATGACATCTTGTCAACTTTTGGGGTTTTTTCCTCTGATTTTAAAATAATTTTCACATTAATAGAAAATAGGGTGCCTTATTTATTCTAGCTATGCAGATGGCACCTTGAGATCTTCCAACATGTTAAAATAATGCTAAAGTTGTAGAAGATCTCGAGATGCCATCAACGTATTTGCAATTAAGAACACACCTGTGTCGAGGTTCTCCTAACGTAAAGATATTCATCAATAGGTTGAAAAGTAGTTATTAAATCAATTAAAATGCATCTCCTAAATTAAGTCCCAATCATACCACATATATCTTCTTTTGACTTCTGTAGCTCTGCCAACCCTTAAAAAAAAAAAACAACAGGTGGCAAATCTTGAAATGTAGAGTGTGCTGATTCTGCATCTTTGCTTTGATAAAACTCTTCATCTCAAAGACTCTATTAAACTTCCAGTACGGACTCTTTGAAGATAAGCAAAAGATCTAAAAAGCAGGAGTAGCTTTGCTTGGTTTTTGGCCTGGCATTGTCACTTACCAAACAGTGACGCCTGCATCTTTTGGTGCTGTTTCCAAAGGAAGCGTTACAGCAAGTTAGTCAATAAAAACCCAGCAGAGGAAAGAAGATCAACAAATTGGTTTAATGGAATATGAAGTAGAATTGGTTAGACAGATAAAAGAGATAGGTCCAATGCATATTAAGAGAGTTTATAATGTCTTGTTAGAAAGGGATTCAGAAAATGAGTTAGTTAAAGATTGTATGATTAAATGGGCACAGAATTTTGCTCAACCAGTTATGATGGAAACATGGGAAAAATATGGGTTCAGAATGTTAAATTTACACAGTCACAAAACTTGCGAGAAAATTTTTATAAAATGTTTTATAGATGGCACCTAGATCCCAAGAAACTGTCTTGTATGTACCCTAATGTTCAACCAAAATATTGGAGGTGTGAGTGTCTAGATGCTACATATTACCATATTTGGTGGACTTGCAGGAAAGTGAGGGCTTTTTGGATAAAAATTTGGTGGGTTATGCAAAATGTTCTGAAGAAAAAAATACAATTTTCTCCGCAATTATTTTTACTGGGTATAGTTAAAGATTTTACACTGGGTGAAACAAAATTGATTTTGTATATGGTGACTGCAGCTAGGTTGCTGATTGCCCAATATTGGAAGAGTGATGCTTTACCGACTGTGGACCAATGGATTCAGAAGACGGCTGGATTTGCAGAAATGGCGAAGATTTCAGCCTTCTTAAAAGATCAGACGCATGAGAAGTATATACAGGAATGGAAAAAGTGGATTGAATATATACAGAATAAATATCAGACTAGAAAATATTATGTAGCCTTCAGCTGAGGGGGATTGATGATTATGCTAGTAAATAGAGAAAAAGATATGGAAGGGATGAATAACATATATATTGTTTGGAATTATTAGTATTGCATATAGGGGAAGTCAAGGGGGAGGGGAGGGAAAGGGGTGGTGGGGGAGGGTTAGGGTGGGCTTTGTAGGAAACTATATTTCTGTAAATGTGATTTTTATAATGTTTTGGAAGGGGGGGGGGAAGGGGGAAAAATTTGTATGTGTAAAACTTTTTCAATAAAAAAAAAAACAAACCCAGCAGAAATTATCTTCTAGCGCTGCTGATAATGGGTGGGTTTTGCACCTCAGCTGATAAAAGAGCAGGGGTGGGTTCTACTTACTACCGGTTTGCAACAGGGCTGCATGCACTTGCTTTGTGCGTGCACTCGCTTCGCGCATGCACAGAACCATCCTGATGACATCGGGGTCGGTGGGCGGAGCCTCCCGCCCGATTTCACTACCGGTTCTATAGAACCAGTTTGAACCGGGGGCAACCCACCACTGTAAGAGAGGCTGTAATCTAAACCCAGATGGTACAATTACAAATGCATGCTGACTTTAGACTAAGACCTCATCAAGTTTGCTGTGTCTGGTTTGAGTATGTACCTACCACTGGAGTTTACAAATGGTGGTTGATGGCTTAGGGCGGGGGTGTCAAACTCTATTTCATTGAGGGCTGAATCGGGATTGTGTTGACCTCGGGGGCCGGGGAGACTGTGGCGAGGGTGGGCGTGGCCAGCTTGACGTCGTGTCGGGGGCGCTTGTGGTGGCCCGAGCGCTTGGCCAGCGAAAACAGGCTCCATTTTCGGCCACAACAGCCTCCTACAGCCCTCTGCCAATGAAAATAGATGGCAGGAGGCCATCACAGCCAAAAACAGGGCCTGCGTCCCGCCCTCCCAAGCTCCGTTATCACTGGCAGAGGCACCACAGGCCGATCCTTCGCTGTTTGCAGGGCAGCCCGATGGCCCAGATCTAAGCACTCCGTGAGCCAGATCCAGCCCCCGGGTCTTGAATTTGACACCCCTGGCTTAGGGTGACATGGGCTACAAGCAGAGGTGGGTTTCAGCAGGTTCTAACCAGTTCTGTAGAACCGGTAGCGGAAATTTTGAGTAGTTCAGAGAACCGGTAGTAAACATTTTGACTGGCCCCGCCCCCATCTATTATCTGCCTCCCAAGTCCCAGCTGATCGGGAGGAAATGGGAATTTTGCAGTAACCTTCCCCTGTCACACCCACCAAGCCACATCCACAGAACCGGTAGTAAAAAAATTTGAAACCCACCACTGGCTACGAGTGTCTTCATTAAACTATAGATTAAGAGTACAAGAAACATGTCTTCAGTAAAGCTAAACTCCTGATTAATATTTCCAGTTTCCAGGCTTATCCCCCACAATGAGGTCCTTCAGATATTCAACTTTTAAATTATACCCAGCCAAAAGTTTGGATTGCAAATTGCAGGTCTAAACTTATTCTACCATGTTGTCTCTTATTTAAGAATAGGCAAATTTCTTTTCAGTTCAGAAAGTCGTTTTCTCAAGGTCATCAACTCCATTGATAGGTGCACCCCCTCTTAATTGCAAACCCCCTTTGTGCCTCCCAGTAGTAAGCCACCAGAGAAGGTAATTAATTAATTCTAATTGATTACTGGTATGTTTCAAGGTATTGTTTAGGTCACACATAACTCTTGGGCTGAAAGCTACCGATCAACCTTAACATGAACCTAATAATACAAGAGATTATTTGTTGCTCAGGGTTGAACTGTAGGCTCCTTGGTGCTCTGTAAGCTTAGTTGCTTCCTTGCAGACGTTTCATTACCCAGCTAGGTAACACCATCAATGCTAGAAGTTCCATTCCTTTCTAACACGGATGGTGTTAACTAGTTGGGTAATGAAATATCTGCAAGAAAACGATTAAGTTCACAGAGCACCAAGGACCCCACATAAACCTAGTATGTTTACTTGGTCCACCCATCCTTCCCTCTAAGTCATGATTTGCTGAACAAGCCATAATAGGCCTTTTAAGCTAGAATTAGATAACACTGGAGAATCAACATCTGCAGTTTACACTCCCATCCTTTTGAACAACTGTATAGCAGGTTTCCAGAGATGCAGCAACATAACTGAAAGAGATAGTATGGCTATTTTTTTTTAAAAAAATGGTTGGCTTGGCAAGATGTTTATGAAGAAAGAAGAGCAGCAGCAGCAGCCCCCCCCCCCCCCCAGGAAAACTGCTCCTATTCCCACACGGTGTATTCCCACACTGAATGGTGGCTCAGTGGCTAAGACGCTGAGCTTGTCGATCGAAAGGTCAGCAGTTCAGCAGTTCAAGTCCCTACTGTCGTGTAACGGAGTGAGCTCCTCTTACTTGTCCAGCTTCTGCCAACCTAGCAGTTCGAAAGCATGTAAAAATGCAAGTAGAAAAATAGGGACCACCTTTGGTGGGAAGGTAAGAGCGTTCCGTGAGCCTTTGGCATTTAGTTATGCCGGCCAGATGACCACGGAGACATCTTTGGACAGCGCTGGTTCTTCGGCTTTGAAACGGAGATGAGCATCGCCCCCTAGAGTCGGGAACAACTAGCACATATGTGCGAGGGGAACCTTTACCTTTACCTTTTTAAGCTATCTAATCTCCGAAAAATAGGCTGATAATTTTCAGTCCTATGAATTTGGGGTATCAGAGGATTACAAATTGCTTGTGTTTAACTTAACCTATAAACACAAAGTTGGCATTCTTGTCCACAGCCTGTCTACCTCCTGTCTGAATGAGACTATTGGTTGGTCTGTACACACAAGTAAATCAAACACCATTGAGTTGTTGATCTGCACATGCAAATCCCTGGCGCATACAGAATTATGTAAGATTGTCACTGCATGTCTTCTCAATTCTTATTTCACTTGAGCACTCAGACCATAGAATCAGATTTTGCAGAATCCTATAATAAACCTGTCAAGCTTGTTGTGCCAGTGAGTAATATAATAAATGATGTACATCATAAACAATGCCTCTATTATGCTGCTTTTCAGTCTCGCAGACTGTAGTCTGCTTCTAAACTTAGTTAGCAGCCACCGCTGTGTTTTCTAGTTTGCTTCGCCAACCAGAATATGGTAATGGGCAGAAAACACACCAATCCTGTCTACAGGATCATGGTTCCTATCAGGATCTTCCTCTTGATGGAAGGGCTAGGAAAAAGAAACGATGCCAGCTGTTTCACCTTTGCTATTAATTTTTGTTCTTTTTATTAGAAACTCAAATTTAATAACTAGGGCCGTGATGGCGAACCTATGGCACGGGTGCCACAGGTGGCACGCGGAGCCATATTGGTGGGCACGCGAGTGTTGCCCTAGCTCAGCTCCAGCGCGCATGCACGCACCGGCCAGCTGATTTTCAGGCCTTCCGGTTCCACCGGAAGTCGTGAAACTGGCTGTTTCCGGCCTCCAGAAAGCCTCCAGGGGGATGGGGAAGGCTGTTTTTGCCCTTCCCAGACTCCTAGAAAGCCTCTGGAGCCTGGAGAGGGGGAAAAAGGGGCCTACTGGGCCCACCATGCCATCATGTGCCAAAAGCAGGGGGAAGTGGGGGCGGGCACGTGCGTATGTGCGGGAGGGCCAGGCGCATTGAATTATGGATGTGGGCACATGCACCCATGACCTCCCCCTGCTCCCCCTCCCCCGCTTTTGGCACATGACGGCAAAAAGGTTAGCCATCACTGAGCTAGGGAGTGTATGCTTCCTATATTTGCCCATTCCATAGTCAGTGGAAGGGAGTTCTGTTCCTGGAATTGAAAAATGTGCGTATGTGTGTGTGTACATATGGGCAGGAGTAGGCTGCTGGGAGTTTGGGAGAACCTCTAGCTAAGATTCTGTGCAATTTGGAGAACCCCCAAATCCCACTCCTGGCTGACGCACCCCACCCCTCCCAGGAGTCCCACACCGCTTGTTTTGGATGCACGTAAGCGCATATGGAAGCTTGGAGAGGGTGAAAAACAGGCCTACTGGAAGTTCAGAAACCCCATTTCTGGCCTCCAGAGGGCCTCTAGAGCCTGGGGAGGCTGTTTTCGTCCTCCCGGAGGCTCGAGCAAAGCCTCCAGAGCCCGGTGAGGGCAAAAACAACCCCCCCCTGCCATGGTGCAGGAGGCCAACTAGGCAATGCCCACCATGGCCACACCCACCCAGCAACCGGGCAGAGAACCCCTTGATAAAATTTTTGAAGCCCACCCCTGCGTATGGGTCTGTGTTTATAGACACACACATACACAACATACATCCAAATTTTTCAATTCCAGGAACAGAACTCCCTTCCACTAACTATGACAAAGGCAAATGAATCTCTCTCTCTCTCTCTCTCTCTCTCTCTCACACACACACACACACCTTGGATACAAAGAGACTGACAATAAATATGATTGACCAAATATTAATTTAAGTAGAATTATTGCTTATGTGGTCCTTCTAAATTGAATAGAAGCTGCCCAAATGGGAGATTACATAGAAATCATGGTGTTGGGGAGACCCTGCTTCAATTGCTATTCAATCATAGACCCCCCTGGTCTCACTTTTATAACCAGTAAGTAGGAAAGTTCAGTGTAATGGGCATGAAACGGGTTAAATGACTCAGACTACTAATCCAATGCTGTTCTATTTAACCTCCAGGAAATCCATTCAGGGTTAAATTAATTGTACTCCACTATCTTGTAGGAAGGCTAAACTTAGTCATAACTGGGTTATGTAAACTTAAGTCAGCTATCATTCCTAGTCCTCTAAGTAAAAGGACTGAAATGAAAGGGTGACTGATCAGCAAGGAGATGTAAGACTGGGTTAATGGAAGACTGGGTTTTCCCAACACCCTACTCCCTGAACTAACAAAGCACAGTCTTTCTGTTCACATTACATTGCTTCACTACAAACTATCATAGATTAACATGATCAGATAGTAATTCACACTACATCTTAGGGCTAGAGCTGAATTCCTAGAATGTACTGCCCAATCACACTGTAGCAGTGGGATTACTTACCTTTGCTACCGGTTTGCAGCGGGGCCACTCACGCAGAAGCTTCTGCAAATGCGCAGAAGCGTTTTGATGACGTCGGGGTCAGTGGGCAGAGTCTCCCGCCGGTTTTACTACCGGTTCTATAGAACTGGTGCAAACCGGGGGCAACCCACCACTGCACTGTAGCTTAGCTGGTTGTGTGAATCTAGGAAGAGTAATCTGTAGTCTTTCCTCCTATAACAAGTTGGTCCACAGAGCTTTTTCCTTCCTATAATAGTTCTGGCTATTTCTTTTATTTTGAAGGTCAGAGGGCAGCAAAGGACCCTGTAGATTTTAATCATTAGATGCAAATATTAGTGAAACCAGTACAGACAACTTTCAAGAAAAGAAAATTAACTGTGAGCCAATGAAACAGAAAAATTTGGAGAAACACAATGACCGTTAGGATAGAAAGCCATTTCTCTGCACTACCCTAAAAGTATCACTAATGGAAGAGGAGCAAAACCTAGACATTTTCCAGATGCCCAATAAGGCAAGACAGGCAGAGGTTTTGGCCTCGACAACATTGGCACCGCCTGTCTGCAAAATCCCATTGATTCCTCTTGGCAGCCGACAGAGATTTTTTTTCATTCTGCCAAGATCTTTAACAGCACTTTGATGTCATTTCTTCATGCCATTTATATTGTCAAATCGTGATGCTGCTCATAAATTTCCTCTGTTCTGTTGTGCTGTTCCCTATGTACGTTGCAAGGCCTTTCCCCCCAGTTCTGCATTGCTTTTATATAGCTGTATTTGTTTACAATGTTTTCCTGACTCTACACTGACCTGGAAAGCTTCTGTTAATGCCAAGACTGAAAGCACAGTGGGAGAAGTGGAAAATTGCCTTTGTCTCCTTGAAAATGCCTCCTGATGGTGCATCCCTGAACTCTTAAGACCGCTCAATCTGGAAAGGAGAAAATGAGACAGGAGGAGCCGGTCAGTGCAATTTCTGCAAATTCATTCCAAGCTACATTACATTTAATGGATAAAACACCCAGACACAAACTGGGCAATATGGTATAGGCAGTACAATGCAGTGAGACATATGCAATAGCAATAGAACTTAGACTTATATACCACTTTACAGTGCTTTATAGCTCTCTCTAAGCGGTTTACAGAGTCAGCATATTGCCCCTAACAATTTGGGTCCTCATTTTGCCCACCTCGGAAGGATGGAATCAATCTTGAGCCTGGTGAGATTGGAACTGCCAAAGTTGCAGGCAGCCAGCAGTCAGCAGTCAGCAGTCAGCAGAAGTAGCATGCAGTACTGCACTCTAACCACTGCGCCACTGTGGCTCATGAAGATCTGTATATTGGAGAAACAAAACAACCACTTCACAAACTCATGGCGCAGCATGGGAGAACAAAACCCATCAGGAGAAGATTCAGCGGTCCATCTGCATTTGAAAGACAAAAGTCACTCTTTGGAAGACAGCAAAGTCCACATTTTGGATAGAGAAGATCATTGGTTTGAAAGAGGGGTAAAAGAGGCCATTTATGTTAACACTGAGCAGCCCTCTCTCAACAAAGGGGGGGAGGGATAAGACACCCCTATCTCCTACCTACAATGCAGTCCTTTCAGCAGTTCCAAGAAGATTCCACTCCCATTTGGACTCTGATTCAGATGGCCCTGAGGACACAGATAAACCTCCGAGTGGCCTCAAGGGCCCTCAGAGAGAGCACTAATGACAAGATGACTGCAAAGAAATACAATCTCTCCCATCCCATCCTGTCAGAACTCCCCCCCCCATCCAATTATAACTGATGAAACCCCTTGGATAAAAAGTGAAACATCTTCCCATTCTCTTTCAAACAAAAAAACAGTCCAATTGTTTTTTGAAAGACAAAAGAAAAGCACCTTTGAGATAACTGTGACCTGAATAGTTTGTCATGCTTTCAAAATAATGATTTATGAATTCATTGAAGAGACGTTCAATGTATTCATAAATCATTATTTTGAAAGCATGACAAACATCACAGCATGGCAGGCTTGAACTTGTTAGACGGCTAAAAGGCCGAAATCTAGGTAAATAAATCCCACCCTTTTAACAACAATGTAAAATAAGCCAGAACAGGGCAACTTCGAAACCATAAATGTTTTCAACTTGCATCAGACACCTTTGTTAAAAGAATCCCGCCCTACCAACCTTGTATAACAGTTGGCCTCTTTTATAGGATTGGATTGGAAAGTCCTTGGTTCAAAACTCAGCTCGAGCCTGAGGTAGTAATGGCTACTTCATCCTAGGATGGTGAACAGGGGTGGGTTATTGGGGGTTTGCAGGGGTTTGGGAGAACCTCTAGCTAAGATTCTGTGCAGTTCAGAGGACCCCCAAATCCCATTCCTGGCTGGCCCCTTCCACCCCTCCCCTAAGCTCCCACATGGCTGGTTTTTGGATCCAGGTAAGTGCAGGGCACACTTGGAGGCTCAGGGAGGGCAAAAAACAGGCTTACCGGAAGTTCAGGAAGGGCCTCCAGAGCCTAGGGAGGCTGTTTTTGCCCTCCCGGAGGCTTAAAAATGCCCCCCCCCACACACATTGGTGCAGGAGGCTGACTAGGCCACACCCAACATGGCCATGCCCACCCACCAACTGGGCAGAGAACCTCTTGCGAAAATTTTTAAAGCCTACCCCTGATGGTGAACCTCATTCTACTCCTGGGAACACATTTAAAATGGGAGAGGGGGAAGGATCTCAGTAGAAGGATGCAAAGTTAAGGCAATATCATGAATGTAGACAGGGCTATGATTGTATGGTTTTATGAGAGTCGTGTATTCAAGGTTTGTGTGTGTGTTGTTCAATCGCTAAGTCTAACTCTTCATGACATCATGGACCATAGCATGCCAGCCTCCCCTGTCCTCCAGTGTTTCCTAGAGTTTGCCCAAATTTTTGTTCATTGCATCAGTGACACTATCTACCACCCTCTGTTGTCCCCTTCTTCTTTTGCCTTCCATCTTTCCCAACATCAGGATCTCTTCCAATGAGCCCTCTCTTCTCATTAGGTAGCCAAATTATTTGAGCTTCAGCTTCAGGATCTGTCCTTCCAAAGGACAGTCAGGATTGATTTTTTTTCAGGATTGACTGATTTGATCTCCTTGCAGTCCAAGGGAATCTCATGATCTTCTCCAGCGCCACAATTCGAAAGCATCAATTCTTTGGCATTCAGCCTTTCTTATGGACCAAACTCTCACAGCCATACACGACTACTGGGAAAACCAAAGCTTTGACTATATAGACTTTTGTCAGCAGAAAACGCAGACAAAAATGATGTCTGCTGGCAGCAGACATCATCCTGCCAACAAAAGTGTGTATAGTCAAGGCTATGGTTTTCCCAGCTGCAATGTGTGGCTGTGAAAGGTGGATCATAAGAAAGGCTGAGCACCAAAGACTTGAGGCCTTTGAACTTTGGTGCTGGAGAAGACTCCTGTGAGTCCCTTGGATCGCAAGGTGATCAAACTGGTCAGTTCTAGAGGAGATCAACTCTGACTGCTCTTTAGAAGGCCAGATCCTGAAGATGAAACTCAAATACATTGGCCACCTAATGAAAAGGAAGGACTCACTGGTGAAGAGCCTAATGCTGGGAAAGGTTGAGGGCAAAAGAAGAAGGGGACAACAGAGAATGAGGTGGTTGGATGGAGTCACTGAAGCAGTAGGCGTGAGCTTAAATGGACTCCACAGATGGTAGAGGACAGGAAGGCTTGGAGGAATGTTGTCCATGGGGTCGCAGTGGGTCGGACATGACTTCGCAACTAACAACAACTTTTGTCAGCAAGATGATGTCTCTGCTTCTTAATAGGATTAGATTTGCCATAGCTTTCCTCCCAAGAAGCAAGCTTCTTTTAATTTCATGCCTGCAGTCATTGTCTGCAATTATCTCGGAGCTCAAGAAAATAAAATGTGTCACTGCTTCCATTTTCTTCCCTTTCTATTTGCCACGAAGTGATGGGACCGAGATCTTACTGTATTCAAGTACATGAAGCCTATTTTCCCTGCAACTTTTGTAATTTTCCTGCTGCAAGATGGCGAGAAGCCATGCTGCTAACTCTACAGTAGCTAAAGGGTGTTGGTCTCAACCCCCGAAGCTGATGTGACCGAAGCCATCTTGACAGCTTCGGTGTTGCCACACTGGAGTTGAGGGACAGGGGATGGGGGGGGATTTGAGATAGGGATTTTGTAGCCAAAACAAAATAATTTCTCTTGGGAACCAAGGACATTCTCACATCTGGTCAGAGGAAGGCGGATTGATGTCACCAGGCAACCAGACAGCAACGTGATTAGATAGAATTCTTTATTGGCCAAGTGCGATTGGACACACAAGGAATTTGTCTTTGGTGCATAGGCTCTCAGTGTACATAAAAAGACAAGATACATTCATCAAGAATCATAAAGTACAACACTTAATGATAGTCATAGGGTACAAATAAGCAATCAAATCATACTAGGAAACAATCAATATAAATCATAAGGATACAGAAACAAGCTACAGTTGTACAGTCATAAGTGGGAGGAGATGGGTGATAGACGATGAGAAGACTAATAGTAATAGTAATGCAGACTTAGTGAATAGTTTGACAGTGTTAAGGGAATTATTTGTTTAGCAGTGATGGCATTCGGGATTGTCTACCCAGTCCAATATGGAACTTACTTAAAAATGGGGGGGAAATGATGATTTAATATACTTGGGTAGTGCCCAAGACATCCAGATAACCAGAATACAAAAACCAAGTTGGAAGAGATCTTGGAGGTCTTCTAGTCCAACCCCTTGCTCAAGCAGGAGATCCTATTTCAGACAAATCATTGTCCAATCTTTTCTTTAAAATCTCAAGTGACAGAGCGCCCACAATCGTCGATTAGACTAGTTTTTGCTGGTAAATGCAAACATAAAAATACTCATCTGAGGGATTGAGCTAAAAAACATAGCTAATCCATCACAGAAGCAGAATGGATAGCAAAGAGATGTTTTTTTTCCTGGTTCTATAACCGACTCGTAAAAATTTAGAAGCATCTATACAAAGAACTCGCTTGCAAAATCAGAACATGCCATTTCTCCGTGTAATTTGCTTATACGAATATATTTTCCAGCAGAAAACCTCAGTTTTTCTTCTACTTTTCCCTTCTGATCTTCATTAGGATGGGACAATGCAGAACTTATCTTCAGCTTTAGGATTAGGTACAAGGCAGCAATGATTTTACGTGACTGGTCTTGATCATCACAGAAGGCCAGCAAGTCAATAATTAGCTACAAATTAGCTACAAATCCTTGTGATTTTTTAGACCACAATGCTATTGAAAAACCGAATCATATTGCTTTGGTTCTTTGATCACAATTATTGCTTCAGTGCAAACAAAAGGTAAATTATATTTGTTAGGGCCAATAAAACAGACATGCAAACATTTCCATACCCTGCACAATAAACATTTCATGTTTTGGTCAAAATGAGCCTGCTTTGCCAGGAGTTCATTGGAGAGCATGGTAAAAGCCACTAGCAAAGTCTTATGAACCAACCTTTAAATTATAAACAATCATATTTAGGTTAGACCAGAGGTGGGTTTCAGCAGGTTCTGACCAGTTCTGGGGAACCAGTAGCGGAAATTTTGAGTAGTTCGGAGAACCGGTAGTAAAAATTCTGACTGGCCCCACCCCCATCTATTCTCTGCCTCCTGACTCCCAGCTGATCGGGAGGAAATGGGGATTTTGCAGTATCCTTTCCCTGGAGTTGGGTGGGAATGGAGATTTTACAGTATTCTTCCCCTGCCATGCCCACCAAGCCACGCCCACCAAGCCACACCCACAGAACTGGTAGTAAAAATTTTTGAACCCACCACTGGGTTAGACGCACGTAATTTAAATAGATGGTATGGAATTTGAAAGGAAATGATCAAGTAAATAATTATGTACATGGAGAACCAAATAAAAGTGCCATAATCAGCAGCTGCAGAACATTCACAATACATAGTCAAACTACCCTAGACTAGGGGTGTCAAACTCAAGGCCTGAGGGCCAGATCCGGCCAGTGGAGTGCTTAGATCTGGCCCGTGGGGCTGACCTGGAAAAAGCGAAGGACCGGCCTGTGGTGCCTCTGCCAGTGAAAACGAAGCTCGGAAGGGCCACACGTGGCCCTCCCAAGCTCCGTTTTTACTGGCATAGCGCTCAGGCCACCACAGGTCTCCCGACATGAGTGACATTGAGCTAGCCACACCCACCCACCCTCCAAGGTCAAACATAACCCTGATGAGGCCCTCAATGAAATTGAGTTTGACACTCTCCCCTAGACCTATATCTTGCCATTTTTATAGAAGATGATAGACAAAAGACCAGCTCATCCCATAGCTATAGGCTACTGCCCTCTTGAGTTTTTGCATTGTGGATGGATTTTTTTTTTTTTAAATAAGGATGCAATTTTTCAAACTGCTGCCGTGATAAAAGCTTGGATCATATCTCAGATCACATATTTTCAAGCTTTCCGTGCACTTGGAGAGAGATAACAACAAAAGTAGAGGTTGCATCATTTTAAACATTTTGGGCAGAAAAGATGGTTGCTGAAAAAAAGGGGAAGAAATTTCTTTGAGAGATTGTCAGGGTAACACCCCCAATGAAAGAAGACTGAGGCTAGAAGTTCCTCAAAGTTCCATTTTATTAGAGATGTCATATCGGCACATCTGGGGCAGGGGTAAAATGCACTTACTACTGGATCAGAAATGTGAGTGCGCGCGCTCCTCTTCTGTGCATGCACAGAGGGTCAACAACGGGACGTCCCGGCAAATGGGCAGAACCTGCCACCACTGGCCCTACCGAACAGAGGTGGGTTCTACTTACCTTTACTACCGGTTCGCATCACGGCTGCGCACGCTCTTCTGTGCATGCATGAAGCTTCTTCGCACGTGCAGATCAACTTTGATGATGTCTGGGTCAGCGGGTGGAGTCTCTCGCTGGTTTTACTATCGATTCTTACAAACCGGTCCAAACCGGGGGCAACCCTCCACTGCTACCAGATTGCACGAGCTGGATAGATCCGGCCAGATTTCACTGCTGATTTGGGAATACCTGAATCTGAAAGCTTCCAGGTTTTCCCCACCCAAAAGGAAGTCCAAATCCCTTCCCCTGCACCCACATGTCCATCACATGGTCCAATCAAAGCCACATCCCAACTGGAGATACTTCCCAGTCATGCCACTCCAGATGCAGGCGCGAATGTCCTTGACTCTCAGAGAAAGGAATGTTATTACGGCTAAATATCTCCACCACTCTATGCAATTCCCCCCTCCCAGTTTCCCACAGCACTAAGTGTAGCAGCCCTGAAGACCCAAAGAAAAAGATGTCCTCCAGGGCTGACAGAGATGTTGAAGTAAAGAGCCAGGCCCAGGTTTTTCCAAGCATTTTAATCTATGGCAGGGGTCAGCAACCCGTGGCTCTGGAGCCGCATGTGGCTCTTTCATCCCTCTGCTGCTACTCCCTATCCACAATTGATGATAGGGCTTTCATTTAGGACAGGTAGAGGAAAAAGGATGCCGTACTAGGAGGAGACTCTATAGTGGGGGAACCGGACTTCCGGTTCACTCCAGAATTGAACAGGGGGCTTCCGGTTAGGACCTTTGTGGCTCTTTGAGTGTTTAAGGTTGCCGATCCCCGATCTATGGCAAAGTTCGGAGATAAAGCAATGGAGGAAGCATCATATGAACTTTCCGCCCCAGGCAGATCCTGAAGCTGTTTATAGTCCTCAACCGAGGCCATTTCAAGAAACTGGGTAAAACCTGTTCCACAGGCCTCCCCATCTCAGTGGCCTAGTTTTCATCCTGGCTTCAAACCGAAACCTTGGAGTCTTCCTTAGAGAAAAGGAGTGTTTGTTGAAATAAGTGCTGGGACTGATCCAAATGATCTCCTGTTAGTAAGGAATACCAAAGGAAAAGCAATAATGTCAATAACAAGCTGATATTACCAAAATGAACAGAAAACACAGAAATCCTGAGGAGTAGTCTTCATTTATTTGGCTTCTTCTGGAAAAAAAAAATGATTTCATTTTAATCCTTTCTGACAAATGTTTTTTTACAAATGGAACTATTTTTATAAGTACAAAGTAAGGTGAATTTGAGAGAGCGTTGGTGGGTTTATGGACTTCTCTAAGCCACAAATAGATCTGTTTTGCTCTGTCTTTGCCGAGTGTACATAACCAGCCCATTCTGGTCTTTAAACCATCATTTATGACTTGGGAATAAAGCTAGAACAGATGGGATGAAGCAGGGGTGAAATCCAATTTTTTTTTACTACCGGTTCTGTGGGCGTGGCTTGGTGGGCATGGTGTAGCTTGGTGGGCGTGGCTTGGTGAGCATGGCAGGGGAAGGATACTGCAAAATCTCCATTCCCTCCCCACTCCTGAGGGAAGGATACTGCAAAATCTCCATTCTCACCCCACTCGGGGGCCAGCCAGAGGTTGTATTTGCCGATTCTACAAACTACTCACAATTTCTGCTACCGGTTCTCTAGAACCTGTCAGAACCTGCTGGGTTTCACCCCTGGGATAAAGGCTAATATTGGGCAGCAAAGGTTTTGAGGGGCCCTTGGTGATCTCTGAGCTTTGTTGTTTTCTTGCAGACCTTTCATTACTCAAACCAGGTAATGTCATCAAAGCTAGTAAGGAGTGTGGTTTCCTATATATTCTAGTGTAGCAGCCTCCAACCTTTGGGGCACCAGGGATCTGTTCCATGGAGAGAGCTATTTCCATGGATCAGAAGGGGTGTGGTTTTTTGCACAGCCTGGTTTCTAGTATGCCACAGACAGACTGGTTCTGGTTCATGAACCTGGGATAGGAGACCCCTGTTCTAGTGACTTGCCCTGTCAGTGTTAGTGGGGGTGGTCTTAGAGATTTTTTGGTTGGGCTGTTTACTGTTGGCTTCTTTGGCAGTTCTTGATTGGGGTATTGTTTACTTGATTGTTGGTGTTAATTTGGGAGTCTTTGTTTTTTCCACTGGATCAGTGGTGCGTTTGCACCGGTTCTACAGAACCGGTAGTAAAACCGGCAGGAGGCTCCGCCCACCGACCCCGATGTCATCAAAATGCTTCTGCGCTTGTGCAGAAGAGCACGCGTGTGACCCCGCTGTGAACCGGTAGTAAAGGTAAGTAGAGCCCAACCCTGCTTCAGATGTATATTCCAATATCTATAGAGAGCACAATCTTACAAAAGGCAGCTGTTAACTATAGGTGTCAACCTGCAAAACAACTTCACCTGAAGCCATTCTGCTTCGTTTCTTGGTTGCCATTGAAGGGGGAGAGGAACGACGACTTAGGAATATGGTGCCTCGGTTGGCTAGCCATAACATCTAGCAGTCGGCGTGAGAATCAAGGCCATGTCAACGGACACCTGCTGAAGTTGAGCGGGAACCTACATCTGGATTGATTGGCCCATGTGACCTGAGAGACAAAGGGGGGTGGGGAGGTCCTATTCTTTAAACTATCCCTAAGTGCGGGAATAATTTAGAGCTAGCTTCATCTTTCTAAGTGCCGATATGATGTACTCAATAAAGGATCTCTTGAACCCAGGGGTGGGCTTCAAAAATTTTAGCAACGGGTTCTCTGCCCAGTTGTTGGGTGGGCATGGCCATGGTGGGCATGGACTAGTTGGCGTCCTGTACCACTGTGGGGGGGCGGGTGTTTTTGCCCTCCCCGGGCTTCGGAGGCTTTTCTTGAGCCTCCGGGAGGGTGAAAATGGCCTCCCCAGGCTCCACAGGCCCTCTGGAAGCCAGAAACAGGCCTGTTTCTGGCCTTCTTGAACTTCTGGCAGGCCTGTTTTTCACCCTCCCCAAGGCTCCGCACATGCCCTGCACTTACCTGCATCCAAAACAGGCTGCGTGGGGACTGGGAGGGGCGGGGCGGGGTGGGCGGGGCCAGCCAGGAGTGGGATTTGGGGGCTCTCCGAACTGCACAGAATATTAGCTAGAGGTTCTCCCGAACCCCTGCGAACCTCCAGCAGCCCAGCCCTGCTTGAACCCAAATATAGTGTCAGAGTCCTGAGTTCCCTGAGTTCATTACTCAGAACGATGACAATAGACTTTATGCATGGAATATGGGGAGGAGGGGTTATTTCTATTTAATCCCCCACTGATTAAGATTAAAACTAACTAAACTCAGCGCATTGGGTGCCCATAATTACGAGGCTAGTAACTAACCTGGCTGAAGATGTTCTATGGATATAGCTGGATGAATTGGAAGAAAATAGAACAGAATTCTTCATTGGCCAAATAAACATTGGATTGGATTGGACACCCAAGGAATTTGTCTCTGGTGCATAAATTCTCAGTTTACATGCAAACATACACTGTACACAGTGGTGGGATTCAGCCAGTTCGCACGACTTCGGGAGAACCGGTTGTTAACTTTCTGAGCAGTTTGGTGAACTGGTTGTTGGAAGAAATCATTACGGCAGAGAACCGGTTGTTAAATTATTTGAATCCCACCACTGACTGTACATACAAACATAAGTTCCCAGTGTACATACAAACAGCAAAGTGATAAATCATAAATCATAAGATACAAACAGCAAAGTGATAAATCATAAATCATAAGATATAAACAACAAAGTGATAAATCATAAGGTACCAATAGGCGATGAGAATAGGAAAGACGAGAAGGATGGAACAAAATCGATAATAGCAAAATTTGAAATGGTTTGACAGATAACTAAAATGGTTAAAAGAAACAAATGCCATAAAAAAACTTTTTCCTGAACATTCAACAGTTGCCACCTTCAGTCATATCCAAAGCCAGACCTAAATCTTAATCCCAGATGAACCAAGTCCAGACAGCCAAGTATTTTGTCTCCAGTATTCAGTTGAGTGCCTTTGGCATAAACATTAAGACCAGAACAGAGATAGTAGTAAATAGCACTAGCATGTAAATGCTTAGGTCAGCCACTCACAAACAGGTGCCATTAACTGGTGTTGAATTTCCACACACAAACCTACTAACCTGCCATCTAGTGGGAGAAAGTTTCTATTCTTTTTTTGAAGGCATGCTACTCAACCCATCCCTAATGATCTCTCTCCATCTTGTGGTCATTGAAAGTATTCCAAGCTTTCTCAACTATCATCCCTGTAGCCCGTACGCCCAACATTATCCAGATTTTACAACCTAGCAAAGCTATTGAAGAATATTCAGACTAATAATCCAACTCACAATCATATTGCATGTAAAGTGGTAAGTCAAGAGCTGGTTTTTCTTGGGTTGAAGGAAGTCAGCAACAGCTGTTCATCAGCCTGAGAATCAACAACAATAGAATACTTTTATTGGCCAAGTGTGATTGGACACACAAGGAAGTTTTCTCTGGTTGCATAAGCTCTCAGTGTACATACAAACAACAAAGTAATATAAGATACCAATAAGAGAAGGTAGTAGAAAAGATAAGGATAATAGTAATACAGCCTACTACATGGCCAAATAGCCTTAGACATAAGACAATACTGTGATAATTTGGTGTTCAGGAGAGTGATGGCATGGAGGGAAAAACTGTCTTTGTGTCTAGTTAGAACAGAATAGAATACAATTCTTTATTGGCCAAGTGTGATTGGACACACAAGGAATTTGTCTTTGGTGCATATGCTCTCAGTGTATATAAAAAAACAAGATATGTTCATCAAGAATCATAAGGTATAACACTTAATGATAGTCATAGGGCAGAAATAAGCAATCAAATCATACTAGCTGTTTTGGCATGCAATGCTCAATGGTGCCATCCTGAGGGGAACAGTTGAAATAGTTTATGTTCAGGATGTGTGGGGTCTGTAAATACTTTCTCAGCCCTCTTTCTGATCCATGTAGTATACAGGTCCTCAATGAACTTGTCTACTGCATGGGCCATAACTGAGGATCTGTGTAATGCAGTGTATAGGTTTTCAAGTAAATGCTGTTGTTGTTGTTAGTTGCAAAGTCGTGTCCGACCCATCGCGACCTCATGGACAATGTTCCTCCAGGCCTTCCTGTCCTCTACCATCCTCTGGAGTCCATTTAAGCTCAAAATGATGTAGGCTTCAGTATTGGATAAAGGACCATTGCAAGTACACACCACCGCAGGAGAGATCTATCTTCAAGCTGTCTCAGAAAGGAAATACCTTTCTCCAAGAGCTTTATATAGCCAATCCAAGGCCCCTACTCCCTACCCACTATGCACAGCTGAAACTAAACAGCTTTGCTTTGCTAAGGTCAGATTCTGCAAATCTTCACCTTCTGTCAAGGACCTCCTCCTACAAAGCGGTCTCCTTTGTCTCTAAAGCTTGGTTCTTCAGGATCTGAATTGAGAGACGTACAAGCTCAGTCCTCTTCTGGACATGTCAGAAAGGCCACAAGCAAGCTAGAATGTAGTTTTCCTAGAGCAGGGCAATAGGACGATTATAGAATCAGAGAAGAAGATCAGAATATTTGGGTGAAAATTGGCATGTCACCCAAAATACCATGGTCATCATCTTTGACATATGTGTCATAGGTTCACCACCACTGGACTATATCTTACTGAAAGGTTTTTTTTACCAGTCTTGAGATAATACTCCTATTATTTGAAATGCCCATGTCTTTCATCCCAGCAATCCTTAGACTGGTTAATGCATTTGCTGCTTGAAGAGATGCAAGGAAGTGACAAAGTAGGTTTCTTCTTATTCCTCAACTCTCCAGAAAGTTGATGTGTACTGTTTCTTTCTATGGATATACAACTAATTTCCACATAGCTTCTTTGTTCACAGTTTATAAGGATTGCTGAAATTGTCACATATATCCGTCAGATGATACACATAGTGTATGCCAACATGTCACTATGGATACTGAATTTTTGGCTAATTACAGTGATGAATCAAACGTTCAAGGTTTTTAAATTCTTATTTTGGAATAAAATGCCCAACAGCTAAAAAATACAATAGCCCCTTTTACCGCCTCTTTTATCTGTGGTTGCCATACAGCTAAGGGTGCTTATTTATCAATGTAATCTTCTCCGCTCACATGGAAATTTGTCCATTAAAGCTTACTGTTTATTCTTCTTGATTTGTAACAGACATTTGCACAATGGCCCCTTTTTCAAAAGCCATTGGTACATCAATAGCACCAGGTCGTGTTTTTTTTTTAAATGATGGTTCAAGAAGCTTCTTCTTCTTCTTTTTTAATTGGAAGCAAAAGGTTTAGTAGGCTGTCACGGGCAACAGGAGAAGAGGTAGAAAAGAGAAATAGGTTTACAAAACCAAGTCAGAAAGTGTAGAGAATTGGTGATGGGCTCACTGTCTCTCTCAATGTAGGAGCTGCATCAACTGTTGATCCAGTCATGCATTTCCTTGGTATAATTTTTATACTCCTAGTTTCCTGGTCTACAGGAGAGGACTTATCCGTGGCAGAAGAGATCCCGTGTTCAAAGTATCAAGTGGCTTTCAATCACTCGTGCTACGAATTTGTGAAACTCCAACGCACATTCATGAGTGCCCAGAGTTGGTGTGAGAGAGGAGGGGGCCATTTGGCCTTTATTGGGAACGAAGAGACTCAAACGTTCTTGGAGGAACACATCTCTGAGGAGAAGGAGTGGTGGATCGGTATAACCTACACTTCTTCAAATGAAACTAATGAAGGTAAGAACAATTGAGGACAGTTATGTGAGCAGCAAGTTGTGGTTAGAATCCTAGATACAAACGTGAGAGGTAAATTGTAAAGGGAATGAGAAGCTCAGCTTCTGGTGCATTTATGAACATATCTAGGTAATTTTCTTGACAGTGCTACAAAGGTTTGTCACTCCTTCCTTCCTTCCTTCCTTCCTTCCTTCCTTCCTTCCTTCCTTCCTTCTTGCCTGCCCCTCCCTCTACTTCCTCCCTTCCATCTCTATCATTTCCTTCCTTCCTTTCCTCCTTCCTTCCTCTCTACCTTCTCCCTCCATTTTTTCCCTTCCATCTCTAGCTTTTCCTTCCTTCCTTCCTTCCTTCCTTCCTTCCTTCCTTCTTTCCTTCTTTCCTTCCTTCTCCCTCCCTCTACTTCCTCCCTTCCGTCTCTATCTTTTCCTCCCTCCCCCCTCCCTCCCTCCTCCCTCCCCTTCCACTTCTTCCCTTCCATCTCTATCTTTTCCTTCCTTCCTTCCTTCCTTCCTTCCTTCCTTCCTTCCTGCCTGCCTGCCTGCCTGCCTGCCTGCCTTCCCCCTCCTTCTACTTCCTCCCTTCCATCTCTATCATTTCCTTCCTTCCTTTCCTCCTTCCTTCCTCCCTACCTTCTCCCTCCATTTCTTCCCTTCCACCTCTATCTTTTCCTTCCTTCCTTCCTTCCTTCCTTCTTTCCTTCCTTCTCCCTCCCTCTACTTCCTCCCTTCCGTCCCTATCTTTTCCTCCCTCCCTCCCTCCCTTCCATGTCTTCCATGTGTATAGAATGCCAATTCTCAATAAATTGTATTCAAATGTGCCATGTAAACAGCACCGTTCGATTTCAACTATAAGGCATGGGGGAGAAAGCAGTCATCAGACTGTCTCCATGCCTACGAACTTCTTAAACATTCTCAGATGGCCAATTAATGAGTGACCAGAATGCAGGAGAGGGCATGGACCTTGAAGCAATTTACCGGGCATGTTCTGATTGACAAAATGCACCAAGAGCCACCTTTCTACTTACATAAGCACCTAAGATGACTCACAAGTTTAAAAGCAAAAATGCCAAGTTTAAAATGATAATTACGGTCCATGAATGATTAAAAGATTGATGGAAGAGCATCTTAGTCATCTTGCTAAATTCTCTTCTTGGTGTTGTGGCATGCAACAGCAACCCAATGAGTATACTTTGCTACGGAAGCCAGGGAATCAACAGTACCTTCTTTGCTATCTGATCACCCACTACTTTCTGGGGGATAACCTGAGAGATCCTCTGGTTGAAGAGATATGTATCCAACTTCACTGTGCTACTGCTGGCCAGTGGCCAAGCAAGGAAATCTTGATGGACACTTCTCTTTGTAGCCATCAAATATTCTGTGGTGCATCCGTACACTATATCAATTTCTTTCCATGCAGGATCTATGATTTGGCTAGATACTTCAAACATCACCTACACCAAGTGGTTCCAAGATCCACCCTCAGTCTTTGCATCGTCCTGCGGCTATATCCTGAAGAACGCTGAGTACCAGTGGGGAGTAACTGAGAATTGTAGCCAGGAGTTTGACTTTATTTGTGAATTTGGTAAGAAATGAAACCCACACCCATGCCTTTGAAATACACCTAGACCAGTGTTTCTTAACCATGTCAACTTAAAGATGGGTGGACTCAGGGGTGAAATCCAGTAGGTTCTGACAGGTTCTGGAGAACCAGTAGCGGAAATTTTGAGTAGTTCGGAGAACCGGCAAATACCACCTCCGGCTGACCCCAGAGTGAGGTGGGAGTGGAGATTTTGCAATATCCTTCCCCCAGGAGTGGGGAGGGAATGGGGATTTTGCAATATCCTTCCCCCTGGAATGGGGAGGGAATGGGGATTTTACAGTATCCTTCTCCTGCCATGCCCACCAAGCCACGCCCACAGAACCGATAGTAAAAAAAAATAGATTTCACTACTGGGTGGACTTCAACTCCCAGAATTCCCCAGCTCTGCTGGCTAAGGAATTCTGAGAGCCGAAGTCCACCCATCTTCAGGTTGACAAAATTGACAAGTTTACAAGGTTGAGAAATACTAACCTAGATTATATTGGTCCAACTTTTGATTTCAAAGCTTTTGGTTAGAAAAGCGAGCAATAGGGCAAATGATATGGAGTGGATTTCTACCTACTTCAATGGCCAATGCCAGTCTGAGAACATTCAATCTCAGACTCCCAGGTTATTCCATTTTAATGTATAATGGTACTCATAGCAAGCTTCTAACGCACCTCATTAGGCTATTGTCCAGACAACAGGATAGATGTCATGAAAAACTCCTGGCAGACAAAGATTCTAAAACAATGCAAACCTGTCACTAAATTTGCACTTGCAACCTACAGAACCTGCGTTTTGCCAATGGTACATCAATTGTGCAACTGAATGCTTGTTATATTGTGTAGATTATTAGAAGGGTTGTATTGTTCCCAATACAGTCCCCAATATTTTTGGCATTAGGAAGCAGTTTCGTGGAAGACAATTTTTCCATGTACTGGGGTGGGGGTGGGGGGTGTGGGGAATGGTTCAAGTTTTGCTCACTCACCCTGCAGCTGACAGGCCATGGACCAGTACCAGTCCGTGGCCCCGGGGTTTGGGGAGGACCCCTGTTTTACAGTATTTCATTTTATGCTTTCTATTTTGATTTTCTTGATGGACCTCCGGCTTGTAATAAAGTTATTCATTCATTCAATGCTGCAACACCTTCAGCCTTTCCCATGTGGCTGAAAGACCATTCCCAGCCTTCTTTACCAATATCCATGCTTGTTAAGCATTGGTGCTATTCAGCTGGTTTTATCTGGTTCGGGAGAATTGGTAGCGGCTGCTGCGGGAGACTCCGCATTTGCAAACCAGTAGTGAAGGTAAGTGAATAGCACCCCTGTTGTTAAGGCTATGCTGCGTTGTTGAGAATGGGAGTCCACCAAATTAACAAAAGTGGCATCATACAAAGAAAACCAATATAAAATGTTATACCGATGGCACTTAGCGCCTGCAAGACTGGCAAAAATTTATCCAAATGTAAGTCCTAAATATTGGAACTGTGGGCATCACCAAGGTACCTTCTTCCATATGTGGTGGCCATGTCCCGAAGCGAAGAGGTATTGGAGTAAAATACAAAATTGGCTACAAGAATTAATTAATAATAAAATTGAATTGATTCCAGAAACTTTTCTCCTGGGAGTACTAAAGACTAAATATGACCAAAAAAAACCCCCAAAACAGGATATTTAATCATACACATACTCACAGCAGCGAGAATAACATATGCACAACATTGGAAAGGAAACAATATATCACCAGAGGAATCCATTAGTCAGAAAATATTTGATTATGCCGAAATGAATAAACTAACATTAGAACTAAATGAAAAAGAGGATTCAGAATACTATACGGTGTGGGATAATTGGTACAAGTGGATTGACAACCGAACTAAAAATGGATAAAGACTAGTATAAAGTTTAAGATATAGGATATTTAAGATTTAAGATATTTAGGAGTTATAGTTTTATTGTGATTTTTTTCCTTTTCCAGAATTCCAGTACATAATCGATCAGACAGTGTTACTTTTCCCACAGGTTAGATTAATAGGAATAATTAATCTAACCTGTGGGAAAAGTAACACTGTCTGATCGATTATGTACTGGAATTCTGGAAAACGAAAAAAATCACAATAAAAAACTTTGAACAAGAATGGGAGTTCACAACATTTTTGGCCCTGATTTTTTCTGATTAGCCATGAGCTGTGGGAATCTGTGCCACCAAACAGCACAAAACGGGCACAGGCTTCGTGTCTTCTAGCTCCTCAGTAGCCCTATCTATTGCTCCCTATTGGAGCACGTAAAGAAAGCTTTCCCAGATTGTCCCACCAAATGTTTTGGAATTCAGCTCCCATAATTCACAAGTAGTTTGCCTTCGGCTGTCTTTGGAAACTCTCATATTCAAGTCCAACATGAGGGGAGCACCTCATTAGTGAAGCTGCATTATGAAGATAAATACACTTGGAAGGAAGCTTTCGGGTGGCTCAGTGGCTAAGACACTGAGCTTATTGATCAGAAAGGTCGGCAGTTGAATAAATATAGGTTGGTGGCCTTATTTGCAATTAAAGTCACGATACTTAAAAGATAAAGAAGAATATGGAATTGAATTGGTCCCCCAACAATTAGACAAATTATTGATTGGCCCGGATGAAAAATCGATAACTAAATTTTATAATTATTTATTAGAATTGGACAGAGCCAAAGACATAGTGAAGGGAGCGATGTTAACTTGGGCAAAATATGTAGGACATAACATCGAATTAGAGGATTGGGAAATGATTTGGAACAGAAATTATAAAATAACAAAATCAGCAAAAGAAAATCAATAAAGAATGTTTTATCGCTGGTATTTGGCATCTTCAAGATTGGCAAAGATATATCCAAATTTAACCCCAAATTGGTGGAAATGTGAACAAAAGCAGGGTACCTTCTTTCAGGCATGGTGGTGATACCCAGAATTGAAAAAATATTGGGGGAAAAAATACAAAATTGGTTACAGGAATTAACTGGCATCCAACTAGATTACACTCTGGAACCATTTCTTCTGGGGATAATGAAAAAGAAATACGACAAAAAAACAATGTACCTTATTCTACGTATAATAATGGTGGCAAGACTAGCCTTTGCACAGTGTTGGAGAAACACAAATACAGTACACCCTCGGAAGACTTAATAATTTAAAAAGTTTTGGACTGCACTGAAATGGACAAGATGACACTTGAGCTGAAAGGATTGACGGATCTGGAATATTATACAATATGGGAGAAGTGGTATAAATGGATTGAGAATAGAAAAAAAAATTAGATGAAGTAGGATTGAATTTAGTTAGAATCAGTGATGGGTTGCCCCTGGTATGGACCGGTTTGCAAGAACCGGTAGTAAAACCGGTGGGAGGCCCCGGCCACCGCCCCAGATGGCATCATCAACAATCTGCGCATGCGCAGAAGCTTCTGCGCGATCTCACTGCGAATCGGTGGTAAAGGTAAGTAGAACCAACCCCTGGTTAGAATGTATAGAGTATAAGTGAAATATAGTAATATGTCATGTAAATGGTCCACAAACTTTCTTCTTTTTGTATTTTAATTGTTGAAAATCAATAAAATATTTATTAAAAAAAAAAGAAAGGTCAGCAGTTCAGCGGTTCGAATCCCTAGTACAGGTCTCCTGCGTGGGCAGGGGGGTTGGACTGGATGACCTCCAAGGTCCCTTCCAACTCTGTTACTGTTAAAATGCTGTTAAATTATCCCTTACTGTCCAGAATCAGGCCACAGCATTGCTTGTGACAACTTCAACGCCACCGTGCAGTGTGGATCGGGAGAAGTCATTCAGATCGGAGAGAGCTTCTATGGGAGGAAAACTCCTCACTATTGTGTCCTTGAGACCCCCCTGCAGTTTGATGACGAAGAAGAGTGCAGTTGGATTAGCGTGAAAGATGAAGTTGCAGGTAAGTCTCATATTGCAAGTATTAGAAAGCCCCACCCTACGTGGCCATCACTTTGGAAGCCTCCAAAGGCAGTAATAAAGATGACCTTCAGTCAGGTTTGACTTATTGTGACCACATGAACATGTCCAGTTAGTTTTCTTGACTGCAATAGGCAAATTCCCTTATATTCAACCTGGCAGCTACCTGGTTTATCCTACGGGTCAAACATTTCTTAATGGTTTCTCACCATATCCAGATGCTAACAAATCCAATTCTGCTTAGCTTCTTGGCTAGAGCCTCAACGGGCAATCCAGGCCAGACCAACCCATAATCACAACCAGATGAGCTAATTCTATTTTGTTGTAAAGCTACATGGACAGAATCTTGCAAGTCCTGAAGTACAATTCTGTCCCGTTTCCCCCCATTTCCTTTACAGTCCAAGAAACTAGGGAGGGTCCCTTCTGAGTCTCTTGCCCCACCCACTATTCAGCTGCAGACTATGCTGTTTCCCACCTGGCTTTCCCTTTGTAATGTTTCTTGGGCCAGTCTCCCAAAGTTTTTCACACATGCCTGCCTGCCTGCCTGCCTGCCTGTCTATCTACCTATCTTTCTTTCCATCCATTATCTATCTACCTATCTACCTATCTACCTATCTACCTATCTACCTATCTACCTATCTACCCATCCATCCATCCATCCATCCATCCAACCATCCAGTCATTTATCTACTTATTCATCCATCCATCTACAAAAACGAGAAACTGAAACCAACTGAAATCATAACTCAGGCAGCCACCTTAACCTTCGCAGGGCAATGTCACGGGCTCCAGGCATGCCAAGTTGCAGCGGATGGAACCTTTTTCGGAGAACCTTGTCCAGGTCTGGGAAGCTACCTCTCCGTCCAATACCAGTGCATGGAAGGTAAGCAATACCTTTTCTACACACCATCCAGGGAGGCCAAGAACGGTTAGTGACATCTGCGTAGAAACCCTGTCTTGAAATTGCCAACCAACAGTCTGGTTGTTTTTTTCTTGCAACAATAATGTGATGTCTGAGATTCAAAGACTTGTCAGCTTGGTGCCAGCCTATATAATACTTTGCAGAATCATTTAGATTTTTGCAAATGCTGTACTCCTAGCGGGGGATTATATTTAATGGTGAAGAAGCTGAATTTTATTTTATTTTTTCAGAATCACCTTAATTAGACTCTGAAGCTACAAACAAACAAATCACTTTAGCAAAAATCCCTGTAGCCCTTGTGGCAAGATGGACGGCAAACACATTGAATAAAACTAATAAATAAATAAATCTATTTCTTCTCTGACCTTCAGCTCTATTGAGCTGGAAATAATTCCCGCTGAAAATGTTAATGGTGCATTTTGCAATGTAGGGTTTATATTTTATTTCTCCCTGATCTGTGATCATAAGTAAACGAATTGTGTGTTAATTAGAACATTTTTATATAATACTCACATTATTTGAGCCTATACAAAAATCTTAGTATTGCAATACACTCATATTGGGGCCCGGAGGGAGGTGTCCCTCTGGTAGAAATCTGCCCACCAGGCTTCAGAGCATTCCATCAGCCGAGGGCCCAGGGGTGGGGTGGGGGGAGTGGCGGTTATTATTAGCGAGGATCTGGGTCCGAGGGAAACCACTGTGCCACAGATTGCCGGATGTGAGTCCCTCTTTGTGAGATGGGGTCATGGGGTTCAGATGGGCTTGCTGCTTACGTACCTGGCTCCCTGCTGCATAGCAGCAGCCCTGCCTGAGCTACTCGACGTGATAGCCACGGTGGTAGTGGAGACACCCAGGCTTTTAGTCATGGGTGATTTCAAGTTGCCGTCCGTCGGCGAGACGTCTGAGATGGCTCGGGAGTTCATGGCTCCCATGACGGCCATGGACCTGACCCAGTTAGTTCATGGCCCTATTCACGGGGGAGGACACACTCTGAACTTGATTTTTGTCTCTGGCCAGTGGTTGAGTGGTCTGGTTATAGGGGATATAGACAAGAAACCCTTGTCATGGTCTGACCACATACTCCTTCGCCTAGATCTTCGAACCGTTATACCCCGCCGCAGGGAGGCGGACCCAATTAGATGGATCCGCCCCAGGCACCTGATGGATCCTGATAGGTTCCAGATGGAGCTTGGGCCATTTCCTGAGGATTTGGCACACGGCTCAGCTGAGGACCTGGCTGGTGGAGCCTTGGACCGAGTCGTGCCTCTGCGGCCTCTGACCCGGTGCCGATCCCATGCGGCCCCCTGGTTTACCGAGGAGCTGAGGGAAATGAAGCGCCGGAAAAGACGCCTGGAAAGCGGTTGGAGGGTCAGTCTCACTGAATCTGATCGAACACTGGTAAGGTCGCATATTAAGACCTATCTAGTGGCGATAAAGGCGGCAAAGTTTAATTACTTTTCCACCTCTATTGCGTCATCATCAGGGAATCGTCCAGCCGCCCTGTTTAGGGTGACCCGCTCCCTGCTCCATCTGGGAGTGCGGGAGGATCCCTTGGAAGGCAGGGTGGAGGATTTTGGACAATACCTGTATGACAAAATCGCTCAGATCCAGGGGTTTGGACTCCGACTGGGTAGATCAAGGCAGGGTGACGAGTAATAGTCTTGAGAATGTTATCTGAGGAGAGTTTGACTCTGTGACCCCCGATGATATGGACAGGATTTTGGGAAGACTTAGTGCGGCCACATGTTTACTGGACACGTGTCCCTCCTGGTTGGTACTAGCTTCCCGGGAGGTTACACGAGGCTGGCTCCAGGGTGTTATCAACGCTTCGTTGAGTGAGGGCCACTTCCCCACTGCCTTGAAAGAGGTGGTGGTGAGGCCCCTCCTCAAGAAGCTGTCCCTGGATCCGGCAATATTGGCTAACTATCATCCTGTCTCCAACCTTCACTTTATGACGAAGGTTGTTGAGAGTGTGGTCGCGCAAAAGTTCCCACAATTCCTGGAGGAAACATCCTATCTAGATCCGTTCCAGTCGGGTTTCAGGTCTGGGCACAGCATGGAAACGGCATTGGTCGCGTTGGTTGATGATCTCTGGAGGGCTTGGGACAGGGGGTGCTCCTCTGTTCTGGTCCTGTTAGATCTCTCAGCAGCTTTTGATACCATCGACCATGGTATCATGCTGCACGGGTTGGAAGAGTTGGGGGTGGGAGGCACCGTGTTACGGTGGTTCTCCTCCTTCCTCTCCGACCGGTCGCAGTTTGTGTTAGCAGGGGGGCAGAGGTCGACCTCGAGGCCTCTTATTTGTGCTTTCAATGGGTGCATTACTCGGAGCACTGACACTCTACTCATTTACAGGCTTGAGTTTGGTGGTAACGGAAACCACATTCATATTGGAAAATGTCACCATCTCCTTGAAATGGCTGCTCTCACCATACACTGGAAACCTTTCTTGCATAATCAGCACTGGAGATGGAAACACGGTGGACCCCTACTACCCTCCAAGGTCAGAGGAAGCTTGGGGAGAAAATGAGGCAGAGGCCTTCAAGAGACTGCAGTTGCATCTAAGAGTCAGCGAGATTCAAGAGTGGGCTTTGCCAGGCTTACGACTTCTGGATATGTTTTGATAACCATCCACATCTTCCCCACCAATGCACCACCATATCCCATATAAAAAAAGGGCAGAGATTTGATTACAGAGTCACAGTCACTGTCTTAACCTTTTTGACCCCACCTCATCCCTAAATGTAATGTCCTCTAAGAAAGGATGCTTGGCCAATTTGGACCTACAGCCAAAATCTTACACTTTTCAATGCCTTGCTGTAGATCAGTGGTGGTGGGATCCTCCCATTTTAACAACCGGTTCGGTGATTGCGCGATTTGCGTGTGTCCGGGCCTGATGCGCGCTGCGTGCGTGTGCACAGTTTGAAGAAATCTTTACTTCCGGGTTTCTTCAGAGGAGTAACATAGCTGATTTGCGTGGCAATCCACTCTGCTGCGCGAATCAACTGAGAAGATAAAGGTAGGAAAATAGCACAGGCAGGCAGGTGGGCCCATTTGATCATCGGGATGAACCAGTTCGCTCCCAGCTGATCGTCGGAGATACCGGTTCACCCAAACCGGTTCGAACCAGTAGAATCCCACCCCTGCTGTAGATCTGGTGATCTTGGGATGGACTGTAGGAAGGAGGTGGATTTCCAGGAGGGAGGGATGCATTCCGGAGAATAAGAGGCAACTCCATTTGGATACTTGTGACAAAAAGAGAGAGAGGACAGCCTCTCCTTCATAATTCCTAAAATATATTGTAGATGCCAGATAGGACAGTCTTCCGTCTGGCTAGATTTTGTCTATAGGTGTCAAGCAATAAAGATCTCAGCTTGGAAGAATTACCAAGTGTTATTCTTGGTTTGGGGCTTGACAGATCTGCCGATAATTTGTCCTAGTTTTGTGTTTACAGCTTGCATAGCAATGTGACTCATTGCTACACCGAACCAGGCAAGTTCACCATTTTTGTGGAGTGTACTACTAGTGAGTGGCACGTGACGGCTCAAAAACTCGTCACTGTTCGAGATAAAATGGATAAGCTCACTGTGACCGGGTGCTTCAGCAAATACGAAGTGGGGAACAGCTCTCATTGCAGGAGCCTTTATGAGGAAACCTTGTGGATTCAAGTAGAACTTGATGGAGGTTAGTGTAGTCTCTACACTAATTTAACATTTAACACTGTCAAATAATTTACTAACACTGTATTACTATTATTCTTCTCTTCCTTACTAGGATCTATCTCTTCCCACTTACGATTATAACCATACTGCTTGTATCTTTCAATTTACATTGCTTTTATTTGTTTCCTAGTACGACTTGATAGCTTATTAGTAACCTTGACTATCACTAAGTGTTGTATCTTTTTATTCTTGATGAATGTATTTTATTCTCCTTATGCACACTGAGAACATATACACCAAATACAAATTCCTTGTGTGTCCAATCACACTTGGCCACTAAAGAATTCTATTCTGTTCTGTTCTGTTCTGTTCTGTTCTGTTCTGTTCTGTTCTGTTCTGTTCTGTTCTGTTCTCTCTCTTCCAGTAGCTATTCAAACAGTATATCTTCCCTGTGCATAAGGTGGAGCTCTGCTAATCGGCACTATTCCTTAAAACATCCAAATCTTTTCTATAAAGAAAGCCATCCTGAAAGAAAAGTGTATAATTCTGAAATCAGGACCAAATCTACCAATCGGAAAAATTGGACAGATTGTCTCCAACAGCACATTCTGAGAACAGGAGAATAAATTGCAAACTAAGTTTATTCATAAATTGGAAGGAGGAACAGCCATTTTGGGGGTTTGGCCACTGGCCACAACTTTTCTTATTAAGATATTTAAAAAGATCTGGTGACAAATATAAAGGGTGTGTGTGTGTGTTTGTGTATGTATCAGCTTTCTGCCGGAAGGGAGGAGAACCTTTAGCTAACATTGTGTGCAGTTCGGAGAACCCTCAAATCCCACCCCTGGCTGGCCCCGCCCCCTCCTGCCCCCACCTTTCAGGAGTCCCCACGTGGCCCATTTTGGATGCAGGTAAGTGCAGGGTGTGCGCAGAGGCTCAGGGAGGGTGATAAATGAGCCTACCAGAAGTTCAGGAAGAGAGGGCCTCCAGAGCCTGGGGAGACCGTTTTCACCCTCCCAGAGGCTCAAGGAAAGCCTCCAGAGCCTGGGGAGGGCAAAAACATCCTCCCCTCGCTGTGGTGCAGAAGGCCGACTAGGTCACGCCCACCATGGCTATGCCCACCCAACAACCGGGCAGCGAACCCCTTACTAAAATTTTTGAAGCCACCCCTGCAAATAGGTAATTAGAAAAGAAAAAAGAAAATTCTTACACAGTTATGATTTAGAATGCTGAGCTTAGCTTTCATTAGCAAGGTGATTGGTGGCTGCCAGAAACACAGAAAAGATGAGGTTGCTTTAAAGCAGTGCTTCTCAATTATTTTCTGTCATGCCCCCCTAGGAAGAAGAAAACATTTTTCGCGCCTCCCGCACGACTGTAAATAGTATCATTATTAAAAAAAATAGTATCATTATTAGAAAAAGGTCTGTTCTCCTTGAAAGGGAGGAGCATGCGCAGTCACATGTACTGGCTTAATGCTCACTATCGATGCAAATGTCAGCAGCGGTAGCCCGATTTCTTTAGCAAGTTTGATTAATTGGGGCAGCGTTATGTTTCACAGGAGAAGGTCATTGTCAGTCATTTGAGCATCAATTGGGCGCACATCCGTCGGGCAACAAAGTTAAGTGTGGATGGACGTCCCACACTAAAGATGGCTCCGACAGGCTCGTGTCACAAGGGTTTTGGACAGCCAATCAGATGCTCCCGTTGTTCTCTGATTAAATACAGAGACATAAACACGGGGCTTAGCTTGTTATGACAGTGTTTGCCGAGGTCAAACGCGCCCCCTTTTATGGAGCCTCGCGCCCCCCCCTGGGGGGCGCGCCCCACTATTTGAGAAGCACTGCTTTAAAGAGTTGCAAACAGGGTGCTTGCTATATATGCATCCTGCATATTTCAAAATGGACTCAGAACTGAATGGCTACTTGATTGTTTGTGTGCCATCAAATCGTTTTCAATTCTTAGCAACTCCGTAGATAGATTTTTAACTATGATGACCTGTCCCTAACGTGATCTTTCAGGTCTTCGGGCTGTGCATTCCTTATCACTGGAATTGAGTCTGTCTACCTTGAGACCCTATTGTCAGGTTTACAACTGAAACATACAGCATAACAAAAGGGGGAAAAAAACGATGGGTAGGGGGGAAATAAACCATACACTCATTGAAAAAGGTTGCGTTCTCTAAGGCAGGAGTGTCAAACTCAAGGTCCAGGGGCTGGATTCGGCCCATGGGGTGCTTGGATCTAGCCTGTGGGCCCAGCCTGGAAACAGCAAAGGACCGGCCCGCGGTGCCTCTGCCAGCGAAAAGGGAGCTTGGGAGGGCCATGCACAGCCCTCCTGGGCTCCTTTTTGGCGCGCAACAGCTTCCTGCAACCCTCTGCCAGCAAAAATGGAGCTCAGGAAGGCGACGCACAGCCCTCCTGACCTTCATTTCTCTGGAAGAGGGCTGCAGGAGGCTGTCGTGGCTGAAAACAGAGGCCAGGAGGGCTGTGTGTGGCCTCCCCAAGCTCCATTTTTGCTGGCAGAGGGACGCAGGAGGCTGTCGTGGCTGAAAATGGAGCCTGGGAAACGGAGCCTCAATGAGTGACATCGAGCAGGCCATGCCCCCCAGCCCTCCTGAAGTCAAACGTGGTGAAATCAATTTTTTTACTACCGGTTCTGTGGACGTGGTTTGGTGGGCATGGTGTGGTTTGGTGGGCGTGGCAGGGGAAAGGTACTGCAAAAATCTCCATTCCCACCCTACTCCAGGGGAAAGATACTGCAAAATATCCATCCCCATCCCACTCTGGGGCCAGCAGAGGTGGTATTTGCCAGTTCTTCGAACTACTTAAAATTTCCACTACCGGTTCTCCAAAACCTGTTGGATTTCACCCCTGGGTCAAACACAACCCTGATGTGGCCCTCAATGAAATTGAGTTTGACACCCCTGCTCTCAGGCATGTTAGAATCCCTATCTTAGCTTGTAAAGCTGTTTTTCTAGAAGACAGGCCTCTAGGTATGTTGCAATTCCCTTTATCTTCAGCCAGCACGGCTATTGTCTGTCCATCCATCTAAGTGCATTTGTTTATTTAATGTATATTGCATTCTACTTGTGTACATGTATAACAAACACTGGATAAATACATTCAGTAAACAAATACATTTATAATAAGGAAGGCATATGGTGTTTGTTATAATTCATATCACCTTTAAGCCATTTTGGATATTTTGTTGTTGTTGTTGTTGTTGTTTTTACAGGGACTGGAGTAACCTATACTGTATTAAGTGATAACAAGACTGTGATGGAGACCAGCACAAAAATAGGAACTGTCCCTCATAATCTGACCTTGGATGGGGTCCTTCAACGGCTGATTGGCCCTGGGATCCATTCCCTTGAAATAGTTGCCACCAGCAACACCACAGATTCAGAGGTCGTAGGAATCCTAACTGTTCATTTAGTAGAGCCGATTTCTGGACTCCAAGCCATGTTAACCTCCGACTCCTTGGAATTAGGAGAAGACCTGGAAATCAAAGTCTCTGTACGTCGTGGCGCCCCTGAAAAAGTGAGATTCGAAGTGACCGGGATGAACGAAACATTTTCCCACCTGAAGGATTTCGTTGAAGGAAAGTCTGAAATTTATACCATCCCAATGAATTCGGAAGGTATTGTAACGCAAAGATTCTAATTATCTATATCTAGCTCATTTACACACTATCTCTCCTCCAAGTATTAACCCAAAACACCAACACAATACTCCAAATTTTTCTCTCTGAAAGATCTGGATCTAGCAGTGAGGAGATTTCATGAATGAAGACTAACCTACCTTGTTTCCTCTAAAATAAGACATCCCATGATAATAAGCCCAATCGGGCTTTTGAGCATATGCACTAAAATAAGCCCCCCCCAAATAATCCCTCCCTGAAAATATTTAACTGCATGTGCAGCTGGTCCCGGCCATTTCCTCTGGTTAGGGTTAGGGAGACAGAGCTGGAAATCAGGTTAGACGGCAAGAGGAGCCCCATCTTGCTCCACGCGCCCCAAAGTAATAAGACATCCTCAAAAATAAGGCCAAGCACTTATTTTGGGGTTCAAAAAAAATATAAGACAGGGTCTTATTTTTGTGGAAACATGGTAGGTTTCTCCATTTCTAAACCCAACCCTGTAAATAATATATACAAAGATGGAACAGATTACGATTAAAGGTTAGGATTAAAAGAGGAAGCAAACGCTGAAATATCTAAATCAAAATATGAAAATCTTATTTTGTTTTCCCTTGGGCACATCCAACTAATCAGCATTTTACCAGATTTATAGTATTTTCAGGAAAAAAAATAGACTCCTGGCTTGGCATTGTTGGCTAACCGCCAAAGCTCACACTTGGCAAAAAGGACATTACCAAATACTAATGTTTTTGAGCTTTATTAATGCTTCTCTCTCTCTCTCTCTCTCTCTCCCTCCCTCCCTCCCTCCCTCCCTCCCTCTCTCTCTCTCTCTCTCTCCTGATTGTTGAACCATGAGATGGAACTGAAAAGAAGAAGCAGAAAATATCAGGAATTCAGTAATGACAGGAGGAAAAGGGTGGCTTGCTGAGAGTAGAGAGGAAAGATTGCCCAAATAGGCAGTCTTCTTGGTTGTCAGATCATCAGTATCAGGGATGAAAAGTTCATTCATTCGAGTTCTTCTGAGCCAGACCATAATCTCAAACTTTTGCTGTCGGATTAAACTTTTTATTCATCAGGCTTTACTTGCCTTGCCATGGTCACTGCCATCCATCCCTCTAGTTCTCTGAAACACCAAGATTGTCAGGCCTGGAAGCCATCTTTTACATTGGGCCTTTAGGCCTGCCACATTTCCTACTGCGGGAAACTGGGGGGGAGCAAGGGTGATATATAGTCACAATAACACAATAAGTCAAGGACATCTTGCTCTTCACTTGGAGGGCTGGAACTGGGAGGCATCTCCAGTTGGAATGATGCTGTGATTGGACCAGGGGTGGGATTCAGCCTATTCGGTCCGGTTCGGGTGAGCCGGTTGCTCCGACGATCAGCTGAGAGCAAACCAGTTCGCTCCAACTGTCAGTTGGGCCTGCCCACCTGCCCCTGCGCTATACCTACCTATATTTCGCTTGTTTGAAGCCCAGCTGATCGGTGCGGCAGAGCTGACTGCCGCGCCTCAGCTGTTTCACTCACTGGGGCTAGTGGAAGGTAACTGTTAATGGTGTTTTGAAATGGACTGGAAAAGTGATTGGTGAAGCGCATGCTCAGCAAACTGGTTGTTACACTGGCTGAATCCCACCACTGGATTGGACAATGTGATGGACCTGTGGGTGCTGGGCAGGGACTTGGACTTTCTGTTGGGTGGGGAAAACCTGAAAACTTTCAGATTCGGGTTTTTCCAGATGTGCCAATATGACATTTCTAATAAGGAGGAACGTTGAAGAACGTCTAGCCTTGGAGTCTTCTTTCGTTGGGGGTGTTACTTGGAACCCTGACAAAGACCTTCTACCCAGCCAAGCTCATCTATGATCATTCAAGATTTGTTTTTAATTGTGACTCTGTTTCAGTTATTCTATTTCATATTGGGTTTTTTTGCCATGTGTTCTTCTCAGGTACTTTTCTGGTCAAAGTGTTTGTGATGAATGCCTTCTCGAACATGAGTGTTGATGTTGGAACTGTCACAGTGTCTAACAGTTCTCACAAAAAAGGTAATCATGGGACATTGATTGTATGGTGCAGGAAGTGGGTAGGATAAAAACTCATGAATGAAAGCAAATATATGTGTCCTAAGATAATGTTGCAGGATCCAATGTCACTGCAACGGGGTGAAATCCACCAGGTTCTGGAGAACTGGTAGCGGAAATTTTGAGTAGTTCAGAGAACCGGCAAATACCACCTCTGGCTGGTCCCAGAGTGGAGTGGGAATGGAGATTTTGCAATATCCTTCCCCCAGGAGTGGGGAGGGAATGGGGATTTTGCAATATCCTTCCCCCAGGAGTGGGGAGGAAATGGAGATTTTGCAGTATCCTTCCCCTGCCACGCCCACCAAGCCACGTCCACCATGCCACACCACCCCCACCAAGCTACACCCACAGAACCGGTAGTAAAAAAATTTGAATTTCACCACTGCACTGCGACCAGAAGTTCAGTCTTCTGAGCTTTTGGACTCATGCTGGAGCTTATCCTCATCCCTTACCAGAATGTGAAGCGAGAAGTTCCCTGATGATGGGCTCCAGCACAAATCCGAAAGCTCAGAAGACTAAACATCTGGTCTTGGTGGCTGACTCAGATTGGATCCTAGGATAAAACTGTGTAACAAAGCAATGTGAACTTTCAGGATTAATGTCAGTGGGTAATATATACTGACAGTAATGTCAGTGCTGTAATATATACTGTTCTGTGATCCCAAAACCAGTGATGAAAAATGTTCAGGGCAGAAGTCCAGATTTAGCAACGGTGGAACCAAAACTCTTCTAAATGAAACCTCCCTTCCTTTTTAACTTATACCCAAGCCAGTCTTTCTAGAAACCATCTTTAGTCATCTTTCGTATAAAAAGAGTGGGTAGAGACAGGAGAAACATCCATGTTTTGCAGAGAGAAAATTCAAGCCTATCTTGAATGATGAATTGTACCCTATGCTTATTGTACCCCGTGGCTATCACTAAGTGTTGTACCTTATAATTCTTGATGAGTGTATCTTGTCTTTTTATGTACGCTGAGAGCATATGCACCAAAGACAAATTCCTTGTGTATCCAATCACACTTGGCCAATAAAGAATTCTGTTCTGTTCCGTTCTGTTCTGTTCGATTCAATTTGATTCTGAAGCTTAAATCTTCTACTGTTTTCTTGGCCCTAACAGATCCTGTGGAGAATGAAGAACAATCCAGCACAAATGGGAAAAGAAGACTTGTGAGTACTGGAAAAATGTGGAAGAAAAGGAAGTACATAAGACAGTGGATAGAGGAGATAGATTGCTGAGAAATTCATCCTAGCAATGTTTCAGTGATGCTATTTGTGTGTCATATTAAGATAGACTAATCGTGCAAACTCAGTGTTGGGCTGCTGCTGGTTCAGACCGGTTCATGTGAACCGGTAGTTCCGATGATCAGCTGGCCCCACCCCCCAGCCCCCCGCCCTATCCTGTCCTATATTTCCTTCTTTCTGGCTGAGCTGATTCGCGCAGCACAGCTGATTTCCACACCTCTGTTGTTCTATTTACCGGGGCTGCCTTAGAAGGTAAGCGGCAGAGCTTCAAATTGCTGTATTTTGAATGCTGTGCGCAAATGGGTTAGCCGTGTGCCTGCACACAGCCTGCGAACGTACGCACAGCCCATTGACCTATTGAAATAATTTGTAGACATCCCCAATTTTTTAAAATTGTGATGAATCTGAATCCTTCGAGTGATTTAAATCAGATATGCAGTCCTCTATCCTCTACTGGTTTATTTAGAAAAACGTAATCCAATTTATTCAAACTTATTCCTCTATGAGACATCGTATATGAGATATAATGGAATCTTAGACACTTACAGGCAACAGGTAGGAGAAGTACTTGTTAGTCAACAAGAGCTGAAGAAGCTTCTTGGATGAGAAGCGAAACGTCTTCAAAGAAAAACCAGAAAGTCCAGTTGCCTCTTGAAAAAGCACCTTTGGGACTATTTGTTAACCATTTAACTCATAGAGGCAGTTCAATCCAGGTTGCAAAAAAAATTGATATTATTTATAAATCTATGCTATTTATATTATTCGGTTATGCCTGTTAAGTAAGGAAGTTTGGAAGCATCTGTCTACTGCCACAGATAAAATACTTTGCAGAGATATATTTATGCCTAATTCCTCACATTTCTGTGGCTTTAGGATGACAAGGGGAAAAATAGGATATACATTTCACCCAGCCGCCATGCCGGTGTCTTTGCCACCGTTATCTTGGGTTGGCCTGAGACTGACAGCAACAATTCACTCTACACTTGGTCTTGTGGTAAGTGTGTGTCTCTCAGTGTGCTTCCATAATGTAGCCTAGTGATAGGTTTCACATTTTGTTACTACTGGTTTGCAGCGCGCGCTTGCCTTCCGAATATGCGCCCTGCCTTCCGCGCATGCACTTTACTCGTGCATGTGCCTTCCACAAATGCAACCGGTCTCAAAAATGTGCCTAAATAGGACAGCATAGAGCCCACCTGCGATTTCCGCTACCGATTTTCCCGAACCGATCTGAACCGGCTGTAGCCTTACAATAAAGTAGATCATGCTGATCGTGTTTCCTTCTGCTCTACCTGTGAATGCTGACATCAGTCTTGCGAGTTTCATAGTACAAATCTCACATCATCTCCTTTACAACCTGAGAAGTTGGGGAGGATCCTTTCTGATCCTCTTTTTCTGCCCATTATGCAGCTGTGGGCTACACCCTCTCTTATCTAACCGTGCCCTGGGCAGCATCTTTTTGCTGTGTTTTTCAAGATCTTCCTCATAAACTATTGCAAGTATCTGAAGGAAAGAAGAGCTAGAAAAGTGGAGATCTGTAATGAGCTGAGTGTGAAGCTCTGGGAAGTGGAATAGTGATGTGTGATGCTTTACAGTTTTTGCAGGTAGAACGTTCTGAATCCTGAAAGGAGAAATCCATTCTTCTCCAGCCCTGAACAAGATAAGACCATGTTTAGGGAACCAAAGTAAGGGGGAACCCTAGAATGTTTTCGCTCAGTGATCATACCCGTAACTCTTTCACTGCCACGCAAGATTTTTCAGCAGCTATGGAGTCTTAAAGTCTTGTCAGTTAAGTAACAGGAGGGCCAAAAGACACCATTGTTGGACTGTGCTTAGGGAATCAGGTGGCCTTCATCTGGCCTTGTCCATCTCTTAGTTTTGTCAAGCTCAAGCCCAGAAATAAAACAGCAAGATCCGATAGTGACCAATCCTTTATTTGCTTACACTTGGACAGAATCGTGCCAGACTAAAGCTATAAGTTTCTAAACTGCTAGATACATCCTATGAGATTCTAGGGTATGCTTACCCTGAACCAGGGGTGAAATGCTCCCAGTTCAGACTGGTTTGGACGAACTGGTAGCGATAGTGGCCGGTGGTTCGGAGAATTGGAGAACCGGTAGCAATGGCAGCACAAGGCTCCGCCCACCCACCCGGTCATCGTTACTTCCTGGTTTTAACCAGGAAGTAACCTGTTTTTTTACCCTCTGCGCATGCACAGAACTCTCCCTCTGTTTCTATAGGTGCACAATCCATTACAATTGTGTTAGGAAAATTCTATCTTTTTCAAAATAATCACACACAAAATAATGACTTCAATTCCGAGATAACTCATGATGCTCAGGACAATAACATTTATCCTGGTTCTGGGGTAGATGAGAAAGTGCAAATAAACTTGGCTGAAAAACTGCCTTTTCAGGATTCTGCTGGCCTCAGTGGGATGAATGTGTCCAGCAACAATCTATCGACACTGTGCAAAGAGAGATCAGGATACCCCCCAACTGCCTGCCTCCACCCAGCTCCGCAGTGACAGTGAAGGTTGCCGTGAAAACCCCAGAGAAAGAGGAGAAGCAGGACGAACAATGTTTGTACATCACTGCAAAACAAGATTTGAGCCTGAGAATCAGGTGTGGCAATCTTGCATTATTGTTCTTTAAGATAGATGGGGACAAACCTCTTTAGAAAGTTAAATCAGTTTGATTGTAAAAACAACAACAACGGGACACCTTTCTTGTCCCACAATTATTGTGGGAGTGCTGGCGGCGGGAGGCTCTGCCCGCTGGGATGTCATTATGTCCCGTTTTTGACCCTCTGCGCATGCGCAGAAGGCTCTGCACATGCGCAGAAGAGATGCGCGTGCTCCCATTCCCAAACTGGTAGCGAAGGTAAGTGGATTTTACCGCTGATACAGGCCCTGATATTCATGAATTATGTTGTCTCCCTTTCGTTTCACAAATGTCTCTAAGGCATATTATTTGTTTGCTGTTCTGTTGGACAAGACCTAAATGTTATACTGAAACACATATGTACCAATCTGGTATTGAGCATACCTTATTATTCCTTTATTTTATTTTATTTTATTTTATTTTATTTTATTTTATTTTATTT
>WNWU01000024.1:8591658-8617567 GCA_012654045.1 Ptyas mucosa
ATAGAATAGAATAGAATAGAATAGAATAGAATAGAATAGAATAGAATAGAATAGAATAGAATAGAATAGAATTTTATTGGCCAAATATGATTGGACACACAAGGAATTTATCTTTGGTGCATATGCTCTCAGTGTACATAAAAAGAAAAGATCAATTTATCAAGAATCGTAAGTTACAACACTTAATGATAGTCATAGGGTACAAATAAGCACTCAAATCATAATAGGAAACAGTCAATATAAATCATAATGATACAAGCAACAAAGTTACCGTCATATGATGCAAGCTTTAGTTTAGGAATATTTTGTTCTATAGGTGAGGAATAATAAAGGAAACTGCTCAGAAGAACCTCAACATGTCTTTCTTGGTTTCTGGATCTTGACAAGGATAGCACTAAGAGCCCTTCTGCGACTTCTGAATTCTTTCTTTATCTCATGTCCCCATGTTTTGGGGTTGGCAATTTATGCTTTTGAATGCCACAAGAACCCCACAACTCTCCTAGATATTGTCTGTGGAATTCAAACATTTTAAACAGCCTAATATCTCATGAGGAACATTTGATCATGCATGATTTTTATCGCCCTCTCAGGAAACATCATGAGATTTCAAATGAGAAGGCATGAAACTCACAAAAGCTTGCACAAGGGCTTGCAGATGAGATTTTGCAATCTCACAAGATTTCAGCTATATTTTCATGATTGGAATTTGGTGTTCTCTTCTGGCTCAATAATGTTATGGTTTAGCACAATTGTGCAAATCTCACGAAAGGCTCTAACTGGGAAGTTCTGTATGCTAACTGCTGTTTTCTTAGATGAATCAATGACGTGTGTTTCCATTCAATGATAAGGCATTGAGAATAGCCAATAAATTATAACGTCAAGGCACATAGATTGGTTCATTAGCCCTTCCTTAACTGCTTAAGGAAACATCCTTTTTCATTTGGTGAGTTCCATCTGAGTCCACTTCCTTCTTTCTTGTTCTTTTCAGATTCACTCCTTCACTGTGGACAAGATCCAGCCCTACCCTTGGTCTACCTTCCTTTGGGAGAAGAAGACAATGACTTTATTCTACAGATTAAAATCTCAGTGACCAATAATTATGGCCATAATGTTTATTCAAATGCCACCGTCAGGGTGAGTCATGGACTAGCTTACCTTCCCAGCTTTTGGCCTTTGTGTCCATAGACTTTATCATCCAGGACAGAGAGAAATAAATGATTTGAACCAACTTTCTGTGGTTTCTCCCCACCCACCCAAATTGACACTTTTTTTTTAACATTCCTGGTGCCTTCCCTTCATGTTCACAAAAGGAACTTTTTTTAAAAAAAAAATTGGCTATTCATCATTTAAACTTCAAAGTTGTCAGTTCTTCTTTCTTTTTTGGTATCGTAATTTTATTAAAAATCACAATTGCAATAAATAAAAACCAATACAAAGTAGAAAAATAAAAGAATAAAAAATAGAAAGTGCAGATAAAAATACAGAATGAAAAATCGAAAAGAAAAAAAGAGTAAAGAAAAAGAAAAAATATACACAGAAATGACTTTCTCCTTTATCACAAGTACGTGTATAATAGTTTTACTAACTTATTACCTGCTCTTAAAACACAATATGATATTTTCTTCCTATATCCTATCTTGTAACAAATCAGCATTAATTCTACTGCAGTTTTGGCTCTGCTTTTAATTATTTTGGGAAATCAACAATGCCTTCATGTCCAGAAAGTACCATATTTTTTGGAGTATAAGACGCTCCTGAGTATAAGACCTACCTTAGTTTTTGGGGAGGAAAATAAGAAAAAAAAATCTTCCTCTACCTACCAGCATCCATTGGTATTCATCTGGCTAGCCTCCTGTCACTGTGAGAGAATTGAGGGCTGTTTGGAAACTGAAACAGTATTTGCTCTGTGAGCAACAAGGAAGGAGACAGCAAGGAGCCTGGGGGTGGTTAGCTCTGCAGCTCTGAGTCTGTGCTAAAGCTGCAAACTAGTCTGCTGCTCAAAACTGAAACTGAAACTCCTCTCCTTGTGTTTTGTTTGTATCGTTGGAAAACCTGCTTTTGGTATTGTATATTTACTTCATTATATATAAAGAGAAATTATTGAATCCTACTGAATCAGTGTATCAGTGGTGGGTTGCCCCCGGTTCACACCGGTTCTATAGAACCTGTAGTAAATCCGGTGGGAGGCCCCGCCCACTGACCCTGATGTCATGAAAACGCTTCTGCGCATGTGCAGAAGCTTTTGTGCTTGCGCGCGGCCCTGTTGCAAACCGGTAGTAAAGGTAAGTAGAACCCACCCCTGCTGTGTGCGCTTTCTGGATGTGATTGCTGCTGCAAATTCTGAGTCCTTGCAGCAAATAGCAAACAGCCAGGTCAGCTTCAGCACATTATTGCAACCTGGTTCAGCATGAGCAGCTGATTGGCAGGTGGATCAGCCTCCCGGAAGCCCCCCCATCAGCTGTTCCAGGCTGCAGGGATTGCCACAGACCATCGCTGTCTCGTGCCTCATGTTTTTGGCTACATTCGGTGTATAAGATGCACCCACCCACTTTTGGGGGGGGGGGAGTGCATCTTATATTCCGAAAAATATGGTATATTGAATTGCCTGAGAAGAGTTCCCTAACAAAGACAGGAGGTTTAATTAATACAAGCAGTCCTTGTTTAGTGACTGCCTCTTTTAACAACCGTTCACAGTTATTGCCAGTCCCAGTTGTGATCGCTAAATGAGGGGTACCTGTAAGATTTTGTTGAATAAACTCACAATTGGTTTCAGCTGCATCCTGAGTTAGACCAGAACCTCAAGTAAGTATGTTGGTAACAATAATAAGCAATAAATATTGGACAGCACTTACAAAACATGTAGATTGACAAAATTTCCATTTTTCAGTGACAAAAGCATTACAACATCCTAGTTCTTAGGAAGAACTCGCTGTGTATGACAGCCAACACCAGCTAAATAATTGGCAGCTGTGATTTCATACTGTTGTGGATGTAATAATTTATTAAAGCTGTATGCCGCTTGAGTCTCAGTGACTCTGGGCACTAGGAGTGAAGGACGGTGTCAGCCCTGAAGCCCTTTTTTCCCCTTGGCATCTTCAGAGCTACCACAGAGGTGGATGGGCAAGCGTGGGAATGGGATGGGGGAGGCAGAGATAACTGGGTTTTGTAACAATAATAAAATTCTTTCCCCTGGGAATCAAGGATGTTCTCACCAGGTGCTGGGGAGGCGTGGATGGAGACAGGGGTGGACTTCAAAAATTTTAGCAAGGGGTTCTCTGCCCAGTTGCTGGATGGGCATGGCCATAGTGGGCGTACCCTAATTGGCCTCCTGCACCATGGGGGCGGGGTATTTTTGTTCTCCCTGGGCTCCAGAGGCTTTTCTTGAGCCTCAGGGAGGACGAAAATGGCCTCCCTAGGCTCCGGAGGCCCTCTGGAGGCTGGAAATGGGCCTGTTTCCGGCCTTCCCAAACTTTAGTAGGCCTGTTTTTTGCCCTCGTCAAGCCTCCACGCTCGCCCTGAACTTACCTGCATCCAAAACAGATCGCATGGGGACTCCTGGGAGGGGTAGGGCAGGGTGGGCGGGGCCAGCCAGGAGTGGGATTTGAGGGTTCTCCAAACTGCACAGAATCTTAGCTAGAGGTTCTCCCGAACCCCTGCAAACCCCCAGTAGCCCACTCCTGGATGGAGGTCAACTGGATCTGGGACAGTGAACGGATTGGACCATGTGATGGACATGTGGATTAGGGAAAAGAACTTTGGCTTTAATTTGGGTGGGGAAAATGTGGGGCTTTCAGAATGGGGTTTTCCCCAGATGTGCCAATATGACATTCCTAATAAATCTATACTTTGAGGAATACGCCTGCCTCGGAGTTTTGATTCTGCTGGGGGAGGGGGGGTGTTACTTGGAACCCTGAAAGATGGACAGACAACTCTGTTTCCCCCCCCTCCTAAACCATCTTGTTTTGCCAGGTTCAACCTGAAGATATAAACAGTGGGAACCAAACTTTACAGGCCATGATTTTGGAAAAATCAAACAGCATCCTAAAAGGAGAGAATAACAGCATGTCCCTCTTTCAGCTGTATAAGTCGGTTTCTTCTGTTCTTAACCAAGAAAGGAAAGAAGCTACTTTTAATTCATCTCTGCAGACAGATACACGGAAAGAGGTTCGTCTTTTGAGCTTCTCTCTTAGAACCATTTGCTCCAGTTGTGGTTGAATTTGGAACCAGTAGTTCAAGAAACAATATCTGTACAGTTCAGTTATGGAAAGCAATTTCGGGGTCATAATAATTTGTGGTCATACTGGAAAGACCATGAAGTGAACTGAAATATCATATAGCCATGATGGCAAACCTATGGCATGTGTGCCCGAAGTGGCACATGGAGCCATGTTGCCTGGCATGTGCGGAGTTGCCCGTTCCTCTTCCATGAAATCCAATGGCCTTTGTGCATGTGGCAGTGCCAAAAACTGGAACAGCTGGTCTTTCGTTTTCCGGCTTGAGCATGTGCACCAGCCAGCTGATCGGCATGTGCGCATGCACGGCAGTAACTGGAAGACTTGCTGGAAACCAGAAGTACCTTATCTGGCACGCACATGCCCCCTTGGCAGCTCCTCTTCCTGGTCGCAGCCCTGACGAGCATACGAAGTGCTCCCTTTTGGCACTTGGTGCCACCCACATATGTGCATGCTTCCTTTTCGGCACTCAGTGCTGAAAAGGTTCACCATCACTGCCATATAGAATAGAATAGAATTCTTTATTGGCCAAGTGTGATTGGACACACAAGGAATTTGTCTTTAGTGCATATGCTCGCAGTGTACATAAAGAAAAAAGTCATAAGAAAAGAGTCATAAGGTACAACACTTAATGATAGTCATAGGGTACAAATAAGCAATCAAATCATGCTAGGAAACAATCAATATAAATCGTAAGGATACAAGCAACAAAGTTAGTCATGTGGGAGGAGATGGGTGATAGGAACGATGAGAAGATTAATAGTAATGCAGCCTTAGTGAATAGTTTGACAGTGTTGAGGGAATTATTTGTTTAGCAGAGTGATGGCATTCGGGAAAAAACTATTCTTGTGTCTAGTTGTTCTGGTGTGCAGTGCTCTATAGCCTCGTTTTGAGGGTAGGAGTTGAAACAATTTATGTCCAGGATGTGAGGGGTTTATAAATATTTTCGCAGCCCTCTTTTTGACTCATGCAGTATACAGATCCACAATGGAAGGCAGGTTGGTAGCCATTGTTTTTTCTGCAGTTCTAATTATCCTCTGAAGCCTGTGTCTGTCTTGTTGGGTTGCAGAACCAAACCAGACAGTTATAGAGGTACAGATGACAGACTCAATAATTCCTCTATAGAACTGGATCAGCAGCTCCTTGGGCAGTTTGAGCTTCCTGATATATATGTACATTCAGTTGTTGTTGAAAAGTAGAAGGAAACAATAAGATGATTATAAACAACTTTGTCACTACCTATGATGGAACCCTTAACATATCTACACTATCCTTTAGAAACCTGGTGACCACAATCATACAAAAATTCATACCAAGGATGTGCATTGGTGTTTTATTTTTATAGTTATAATGTACGCTGAAGATGGCATTTAATTTCATTATATGAGGTGCAATGACAATAAACTAAACTAAACTAAAACTTTATTAAAAGAATGCACAAAAACCATGACTTTGCTAAGGATCGTTTTATCAAGAAGTACATTAAGAAAAATGTAAACAAAAATGTGTGATTTAGAGAACCCTCGTGAGCATGTCTATATTGAGAAAACTATATTCAAAAAGATAATATTCAGGGGGATATATTGAACTATACTGTATATATATGAACCTTTTAGCATAAAGATTAAAAAAACAAAACAAAACAACCATTACAATCTGATGCAAAAATGGCCCAGAGGCCATTTGGGAAAAATACGACAGAAATTAAATGAGATAAATTTAACTCTTTTAACTAGAATCAAACAGGGAAAAATGTCAGCAAGGAAATGTGAACAAGGCATTTGGAGAGGTGACTTATATAATAAAAAATTGTTAGAGGAGAACTGGTGACTTTCGTGGGAACAAAATTCTCTTGTGGAGATATGAAAAGAAGAGTTTAAGTAGCCACCAGCCGTTGTAAAATCCTCGCAGTGAGTAAGTTATGCTTCTATTGTTCTGTGATATTGGGACCCTAGAAAGTGCAAAGAAGAACAACAAAGATGATGAGGGGGTCTGGAGTTCATCTAAACTGATAGATGAAAAATTGAGGGAACTAGGAATGTCAAGTCTGGTGAAAAGGAGAACTAGGGATGACATGATAGTAGTCTTCCAGTACTTGAGGGGCTGTCACAGAGAACAGAGGGTCCATCTATTCTCCAAAACACCTGAGAGCAAGAAGGAATGGGTGGAAGATAGAATAGAATAACAGAGTTGGAAGAGATCTTGGAGGTCTTCTAGTCCAACGCCCTGCTTAGGCAGGAAACCCTACACCACTCCAGACGAATGGTTATCCAATCTCTTCTTAAAAACTTCCAGGTTTGGAGCATTCACAACTTCTGGAGGAAAGTTGTTCCACGGATTAATTGTTCTGTCAGGAAATTTCTCCTTAGTTCTAAATTGCTTCTCTCCTTGATTAGTTTCCACCCGTTGCTTCTTGTCCTGCCTTCAGGTGCTTTGGCGAATAACTTGACTCCCTCTTCTTTGGGGCAGCCCCTGAGATATTGGAAGACTGCTATAAGATCTCCCCTCGTCCTTCTTTTCATCAAACTAGACATACCCAGTTCCTGCAACCGTTCTTCATATGTTTTAGCCTCCAGTCCCCTCATCCTCTTTGTTGCTCTTCTCTGCACTCTTTCTAGAGTCTCCACGTCTTTTTTTTTACATCATTAAGGAGAAATCCAATTTGGAATAAGGAGAAATTTCATGACAGTGAGAACAGTGGGATGTCTATGGAGATTCTCAGTCATCCAGGTCATGGTTGTCCCAAAGGTGCTTTTTTCAAGAGACTACTGGACTTTCTGTTTTTTCTTTGAAAGCTGAAGAAGCTTCTTGGATGAGAAGCGAAATGTGTTCAAAGAAAAACCAAGAAAGCCCAGTTGCCTCTTGAAAAAAAGCACCTTTGGGATAATCAGTGGGATGTTATTCTGTGCGTCCTTCCTTTCACAGTGTCTCCTTGTCTCTCAAGCTTAGAGAGCTAATGCTGACAACCCTTTCTGTGGTTAATGTCACATCGATGCAGACAGCCCTCAAAATGTCAGAAGTCCTCAAGGAAATCACATACAGGAGCGATGAACTCTCTTCTTCTGCACAGGTGAGTGGGCAGCCCAGCAGGTCTTGTAACAGTAACAGTAACAGAGTTGGAAGGGACCTTGGAGGACATCTAGTCCAACCCCCTGCTCACGCAGGAGACCTATACTAGGGATTCAAACAGCCGAACTGCCGACCTTTCTGATCGACACGCTCACTGTCTTAGCCATTGAGCCGCCTAGCCAGGCTGTAAGAAATAAAGCGACAGTAGTATAAATCTATTTCAAGCTATTTAGCTCTCATCAGCTAGCCATACCCTTTGGGGATTCGAACCTGGGTTGCTTGCATATTAGGTAGATGTATTAACCTCTAAGCCACAGGTTCTCCTCGTGTTTTCTGTCCTCTGGATAAAGCAACCCAGAATGTAAGAAGGATGTCAGAAGTAGAATGTGGGTCATGTCAGAAAATATTCCATAGCCTGTAAAAGGGGGGAAATTTGTTTTTTGTTTTTTAAAAGGTGGGGGAAACAAAGAGGGAATGGGTCAGAACAATTTCATTTATTTATTTTTTTTAGAAGGAGAGCAAAGCATTAACCTGCAACATGGCAAGATTGGACAATAATAATAGCCAGGCCCAAAATTTCTGTTGTTAAGTGAGACATTTGTTAAATGATTTTGACCCCGTTTTATGACCTTTCTTGCCACCGTTGTTAAGTGAATCACCGCAGTTAACAACCCAGGTTGTTAAGTGAATCTGGCTTCCCCCTTGACTTTGCTTGTGAAAAGGTCGCAAAAAGGGGATCACGTAATCCCAGAACATGCAGCCGTCATAAATATGAGTTAGTTGCCAAGCATCAACATTTTGATCACATGATCATGGGGATGCTGTAAAAAGGTCGTAACTGTGAAAAACAATCGTAAGTCACATTTTTTAGTGCCGTTGTAACTTTGAATGGTCATTAAATGAACTGCTGTAAGTGGAGGACTTTCTGTATAAGAATCTGAACTATTAAGGAGGGGTCCTTGGTGCTCTCTGACATTGGTTGTTTTGTTGCAGATGTTTCATTATCTAAACTAGGTAATATTATCAGTGCTTTGGAGACCCCCTCATTTCAACCCTGAGCTACAAATATTCTTCTTTTTTGGGAACTATTAGCAGTCAAAGCATATTGGCAGTAGATAAGAGTCAATAGAATTCAAGGTGTGCTGGACTTAAGATCTTTTCTAGGAGTGAAGGGACTTGAGACTGATGACATGCTTGACTCCTCCCTCAGGCTCAGCCTGGTCATCTTCTGAGGACCTCTTCTTCTCCTCTCTAGGTGGAAGCTAGTCATACTCTGAAGAGTGTTAGTGAATCCTTACTGGTGTTGGACACAGAAGATGGAGAAGATCATCTAAAGCGCAAGGAAGCTGCCAGCTACCTTTTCAGTGCAGTAAGCAACGTCCTGGAAGCTACTGTGCAGAATGGAACAGAAGAAGCCTCTGTCCCTGAGATGGCACAGGTGAGGGTGTGGTAAAGCAGGTGTGTTGCCTTGCAATTTGCATGCCTCTGCAAATCTTGTTGGTATCCTTGTTCACCATTTATGGTCCCATGTGATGCTAGTCCCAAGCATGTTCTGGATACTCTCATAAAATAGGTGTTTGTCTTTTCACCCACCGTTATCATTAGCAGGTTGCATGTAATTTCTAAGACATCTTCATATTCAAGTCACATTGGAGGGTAGCAATTTATGGTGTGGTTTTCCCATTTCCTACTTTGTAAATGGTTAGAGGCATCTAAAACAGGGGTGAAATGCTACTGGTTTGGACCGTTTCGCTCAAACCGGTAGTAAAAAAATGCTACTAGTTCAGACAAACCGGTATTTCTGACGATCAGCTGTGCCGCGTGAGTTATATTAGCTAGAAGGCAGGATTTCCTGCTTTCTAATGAATCTAAATCGCGTGGCACAGCTGTTTCCCTCCTCTTCACTGTTCTACTTACCTTAGAAAAGGCTTCCTAATCCTCCTTTTTCAGCGCTGCGTGGTAGCGCCTGCAGTGCCCATGGATGCAAAATGAGCATTTGGCGCACACCGCACATGTGCACACTCAGCGAACCAGTAGCGAAGAACACCAGTAGCAGACTTTGGAGCATTTCACCCCGATCCAAAATGAAAAACAATGTTCCGTTAGATAACAGTTTGATGGATGTCATAGAAGGTGGAGACACTGGTATCCCATTGGAATATCTTTAGGGGACTCCGTTCTACCTGACATAAAGGACTCTTACAGAATCTGGTTTATTTCTTCTGCCATAGAATTCAGTCTCACAAGAACTCGTAATCACAGTTGAAAACCTTCAGAGTGCTCTCCTTTTTGGAAAATTGCCCGACAATGAGCCTTTGGTGCTAACAGCTCCTTCTGCGGCTATGTATATCAACAGGTAACCCATCTCAACTATTTTTCATTTCTGTTTAGGAAAGACATACTATACCATGGGTACCCTATCTGGGCTGCAAACTTCCTTACGACCACCAGGGAAAAGAAGGGAAGGAGGGAGGGAGTCTTTCCAGCCCTCTCTAAACGGTTTACAGAGTCAGCACATTGCCCCCAACAATCTGGCTCCTCGTTTTACTGACCTCAGAAGGATGAAAGGCTGAGTCAACCTGGAGCTGGTCGGGATCGAACTGATGGCAGTCGGCAGATTTAGCCTGCAATACTGCATTCTAACCAGAAGGAAGGAAGGAAGGAAGGAAGGATCCTAGTTTGTTTCATAAAGTGCATTTCTGAGTTTATGCATTGTATTAAACCCAAAATAAACTGATTTCACTTAACCTTTTTTATTTTCCTAGAAGTAGCTTCTCAGAATAATTTCCTATATCTTCTGTTTAGGCTCCTTAAGCTGGAGATGCTAGGAACAAACTAAGGTTTATCTAATACCTGTCCTTTCTGCTCATCTCTGGTCTCACCTAATAGTAACAGAGTTGGAAGGGACCTTGGAGGTCATCTAGTCCAACTCCCTGCTCACACAGGAGACTTGTACTAGGGATTCAAACCGCCAAACTGCCAACCTTTCTGATCAACAAGCTCAGTGTCTTAGTCACTGAGCCAACTAGTCAGGCTAGTCAGGGAAGGGAAAGGCTTGATAGCCCTTCCCTTCCCTTCCCTTCCCTTCCCTTCCCTTCCCTTCCCTTCCATCATTGCAGGACATGTTAAATCATAAACCATGGTTAATAACATTATCCAGATCCCTATAATGTACTAAACAAAACCCAAAGTCAAACAGCCACATTCTATCTTACAGAGTGTTATAAACCCAGTTTCTTACTTATTTCTTATTTCTCCTCTTAAGAGTGCATAAGAGAAGAACAAGGGAGGAGACATTCCTTATAAATTGAGCTGTTTCACCCAATGCAGCCTGCGACCTAGGATCTGTGTGTTTGCTTTTCTGCCTTGTCTTCTCACCTGTCTTGTTTTCTGACCCTTTTGTGTAAAGGTTGCAGACCGAGAATGTCAACAGCACAGCCATTAAAATCTCCAACTCCAGTTCCGCTGCTTTCACGCTCCCTTCTGCTTCTTCTCTCAGCATCTCGGGAGACAGCGATGAGACGGTGGACATTAGGGCAAGCCTGCACTTTTATTGGGGTTTTCTTTGTTCTTAGAATGGGTTTCCTTCTGGTCTTGAAATGTCTTTTTGTTTTTAGTCAGAATTTAAATGTTGAAATAGCAGCGAGGGTCCATATGACCATCTCTCCTTCTTTTTCTTTTTTACTTTGGTGCATTCAAATCAAGATTAACTTCCAGTGACTGTTCGGGAAAAGTTTCTGCAGGTTTTCCTGGCAAGATTTCAGAAGTGATTTGCCATTGCATCCTTCCAAGAGCTGAGAGACAGGGACTGGCCCTTAACTGAAGAATTCTTGACCATTAAGTTTCCCTTCTTGCAGATGGTGAGCTTCTCAGTGAATCCCTTTTCCTCAAGTGACTCATTTGATATCCATGGAACTGTTGGAGGCCTGACTCTCACCAGCCTAGATGGACTGGTCATTCCAGTGTATGACTTGTCAGAAGATATTGAGGTATTTTTTCTTCTCTGCGTGCTTTCCACTCCTGAGGGCAGGGGTGTCGAACTCAAGGTCCATGGGATGCTTAGATCTGGCCCACAAGCCCACCCTGGAAACAGTGAAGGACCAGCCCATGGTGCCTCTGCCAGCAAAAACGGAGCTTGGGAATGCCACGTGTGGCCCACCTGGGCTCCATTTTTGCTGGCAGGGGGCTGCAGGAGGTTGTCATGATCAAAAAGGAGCCTCAATGAGTGATGTCGAGCTGGCCACGCCCACCCTGGCCACACCAACTCCGGCCCTGCCCTCCCCCTGGCCCCCCGAGGTCAAATACAACCCTGATGTGGCCCTCAATGAAATCGAGTTTGACACCCCTGTCTTAGGGGGTTGCTGAAGACAAATTTGTCCTGTATCCTGATGGTTCTGTTCTTTTCTTCTTCTACATTTGTAGTTTCTCTATTAAATGGGTAGTAATACCACAGTTGAGAATGATCAGAGCACAAAAGACTAAATATTCTACCAGCATTCTACATCTCTCCACATCCCTCCATTTTCTCTTCCTCAAGTTATTCACTTTCTCCTCCGTTCTTCAATATTTAGGAGACAGAAGCACCTTCTTATTTGTCCCATTATCCTTAAATTTATAAAAGGTTGGCATAAATTACAGAGTAAGACTATAGTTACTGCTATCATGTAAATGCTTGTAATTTATTTTTTAAGGCTCTCAAGGTATGAATGGATTTCCAGAGCTAATTGGTTAACTTTAACCATAGATAAGGTTACCCAGGAGTCCCGCAACTCAAGAGGATAAGAATATATTGAATCTGAGAAATTTCACAGCTGTCCAAGTCAACGTGACTTCAGCAGACTCATCTCTAGTGATCTACCTGGAGGTGGATCAAAATATTCCACTTATCCTTTATTTGGGATACGATTACCTTCCCAACGAGACTGATCATGAACTGATGGCACGTCTTCCTCAGAACAGAAATACCAGAGGTAAAATAAAATACTCTCAAGAGGTTGCACATTTTTAAAGCTCAGTCAGTCATGCTTTGTTGACTAAGCCATAATGATTACCCATAATGGCTTGGAACAGACCTAAAACTATATCTTTAACTACATTATGACATAGTTCTGTGGTCCTCAGCATGGGGTTTGACGGTGTCATTGTGTCCTTTGAATCCACTTGTCTTCCTAATCTGCCTATTTTTTTCTGTTTAATTCAAAATAGAAAATTAGCATTCCAAAAATGAAATGGTTAACTTTCAGTGTCATTTTCTTTTTAAGAATTCCCCCAGCCTAAAATCGCACCCTTAAGTTTCATTAGAAAATAAAGATGATGGTTAGATGAGTGTTACAATTCAAGCTGCACTCAAAATAATAAAAGATAATAGGGTAAAGAGTGAACATTCTGGGGCAAAGGGATCTATAGAGGCTGGCAGGTCAGTGCTTTGCATTTCATTATCTCCTCTTAACATCTGTTTTGTCATTCACAAATTCCAAACATGTCTACCAGCCTGAAAAGGTTGAAAACTCCTTTTGAAGTAAGGTAAAAACATTTTTTTTGCCCAATCCTTTTTGGTATAAATACAAAAGACTCTTCAAAAACAATTCTGTATGTTCTAAGACTAGTTTCCTAACCAGACAACGCTCTTGTATTGCTGTGCTAAAATTGATCTGTATTGAACTGGTGATTGTATTTATTCACTGTTTAAATCCCAGATTTATTCAACTTTTTATCTGATCTCTACATGGCTTTATCTGATTTTGATGAAGTCTACTCAAAGGGCATCAAATTTGATCTCTGTAGAATCCAAAAACTGGTAAATTATTTTGTAATGAGTGTCAATTATTTTGTAACTGTTGTGTGGCCATAATGATATTTTATGTAGAATCTGAATTTGTGGGGGGAAAAACCACCTAACAAATATTTGTTGTTTTTTGTTTTATTTTTGCAACTCAGATGAGGTATATTCCTGGGTGCTTCACTCAGAAGATCTGATATTTGGGGAAGGAATGTATTATTTTGTAGTGAGACCAGACACAGAACTGGACTTCCTTGCTTCCAATGAAATGAACTTCTCCATCACTTGTTTTGTGTCCCAATGTGTATTCTGGGATGAGCACCAAAAGAGCTGGAATAGCTATGGATGCCGCGTAAGTAGAGAGAAGTAGAAATATTGGAATACATATTGAAGATTTATTGCTAGGCAACATTTTTCCCTGCTGTGAGACCTTTTAGATATACTGGGACTGCAAGTTTTGAATGCTGGGAGTTACAGTATATTGCTAACATTTCTGGAGAATGCAGGCTATGGACAACGGCTGTATTGTAAGACTTAGTTCCCTCTCAGTCAAAAGTAAACAACCTGATTTTAAATGAAGATGTTATTGAAACTAGGATTACATGGAAAGTGTTTCTTTTGCCTAAAAGAGAAACGTGTGTAGCTCTTTATTGTCAGACACAAAGGATCAGGACCATAAGTTGAACTGTAGCTCAGAAAGATTTATTGCTCTAGCAATAAAAGTGTGTATAGTCAAAGCGATGGTTTTTCCAGTTGTAATGTATGGCTGTGAAAGTTGGACCATAAGAAAGGCAGAGCGCCAAAGAATTGAGGCCTTTGAACTCTGGTGCTGGAGAAGACTCCTTGAGTCCCTTGGACTGCAAGGCAATCAAGCCGGTCAGTCCTAGAGGAGATCAACCCTGACTGCTCTTTAGAAGGCCAGATCCTGAAGATGAAACTCAAATCCTTTGGCCACCTAATGAGAAGGAAGGACTCACTGGAGAAGAGCCCAATGCTGGGAAAGATTGAGGGCAAAAGAAGACAGAGAACGAGGTGGCTGGATGGAGTCACTGAAGCCGTTGGCATGAGCTTAGATGGACTCCAGAGGATGGCAGAGGACAGGAAGGCCTGGAGAAACGTTGTCCGTGGGGTCGCGATGGGTCGGACATAATAAGCAATTTATGATGGCTTCATCTCCTGCTCCTTATCTCAGTTACTATTACTGGAATGTCTCCGAGGGGTTTTTTTTTTCTCCAGTAGTCCTGCTGCCAGACAAGGCCTTCAACTCACAATGTTCCAAAATCTCCATGCACACAACACAGTCCACCATTCTGGTCTTTTCAGACTTTCACAAGACATTCCAGGCTTTTTCTCCTGAACTTTCTTCACATCCCAGCTTGGAATCTCTAATCATGACAGGCTGGGACCTTCGTCCATTCCATTCCACACAAAACATATTCTGCAGCATCTGAAATACCCTTTCTTCTCTGCCTTTCTTTTCTATTTTTTATATTCTACTAGCTGATAACCCAGCGTTGTCTGGATATTTATTTATCCCAATCCTGTATTAGACAGGAAGAGCAACTTCACCCTGAGCCCTGATTTCGGCGAGAATTAAATCAGTTAAAAATGTTTTCCCTGTGCCCCCAGAAGCGTCAAGTAAAATGATACCACTTTGTGGTTTTGCTAGCTGATCCGTGATCATTTGATATGCTTTTTTCTGATCTTGGTTTTATTGATCATGGCATACATTTGTCCACAAGAATAATCAAAGCTTGTTGAAAATGTCTGGACCAAACATAATTTCTAATGTTGGATTTTTCCCCTTATCAGAGGGAGCCCGCTTGTGGAGTACTGTGAAGCCATTACCATGGCAACTCCACTGTGCTGCACAGTAGAAGCCATTTTAAGGCACAACAGGCTGCATCTTAACAGAACACACACCCCAAGGGGTGTTAGGGGTGTCTTACCCCCATAGTATTTCTTTCCAGAGAGTAAGTCATCTGTGTATCAAGTTTGGTTGAAATTGCTCAAGGTGTTCTAGAGTTATGCTGGAACATACACACACACAGCCATTTTTATATATCTAGATATCTAGGGCATGTATGTGTCACTTTACAGATGCATTCTAGCATCTTCTCCTTTTCTTCTAATGAATTTTTTGTTTTGTGCTGAACTATCAGCCTCCCCTAAAAGCAATCCATTACCTTGGCCCAAATCCAACCCCTTTCTTCCATTGGGCACTTTACCTACCACACTGACAGATGTGGAAACAAAGACCGCAAACATCTGTGTGAAGTCTGTGATTGTACAGATGGGATAGAGATAGAGATCAAAATGACACCTCTTCTTTGGCGTCTAGGTTGGTCCCAAAACTACTCCTGGGGATACTCAGTGTCTCTGTAATCACCTGACCTTCTTTGGTAGCTCCTTCTTTGTCATGCCAAACACCATCGATGTCAGCAAAACTGTGGAGCTGTTTGCCACGTTTGTGGACAACCCTGTCGTGGTGACGACGGTAGGATGCATCTTCCTCGTCTACCTTCTGGTTTTGATCTGGGCCAGAAGAAAAGACATCCAAGATGATGCCAAAGTAAGTTGTACATAGTGTCTGTCTGGCTTCCCCCCTTCTTTTGCAATACAATGAGTTCTCTTTTGCTTGTAAAGAGGGGCTGAGCCATTATGGAACCTACAAGATGGTACCATGGTTTATTTACCACTAGCTGATAACCCGGCATTGCCCGGATGTTTATTTATCCCAATCCTGTATTAAAATTTTCCCTCTTACAAGAGGGAGCCCCCTTGTGGAGTACTATGAAGCTGCTACCATAGCAACTCCACTGTGTTGCACAGTAGAAGCCATTTTAAGGCAGTACAGTAGACACTGTTTTAAGGCACAACAGGCTATATCTTAACAGAATACACACCCCAAGGGTAGTTAGAGGTGTCCTACCCCCCACAGTATTTGTTTCCAGAGAGTAAGTTATCTGTCTTCTATCTATGGTAGATAGTCTATCATCTATCTACCAAGTTTGGTTCAAATTGCTTGAAGCGTTCCAGGGTTATGCTGGAACATACATACACATACACACATACACACACACGCACACACACACACAGCCATTTTTATATATATAGAAGATTCATGAAGTCTATGAAGATTCTCAGTCATCCAGGTTCATGGTTGTCCCAAAAGTGCTTTGGGACCAGAAAGTCCGAGAGGCAACTTGGACTTTCTGGTTTTTTTTCTTTTGAAGACGTTTTGCTTCTCATCCAATCTTCTACCATGGACGATTGTCCCATTTTCAATTCTGTAGATCTTGAACAGTGTACATTTTTTAAACCTGTCAACACTGATCTAGCAAGGAATCTTTCCTTGTTTATTTACATGTCCACAAATTAGAATAACAGAGTGGGAAGAGACCTTGGAGGTCTTCTAGTCCAACCCCCTGCTTAGGCAGGAAACCCTACACCACTTCAGAGAAATGGTTATCTAATCTCTTTGTAAAAACTTCCAGTGTTGGAGCATTCGTAACCTCTGGAGGCAAGTTGTTCTGCTGATTAATTGTTCTAACTGTCATATTTCTATTCAACATCTCCTGGTTGTTTCTGAAGTTGCATTACTTCTCTCTAGGTGAAGATAACCCTCCTGGAAGACAATGATCCTTTTGCTCAATATCGTTATCTAGTGACGGTTTATACCGGACATCGCCGAGGTGCAGCTACGACCTCTAAGGTAGCCATGGAGTCCCAGATCTTGTGGCTTAAAAGAGCCACAGCACTTATTTCATTCCGAGTCTAAATAAGCGCCAAAGAGAATGTTCTCTTAAATCACCAAGCCATAGACTGGTGAAGGATGTCTTTCTGATGAGAATAGGTTACAAAACTAAGCCTTCCTTTCCTCCTTATTGCATTCCCCACTTAGCATGGCATGCACACGTTTTAATGAATAAAAACGAAAATTAAAAAAAACTATCTGCACAGTGTACTCTTGTCTGATCCTCAGACACTCATGCCTTGTAATTTGCTAGAGGGAAGACAAACAGTGATAAATAAATAGGAACCCTGCATACAGTACAAGTAGTCCTCAACTTACAACGATTTGTTTAGCGACCATTCGAAGTTATGACAGGATGGGAAAAAGTTACTTATGAATGTTGTTTAAACTTGGCAGCATTCCCCCATGGTGACAGCATCAAAATTTAGGCACTTGACAACTGGCATGTTCAGATAGTTCTCGACATAAAAGAGTTCATTTAGTGACCATTGAAATTTACAACGTCACTGTAAAAAAAGTGACTTAGGACCACTTTTCATACTTACAACCTTTGTAGCATCCCCACAGTTATGTGATCAAAATTCAGATGCTTGGCAACTGGTTCATACTTATGACCGTCGCTGTGTCCCAAGTTGACGTGATCCCCTTTTGCAACCTTTTGACAAGCAAAATCAACGGGGAAGGCCAGATTCACCTAACAATCGTGTAACAGATGTATCAACTGCAGTGATTCACTGAACAACGGTGGCAAAGAAAGGTCGTAAAATGAGGCAAAATGTTAACAAATGTTAACAAATGTCTCACTTTGCAACACAAATTTGGGGTGCAAATTTGGGTCCTAAATTGAGGACTACCCGTACGCAAATGAAATACATGAGGAAGTGAAGCAATCCTTATGCATCCTTTCTATTCCAGGTGACTCTCACCTTGTACGGCCAGGAAGGAGAGAGTGAGCCGCATCATTTGATGGACCCCGACACCCCAGTTTTTGAGCGAGGGGGTGTGGATATCTTTGTCTTATGCACCCTCTTTCCTCTTGGGGAACTACAGAGTATCAGACTGTGGCATGACAATTCAGGAACAAGCCCTGCCTGGTACGTAAGAGAAGGAACATGTTCTGACCTAGGCTTCCCCAGCAGCACAAAGCCAAGTCCTCGTCCCGATACACCCCTTTTATTTAATTTACAGTGAATTCCTCTTCAGCAAAGTCTTTCTTCTCCCACAGTCTTTCAAGATAGTACACAATTATCGACCTTTATCAAACTTGGAGATTGGCCAGGCTGATATCTTTCAGACGCCACAATACTTGGCAAGAATGCAGGAATGAACTAACTGTCTCCTGCAAACTCCACTCCTCTTTTGCTCCTCTTTTATTCCCTCTGGGGGAAAAAACATCCACCTGTGGCCTTACTCCCAAGTCGACCCTTGTTCTTTAGCTGTTCCCATCATCTGGCAACTCTGTGCATGCGCACACTGGGAACAGGCTCCAGCTGTTTGTCTGCCTCACTGAAGTCTGACTCCAAAGGCACCTGATAACTGGCATGCGGCCTTGGCCCCCTTTCTGCCTCAGACGCAGAGCCCTCATCAGAGCCTTCCCCAGACTCCAGGATTGGCCTATGTTCCTCCCCAACCTCCTCACTGTCTGAATCGGCTGCTAGATCTGCTGGCTGCTGGCAGGCCACAACAGAACAAAACTAGAGATGTCCTTTTATCCTCCTTTTGCAAAGAGAACATCTTCTGAAAGACTTCTTTATTGTTTGTATTTATATTTCTGGTTAATTTTTTTGCATGGTTTTGCATTGAAGTAACTCGCAGTCACGGATGTGAACTGGGCAGCCATACCAATTTAACAAATGAAGACATGAATAAAGAAATAAAATTGTTCTTTTTCCTGAAGGTTCAAGGAAGGGATCTTCTATTTTAATTTTAATAGAAGGGATCTTCTATTTTAATTTAATGAACTCCAATTTAAAGGGGCCCTCAAATACATTGGGTTACAATTCTAGCCTTGTTAGATTAACCTTTATAGATTGTTTAACTCCTTGGGAGTGGTAGACCATGACTTCTGAAAGGCGCCCAGTTGAAAAATTAATGTTGTTTGGTGTCAAGGGTGTCCTTAGTGTGAGATGTGAAATATTATTGCTTTCTACTAAGTGAGTCTAAAAATAGTTTGCGGCCAGAACATGTTGGCCAGTCGCCAATCTACTCCATCAAGAATAAGACTGCCAGACAGCTTCAAGTGATTTTATTGGGGATTGGGTAAGTAAAAATGTCCCAGGTTTGTAAGCTAGGTTCACACATTCTACTGTATCAACCTAGCTATTCTATGACTAAGGCGGGACTAGAACTCACTGTCACCCAGTTTCTAGTCCCGTGATGGCGAACCTATGGCACACGTGCCACAGGTGGCATGTGGAGCCATATCTGTGGGCACGCAAGCGTTGCCCTAGCTCAACTCCAGCGTGCATGTGTGCATCAGCCAGCTGATTTTCGGGCCATCTGGTCCCACTGGGAGTCGGGAAACGAGCTGTTTCCGGCCTCCAGAGGACCTCTGGGGGGTTGGGGAAGGCAGTTTTCACCTTCCCCAGACTCCAAGGAAGCCTCTGGAGCCTGGGGAGGGTGAAAAACGGGCCCACTGGGCCATTGCGTGCCAAGTTGGGGGTCACACAGGGGAGTCATGCAGGAAGCAGAGTGCATTGAATTATGGGTATGGGCACACGCACGCATGACCCCCACTTTTGGCACATGACGGCAAAAAGGTTAGCCATCACTGTTCTAGTCTGATGCCCTAACTACTAGACCCAGGGCTGGGCTGCTGGGGGTTCTGTGCAGTTCGGAGAACCCCCAAATCCTGCTCCTGGCTGGCCCCGCCTCACCCACCCCGCCCCTCCCAGGAGTCCCCACGCAGCCCGTTTTGTATGCAGGTAAGTGCAGGGTGCACGCGGAGGCCCGGGGAGGGCAAAAAACAGGCCTATTGGAAGTTCGGGAAGGCCAGAAATGGGCCTCCAGAGCAGGGGTGAAATGCTACCAGTGCGCTCTGGTTCAGGCGAACTGATAGTGACAAAAACTATCGGTTTGGGCGAACCAGTAATAAAAAAAAGCTACCGGTTCGGTTGAACTGGTGGTTTAAAAAATCCTCTGAACCGATTTCTGTCGATCAGCTGTGCAGCACAGTTTAGCTTTGCTAGAAAGCAGAAAAACCTACTTTCTAGCGAAGCTAAATCACGCGCCACAGCTGATCCCCCCTTGCTGTTCTACTTACCTTCCCAAGCATCCTTTTGGTGTGTACTGTGCCTGCGCATGTGCACACAAAGTGCATGTTTGGCACACAGTGTGCATGCGCATGCAGCGTGCGTTTGGCACGCAGTGTACATGTGCATGTAGTGCACATTTGGTGCGCGGTGCGCATGCGCAGCCAGCAAACCGATTTGGATTTCACCACTGCTCCAGAGGGCGTCCAAAATCGGGGGAGGCTGTTTGTGCCCTTTTGGAGGCTCGAGGAAAGCCTCCACAGCCTGGGGAGGGCAAAAATGCCCTCCGTGGTACAGGAGGCCAACTAGGCCACACCCATCATGGCCACGCCCATCCAGCAACCGGGCAGAGAACCCCTTGCTAACTTTTTTGAAGCCCACCCCTGACTAGACCACACTGGCTCTCCGTGTTGTGTGGTGTGGGAACCAGATTACTTTGCCTTGCTAACCAACTGTTATCTAACTATGCCATTGCTTAATATAATGTATGAACCTCACCGTGTCCTTTCTTTTATATTTTTCATTTGCAGGTATGTGAATCGCGTTCTCATCCATGATGTGGCCACTGATCAGAAGTGGTATTTTCTTTGTAACTCTTGGCTGGCCATTGACGTTGGCGATTGCGTCCTAGATAAAGTCTTCCCTGTGGCCACTGAACAAGACATGAAGCAGTTCAGGTGTGTGTTTTTGTTTGTTTTGGAAAGTGGGGGGCCTAACATACAGTATTTTTTTTTTATTTCCAAGGAAGGCTCAAAAAAATAAAAAGTTTGGTCAAGTTTCCAGAATTCTACTCGTATTTTTTTTTAAAAAATGGCTCTAGATCAGGGGTCTCCAATCTTGGCAACTTTAAGACTTGTGGACTTCAATGTCCAGAATTCCTCAGTCAGAAGTCCACAAGTCTTAAAGTTGCCAAGGTTGGAGACTCCTGCTCTAGAGGTAATTAATTGGTGAGCATTCTGAGAGTTGAAGTCCACAATTCTTAAAGTTGCCAAGGTTGGAGACCCCTCCTCTAGAGGTAATTAATTGGTGAGCAAAAAGCAACAGTTTTTGTTTTGGTTCCTCATAGTTTCATCTGGTCTCTTTCTCTTCTCTTCAGCAATCTCTTTTTCATGAAGACCTCCAGAGGTTTTCGCGACAGCCATATCTGGTACTCCATTTTCAACCGTTGTCCACGCAGCTCTTTTACACGAGCCCAAAGAGTGTCCTGTTGCTTCTCGCTTCTTCTGTGCACCATGTTGACCAGCATCATGTTTTGGGGGATACCCAAGGATCCAGCAGACCAAAAAATGGATTTAGGTAACAGCATCACAGCTTTATTACTTTAGAGTACAGTAGGAAGGACAACTAAGAGGAGTTAAGAGGACTATCTGAATATGAAATCTAGGCATGGAGAACAAATTCTAGATTTGATGCTTCTTCTTGCTTTGAAGTGGCACTTTGCTTTGGTGGCACTTTGAAAACATTTTCTTGATTCCTCCCCTTACCAAAAACTATACTGACCTACAGTATGCTAAATGACTGTTATGAAGATGTTGGAGAAAAACTTACAAAATGTTTAATCTTTATGAAATCTACTGCATAAATGCTTTGCCGAGACAGATGTTAGAGTAAGAACTATGGAGTCTGTCATTTGTAGGTGAAATATGTTGTATTGAATCCTCTTTATGGTTTGTATTTGGAGATGGCCAAGAGGAGATATGGAATCTGGCATATGAAAAGCAAAAGAAAAGGAGGAATAGAAGAGAACAAGGAATGACAGTTAGGGAAGATGGTGAGATGGATGTTCCCAATGATTATTGGAAAAAAAAGCAGAGAGAGAGAAGAGTAGGGGGTGATGGGTTGGGAGCATTCATCCTAAATCTTGTACCTTCCAGATAAGATTGGACTACAATTCCCCAATTATCAAGTATTACAGTCAAAGGTCAAGGTAACTGGAGTCTCAACGTAGCTAAGTATCTCATTCACCTTCAAAGGAATTTTTGTTAACCTCAAACATTTGTCAGTAGAATCCTTGTTTAAAGACTCAAAGCTGCACCCTTCTGTTGGAACAATACTCTAGTTTTCTTTCAACCATCTACTTGTATTGATTGTAACTCATACGACTCCTGTGCAGCATGGCCAAATGCTTCATTAATGTTAATATTAGTCATAATCTGGTGCACTTGAATGGGATTAAGATGGTGTCTTATTGGCATTATTAAAGTAGGATTCACACATTATGCTAAACCATGGCTTCCAATTCATTAAAATTGGCTTTACAAAAATAGATTAAGTCAAAACTAGTCAAGCACATGACTCTTCTTTTTCGCGTGCTCTTCCCAGGCAAGATAGAGTTCACGTGGCAAGAAGTGATGATTGGTTTTGAAAGCTCCATCCTGATGTTCCCCATCAACTTGCTCATCGTCCAGATCTTCAGGAATATCCGTTCTCAGTTTAAGAAAGAACAGAAACCGGGGAAAAGTGGGCGGGTATCCCCTGACTTGCCTTCTCTTCCCCAACAATCTCCCTCAAATGTGTCCCTCACTGCTGAGGCTGTGATCAAGGCAAGTGATTGGAATTATTTACGGCGAGTGAGACAGATGGTTTGACGCGTGCAAGAGATCCCATGTCAGATAGGAAGCTCAAGTAGCAATGATGCGCAAGTACAGCCTAAGACATATTGCTTTCTATGACAAAACCGAAAATGATGCTCAGGTGCATCTAAGTACCCAAACCCCAGGAAGGCATCCATCCCACAAGTATCTTTCCCTATTGTTAGATGTTCAAATACGATAACTTAATCAAATGAAACAAGAAGCTGAATGCCCCTATGACTTGATTAGAACTTAGACAGCTGTCATATAGTTTTCCCAAAAGTAGGGCAGTGCTATTGGAAGAGCAAGACTTCTGTCTGGAAATCTCTGCCAGTCAGAGCAGACAGTGCTGAACTCAATGGACACTCAACCCATAGAGAACTCAAGAGAGTCCATAACTCAGATAGTCAAATTTAGGGGAGCCTCCTATGCCTAGTGGTGAAATCCATTTTTTTTTTACTACTGGTTCTGTGGGCGTGGCTTGGTAGGTGTGGCTTGGTAGGTGTGGCAGGGGAAGGATACTGCAAAATACCCATTCCCACCCCATTCTGGGGCTAGCCATTTGCCGGTTCTCCGAACTACTCAAAATTTCCACTACCGGTTCTCCAGAACCTGTCAGAACCTGCTGGATTTCACCCCTGCTGTTTATATTCTGCACGAAGGGTTTTCCAGCCTGGCTCCCAATCTTAGGAAGAGAACTGGGGCTGGAAGGGCTTGTGCCCCTGTTGCCTATCTGGATCCAGTGACACAATTTCTATGTGGCAGAGTCTCAGGTAGCTCTTTCTCTGCATTTTTCAACTTGCATTTCTTTCCATTGGAGGAAAGTGGAATTTGGTATTAGATGAGGATCTTTGAAACCCAGGTTCAAATCCACCTTGTCTATAGAAGTTCATTAGGTGACCTTGAGCTAGTGTCTTTTAGCCCAACCTGCCCTTTGGAATTTTTGGGAGAAAAACTGAAAGAAAGAGCGCTATATATGGTCTCTTGAGCTTCTGGGGGAAAAAAAGCAAGCTATACATCGAATACATTAATTTTTAAAAAACCAGGAAAAGGCCCTAAATTATTTTCATGAGAATAAGTTTTGCTTAGGTCAGGTTAGACAATCTGGGATGGAGATGCTGTCCATTTCTCCTTATACCAGTGCTTCTCAATTATTTTCTGTCATGCCCCCCTAGGAAGAAGAAAACATTTTTCGCGCCCCCCGCGCGACTGTAAATAGTATCATTATTAGAAAAAGGTCTGTTCTCCTTGAAAGGGAGGAGCATGCGCAGTCACATGTACTGGCTTAATGCTCACTATCGATGCAAATGTCAGCAGCGGTAGCCCGATTTCTTTAGCAAGTTTGATTAATTGGGGCAGCGTTATGTTTCACAGGAGAAGGTCATTGTCAGTCATTTGAGCATCAATTGGGCGCACATCCGTCGGGCAACAAAGTAAGTGTGGACGGACGTCCCACACTAAAGATGGCTCTGACAGGCTCGTGTCACAAGGGTTTTGGACAGCCAATCAGATGCCGAGGTCAAACGCGCCCCCTTTTACGGAGCCTCGCACCCCCCCTGGGGGGCGCGCCCCACTATTTGAGAAGCACTGCCTTATACCAACAGAGGAGAGTATTTGTAGCTCGGGGTTGAAATGAAGGATTCTCAGTGCTCCCTGTGACAGAATTTGTTACAGAAATCAAATCCAAAAAGCACACACAGGTAACTGATTCAGCGGGATTCATTAACTTCTCTTCATATCCATAATAACACATGAAATAAATATATAATACCAACAACAGATTCTCCAACATGGTAGTAGTTACAAGCAAAACACAAGCGGAAGAGAGAACAGTTTCAGTTTCAATTCAGCAGACAGACCTCAGAGCTAAGACACGCCCACACTCCAAACTGTTTCAGCTCCCATTGGCTAATCTGTTGCTATGCCTATTCATTGGCTGACCTTGTTACCAGGTCTCCCCAGTCATGAACTCACTGACAGCCTGAGCTTCATTGTTTTCCTGCAGATGTTTCATTATTCAAATTAGGTAGCATTATCAGTGATATTACCTAGTTGGGTAATGAAACGCCTGCAAAAAACAACCAAGTGCGGAGAGCACCAAGAACCCCCTCATTTCTCCTTGTCTTCTCCTGTCTTGTGTGACTTCTTGATCTTCTATTTCCATTCCCACCTCAAAATGTGATGGTCTCCTTTGGCCCAGGAAAACTGCGGTTTTAGAAAGATTGCCCTTCTGAAAGATTGATATTTTTTTTTAAAAGCCCCTGAATAATTTTAGGAAAAAGTTAGATTTTTTTCCCCCCTCAGGAATTGAATTTTGGAGTTTGGAGATTTTTCCTCCTGTCTGCCTTCTATTCCTGGAGGAAGTCCTCCCAACACAAACACTAAAGGATCAAAGCTCTCATCCAGAATAAATGGTCTAATCCTGCTTTAGAAGACAACAATAAAAGTGTGGTTTGCTATCTGTGTGGAAGGAATGCAAGGGGCAGCATCCCCATGATTATGACCAAACTCTTTTTTTTTTTTTAACTACCATTCTTTTAACCATTTTATCCAGGATATTAGGCGGATTGCCAATTCCCTGTTCAAAACCCTAAAGGCCCCGTTACCTTCCTCGGATCCAGATTTCAGTAAATCGACTGATATCAATAAGCTGCTAGCCCTGGTGGAGGATATTATCTGTCAGCAGAACAGGGTCGGGGAGGAATTTTACGATGAGAGCAAAAAGAAAGATGACCCAATTATCATTAGCCTCGGGCTGGTGGATCTAGAAGGTAAGTCATATGTGGCAGGATTCCCCCAAGTGAAGGAGAGGGTGACCTCTTAAAACGGAATCTTAATTAGCCAATTAAAATCTCCTTCTGTTGTGGTGATAATTAAGCTGGTTATTCTTCCCACTTGTCTTATAGGCAAGTGTGTTTAAAATGACTTTTAGCACTATCTCCTCTCTCTCTCAATGAACTGAGACTTTCACGCTTCTGGACCATATTATATGTGTTGAAATTTAAGTTTCTCCCTGAGCACATTTTATATAGAATTTCAGAACAGTGATACGGTTTTTATAATTCTCAAATAACTTCCTTTCTTCCTTCATCCTCTCTTCCTCTTCCCTCCTTCTCTCATCTGACATACATATCTTCCTTCTTTCCTTCCTTCCTCTCCTCCCTCCCTCCCTCATCTACCATATATATCTTCATTATTTTCTTCCTTCTTTCCTTCCTTCCTCTCTTCCCTCCCTCCCTCATCTGACA
>WNWU01000024.1:8617577-8657988 GCA_012654045.1 Ptyas mucosa
TATATATACATTATTTCCTTCCTTCCTTCCTCTTCTCCTCTCCTCTTCCCTCCTTCTCTCATCTGACATATATATATACATTATTTCCTTCCTTCCTTCCTTCCTTCCTTCCTTCCTTCCTTCCTTCCTTCCTTCCTTCCTTCTTTTCTCCTCTCCTCTCCTTTCCTCCTCTTCCCTCCTTCTCTCATCTGACATATATATCTACATTATTTCCTTCCTTCCTTCCTCCTTTCATCATCCTTCCTCTCCCTCCCACCTCTTTCTTCCCTCCCTCAGAAAAGAGAAGGACCCCAACGCCAGAGAGAGGGATGGGGGAAAGGCTGAAGCATCGGGATTACAAGCGTTGCCTCCATGCGCAACTGCAGCACGTGGAGCTTGAACTGGGGCTGCTGGGGCCTCATCGCTTCCAGGACCCCCAGAGCTACACCCAGGCAGTTCGGCAGGTTCAGCACATGAAACGCTTTTTGGAAAGTCAGCTCTGTTCTGCGATGCCTGACAGCGAAAGGTAAAAACAGGGCACTTCCATCCAGAATTTTAGCACTGCTCCTGTTTCATAGGAAATCGCATAAAAGAGCCAGAGTGGCTTTAGCAGCGGAGATGCTGGATGAAGAAGAGGGAGACCCAGCTTCTGATGCCCCTCCCCCCCCCCCCCCCCCCAACAGCCATGAAAACTTCCTGGAGGACTTTGAGCCAATTGCCTCTTCTTAGCTCAGCCTACTTCCAGAGTTGTTACTGGACAAATGTAAAAAAAAAAATCCTTGACAACCTAAATAAAAATGTTGAATACACATCTAATAAATAGCAATAGCACTTAGACTTACATACCGCTTCACAGTGCTTTACAGCCCTCCCTAAGCGGTTTACAGAGTCAGCCTCTTGCCCCCAACAATCTGGGTCCTCATTTTACCCACCTTGGAAGGATGGAAGGCTGAGTCAACCTTGAGCCTGGTGAGATTCGATCTGCCAAACTGCTGGCAGCCGGTGATCAGCAGAAGTAGCCTGCAGGACTGCACTCTAACCATGCGCCACCGTGGCTCAATAAAACCAATAACCCAGATTGTGGGGACAAAAGTATGAAGGCTATTGCTTAACACATTGTAAGCCCACCCTGAGTCTCTGGAGAAGGGCGGCATATAAATCAAATCAAATTAATAAAAAAAAAAACTGGTCCTTGAAGTACCGTAGAAGGTTGCTTCACATCAGACTCATCCATAAGAACAATCGAGAGGAACGGCTGAAGTTCAAGCCGGACGAGGTGGCTCAAGTGGCTAAGACGCTGAGCTTGTTGATCAGAAAGGTTGGCCGTTCGGTGGTTCAAATCCCTAGTATATGTCTTCTGCATGAGCAGAGGGTTGGACTAGATGACCTCCAAGGTCCCTTCCAACTCTGTTACTGTTAGCCAAGTTCTCATTATACAATAATCTTCCCCTTGGTCTGCCTTCCTTTCTTCTGGCTCAGCTCCTTCTCTATTTTTTGTTCCTTCTCTATTTTTTTCAACGTCTGGATTTGATTGCTTGCAAACCCTGCCCAGCCCTGGTGCTACCCATTTCTTTATTACTCTAGGAACTCACCCGCTCCAAGCCTTCCTGGAGATAACAAGAAAGAATTGACATCTAAAGGTTTACCTTGGTGGTTCGTGTTTGTCGGCTGGTTTTTGGTGGTCTTGACCAGCGGAGTCTCTGGTTTCTTCACCATGCTGTATGGACTGCATTATGGCAAGGATAACTCCATCAAGTGGCTGATTTCCATGGCCATCTCTTTCTTTGAGAGCCTCTTCATCACCCAGCCATTAAAGGTATCTTTTCTTTTTTTCTTATGGACAACTATGTCTCCTCTGTGAATTATGACATGGCTCCAACCCTAGTTAAGACGATGCAGTTTGATTTGAAAGTTGCTATCAATCCTGAAGCTCGCCTGATGAAGGTCATTTTGAGACTTCAGTGCTGAACATCCTGGAGAAAATGGATAGGGAGCAGGGAATACAGATAGTTGGGGTGTTGTAGTCAAGGCAAAATACTTTCTCTTGAGAACCAAGGACATCCCTGCAGGTGCTCGGAAGGAGCGGACTGGAGCAGTGGTGGGATTCAATTTTTTTTACTACCGGTTCTGTGGACGTGGCTTAGTGGGCATGGCAGGGGAAGGATACTGTAAAATCTCCATTCCCTCCCCACTCCAGGGAAAGGATACTGTAAAATCTCCATTCCCACCCCACTCCGGGGGAAGGTTACTGCAAAATCCCCATTTCCTCCTGATCAGCTGGGACTCGGGAGGCAGAGAAAAATGGGGTGGGACAATTCAGAAGTGGTATTTACCGGTTCTCCAAACTACTCAAAAATTCCACCACTGGTTCTTCAGAACTGGTCAGAACCTGCTGAATACCACCTCTGGACTGGGGTCACCTAGCAACTGGACAGTATCTGGATTCGACCACGTGACGGATTGTTTTGAGAAAGTGAAAAACTTTTACTTTTAATTAGGTGAAAACCATGGGATTAATCAGAGTCGGTTTTCACCAACCTGTGCCAATATGACCTATCCAATAAACTGATTCTTTGAGGAATCGACCTGCCTCAGAGTTTTGTTTGCTACGGGTATGTTATTTGGAACCCTGACAGTTGCCTTCAAAATGCTTTCTTGCCACTAAGCTTTCCCTAATCTTGCTAGACTTCCAACGATGTGCTTTGAAGTTAGGAGCTTTGGGGGAAAAAATGCTGACAAGCACAGGACAAATGTGCAAGAAGGCGTGTTTCGACTGGCTGTGTAGGCCAAAAACTTTATATTTCTCTATGGAAGACAGAACCTAAATTTTTTTGGTTATAATCCACAGCACCCCAATGCACAACTGCAGCCAGAGGCTGTGCAATATGAGAAGACAACTGCAATAGGGACATGTGGTTGCACTATATCAGGGGTCTGCAACCTGCGGCTCTGGAGCCGCATGTGGCTCTTTCATCCCTCTGCTGCGGCTCCCTGTCACTCAAAATACGCGTCACAACCGCCAATGAGTGACACCCGCCGGCACGTGATTTATTGAGCTTTTTGACCCATCTTTTTTTTTCGGAGTTCAAAATATTTTTGTTGCATGCAGAAACACAAATTTGTTTTCTCTGTAGCCATTAAATTGATTTCATAAATGCAACACATTATAGTTTTTTTATACATAGCATAAAGCATAAAAACGACATATGCAGTGTTATCTTCATTTTGGATGTCAAAAGGGTTTTGTGGCTGCCGGTGCTTTCTTTTCTGTGGGAAACGGGGCCCAAATGGCTCTTTGAGTGTTTAAGGTTGCCGACCCCTGCATTATAGGGTTATCTTCAGGCATCATGCTTGACCACATATAACAAAGACGTAGCACATGCATTTCTATAACATGCCAAACTTAGCTAGTTTGAACCTTGATAACAGTTTTTTTGTGTGTGTGTTAGTTAGTACATTCTGCACATCCTGCCAATTTGATTAATGTATTGCTCAGTGTATTGGACAAAACAAGAAAAGTGGGATAATTCAGTAACTACAGTAGACTAGCCTTCTGTCTTCACTTGGAAAACAGTTGATTGTTTTATTATTAATTTTCAAAAGGGGATGAAGGGTATCAAAAGTTAATCTGTGGACATGGGCCCTGTTGTGGCCCGCTAGCGGCCAGCAGAGCTGGCAGCAGATTCAGACAGTGAGGAGGTTGGGGAGGAACGTGGGCCAGTCCTGGAGTCTGGGGAAGACTCGGATGAGGGCTCTGCATCGGAGGCAGAGAGGGGGCCAGGGCCATCTGGTGGTTATATGTTGCCTCTGGAGCCTCTGGAATCTGACATCAGCGAGGCAGAAGAACTATGTGAGCCTGTTCCCAGTGTGCGCGTGCACAGAGCTGCCAGAAGGCAAGAACAATTAAGAAAAAAAAAGGGCGACTCAGGAGTAAGGCTTGGAAATGATTGGCCTCTCCCATAAGACATAAAAGAGGAACAAACGGACGTGAGCCTTTGCAGGAAGCAATTAGCTCATATAGTCAATTCAAGCTCTGAGAAGTCCGTTTGACTCTGTGCTCCATTTGGCCTTGTAAAACTAATGGACAATTAGGTCTCTGGCAGCGTTTCAAGGGAGATAAAGGTGGGTGCTTATCAACATTACCCTGAAAGACTGTGTCAACTCGAGCAGACGTCTGTCGGAATCTTCACAGACTGCTTGTGAATCTGCTTATGGCTGTGAATGACCATAATTCACAGCCGTCTCAATAAAAGAGGGGTTTTTTTTGGGACTAAGATTGTGATATATGCTTTCTCAGGAAACCTAGGGCAGAACAGGCCCAAACATCTCAATCAAAGTTGTGTATGTACTGCTTTTTTCTAGGTTCTTGGGTTTGCTGCTTTCTTTGCTCTGGTTCTGAAAAAGGTGGAACAGGAAGACGAGGAGAACACACCTATTCACGGTCCTTTGTCGGTTACAGGTAATCTATTTAATTCATTGAGACCCGGAGCAGAGTATCTGTGTCTTTCCAAGTTGAGCTGAATATAGCAGGCCCTGGTGAGGGATGCTAGAAATTCTAATTTAGTAAAGGTAATCCTTGGCTTACAACCACAATTGAACCCAAAATTTCTGTTGCTAAGTGAGACAGTTATTAAGTGAGATTTGTCCCCTTTTTTTCCCCCCAGTTGTGGTAAGCAGCTGGATAGAAGGGACGATTCCATCAGTTTTAGCTTCTGTCGTCTCATTTTTCTAAATTTGTCAATTTTGATTCCTTTGTTTTTTCATTATTCCATTTACTGATTTGGGCTGTCACACTGAACAATGGAAACAGATTAAAAAACAAACAAACCATAGAATTGTTACAAATTCTCGTGTTTGGTTCTCCAAATACTGCGCCCAACACTTCTGTTTGGATTTTTGTAGCTGTGCAGTTTTCAACCATTTCTTACCAGAATGAACAAGCACACATTAAATGCATGAATAAATATGTCTTTGTGCAGAGTTTTCCCCCTGTCCATATTTTTATTTATTTATTTATTTATTTATTGGTTCGATTTATATGCCGCCCTTCTCCGGAGACTCAGGGCGGTTTACAATGTGTTAAGCAATAATCTTCATACTTTTGTATATACCTGCTTAGTAGGGCTTTCAGCCTCTCCCCCCAAAGCGGTGTTCTTTTTTATACGAAGTCAGCTTATTGCCCCCACAATCCTGGTCCTCATTTTACCTACCTCGAAAGGATGGAAGGCTGAGTCAACCTTGAGCCTGGTGAGATTTGAACTTGCAGTAATTGCAGGCAGCTGGTGCTACTTAACAGCACTTTAGTCTTTCCAGAGCCTTTTGGGGTTAGCACAAACTTCCACAGAGCCCACCTGGAAAGGATAACTGAGTTTGAACAGCGGATGAAAAAGATGTAATTAAATCAGTTCGCAGCCAGATGAAAACTTACTAAAGATCTCTTCCAACCTTAGTACCACAGCAATTATTCTAAGACTAAGATTATTCCTTGGGTGAGCATACCCTAAAAATATGATTCTGGAAAGTCTCTTTTTCCACGAGAAGCTGGGTTTTTTTAAAAAAACTTTGGTTTTATTAGAAATTGAATACATTTACAACCATCTTGGACATCTGCCAGTTCTCCTATGGTCTTTGAAGAGCAAGTACTGCACCATTTAGGCCTCTTTTCTTCCTGATTATCTATTTTTATCTCCTCTTAAGTTGGACATTTTCTCTCTTCTTATCCCTTTTGATAGCATGATGAGCGCAGGATTACTTATTTTGCTTGGTATCTATTTTTCTAGCTAGCTATCTATCTTTCTTCTCTCTTGTTTTTTTGGCCTGTAATCTGAGCATTCGGTAAGTCTCATTATTTTGCATATCTAAACATTGAGCTTTTCTGTTGAGCTTTGCACTCTCTTATGAACATGTATTTTAATACTGCTGTCCTTTTCAATAAGAGCGTAAAACAAGCTGCATGCAAACTGAATTCAGCATCAAATAAGGGCATCAAAGGAAGGACTTGGCTCCAAACAATTAGGCAGCCAAGGAGAAGAAGAATTAAAATCGGTGGTTGATTAATAGTGTTTCAAATATTAGATATCCAGGTCAATGACGTATTAGTTCAAAAGAATATCTTATACATTTTGAAGATAAACCCTGCTGCATTAAATAGAAATTATTCCATTGTATGTACTGTACATTTATGCATAATTTACATATTTACTGGGAAATAGTTCCATTCGGTTTAGTAACTGAAATGAATTTAGTCTGCATTTATCTATACATGTATAGTTTTGATATACTTTTTGGTAAGTTTTGATATGCCACAAAGAAGGCATCAGAAGGCAGGACAAGAAACAATGGATTGGAAGTAACCAAGGAGGGAAACAACCTGGAATTAAGGAGAAACTGCCTAACAGTGAGAAAAATTAACCAGTGGAACAAATTGCCTTCAGAAATTATGGGTGCTCCATCACTGGAGGTTTTTAAGAAGAGATTGGATAGCCACTTGTCTGAAATAGTATAGGGTCTCCTGCTTGAGTAGGGGGCTGGACTAGAAGACCTCCAAGGTCCCTTTCAACTCTATTCCAAAATTCCATTCTATTCAATACTATTAAGTGAAATTGCAAAGTTTGCCCTTCAAGAATCCTGTGACTGGATGTCTCTCCGTGTCTACATATGCTATTTATATATAGGGCTTTTAAAAATAAATTTCATGGTCCCAACTAGTACATTTTAGAACAGTTAATAGTCCTGTTTGGTCGTTTTGTGGGGCAGGTGATCCAACTCCTATCTTCGGGGTGCGCAGAGACAGTGGAAATAACATCTACCAGCCTCCTCCTGCTACTGACATTGAGAAAATGAAGATGGACCACATCAAGGAGCAGAAAGCCTTTGCCTTAATTCGGGAAATATTGGGTATGTTTTGTGCCTGTATTCTGAAAAACTGGTGGAGGAAAGGAAGCTTCAGACTGAAGCTTGACTTTGTAAGGCTAGCAAGCCTTTGGCCTCCTGTATGCCATCTGCTTAATTTCCCATTTATTTTCAAAATTCCCATCAGGAGCTGTGATTCTTTTTGCTGTCTAACTGTCAGGCACAAGAAATCAGGAACCAAGGTTATTCAAATGAGTACAAGGTTAATCCATGCTAGTTCTCTACAAGACTCTGAACTACTGGCAGTCAAGTCAAATTGGTGGTAGATAAGAGTCAAAGGAATTCAAGGAGGGCTGGACTTAGATCGTTTGTGAGCATGAAGGGACTCCAAACTAATGACATGCTTGACTCCTCCCTCGGGTTCAATCTGACCATCTCCTGAACTATCTTTGACATCTGGTTGGCCAAGTGTTTGGGGTGTCGGAGGGTGCATAAAAGATTAGGAAGTAAATTAGAAAGTAATAGGTATATTAGGGATGTGGTGGCTAAGACGCTGAGCTTGTCGATCGAAAGGTCGGCAGTTTAGCGGTTCAAATCCCTAGTGCTGCGTAACAAAGTGAGCTCCCATTACTTGTCCCAGCTTCTGCCAACCTGGCAGTTTGAAAGCATGTAAAAAATGCAAGTAAAATAATAGAGACCACCTTTGGTGGGAAGGTAACAGCATTCCGTGCACCTTTGGCATTTAGTCATGCCGGTTACATGAGCACGGAGACGTCTTCGGCGCTGGCTCTTCGGCTTTGAAATGGAGATGAGCACCGCCCCCTAGAGTCGGGAACGACTAGCACATATGTGCGAGGGGAACCTTTACATTTAGTTTGTAATAGGTCTATTACTGGGAAAATATAATAAAAGAATTACATATTTAATATTACATGTGATAACGGCATCGAGAATTATGTAGGCACAAAATTGGAAAAATGAAAATATACCTATAGATGAAAATGTAATAAAGAAAATATTAGACTGTGGCAAAATGAACAGGTTAACAATGAAGGATAAAGACGAAACAGAGTACTATTTAACTTGGGACCTATTTTATAAATGATTAGAAAATAGAAGCAGAAGTTAGTAATTTATAATTAAGGATGATTAATAAAATAAAAGCAAAGACACACAAACATATATATATATAAACAATAATACCATAAACAATATTATCACTGGATTATAGTTGATTATAGATTAAATTGTATAGGGCCAAGATGGCGAACCTATGGTACGGTTGCCACAAGTGGCACATGGAGCCATATTGGTGGGCACACGACTCAGCTCTGGCGTGCATGCGCGCGCCAGCCAGCTGATTTTCGGGCCTTCTGGACCCACCAGAAGTCAGGAAACACAGTTTCTGGCCTCCGGAGGGCCTCTGGGGGGGTGGGGAAGACCATTTTTGCCCTCCCCAGTCTCCTAGAAAGGCTCTGGAGCCTGGGGAGAGCAAAAAACGGGCCTACCAAGCCCACCATGCCATCACGTGCCAAAAGCGGGGAGAGCACAGGGGGGCGCATAGAATTATGGATGTGGGCACGCGTGTGTGTGACCCCAGCATGCTCCCCCCGCTTTTGGCACGCGATGGCAAAAAGGTTAGCCATCGCTGGTACAGGGCAATTAGAAGGGAAGATTATATTGTCAGTATTATGATAATAATGGTTATAATTATGGTGTGTATAAAATTACGTGTACTCAAAAGAGAGTTGATACAGACAGCACACTGCCGTTGCAGAAATGGAAACATTATAACAAAGGAAAATGTATAATAAAAATAATTTTAAAAATAGGGAGGAAAAGATTAGGAAGTAAAATCGGTCAGAATCCCTGATTTGAATGCGTTAACAAGTCTTAGGCAACTGCACCGTGATAAAAATCATAGAAATGGTTTTCCCAGCATCAGTCTGTGACAATATAACTTGTTTTCCATGCTTGGCATCTTTTCCTCAGCCTACTTGGGATTCTTATGGATGTTGCTCTTGGTTGCCTACGGACAGCGTGATCCAAACTCCTATTATCTTAACAAGCATATTGAGAACAGTTTCACAGAAGGATTTGAAGAGGTTTTAAGTTACCAGGATTTCTTCAAGTGGGCAAGAACCGTCTTAATCGGCAACTTATACGGGCCGTATGAAGGTATGGCAATAGAAAGGCCTACGGCAGCTATCTCAAACCAAACTGAATGTAGTATCACTCTCACAGAGTTCTTCGTTAAGAAGATCTATTGAGATGAATGGGTCGGAGTTACAAACTTTATAATAACTGAATTATTTGTTCATTTATATCCTACCTTTATTATTTTTACAAAAAACTCAAGGGAGCAAACCTATCCACACCTTCCTCCTCCTATTTTCTCCACATCAATAACCCTGAGAAATGAATTTGGGCTGAGAGCGATTGGACCAAACTCACCAGCTTTTATACCTAAGGCAGGACTAGAATTCACCATCACCCAGTTTCTAGCCTGGTGCCTTAACCACTGCACCAACCTTTATCCTCATGTACCTTTAAATGAATTTTCTCTCTAACCATCGTCTTAATATACAGCAAGGAGGCAGGACTCTTTAGTAGTAAGGGTATCTTGAATTATTTTGCAGATACTTTTTGTTGGTAGGGTAACTCATTGTTTATGCTACAGTGCTTATGCTACACATCACCAAACTTTTGGGGTGCTGGGAATTATCATTCAATAACAGAGGAATGAAGGAAAGAAGGGAGGGAGGGAGAAAGGAAGGAAGGAAGGAAGGAAGGAAGGGAGCCAAAATACATTTAAATGTCCAAAATGCAGTTCAAACTCTAATAACTGAGTTCAAGTAATAGTTGTTTGTCTAACTTGCTTTGGCTGAACTGGAAATCAGCAGCCTTGTACCCATAAATCCTGGGATATCTGGAATAGTTTCTACAAGCAGCCATACAACCTAAGTCTTGAGAAATCATCAGACAGATCTCAGAAGATTTGGGGGATTTCATTCTCAAGGGCTTCAATGAGCTTATGCAAGAACACCCACATCTTCTGAAATTCGATGAGTTTGCAAGATTTCAGAAAAACACACAGCGGCATACACCGATACACAGACACACACCGTATTATCTCCACATACAATTGGGGAAATCATGAACCATGTTTTCCAGTACTGGGTTTCACTTACCTTTGCTACCGGTTCGCAAATGTGAGTGCATGCGCCACATCTGCGCATGCACGGATGCTTCTGCGCATGCGCAGAACATCTGTGATGATGTCTGGGTGGGTGGGCAGAGCCACCCGCCCCCGCCGCTACCGGTTTGCCCAAACTGGGTAGAACCGGTAGAAACCCACCACTGACGTTTTCAGTCTTTGGTTTTAAGCTAAAGCAACTGACAAGAGAGAAAATTATTTTGAAGCTCTGCAAGCACGTAGGGGCTGAATCAGGGGTGGGTTCTACTTACCTTTACTACCGGTTTGCAACAGGATCGCGCGCATGCGGACCTTCCTTCTGCACATGCGCAGATTGCTGATGATGACATCCGGGGCGGTGGATGGGGCCTCCTGCCAGTTTTACTACCAGTTCTTGCGAACCGGTCCAAACCGGGGGCAACTCACCACTGGGCTGAATGGCATATTCAAACCTTCCTTCCTTCTCAAATCCTCCCAAGGTTTCATCACAGATGGCAACTCCAAACTGGTGGGGAGTGCTCGGATTCGGCAAGTGAGGGTCAAGGGCAACTCCTGCCCCATTGATCCAAGCTTAGATAGGACTGTCAGAGAGTGTCACGCCGCCTATTCCTTTGACACCGAGGACATGGGAGATTATGGCATCAACTGGAACGGCTCTTCTTCCTTGGACAACTCTTCAGAGTTTTATTCGGCTTGGCAATATCACAGCCAGACAAGGCTGAGGGGACATCCCATCTGGGGCAAACTGGCTGTTTACAGAGGCGGAGGCTACATTGTTCACCTCGGGATGGATTCCACCAATGCCTCCAGGTAACCTCTTGCTGTAACGTGAGTTTGGGTTGGCTCCGTGTTTCTTAAGGGCAAAGCAGCGATCTGGATTTGAAGGGGAAAGGATGAATTGGCAGTGCATGTACATTTATGGTTCATTCCATACCAGGGCTGTAGCTTCTGACATCTTTCTTCTATCACCGTCACATCCCATCAGTTCAAATGTTGCTATTCTAGATTTTTATCCCTTTTTTTTTTAAAAAAAAAGGTAAATCCTTTTTTTTATGCATGAGGGCGACTTCTTGCAGAAAGTGCATAATGCAGCAAAGAGGTTATTGTCACAAGGCCCAATGCGCTAAGAAGGGCATAGCTGGTCCAAGATCACCCAGATGGCTTCCGGGTCTAAGGGAGATCTAGAACCTGGTTCCTCTAATCTCTACTGCAGCACTTTGACCTGTAAACTATGCTGGCTTTCAAATAAAACCATAATATCTTTGTCAAAACATACTACTTTACTATAGCTTCAGTAATTAACTATATATGTATTTGAGTAACATAAGCTTAGATACTTGATCCACTATTGTTCCAAAAACAACTTTTCTGAAATGTTTTTATCTTCTTGCTTGGGCTGATCTTCTCTTAGTGCAGCACAAACCCAGGGAAAGAGAGAGCTTTGTCTCCAGAATCAGACACAAGTGTACATTAAATCATCTTTTCCTATTCAAATCCGTATGTCTGCATCGTCGAGGCTATAACTGCCTCTCTTTTGGGTTTGCCCTAAATAGCAAAGTTTAACCAACTAATCAGATCGATTGATTTAAACATGTTGACTAAAAGGACTCACTTGGCAGTTGCTTTTAAAATGTAATCTCGGAGTTTAATTGCTTTTGCTTAACTCATTTTGAGCGTTATCAAATGTGGTAACTTTTTAAGATGCGTGGACTTCAACTCCCAGAATTCCCCTGCCAGAGTAATCATTACTGAGTATTTGGGGAACTGAAGTTCTCACACCTGGAAGTGGTCAAAATCTGAGAAATATTGGACACTGGCAGTGGTGAAATGTAAAATTTATTATTACCGGTTCTGTGGGCGTGGCTTGGTGGGGTAATGTGACTGGGTGGGCGTGGCCAACTTTTTTTTTTAAACTTTTAAAAGCATTTTTTTAACAACCTCTTCGGCTGAAGAGGTTGTAGAAAAATGCTTTTAAAAGGCTCTGATGATCCCAGTTGAGCCGTGCAATCATCAGAGGTTTTTAAAAGCATTTTTTCGGTTGAAGAGGTTGTAGAAAAAATGCTTTTAAAAATAAAAAAAAAGTACCTCTGATGATCGCGTGGCTCAGCTGGGCATGGGGGAGTGCAGGGATTTTTGCTACCGGTTCTCCGAACCACCCGCCATCATCGCTACCGGATCGGGTGATCCGGTCCGAACTGGGAGCATTTCACTCCTAGACACTGGGTATTTGTCTCTCACATTTGGAGTAGGCTGAGAGGCATGTTGTTGTTAGTTGTGAAGTCATGTCCGACCCATCGCGACCCCATGGACAATGTTCCTCCAGGCCTTCCTGTCCTCTGAAGTCCATTTAAGCTCATGCTAACTGCTTCAGTGACTCCATCCAGTCACCTCGTTCTCTTCATCCCCTTTTTCTTTTGCCCTCAATCGTTCCCCGCATTAGGCTCTTCTCCAGTGAGTCCTTCTTCCTCATTAGGTGGCCAAAGTATTTGAGTTTCATCTTCAGGATCTGGCTTTCTAAAGAGCAGTCAGGCATAGTAATTGCTTACTGTTATTTTTCTGAGTTTTTTATGCAGCTGTCCCAAACTGGGTACTGTAGATCTGTGTGAAGACAGGAAAATGTATACAATTGATTTTTTTGTAAAAAAAAAAATCAATCAGTCTTCTAAATAAATCATAAATAATAAATTCCGTGGCCTTAACTGGGTAAAAGAACCCTGAATGGACTGGGATTGAATGTATGTATCGAATTACTGGGGGAAGGGTTTGGATGTGCCTTAGATTGGGCATTGCTAATTCTTGCCCCACATGGTCAAGTCTTAACATGAGTAAGGTCTCAATGTCATAGGAGCAACTAATTGTTCGTTCATTGATTTATACCTTGCCAGAATTCTCCAATACTTGTTCAATAACACCTGGCTGGATAGCTTTACGAGAGCTGTGTTTGTCGAGTTCACCGTCTACAATGCAAATGTGAACCTGTTCTGCATTGTGAGCCTGATGTTTGAAACCAACGCCTTAGGTGAGAGCTGGAGGTCTTAGACCAGAATATTACGTAGCTTATGTGATAATTTAGGAGACCTCCTGGGTGCCGAATGCTGCCAGGTTGCGACACACACAAACCACAGTTTGCAGGTTCAATGAAATGGTTTCCAACTCTAGCAAAACGGTAGAATAAGCCTCTTAAGACTAAAGGAATGATGTACATTCACCCCAAACTGCTTGCTTTGATACCGAGCATCCAAATCAACCTCGTGCAGAAACCAAATGGCCTGGATGCCACTTTTTATTTTCTATCACTTCAACTCATCATGAGTTCTCACATCCTTGCTTTGAACCCCACAAGGAATAGACACATTTTTTAAAAATAGCTGCTAAGGCAGTTGGGGAATTCCCTCTGAGTTGTCATTGCTGTGGCATGTCATCACACCTTTAAAAAAAATACTGCAGTTTCGGGGTGGGGGGGGGCAGCTAAAGAAAGAGTTGTAATAATATTATTATTATTATTATTATTATTATTATTATTATTATTATTATTATTATTATTATTATTATTTTATTGTCATTGTACGTGTATACACAGTATACCCATACAACAAAATTCACACCCAAAGACCAGGTCCAACACACATAATAATCCCCAAACATACCCCACCCACCACAAATTCCGCACCCCTAAACCACCCAAACATCCACACAAAAGACCAAGTAATGCTATCCAACAGTTCACTGATGGTGGCCCTTTGGTTCATTGTTGAATGCAATTATAGCTCTGGGATAAAAACTACTGTATTTTTCGGAGTATAAGATGCACCTACCTTTTTTGGTGAGGAAAGGAAGAAAAAGAAATCTCCTTCTCCCTCTGAGCAATTTTGCCTCGTTGCAGCAAACAGCAAACAGCCTGCTTTACTTTCATTTTTGTTTTCAGCATAGCTTGATGAGCACAAGGGGGGAAAAAAATCTGCTCCAGCAATTTACCTCCTTGCAGCAAGCAGCAGAGCCCTGCACAAAACAGCTGAGAGCAAATCAGCTGAGAGTTGGGAGGCCGATCCAATCAACTTGTGCTAATTAGGCTGTGCTGAAGCTGAAAGGAGCTGTTTCTTCTTGCTGCTTGCTGCAAGGAGGTAACTACTGGGAGGCAGAGGCCAAAGGGTGGGGGCTAGTGGGTGGGCAGGGCTACATTCAGTGTATAAGACGCACCTAAATTTTCACCCCCTTTTGGGGGGGGGGAAAGGTGCGTCTTATACTCCAAAAAATACGGTATTCAGAAAATGTGTGGTTCGAGTTTTAATTGTTCTGTATCTTCTACCGGAAGGCAACAGTCCAAAAAGATTGTAAGCAGGATATATGAGAGTTAGGTTTGGTTTGTTTGTTTGGGCAGCTGCAAAGGGCATGAAAGTTAGCTGGAAATTCTCCATCCTAAAGGACAAAATATGGTGAAGCAAGAAAGGGAGGCCAATTGGAATAATATTTTCAGTAACTACAGGTGCTTTTGATTTATGTTTCTAGTTCTTTGAAGAAACAAGCAAGAATGTGACATTTGGATAAGAACTGGTTCAAACTGTCCGGAGACCAGAATTTCCCCCAAAGTTGAAAACTTTAAAACTCATTCTAATATGGGAACCACACCTATTGAATATGCAATTGGGTATTAACAAGATCAAGCTAAGAATATTATGGGATAATGTGAAATGTTACATAGTATATACAGAGCTACTGAGCATGCTTACTAGATGACAGATGAGTCAATTGATGCTAACCAATGAAAGAACACATTTCAAACATAGTATGTTTGAACGGCATCTAAAGTGATTCCCAATCTTTATAAGGAGCTTCTCACCTTGTATCTGTGGGATATGTTTATGCACAAATAAAGAGATATTAATCCAGCTTTCCAGCTCTTGCCATTGTTTACAGATAAGAAATATTTCTGTGAAACTAACTCCTGCTTTGATTTTTTTTAGGAGCCTTTTTCCCACGGGCAGAATTGCAAAGTATTCGCCTTTATCCATACACCGATGGTCTGCATATCTTTGTTGTTGCAGCAGAAATAATTTATTTCCTCTTTGTTATCTACTACATGGTGGAGCAGGTAAGAAGAACTCTGCTGAGTTGAATAGAAGGCCTGCAAATTCTTTTATTATCAAACTGACCAGGTTCCAGGTCCTGGGTGTCTGGTTTAAAGAGAGAAAAGCCAATGGGCACAAATTAATTTCCAAAAAAGGTATTAAAAAATTCAAGCAGAGGTACGATGGCAATCAATTAATTAATGATACTTTGCAAGGAAAACAAGCTGTAGCCAGTCTGATCTTGGCTGGTATTTGCCAATTATGGGCAGAAAACAAGCCGGATGAATTGGCTGGTCAGATTTTTGCCAGCAAGCAAGAGATAAGATGTGTTTTTGTGACATCTGGTCATGTGCAGTGATATCACTATGCAGGACTTCTTCTACAATGGCATTGTTAAATCCAGACACGAAAAGAGAGGCAGGACGATCGTAGTGAAGCAAAACAACCATTTATTGTAGGCAACAGGGAACAACAACAAACTAACTGTGAACTGAGAACTGCCGAAGCTGCAGCTCCTTTTACCGGGAGCTGTCCAGCCTGTCAGCCACTGACACTTGTTCATTTTCTCACAGCAGGAAAATGAACCAATAAGTGAAGGCTGATGTAAGACTCACTCCTACTTGCATATTCAACAGGCACCATAGCATATTCATCTAAAGAAGATCTGAGCTAAGAATTTGAACTGATAAATAATCATGGATTTAACTTCAGGGCTATCTGGCAAGGGATGAATGTGGTTTCCTGGTTGTCAGTCGTCAAAGCTGTGCTTGTATTCCCCATCTATCTTCTCATCCAGTCCCAGCCCTTTAACTGTTTTGCAAAAACAGCATGATAATCGTTTCTGTTTGCAAAAAATGAAGATAGATAACATCTAGGTGTACTAAAAATCTCAGGTCTGCTTCAAAACATCACGGACAACAGCTTTTGAATCAATGTACTTTGAATGAGCCAACTTAAGGATCTGCCCCAAATCTGGCATTCATGACTCCCATGGAATTGAAATTTGTGGCTGATTCGGTGCTGCTGAGATCAGCTATGGTCATTTCTGACATTCCCTGCCAGCTTCCTACATGGAAAGTCAGTGGAGAAGCCAGCAGGAAGTCAGAAGTTACTCCTTCCCCTTCTGCTTTTTTTTGCCTGTCTCTTTGTCTGTTTAGGTAAAGAAATATTTCTGAAACAATGATTCAACTGGCCATGGGTTGCCTAGTGTATAAATAAAATTGACCAAGACATCTGCACTTGTCTGTAATCATCTAAATGAAACTGCATTGCACTCTAGTGAGTTATATACAGTAAATGCTGCCTTTTCTCCCGACTGCTCACAGATTGTACTACCGATAACTGAATACCTTGTTCCAACAGGGAAAAATCCTGCGGGCTCTGAAATGGAATTACTTCCACAGCAAATGGAACCTCCTGGAGTTGGCCATCATCTTGATCAGCTGGAGTGCCCTGTCCGTTTTTGTTCGGCGGATGATCTTGGGCTTAAGGGACATCTGTTACTACCAGGAACATAAGGATGAGTATGTTTGATGCTCTGGCATTTATTTGTTCTAGTCTCTGGTCTTTTGACTGTAATAAACTTGATTTGGTGCACTGGCACTTTCTAAATACACTGTCCCACCAAAGATAGAAAAGAGGATAATTTGCTAATAGCAAGACTTTTCCTTTTAAGAGTCAGGATTGTTATGATTTACAACTCACATTCAATAAGCATTTGTATGCATGTGGTTTATACACGCAAGCTAAACCAGGGGTGTCAAACTCAAGGTCTAGTGGCCAAATCTAGCCTGCAGGGTGCTTAGATCTGGCTCATGGGGCCTCCCTGGAATCAGCGAAGGACCGGCCTGCGGTGCCTCTGCCAGTGAAAACTGAGTTTGCGAGAGCCGTGAGCAGCCCTCCCAAGCTCTGTTTTTGCTGTCAGAGGATTGCAGGAGGCTATCACAGCCGAAAATGGAGCTTGGGAGCCCGTTTTCACTGGCAGAGTGCTCAGGCCGCCATAGGCACCCCAACACAAGTGACATCAAGGTGGCCATGCCCACTGTGGCCACGCCCACCTCGGCCCATTGAAGTCAAACACAACTCCGATGCGGCTTTCAATGAAATCAAGTTTGACACCCTGAGCTAAACTATTTCATCTGGCTTCTTTCTTTTGCAAAAGAGGTGGCAGAGAAGATTTTTCTTGGCAATTTTTGTTTTGTTTTGATTGTTTGCTGGTGTCTTTCTACCATGTGCATCCTCCTTGGCTGTTCTTACCTCCTGGCTAGGAAAAAAAAAAACTCGGAGAAACTATTTCCAAATGTCTGCCATGATGATTTGATTGAAGTACGAGAAACTGGGGAGGTTGCAGAGAATTTAGTCATAGAAGGCAGGATGAATGAGAATGTCTTTAAGGTAAAGGCAGGGAAATTTTTCTTTGCAGCACTTATGCAGGTGACCCAAACATAAGTTAATAATCAAGTGAGTTTGTCTTTTATTAGAAAGATGTAGGATAGTTTGAGGTGCAGTGGCTGAGCAGTTAAGACACTGGGCTTGTTGACCTGAAGGTTGGCAGTTCGAGACCCAAGCACTGTGTGATAGAGCGAGCGCCCGTTACTCGCCTCAGCTTTTGACAACATTGCAGTTGGAAAGCATGCAAATGTGAGTAGATAAATAGGTACCACTTTGGTAGGAAGGTAACACATTCTGTGTGCCTTAAGTGTATAGTCATGCTGGCCACATGACCACAGAAGCATCTTTGGACAACACTGGCTTCCTCTCCTAGGAGACAGAGATGAGCACCACCCCTCAGGGTCATCTAAGGTGGCTTGTGACTGACTGAGAAGCTGAACCTAGGTTCCTCCAATCGTGGCTCAATCCTCCAGTTTCCATGCTCTGACCGATGGATTGGGATGGCAGTTCCCACAAGCAAGGCACCAAGGCTTCCCTCCCCACTGCTGCATGCCAGCTGATTACAATCCCTGAATCTCCTTCTTAGGTTTGTGAGCTTCAATCAAACTGCTACGGTGGATGCAGTTTTGGGTTACCTGATTGCATTCCTGGTGCTCCTTTCCACCGTGAAACTTTGGCATTTGTTGAGACTCAACCCCAAGTTGAACATGATCACCTCCACCCTGCGGAGAGCCTGGGGGGACATATCCGGATTTGCCACCGTGATTATCATCATGTTCCTAGCTTATTCCATCGCTGTGAGTAGTCCGGAAGGCTGGGCTCAGGCCTTCTTGTATGTTTGTTTATTCAGCTAAGGTAGCATCTGCTACATGGGTTGTTCATAGAGCAGAGAACTCTAGAACAAAACGGACACCTTTTCACCAAACCTCAAATCCTGAGCGAACCGGATTATTAGAGAGATATTATCTCTTCCCTTTTTTTTTCCTTTTAGGTGGATGACATGATTAGAAATTAGAATAGACAGAAATAGGGGTTTTTTAACAAAATGTGATATGATTAAAAGCTAGAATAAGTGATAGAAACAAGAGAAGGGGAAATATGAGTGCATACACCAGAGGTCGGCAACCTTAAACACTCAAAGAGCCACAAAGGTCCTAACCAGACCCCCCATTCAATTCGACCAGAAGTCCGGTTCCCCCACCATAGAGTCTCCTCCTAGCATGGCATCCTTTTTCCTCTACCTGTCTTAACCGAAAGCTCTATCAATTGTGGAGCCGACCAGCAACAGGGAACCGCAGCAGAGGGATGGAAGAGCCACATGCGGCTCCAGAGCCGCGGGTTGCTGACCCCTGGCATACACTCTATAATAATAAAAGTAATAACTGGGTACAATATGGAATAATTGAATGATGATGGATTGTAATCTAACATAAACGTGTATTATTATTGCTAGAAATACAGAAGTTGATTGAATGTAATAATTATGATTAATTTCATTAGTTCTATTTACATTAGAATGTGTGACACCCAGGTGCCACACTGTTCACACATTGATTTGATATATTTTTTTTAAAAAAAATGAAAAAAAACAACAATAAAAAAAGAACTAAATATTAGGATCCCATTCGGAGCCTTTGCAAAGAACCCTACTTTAGACTAGACCAGGGGTCTGCAACCTTAAATACTCAAAGAGCCATTTGGACCCGTTTCCCACAGAAAAGAAAACACCGGGAGCCACAAAACCTGGGCGGGTGTGGCCAACTCAATGTCATTCACTTCCACCAATCACATGACACCCCCCTTAGCCACGCCTACCTAGCTGGTCATTAGGGCAGAGAACCAGTTGTTAAAAAACACCGGGAACCACAAAATCCTTTTGACATCCCACTCTCTCTCCCTCCCTCTCTCTGTATCTCTCTATGTCTCTCTCTCTCTCTCTGTGTATCTCTCGATCTCTGCCCTAGCCAATTCTCCATCCCCTGTCGTCGCCCTTACCTTCTAAGGCCAGGTGAGGAGTGACTGGGAGGGGAGGGCGAGGGGCAGGCAAGGGGCGGGACCAGCCGTTGGTGGGATCATCTGACAGGGAGCCACAGCAGAGGGCCCAAAGAGCCGCATGTGGCTCCAGAGCCACAGGTTGCTGACCCCTGGACTAGACCTTGGAAATAAACCAGCTTAGTTCTCCAACACCAAGACTCAACCGGAACTGATTTTAAACTGGTTCAGAATCCTTATGTGAAAATGCCTCCTACTCAGGCAGCATTTAACATCCAGCTGCCTGCAATTACTGTGAGTTCAATTCTCACCAGGCTCAAGGTTGACTCAGCCTTCCATCCTTTCTAAGGTGGGTAAAATGAGGACCCAGTTTGTGGGGGCAATAAGCTGACTTTGTATAAAATATACAAAAGTATGAAGGCTACTGCTTAACGCATTGTAAGCCACCCTGAATCTCCGGAGAAAGGCGGCATATAAATCAATTTTAAAAAAAAATGTCCTAAAGATACGTGTTATGCTAAATAATACTCATTTACAGTCTACTTTTCTTCTGGGAACTACTCCAGGGGCAACTTTTCTATAAGTTAGTTTAGGAAAGTAGGACTGGTCCTAAATCATCCTGTGAGCTCCATTATAGCATCCCGTATGAGCTACACAACCAGGTAATAAGAAGTTGGGGCACTATGGAAATTAAACTGTGACAATGTGTTGAGGTACCTGGTCGTATTGAGAAGCTCCTGTCGATTATCAGGTTTGAGACAATTATGAGCAGAATTAGTCTGTGTTTTACAGAATAAAAGTATAACAAGAAAACAGAGTTGGAAGGGACCTTGGAAGTCTTCTACTCCACCTATCCTGCTCAAGCAGGAGGCCCTATACCAGGGGTCAGCAACCGGCAGCTCTGGAGCCGCATGTGGCTCTTTCATCCCTGTGCTGCGGCTCCCTGTTGCTGGTCGGCTCCGCAATTGATTGGGTTTTCAGTTAGGACAGGTAGAGGAAAAAGGACGCTGTGCTAGGAGGAGACTCTATGGTGGGGGAACTGGACTTCCGGTCGGCTCCAGAATTGAATGGGGAGCTTCCGGTTAGGACCTTTGTGGCTCTGAGTGTTTAAGGTTGCTGACCCCTGCCCTATACCATTCCAGACAAATGGCTGCGCAATCTCTTCCTGAAAAATCTTCAGTTATGGAGCACCCACAACTTCTGGAGACAAATCGTTGCACTGATTGTTCAATTTTCTCCATACCAGATGAAATTTGAGCAACAGGAGGGTCTGCGTAAGCTGCTTAATGGCAGCAGGTATCTTACTTGGCTTTCTTGTTCAGCATCCTGCTAACAATTCTTTTTTTTTTTCATTATTCATTAATTTCATCCATTCATTAGTTTTATGACCCTCCTCCAGGAGCTCAAGATGCCATACATAGCATTCCCCACCCCCCCAAATTTCCCCCGCCCCCCGCAACTACGAGGTTGTTTGTACTCTTAAAGACAGGGCAGCTGGCTCAAAGTTCACTGAGGAGCTTCAACAGCTGAGGGAAAGCTGGTTAAACAATTTATCTATTATTTATTCTATGGCAGTGATGGTGAACCTTTTTGCTGTCACGTGCCAAAAGTGGGTGGAGGCCAAAAGTGGGGGGGGCGTCGTGCACATGGCCACACCCATAATTCAATGCACACACACCCGCGCATACACCTGCGACCCCCCCCCCACGCAACCCCAGCTTTTGGTATGTGATGGCAGGGTGGGTCCGGTAGGCCCCGTTTTTCGCCCTCCCCAGACTCCAGAGACTTTCTTGGAGCCTAGGAAGGGCGAAAATGGCCTCCCCCCCCCCGGAGGCCCTCCGGATGCTGGAAGCATCCCGTTTCCCAACTCCCGGTCCCACCGGAAGTTGGCAAACAGGCCATTTCCAGCCTCTGGAGGGCCTCTGAGGGGGTGGGGTGGCTCCTAGAAAGGCTCTGGAGCCTGGGGAGAGCGAAAAAAAAGCCTTCCCACCCCCCCCGGAGGCCGGAAACAGCCTGTTCCCCAACTTCTGGTGAGCCCGTAAGGCCCAAAAATCAGCTGGCTGGCATGCACATGCGCACCGGAGCTTAGCTAGGGCAACGCTCGCATGTCCACCGATATGGTTTCACGTGCCACCTGTGGCCCGCGTGCCATAGGTTCGCCATGGGGTTATATTTGCCTTGACCATCAATTAATCAGAAGCATTTCCCATCAAAGTGGTTCAAATGTATTGCGTCTTCTCAGAATATCTTCCTCTCAGAATAAAAAAAAAGCAGTAGATATTATGGAGAAAAAAAAATAAAATGCCTGGCATCTAAGATTATTATTTTTTTTTTTGGTTTGTTTTAAATGCAGACAAATCTAATATATGGCTGGAAACTGAATTCATACAAGACTCTCTTTGATTCTGCTGAGACTATGGTCAGTCTTCAGTTAGGAATCTTCAACTATGAAGAGGTATGATATTTTCTAAATAAGGCAGTAGTGGTTTTCAAATCCCGGGGCTACTGGTTTGCTATCGGTAGCACGAGCGCGCGGTACTTTTGCGCATACGCAGAGCGCTTTTGATGATGTCTGGGTGGGTGGGCGAACCGGGGAGAACCAGGAGCAACCCACCACTGAAATAAATGAAATGAAAAGATCAAACAGTGTTTATTTAGAGCATGGAGAAATTTAGACTGATCTTGTGATGAGAAATGAGATTTAGATCGAGAGAGAAAAAACATCTCACCGGAAAAAAAAATCAAAACTGAAATATAGACTAACTTGAGAGTGCAAATCTATGCATCCTTATCATACACAACAAAGCTTATTTTTGCATTGTACCTAGTGTACCATTCAGTCTCTCCAACTTGATATCCTTCAACTATCTGGTGTCAGTTACTCAGTCATTTTAGCCCCTGTTGAGAATTTTGGGAGCTGAAATCCATAAATGGAAAATAATCTGGTTACAGGAAGTTGGATTGGCTGTTTCTTGTTATTAGAATGGGTTTTATGCAGTGGTGAAATCCAATTTTTTTTACTACCGATTCTGTGGGCGTGGCTTGGTGGGCGTGGTGTGGCTTGGTGGGTGTGGCAGGGGAAGGATACTGCAAAATCCGCATTCCCACCCCACTCCTGGGGGAAGGATATTGCAAAATCTCCATTCCCACCCCACTGCAGGGGAAGGATACTGCAAAATCTCCATTCCCACCCTACTCCAGGGGAAGAATACTGCAAAATCCCCATTCCCTCCCCACTCCTGGGGGAAGGATATTGCAAAATCTCCATTCCCACACCACTGCAGGGGAAGAATACTGCAAAATCCCCATTCCCTCCCCACTCCTGGGGGAAGGATATTGCAAAATCTCCATTCTCACCCCACTGCAGGGGAAGGATACTGCAAAATCCCCATTCCCTCCCCACTCCTGGGGGAAGGATATTGCAAAATCTCCATTCCCACCCCACTCTGGGGCCAGCCAGAGCTGGTATTTGCCGGTTCTCTGAACTGCTCAAAATTTCTACTACCGGTTCTCCAGAACCTGCTGGATTTCACCCTTGGTTTTATGGATGGATGGATGAGAGAATAAACAAAAGTATACGATAATATCAAGAGAGTAAAAGAATTGAAATGAAAATGGACTGGACACATAGCAAGAATAACTGATAACAGGTGGACCAAGGCAGTCATAGAATGGATCCCACTTGATAAAAAGAATCCACGAAACAGACCTAAAACAAAATGGATAGAAGATATTAGTGAGTATTGCTGGGCCAATTGGCAAAAGAAAGCTCAGGACCGTATAGGTTGGAAATATGCAGAAGAGGCCTTCATCCTGCAGTAGATAAGACAATGGCTAAAATGAAGACAATGGTGGTGATGTATGTATGTATCAGAGGTGGGTTTCAGCAGGTTCTGACCAGTTCTGGAGAACCAGTAGCGGAAATTTTGAGTAGTTCGGAGAACCGGTAGTAAAAATTCTGACTGGCATCTATTCTCTGCCTCCCAAATCCCAGCTGATTGGGAGGAAATGGGGATTTTGCAGTAACCTTCCCCTGCCATGCCCACCAAGCCACGCCCACCAAGCCACACCCACAGAACCGGTAGTAAAAAATTTGAAACCCACCACTGGTATGTATGTATGTATGTATGTATGTATGTATGTATGTATGTATTGGATTAAAAAAAAACAGATTTTACTTATTGCTATGCCAATTGAAACATACTTACGTCAAAAGTAAAAACTGTACAGGCAAATAAAATCATAAGCATTGAAATAGGTCTGTTCAATGTACACAAGATAGTTGGATTCCTGTTTAGAATCGGATTCCTGTTCAAGCAACATAGCAGCTACTGCCCTGCTCAAAAGTTTTTAAGCAGCTTTATAAAAACATTGTTTTTCTTCTATTTTTTTGTCAGTAGTCTTAATAATATCTCTTGAATTACAGGTCTTGGATTACAATCCTATCTTGGGGTCCTTCTTAATCGGTTCCTGTATCATCTTTATGACATTTGTGGTGTTGAACCTCTTCATTTCAGTCATCCTGGTGGCTTTTAGTGAGGAGCAGAAACATTATCAGGTTTGTCTCAGCGTTTAAAGGGGGACCCGAGAAAATCCCGAAATGTATCCTGGGGGCCTCTGGAGTCCTCTGCAACTCTACCACCACCAAGTGTGGTTGGTGGAACTGTCTTTTGATTGGCAGAATGCTTTTCTGCCATTTTGTTGGAGGAAATAATGAAAAAAAGAGAGAGAGAGAAAAAAACACGCAGGGCTGAAAATGAATACAGTGCAGTTGTCCAAACTGAAACATCAAAAACCATTCTTTAAAAAAGCCATAAAAATGGAAAATCCAACTCTTGATGCAGGTCAGTTCAATTGGCATTATTTGCAGTCCAATGCATCCCACCTTTATCTGTTCTTCAGTTAAGTTAACTTTGTATAAATTTTGTATAAATATACAAAAGTATGAAGGCTATTGCTTAACGCATTGTAAGCCACCCTGAGTCTCCGGAGAAGGGCGGCATATAAATCAAATTAAAATTAAAATCAATTTTTTTTTAAAAAAAAAGTGACCATCCTGTTCAACAAAGGGTTGGTCACTCTTGATTTCAAGACAGGGTCACCTAGACCTGGAGGGAATTTCAATATGGATAGTCCTCGATTTATAATCATTTGTTTAAGTGATAGTTCGAAGTTACAAAGCCACTGAAAAAAGCAACTTATAACTGGTTCCTACACTTGCAATAGCAATAGCACTTAGGCTTACCCTATTTTTCGGAGTATAAGATGCACTGGAGTATAAGACGCAGGGAGGAAAATAAGAAAAAAGCTGATTGGCAAGTGGATTGGCCTCCCGGAATACCCTCAATCAGCTGTTCCCAGAGGTGAATTTTAGCAACAGGTTCCTTGGTTGTGAGCTCTGTGCCTTGCTTTTTTTTTCCTGCCTCTGAAACTTTTTTTTCTGCCTCTGAAAGCCTCCAAAACAGAGCTTCAGAAAAAAAAAAGGCTTTTTTTCTGAAGCTTCTTTCAGAGGCTTTTATTCTGAAGGACTATCTGTACTCTGTTCAACCTCCTTTCTTTGGTATGTAGATTAACCTCTTGTGATCTGTTGGTTATTGTGTCATTCTCCAGATTTGTTAGCCTAGTTTGGTTAGGACCTTTGCTGATTCTTCTTTTGTTGCTTGCCGTATCATTTTAGATGAAAGCCTTTCAGAGGCTTTTTTTCTGAAGCTTCGTTTCTGAGACTTCTTTCAGCCTCTGAAATCTCCGTTTGCGAGGCTGGGCGGGGCTACATTCGGAGTATAAGACGCACCCAGATTTTCACCCTCTTTTTTGGGGAAAAAAGGTGTGTCTTGTACTCCAAAAAATACGGTATATACTGCTTCACAGTGCTTTACAGCCCTCTCTAAGCAGTTTACAGAGTCAGCTTCTTGCCCCCACAATCTGGGTCCTCATTTTACCAACCTCAAAAGGACGGAAGGCTGAGACAACCTTGAGCCGGTCAGGATCGAACTGCTGGCATTCAACAGAGTTAGCCTGCAATGCTGCATTCTAACCACTGCATCACTACAGCAATTGTCACGCCATCCCCACGGTTACACGATCAAAATTTGAGCCTTTGGCAACCAGCATGATTTACAATGTTTGCAGCATCTTGAGGTCATGCGATCGCCATTTGCAGTCCTTCCAGCCGGCTTCAGACAAGCGGTCAGTGGGAGAAGCATTCACTTAAAGCTTTACTTTACAACTTGATTTGCTTAACAAACCTGGCAAAACAGGTCGTAAAATTGAGTCTGATTCCCTTAATAACCGCCTGGTTTAGCAACAAACATTCCAGTCTCAATTGTGTTCATAAGTCAAGGAGTATTTGTAGGTTGATTATCCCCACGGTAATTTCACTCATGCTGAACTGCAGCTTCCATTAGTCCAAGATAGGCCAGTCATTGGCTGTATTGACTAGGGGTACTTGGAATTTTAACATACCTGGAGATTATCAGGGTAGGATGCTCTGTGTTAAATAATAGGTTTTGATTTGCAAGATGAATTTCTTTCCCTTTTCTTGATTTTATGGCATCAATTCACTGTCAATTCAGCCAGCTGGCTGGGGAATTCTGGGAGTCCAAGTCCATGACTCTTAAATTTTCCTAAGGTTAAGAAACAGTTTTCTATCTAGGAATCCAGCATTGTAACACTGGTAACATTTCTCTCTCTCTCTCTCTCTCTTTTTTAAGGCTTCAGAAGAAGAAGAGATAGTGGACCTCATGCTGAAGAAAATGTGTAGTTTTCTTGGAATTAAATATAAAAATGACCGTACTCCAGTTTGTGGCAAGCAGCTGCAAGCATCTGGGAATGACATCTAATGGCTCAGCCAAGATTTTGCTTCTCATGTGAATTTGTAGCTGTTGTGTTACCTGTAAAGGTTGTGATTTCTGGGTTTCTGAAATGCTGTGGTAGAAAACGGGAACCCATTTTTAGGAATCAAAAGCTTTGTTTGATCTCTAATAATTGAATGTGTATCTCGCTATAGATATACTGTGGAAATACTTTAAGCTATATAGAGCAGGTTTCCCTTTTAGGATGTGCATGGCTATCCGCGGTTTCCCGTCGCTATTTCTCAGTGTGGTATAATAAATGTTAAGTGTTAAAGCATAATTGTGGCTCAGTTTATTTAAAATTAGCAACCTGCATCAACTTGCAACTGACATGTCTCATATTCCTGTAAAAATTTTCCCCCTGGAAATGTTTGGCTCTCCTTCAAAAGTCATCTGTATGAGTGGAAGGCCCTGGAAATTGAAATGATTTAGAAGAAAAGCTGAATCAGTCCTTCTGCTATGACATTTTCCACTACAGGCCTAGTAAATATAATTACAAAATGTAAAAGGTTAAAAACAAAACACCTCTTCTTGGGAGAATGGATTTGCAAGCAAGCATAGGAAGTGCTTCACAAATCTCTCACCCATTTTTTCCCCTCTAGCCAAAATAATTCCTCAAAACAAAATTCCTTTGTCTGGGGATTCCAACCTACATTCCAGAGAACAAAAGAGGATGTTTATTTGGGTTTTCTAAGGAAAACAGACCTGTTGCAATTTACTAGGGACAAATGCTTTAAAAAACAAAAACTGATAAGACATACAATTTAAGTAAAAAAAAAAAAAGGTTTAGCAACACTGAAGACTAGCAAGCAAAGCATCCTCAGGTCCAGCTTGACTGCCAGCATCTGTATCCGTGCAGTTTTCTGAAGGGGCTTCGGACTTGGCTGGCCATAAACTCCCAGATGTTTGGCCAACTCCATATCGTGCCTACTGAGCTTTCCATCCTGGTCCATAAACCAGATCTGACTTGGCCCAGCTTAGGGGCGGTCGCCATCCCCTAAAAATGGGGAGCTTCTGCCTCTCTCTCCTTTGTTGCTCTTCTCTGAAGCAGCAGAAAACCTCTCTGGTCAGAGGTTCAATTCTGGCGCTTTCTCCAACCTTCACATACACCCCCCCCAGCTGCTCCCTGGATTTTTCTGAAGGAGCATATGAATCAAACTAATCTTGGCTATTTGCTTTTATTATGAATTGCCTCATAATATAATTGTTACTGATTAAACCAATATTTGCTGTTTGCTTCTGATATGATATACTGCTAGATATCATTTATTAGGAATTAAGCTTTGTTATGGGCTTCTGTTTATATTATTGTATACTGACAGAAACAACTGACAGTTGTTAGGAACTAATTCTAGCTTAAATTGTAACCTTAATATTGGTTGGCATTAGTGCACAGTTTGTTATTTCACTGCTGTGTCTCCCTTTTATTCTCGGCTTCAAAGCTAGGCACATTCTTGAAAATATAGAAGAGACTGTTACCAAGGAATATCAGGCCCCATAGATAAAGGAACCAGAGTAGGGAGTTTTCCTGCTTCATAAATTCAGAATCCTGAAAGCATTCTGCCGAATAAACCACTTGGCCAAAGAGTGGGACGGGGACTGTCCCTACACAAGGCTATAGGAATACTCCATAGATAAGGTGGACAGAAACAGGGGCCTGAACAAAGAACATTTTGGTAAACTTTGTTTCTATCTGGGTAAAATGTATATCATACTCTGAGCCACACTCACAGGGGTGTGGCTATTCCTTACCTACATTTTGTTTGTATGTTTTGGATATCTTTTTTTTTAATGTACACTGAGAGCGTATACACCAAGACAAATTCCTTGGGTGTCCAACCACACTTGGCCAATAAAAAAAAAATTCTATATAGTTTTGTCACCCAGCTTTTGCTACGGTCATAAATAAAAGCTGGTATGTATTTGCAAGCCTAGTTTCGTGTCTCACTCTCTTTGGCATCTCAGCGGCTCGGGGAAACCTGAGACCTTACACTTCCTTTATGCGGGCCGGGGAAGAGGGGAACTGTAGTCCCTCCACTCCAGAGCGCACCGCGTGGGACAAAGGAGGGAGAAAAACACACAAAAGAGACACACACAATCTCTCCGCAGCGGCGCGCAGGGGCGCGCAGCGACTAAGCCCGGCGCGGCCGCTCTTCCCTTCCTTTCGCCCGGCCAAGGAGCCAGGCCAGGCCCTCCTTCGGGCCGGGAAGGCCCGCCTCCTCCCTCCCCTCCCCTCCCCTCCTCTTCCCCGGCTGCTTTTGCCCTCCGGCCCGGGCCGCTTCTTCGCGGAGCGGCCCCGCGATGGCAGTGGCGGCGACGGCTTGGCGAGCCTTGCGGAGGGTCGGGCTTGGCGCAGCGGCCGGGCCCCGCGGATCCTTGCTGGGTTGGCCCAGCAGCAGCAGCAGCTGCAGCAGCAGAATCGTCCTCAGCCCCGAGGCCCGGCGGCTCAGCACCAGCCCTGCGTTGCTGCTCGCCGGTAAGGGTGGGCAGGCGGGCGGGGAGCCGGAGCTCTCTTTGCGCCCTTGCAATGGAGAAGCGTGCGGCAAAGCGCGGCGGGAGCCACCCAGCCCCTTGGCTCGCTTTGCTCCCGATCCAAGCGCGCCGAGGGATCGCAGCCAAAGCCCCGAGCACCGATTGCACTTAGCCGGAGGCCTCTCCGCTTCCCGGGCAGCACGCTTGCCGCCCTGCACGGCTCGGTGCCCCGGATTTTGGCTGAATCGGCCGCGCAACCGGGCAGGTCGCATAATCCGTGCAGCTCAGCAAGGCGAGGACTGAGTTGCACGCTTCGGGGAGAGTGGAGGGGGGGATGGGGATGCCGAGCGTTGCATTTCGGCTTCCCGGGACTCCGAAGCGAAGCCCGCTTCGTGGAAGTCACAGGCCCTTTTTGCTTCCACGCGTGGGCAGCGCACCCAGGAAGTTGGCTTCCTGGATAGGACCGTCGTGCAATGCAGGATGGAAAAAAAAACACAAATAAATTTGGCCTCTAGGCAGGGCTGAGATCCTGATAGAATATAATAGATTTTTTTTAAAAAAAATAATTGTTATTGTTATTTCTCTTTTTTAAAAACAAAACAAACACAAACATAAAACATATATTTCCTTTTTACAACAGTTTCAAGTCCGTGTTCTTCTATCATTTGTATTTTCCCCTAACTCTTCTTTGCATATATTTGTCTTTATAGTAGTCCCCTTATTCCTTATTCGTATAGGCCATCCTTCACACATAATATTGTAACTATATATTATTTTTCTAAACATCGTCCACTTTATGACGCTTTCCCAGTCGTTCTTATTTATTGTTTCTACTCCCCAACCAATCGTACCATTTGTTCCATACTAAATAATATTGTTTCCTCCTTTTCTTTTATCTCTTTCGTTAATTTCTCCATCTCTGCACATTCCAAGATTTTTCTTATCAGTTCTCCCCCCCCCCTTTTTTTTATAATATATTTTTATTATGGTTTTCTTTTTCAAAATTCCAATAGAATAGAATTCTTTATTGGCCAAGTGTGATTGGACACACAAGGAATTTGTCTTTGGGGCATAGGCTCTCAGTGTACATAAAAAGGAAAAAAAATGCATTCATCAAGAATCATAAGATATAACACTTAGTGATAGTCATAGGTTACCAATATGCTATCAAATCGTACTAGGAAACAAATAAAAACAGTATAAATCGAAAGATACAGGCAACATGGTTATAGTCATAAGTGGGAAGAGATAGATACTAGGAAGGAAGAGAAGAATAATAGTTTTTCAAGCAGCAAAACCTTACTATGAAGTGCATTGTAGCGTAGTATTTTCCCCCCCTCTTTCCAATACATAACTCTGGATTCTAGGCCACCTCTCAGCCCCCCAGGAATGCAGAGAAACGTGTTGGAGAAATTGGGCAGGAGAGCCGGCTTGGATGACTTTGGGCCAGTTCCAATTTCTCAGCCCAACCCACCTCACAGGGTTGTTGTTGGGGGGGGGGAAATAGGAGGAAGAAGGAGTATTAGGTATGTTTGCGGCCCTGAGTCGTTTTTAAAGTACTAAAGGCGGGCTAACAATCAATCAAACCGCAAACAATTTCTTTGGATTTGGGACACTGGCATGCCATGGGATTTCAAAGTATTCCATGAGGATATTGAAAAGCGAACGGGAGACTGGTTGCGGATCCTGAGGCATTAACTGGGTTTTGCAAACAATGTTGGCTTGCTCTTGTGCAAGATCTAAGCGAATAAACTACCGTATCTTTATACTTTTTGAGTCCTGCATTCAGTGGTACATCCAGTAACGTGTGGGATTGAAGGAGACAGACAATTGGAAATATTCAGCTTTTAGCCATGAGTCATGGAAGAAGACTTGTTAGGGTTTTCCAAGTTTTGAAGAGAATTTCCTGTTCAAAGTTTGGAAAAACATTCCCAGCAATAAGGCCAATTTGATAGTGATTATGTACCATCAAATGGCTGTTGACTCGTAGCAATCATATAGGTAATCTGAAATGAGGAATCTGAAATGAGGATTTGTCCCTAACCTGGTCTTTCAACCATTTCTTAAGGGAAGTGGTGGTCTCTCCATGTCTACACAAGTTCAAAGAGAGGTTGGGTTACAGTTTCTTCGGGACAATTTCGTTTGAATTCCAGCTTTGATGGAGTTGGGTTTAATCACCAAAATGGCCCCCACTCAACTCTGCGATTCTATAAAGACAAACATATTGTGTGGGTGGTTAGCTAGATGGAGTTTTCTGTTATTATTTTTGCAATAAAACTCACCCGGAGATGCCCTTGATATCTCCTGCGAATCGGTTCAGAAGAACACGGAGTTGTTGTGGAATTGTGTCAGCTGGAAAGGAAGCAGTTCAAAGAGAAGAAGAGGGCAGGATGGTGAAGCGGCCTTTAAGAAAATAGTGTTAATTGGGAGTGGGATTGTGTTAAGAGATCAAAATCTCTGCTTGCTTGCTTGCTTTCTGTTATTTAGTGCCCTGTTTATCCCTCTCTACTATTATTTGAATATGAGCGAAAAGTGGACCTTTGCATAATATTGGACAGGTTTTACAAATTGATCAGTTCCGTGCCACCAATTCAGTTGTAACTTTAAAGCCACCTCAAAGGTGTATAGCTTTTTTAATTTCTTTGCTCCCATGTATAGCAGTGTATACTCACATGGGGCAACTTATAAAATTAAAACAATTAACAAATAACAAAGCCCCAAAACCAAACATTAAAAATTATTAAAATAATAAAATAAAATAATCTGGGAGAGCACAGCGCGTATATGAGAAACAATACATCCATGCCACAGGTTGCATAATGCCACTTGATCCCAGATCTGATGGAGAGTCATGTCTGGGAAGGTTAGTGAGATCTCCTGCAAGGTGATCTGCCCCCCCCCCCCCCGGGGATCCTTCATCTCTTCCCATAGTGTTCCCTTCTATGCTGTAATCAAATCCATCCTCCTTGCTGGTGGTTATTTCCTTTGTTTCTCTCTTTCCACCTTTCCCAAGGCTTTAATATAATAAAAATTATACTCATCATCTTCGTAATGTAGAATAATGAAGCATGTAGGGAGGTATGTACTGTCCACGCAGAAGGGGAAGCAAAGTATGCGTATTGTAGAAAGCAAAAGCCACGTCCAGCAGGGGTTGAATGTTTGACAAAGTTTGACTTTGATCAGACAGGGAGTATAAGCTAAGCCGATATGAATACATAAACAATAATTCTTAAATATCATTTACCAATTAACGCCACACATAAAAAGGGGTTTCCTAGCTCAAGTTTAAGTTTCGGGGTTTATACTAAAAGAACATACCCTATATCCGTGATGGCGAACCTATGGCACGGGTGCCACAGGTGGCACATGGAGCCATATTGGTGGGCACGCGAGTTCAGCTCCGGCACGCATGCGTGTGCCGGCCAGTTGATTTTCAGGCCTTCTGTGCCCACCAGAAGTCAGGAAACATTCTGTTTCCAGCCTCCGGTGGGCCTCTAGGGGTGGTGGGGAAGGCTGTGTTTGCCCTCCCCAGGCTCCTAGAAAGGCTCTGGAGCCTGGTGAGAGCAAAAAATGGGCCTACCGGGCCCACCGTGCCATCACGTGCCAAAAGCAGGGGAGCATGGGGGGGCAGGGCACATAGACATATGGATGTGGGCACATGTGTGCGTGACCCCTCCGCACTCCCCCCGCTTTTGGCACGTGATGGCAAAAAGGTTAGCCATCACTGCCCTATATACTCGAGTATAAGCCGACCCGAATATAAGCCGAGGAACCTAATTTTACCACAAAAAACTGGGAAAACTTTTTGACTTGAGTATAAGCCTAGGGGGGGAAATGCAACAGCTACTGGTAAATTTCAAAATAAAAATAGATACCAATAAAATTACATTAATTTAGGCATCAGTAGGTTAAATGTTTTTGAATATTTATTTCAAAGAAAAACAGTAAATTAGTTCTGTAAGTGCATAGTGTAAACTACACTATAACTAAATTACACAAGAGAATGTAGTATATCAAAAATAATTCAATAACAATTTAATCTGATACATTGGGTTAAGTGATGTAGGGCTTGATCTAATTTCAGGCAAGTTCAAGCCTCTGTTAAGAGATACCTGCATTCTCTCTCTCTCCCTTTCTTTTTTTCCCCTCTTTCTTTTTTTCCCTCTTTCTTTCCTCTCTCTCTTTCTTTTTGGCCTTAGCAAGCCTCCTTGCAGTCCCTGGAAGCCAAAACGGGGCATGAGGGGGCGCTGCACCCCCCGCCCCATTTTGGCCTTAGCAAGCCTCCCTGCAGCCCCTGGAAGCCAAAACGGGTTGCAGGAAAAAAGGCATTTTTCCTCACTCGAATATAAGCTGAGGGGGGGCTTTTTTCAGCATTAAAAATGTGCTGAAAAACTAGGCTTATACTCGAGTATATACAGTAAGTAGGATTGCAGAGGGATATGCAAATACAGAGCCTTAAAATTGACCCATTTGTTGTTGTTGTTTTTTTGTTTTAGCTCGTCGGTTTACAGACAAGCACGAATGGATTGCCGTCGAAAACGGAATTGGAACGATAGGAATTAGCAACTTTGCACAGGTACTGTTTTCTACCCTCCCTGGCGATCTTGGCATTGTCGGTTGGCCTTGCTCTTTGATTTCTCGATTGTCCCAACTGTCATTTCTGCCTGCAAAGCCAATTTGTGGACTTGGACCTCGGAGGCGCCTGCCTGGAAAACAGGATTGAAAAGCCCTGGCTGTGCCTCATTGGCTTGGCCTCATCCCAAAAAAACCCTTAGAACCTGAGATGGGATTGTGCCTGAAAGTTTCTATTGGTTTCTGATTGGTTCATTGGAGAAAATGCATTCATAATGTAAGAGAGGGCCAGGCAGCCTTTAGATCAGGGGTCTCCAAGGTTGGAGCAGAAGAGGTTGTAGAAAAAATGCTTTTAAAACCCTCTGACGATCCCAGCTGAGTTGCCTGATCGTCTGAAGAGGCTGTAGAAAAAATGGTTTTAAAAGTTAAAAAAAAAAACAAATTTGGCCATGCCCACCCAGTCACATTACCCCCCCCCACCAAGCCACGCCCACAGAACCAGTAGTAACAAATTTTATATTTAACCACTGTCCCAAAGGTGCTTTTTCAAGCGGCAACTGGACTGTCTGGTTTTTCTTTGAAAACGTTTTGCTTCTCATCCAAGAAGCTGGAAAAAAAAACACCTTTGGGACAGCCATGGCCTGGAGGACTGAGAATCTCCATAGACATTTGTTTTCTGCTTAAATTCCACCATGAAGATGCTCAACTTTCTTTCCACAGCGGTTTCCACTTCTTTAAATCATGGCTGATGCAGGAACTTTTCATTTCAGGAAGCATTAGGGGATGTTGTTTATTGCAGCCTTCCAGAAATTGGAACAAAGCTGAACAAACAAGGTAAGCATTATTCTTTTTTTAAAAAAATCTTGTCTCCCCCAAACATAAATGTAACATTAGATAGCAATCTCAACTTTGGAGGAATAAAATTACTTTAGGCTTTTTTTTAAGGATACGGCTGTGCCCCAAAGATTTCTTTTTCTTTACATTAAATAACAGATCTTTCCCCACCCCAGCCCCCAGTTCCTTGCGTTATAAGGTGTCAAGAGGAGAAACAAGTTATATGTTGTGGCCCGCCAAGATTCGGACAGTGAGGAGGTTGTGGGGGAACATGGACCAGTCCTGGAGTCTGGGGAAGGCTCTGATGAGGGCTCTGCATCGGAGGCAGAGAGAGGGCCAGGGCCGTCTGACAGTTATCAGCTGCCTTCAGAGGCAGACATCAGTGAGGCAGACAAACAGCTGGAGCCTGTTCCCAGTGTGTGCATGCACAGAGTTGCCAGAAGAAGGGAACAGCTAAAGAACAAGGCTCAACTTGGGAGTAAGGCCACAGGAGGAGGATGAAGGGCCCCTCCCAGAGGGAATAAAAGAGGAGTGAAAGGGGAGCGGGGTTTGCAGGAGACAATTAGTTCATTCCTGCATTCTTGCCAAGTATTGCGGTGTCTGAAAGATATTGGCCTGGCCACTCTCCAAGCCTAATAAAGGTCGGTCATTGGTCATTGTGAACTATCTTGAAAGACTGTGGGAGAGGAAAGACTTTGCTGCAGAGGAATTCACTGTAAATTAAATAAAAGGGGTTTATCCAGATGAGGACTTCCCCCCACCTTCCCCAGTGCTGCTGGGAAAGCCCAAGTCAGAACATTATGAAAGACTCCTGTTTCCAAAATGATAGCTGCTTCAGGAAGACATATAAAAAGTCTTTGAAGGAACGAACTAAATGTGCTCGTTTACAAGACTGTATGGACCCTCCTGAGGGACACGGTGGCTCAGTGGCTAAGAAGCTGAGCTTGTCAATTGAAAGGTCGGCAGTTCAGCGGTTCGAATCCCTAGTGCCGCATAACGGGGTGAGCTTCCGTGATTTGTCCCAGCTTCTGCCAACCTAGCAGTTTGAACGCATGTAAAAAATGCAAGTAGAAAAATAGGGACCACCTTTGGTGGGAAGGCAACAGCATCCCGTGCACCTTTGGCGTTGAGTCATGCCGGCCACATGACCACGGAGACATCTTGGGACAGCGCTGGCTCTTTGGGTTTGAAACAGAGATGAGCACCACCCCCTAGAGTCAGGAACGACTAGCACATATGTGCGAGGGGAACCGTTACCTTTACTTATGGACCTTCCCATTCCCCGAAATGCATGCAGCTCTTAAACCCTCTCCAGAGAGAGAGAGAGAGAGTGTGAACACCCTACTAAGCTACTACCAGCTTCTGTTGATAGGACAAGCACTAGGAGTAGGACAATGATTAGGTTGGTTCCATAGCTGCAGATTTACAGTTGTTATTATTATGCTTCATTGCACAATCAGCCAGATGTTCAAGGCTGGATTTGGCATTTTTGACTGCCTGTTGAGTCCTTTCTAAGGAAAAGTTGGATAGGCAGATGTGGATGTTTGACAGTGTTACAGATAACCATTGCAGGATGGAATGTCTACCTATTATTTTTATTTGTATTATTTACTTTATTCATTAAACATGAAACTCAAGTCAACTGAACATTCCAAAATGCATCACAAATATCATTGACCAGTGCTAATGGTTGCTGCCAGCATCCCAGATATTTGTATTATTATTATTATTTTGTTAAATTTATTTGCCGCCTGTCTTGCCATATGGGGCTACTCTGGGTGGCTAATAACAATAAAAAGGAAGAAATGAAAAGAGCATGAACAGAAGGTAATAGAATCAGAAATAAACATTGAAAGAGAAGACAACGAGAAATACAGCTATATGATTAGCAAAACAGAAAGATGGACAGGTGGAGAGCAGAGAACGTGTGTGTGTGTGTGTGTGTGTGTGTGTGTGTGTGTGTGTGTGGAGTCTGCCATCAATCCGGCAGCCACTTGTAGCACGACACATCATACAAATGCAAATTCTCGTTTTGGGATTTCTATACCAAGGCCTTTTCCCATTTAATGTTCCAGATGAATTTGGAGCCTTGGAAAGTGTGAAGGCTGCTAGTGAAATCTACTCTCCCATCACAGGAGAAGTCACAGAAATTAACACCGCCCTTGCTGATAATCCTGGACTTGTCAACAAATCTTGTTACCAAGATGGTAAGAGAAGGAATCCCCGTTTTCCAAAGGATTGTGAACAGTAGTTTGCAGAATATCGCAATGATAATACAGGTAGTCCTCAACTTATGACCCAAAGTTGAGCCCAAAATTTGTTCTTAAGTGAGCCAGTTGTTAAGTGAGCTTTGTCCCATTTTATGACCTTTCTTGCTTCAGTTGTTAAATGAATCACTGCTGTTGATAAATTAGTAACCCAGTTTTTAAGTGAATCTGGCTTTTCCATTGACTTTGCTTGTCAGAAGGTCATAAAGGGGGGATCATGCGATCTTGGGACATAGCAACGGTCATAAGTATGAAACAGTTGCCAAGCATCTGAATTTTGGTCACATGGTCATGGAGAATGCTGCAAAGGTTGTAAGTGAGAAAAACAGCCGTAAGTCACATTTTTCAGTGCCATTTTAACTTTGTACGGTCACTAACTGAAATGTTGTAAGTTGAAGACTACCTGTATTAGAATTTATCCAACAGAGTGTTGCGGCATAAACACTGCAGGCAGTCCTAAATTCGCCATTGTAATTGAACCAGGAATTACAATTTTTGATTCATGATGGTCTTTAAGTGGATCACCATGTGACCACATGACTGATTTTACAACCTTTTTGTGGTGGTTGTTAAGCAAACCTATTTTCCCCCAATGGGTGGTTTTGTTTTGTTTTTTTGCCTGAAATTGGAAGTAAACAAGCCCCCCCCCCCCCCCCCAAAAAAAGCCAAAACTTGCAGTCACATGATTGTGGGATGCTACAAAGAGCCTTAAATGCGAGCCGGTTTGCTAAGAACCCCAAATGTGATCACGTGACTGCAAGGTGCGTATGGTTGTCAGAACTCTGAAATTGGGTTTCAAGTAACTCTGGGAAAGTCAGTCGTAATTTTGGTCGCAAAGTGAGTGGTGGTTAAGCAAGGACTACCTGTGAAGATCTTTGGGTGGACAGATCCTGAAGCTGAAGCTCAAATACTTTTGGCCACCTAATGAGGAGAGAAGACAGGACTCCTTGGACAAGACCCCAGTGTTGGGAAAGATGGAAGGCAAAAAGGAGAAGTGGGCAGCACAGGAGATGGTTAGATGGTGTCATTGATGCAATGAACGTGAATTTGGGCAAACTCTGGGGGGCAGTGGAGGACAGGACTGGCAATGCTATGCTCCATAGGTTAATTGACCCACGGTCCTGAAACTGGGGATCAGAGCGAAGAGATTGGCCCACCCGATTAGGTTCGAGCAGGTTGACGGGTCCCTATTGGGGGGGGAGCCCACGCCACCCACTTGACCAAACCAGTGAGTGGACCACTGGGAATCAATTTGATTCGTAATGCCTCCCAAAATGACAGACACGGTCATACTAGGACTCTCTTGGCTAGACAAGTGGGGCCCGACCCTCTGGTGGCAACTAGAGGCTGAGGATAGCAAGGGGCCCCCAACCCCTCCCCGCTGCACCTGCAACTGGCAGCCACCCCTGAACAAACCCCAGAGACTGAGCAGATCCCTAGAGAATATCAGGACTTCGCTGAAGTGTTCAGTGAAACTGAGTGCAGAGTCGGACATGACTTAGTGACTGAACAGCAACAAAAACCTGTAGAGTTAAGACTAGAAGCCATTGGACCTAAGAGTAGCATTGACTACCTTGTTTCCCCTAAAATAAGACATCCCCTGATAATAAGCCCAATTGGGCTTTTGAGCGCATGCACTAAAATAAGCTGCCCCTGAAAACAAGCCTTCCCTGAAAATATTTAACGCATGCGCAGCCGGTCCCCGCCATTTCCTCTGGTTAGGGTTAGGGAGACAGAGCTGGAAATCAGGTAAGACGGCAAGAGGAGCCCCGTCTTGCTCCACGCGCCCCAAAATAATAAGACTTCCCTGAAAATAAGGCCAAGCACTTATTTCGGGGTTCAAAAAAATATAAGACAGGGTCTTATTTTCGGGAAAACATGGTAGAACTACAGGAGTCCTGGATATCTTGGTGCTTATTTAAAAAAAAAAACACACACACACTCACACCCTAATTTGTTTTTTTTTTGTTTGGTTGGGTTTTTTTGGCTCACAGGTTGGCTTATCAAAATGACGGTGGATAATCCTTCTGAATTGGACGACCTCTTGACTGAAGACGCGTATGAAAAATACATCAAATCCATTGAGGAATAGCTAGAAGGTGCCAACCTGAGCCAGTACCCATTACTTTCTTTGACGTAGATGGCCCCAAATTACTGGCCCAAAGAGAAGCTGGCGCAGCAGCTGGTTGAGGAAATTTTGAAAGGAAAAAAGCACCACCTTCCTTCCAATTGAGTTAAAGGCAGTCCACAAATGTCCGTGAATCAAAACGTTTGTGGCTTTTCTGAGTAGGCAAGAATCAGGAATAGTTTTTTTTCTCCCCTCCGTCCTGATGAATATAATTTCAAGGTTTGAAGTCCATCATCCCTTCTGGGCTAGAATGACCTTTGTTCCTGAAATGAACCCAGAAGGTTGATAAAATAGATCTGAAAGATGATGCAAGGGCTTTAATCCCAACGTCTATTTTTTATTTGTACAGATTTTCTTGGTTTTCTTTGTCCGCCCTCTTTCCCCGGGCGTCTGTTTTTGGGCATCTACCAGAAGCTGTCCTGCTGCCTTTGGTATTAGTGAAAGTCCTCAAGGGATTAGATGGTTTAAAAGTGGAAGTTTTGGGCTGGAGGCATGGAGACCTCCGGCTAACCCTTCCTGCCTCACAGCAGATAAGATAACAGAAGTTAATAAACAATCCTGACTTTATCAAGTTTGTTTGTTGTTCCCGTTGTAGCTTAATAGCTAAGTGGTGGGTAAGACTGAGGTGGTGCATTCGACCTTGTAGTTTAACGGAAAGTTTGAAAATCAAATCTTGGGGCCTCCATATAGGCAGCCCTCAATTTACGACCACAATTTCTGCTGCTAAGAGAGAGAATGGTTAAGTGGGTTTTGCCCCATTCTTTTTAATGACCTGTCTTGCTACAGCTGTTAAGTGAACCTACCGCAGTCATTAAGCTAGTGACGGTTGTTAAATGAATCTGGCTTTCCCGCTGACTTTGTTTATTAGAAGGTTTGCAAAAAAAGGGATGGCATGACCCAGGGATACAGCAACCGTCATAAATAGGAGTCATAATTTGGAGTCAGCCAAAAAGTACACTACTACAAAAATATACAAAATGTAACAGTAACAGAGTTGGAAGGGACCTTGGAGGTCATCTAGTCCAACCCCCTGCTCACGCAGGAGACCTGTACTAGGGATTCAAACCGCCGAACTGCTGACCTTTCTGATCGATAAGCTCAGTGTCTTAGCCACTGAGCCACCTAGCCAGGCATGTAAATGTAAATGTAAATCTAATATAAATATTTCTATGCACACAGCAGGAAGAGAAAGCTGTGTTCGATATGTTCGCCTCCTTATTTGTAAAAATAAAGGTGGAATATAATATAAAATAAATAAAATATTGTATAGTACCATATTAGGAATAGCAGGGTTGGAAGGGACCTTGAAGGTCTTCTAGTCCAGCCTCCCTGCTCAAGCAGGAGATCCTACCATTTCAGACAACTGACTGTCCAGTCTCTTCTTCAGAACCTCCAGTGATGAAGCACCCACAACATCTGGAGATAATCTGTTCCACTGGTTAATTGTTCTCACTGTCTGGAAATATTTCCTTATTTCTGGTTGGAACTCTTTGTTGAGCTTCCATCCATTACTTCTTGCTCTGTCTTCAGGTGCTTTGGAGAATATGCCTGCCTACCATCCTTCCCTCAGTCTGTGCTTAGATTGAGGAATGGATGACAGGCAGGAAAATCCCCTTCCCCATTTTCCTGCCTTTCACAAAAACGGCTTCATTCCAGCTGCTCCCCCCCTTCCCCTCCCTCCTGGGTACTACCTTAAAGGGATAGGCTGCAGCAGCTCCGTTGTGAATGGAGGGAGAAAAGTTAGCCTTCTCTCTGCTGCATTTTACATTGAATTCTGTGGCAGAGAGAAGGCTAACTTTTCTCCCTCCATT
>WNWU01000024.1:8680826-8697936 GCA_012654045.1 Ptyas mucosa
TCTAGTCTAGTCTAGTCTAGTCTAGTCTAGTCTAGTCTAGTCTAGTCTAGTCTAGTCTAGTCTAGTCTAGTCTATTCTTACAGGTTCATGTCCCTTGCACATTTCGACGAGCACTGGACACACTCAGTGACTTACGGCAGGAGCAGGGGACATTAAAGAAAGCAACAAAGAAAGACTATCCTGAAACTCATACACCACCATTTCAAGTTGGTTGCAAGCTGCACTTACATAACAATACGCGATAATTCAATAATTTAACGCAACCTGGAAACAGGATTCTGGCTGTGTCTGATTGGCTTCTCGCTTGTCTGTTCTTTTCAACAAAACAAGGATTTTAGCATGCATCGCTCCAAGAGAGACAGCTCCGTGCAGCCTTGGCACAAGGCTCTAAAAGAGATCTGAATTATACATTTGGCAAGCCTTCCGCTGCAGAGAGCAATCTTTCCATCTTAGGACTACTCTCTAGTCAGTCATTGTTGGCTACCCCAGGAGAGAATGACCCGATTTTCTTTTCGTGATAAAGCAAAACTCCAGTGACTTATCATTCTGGAATGCTGTTGCTTGCATGGTGCAGCCTAATGGGATGGACGTGTGCCTTAATTTCCATCTCTGCTCTGAGGCTGCCATGGACTTAAAAGGGTTGCAGCTCCAGTAACGAAGGGCCAAGTCCTTTGAGACTGTCCACACTAATTATCCATGGCGTTATTTCTGGTGGCTTTAGCAAAGTTCTGGCATAGTATATATCTCATCGCTGGAGATGGTTGATAGAATAAGAAGACCTCATCCCCAGGCCATCCATCTCTCGGTCCTGTTTTTTTGTATATCTTTACATTTTTAATTTACATAGTTTTAATGTTTTCATCATTGTTCTCTGTCTTTTTATAATCTGTAAACTGCCTAGTGTCACCTTATCAGCGAAATGGCCGGCATAAAAATATTAAACAATTAAATACTATATAAAGGTAAAGATTTCACCCGTGTTCATCTTTAGGGGCGTGGTGTTCATCTCCGTTTCTTGGCCGAGGGAGCCACCGTTGCCCGAAGACAGTTTCCACGATCATGTAGCCAGCATAGCTATATGTCAAAGGGGCATGGGACGCTATTATCTTCTCACCAAAGTGGTACCTATTAGTCTACTTGCATTTGCATGCTTTCAAACTGCTAGATTGGCAGGAGCTGAGGCAAGAACGGGAGCTCACCCCGTCAAATAGCGCTCGGGTCTCGAACACGGGATGTCAGCTTTCCAGCTGATGACAACTTGAATCAGCAACGTTAAGACGTCTGCTCTTTTCTCTCTTATTCAGGTTTCTTTTTGCTCGTTTATTGTTTTCGATGTTTGCCAATGGTTAATATATAAATATCAAGCTATCATTTTTGCTATTTGCATTAAGCGATGCGTTTGGATATTGAGGTTCACTGCTGGTGCAGATTCAAAATGATGCACGCTCATTTTCCAGAATGGGGAATGACAGTGTTTTCTATTCTACCTCAGTTGGGCTCTAAATAAGCCAGGAAATGGGAAAACATGAAAAGAAATGGGTTTAAATCCCTTTTTTTTAAGGAAAAGTGACAAATATATCCAAATCCTTATTCAGATTCCCAGTGAAGCACATCACTATGGCTTTGTGGTTGCTTAATTATTTGCACTAATGGGAAAAATCAGAAACATACCACTAGATTCTCCACTGCCAATAATTTACAACAATTTATGACAATTCTAGCCCATGACTCTGCAACTGGAGCACAGATTTTCCTTTCAAGTTGCCTGCACAATGTATAAAAATTCACCATACTCTATTTTGCACCAGTTTTTAATGACATTTAGTAATTAAATACTTACAAATATATTTTTCAGTGTACGAGGACAACCTGAATAACATTTTTAGACAAGACATATAATATTGTCATAAGGCAAGATATCACACTGATATTCACTGGCTTCAGAAAAAGTAAAAGACGTTAATATAAAATGGCACAAAACTCTTTTTTTTTTACAAAGAAAAAGATCAGGAAAAAAACAACCACCCCTATCGACCAATGCTTGAAATCAAAACATTATGGAATCAAGACACTTAGCAGCTAAGAGATAATGCTGAGTACGATGAGTGGAAATAAATAACCAAGTTACATTTTCACAACATGGGTGTGTTTTTAAGAGTTCTCTGAGAGCTAGCAAGCAGGGGTACAATCCACACAAGAGTTTCCTATGCAAGTCCCTCTAAAATGTGTAAATTGCAGGCTTAGCGATTAGTGAAAAATAAAATACAGCGGGTGGAAATGTACCTTTAAACTAGGGGTGAAATCCAGCAGGTTCTGGAGAACCGGTAGTGAAAATTTTGAGCAGTTCAGAGAACTGGCAAATACCACCTCTGGCTGGTCCCAGAGTAGGGTGGGAATGGGGATTTTGCAGTATCCTTCCCCTGCCATGCCCACCAAGCCACACCACATCATGTCCACCAAGCCACACCACACACCCACCAAGCCACGACCACAGAACCGGTAGTAAAAAAATAATGAATTTCACCACTGCTTTAAACCATTTCAAAAGGCTGAACGTGACACCAATTTGTAATGGAATATGCAGATCATGTCTAATCAATCTTGCCTTCATTGAATCAATAGGGTTTAGCTGCGAGATTAAAGACAGGATTGCAATATTAACCGGACAAATTAATAATAAGTAATTTGTCTTCACTGAACAGATTCCTAGCATCAAAGAATTTTTTCTTTATTATTTTTTTTAAAGGAAACTCCTTTCTTCCATATAAATGAGTCAGATACTGTTAATCATTATTAAATATATTTTTTGTTATTCAGATCATCATCATAAGAGTACAGGTAGTCCTTGACTTACAACCAATTGTTTGGTAAACGTTTGACATTACAACCGCACTGAAAAAGAACTTACAACTGTTTTTCACACTTACGACTGTTGCAGTGTCCCCATGGTCCTGCATGGACTAACTTAACAGTGATTCGCTGAACAATTATGGCAAGAAAGGTCGTAAAACGGGGCAAAACTCACTTAGCCACTGTCTAGCTTAGCAACAGAAATTTTGGGCACAATGGCGGTCATTAATTGAGGACTACCTGTATAACTTCAATATAAATCTTTACTCTAAATGTCAACGGATTTTTGTTACATAAAGGTTTGGTCCATTTTTGCTCAACATTTCTGGTTCTTCCAGGGGAACCTAACTGATTCCACCTCAGTATAAACACTGGTATAAACACTGATTGCACTGCTATTAATGTTTGTATTTCATTTGCTGCACAGTGGCTCAAAACAGAAATGACGCAAATTCACCAGTCCTCCAACAGAAGTCACAATAAACTTGTACACTTGTTTATAAAGAGTTAACAATTAACAATCTTTCCCCCCCAAGTTCATTGGGGTTTATCCTCACGTATCCTCCTATACAGGCTTGCAGCCTGGTAAAGTGCTCATTTGCATAATGTTTTCTTGTTTTTCTTCTTTAAACCAAAGCCCAAAATACATGCAGAAGAAATGGACAGCTTTTATTGCATAGAGAAATACCTGGGACGAACAGGTTTTTTAGTCAAAAACAGAAAGTAATTTGGGGCAGTTTCTAAAGCAAATAAAGGCCAAGCATTACTATGTTTCTAGTCACCAAAAAATACGATAAAAAAAAAGAGAGAAAGAAATGCTCTTTGGAAGTGCTAGTTATATTTTCCTCTAAATAGATTTGTTTTGCATGCTTGCTTGCTTGCTTGGCCAGTGACAAGGCAATACTTTAATGCTTTCACAGAATGAAAGTTTTTTTTTAAAGAAAGTGAATCTAACAATAAAACCGAAAGGGCTCTGAAAAGGATTCACGAACAGATTGCCAAGGCTATCGCATTTGCGATGAGGTACAAGCTGAGTGTCGTAAAATTCACACTTTCCCACAAACCAGGGGGGGAGGGGGGCACAAGACAAACATACAACACGATTATTCAAGTTTTACTAAAGAGCCGTGCAAAAATGGAGAAGCTATGTCCTTCGGCGAATGTTTTTTTTTAATACTTCAACATGTGCAAGAGAGAAACTCAATTGAGGGTGCCAATGTAGCATAAGACTGAACACTTTCATAAAATAAACTCTGCAAAAAAAACCCCTTAAAGAATAGAATTTATATAATAATATTACATTGGCCTTATTTTTTCCTAACCCAAGTTCATTGTGAATGGATATGTGGAGCATAAATAGTTATCCCTACAATTAGTTACCATGATAATATGAAAAAAAATTAACAACCTGTTAGGCTTTTTGAACACACAGGGGGAAAGAGAGAGCTAAGAAGTGATGGGTTTCATTTTAGTGTTTTGGAAGGAGATATTCACAATGCAAAACCAACCTCTGACTTAAAGGAACTGTTTAAAGAACAGATCCAATATCAAGTGTTAGAACAATGATTACCCTTGGAAAGCACCTGAAAGATTCAAATTTAGAATGTCTTTGGACACACCTATGCTTCTCAGATTTTTGCTGGTAGGTTTTTCTCAACCTTGACAACTTGAAAATGTGTGGACTGCAGAATTCTGGGAGTTGATGTCCACACATTTTCAAGTTGTCAAGGTTGAAAAATACCGGACCAGTTGGATAATGCTTGGTTCTCAAATTTGGATAGAACGGAAAAATAGAGTTCAGTGGAAATTCGAGAGGGTAGGAGGGTGGCACCTAACCTGGAAAGTCTGTAAGAACCACGGGGTTGCATCTGGGTGAAACTTTTTAAAGCTTAGGTTATATGGTTATACATCCGAGCAATAGTCCTCCAAGTGCAGATCTTACAGGTAAAAGTGTACAGGTAGTTCTCAACTTATGACTGGTCACTTAATAGATATTCGAAGCTAGGATAAACTCCCAAAAGGTACTTGGAATCTGGTTCCAAAGTTCTGACGGTTGTCCGCCTATAGTCGCGTGACTGCATATTGGGCATTCAGTAACTGGCCTGCATTTACAGCCTTTTGTGGTCACACACACCGTGGTTTTCAACATTTTTGCCAAAACCTGGTGTTTACTTCTGGTTTTTGGCAAAAATGCCCCATAATGAATAATGGGCTAACTTAATGACTGTGGCATTCACTGAACGACTGCATATTCGCTCAACATCCACATAATTCACTTAATGATCTTTACAAAAAGGTAATAAAATTGGGTCAGTCATACAATGATCTGCTTTACAACTGTTGTGATTAATAATCAGAATGGGTAGGATCCATTACAGTCATAGGTCGAGAACTACCTGAAACATATTACAGATTGTACGAATAGAATAGAATAGAATAGAATAGAATAGAATAGAATAGAATAGAATAGAATAGAATAGAATAGAATAGAATAGAATAACAGAGTTGGAAAGGACATTGGAGGTCTTCTAGTCCAACCCCCTGCTTAGGCAGGAAACCCTACACCACTTCAGACAAATGGTTATCCAAACTCTTCTTAAAAACTTTCAGTGTTGGAGCATTCACAACTTCTGGAGGCAAGTTGTTCCACTGATTAATTGTTCTAACTGTCAAGAAATTTCTCCTTAGTTCTAAGTTGCTTCTCTCCTTGATTAGTTTCCACCCATTGCTTCTTGTCCTGCCCTCAGGTGCTTTGGAGAATAGCTTGACTCCCTCTTCTTTGTGGCATCCCCTGAGATATTGGAAGACTGCTATCATGTCTCCCCTAGTCCTTCTTTTCATTAAAGTAGACATACCCAGTTCCAGCAACCGTAATCCAATCGTATTATATGATACAACATAGTGAGACAACCTGCCTATATACTCATTTTCCTACTGAAGAATGTTCAGTAGGAACATTCTTGTTTTCAGGAACCTAAAGTGCCTTTAGGGATCAAGATGTGTCATTATTGAAGAATCACTGAGGAGCATATTGGCATCACAAACCCAGAAGTTTGGCCAACTGAACAGGCCAATTTGACTCCGCATGCTAAACCACAAACATGTGTGCCACATTTGCATTTTACACCTGTTAATCCAAGGTAAGATCTGCAACCCATCGCTTTAATTATTGCTTTGGGGGGGGGGGGGAGTCATTCTAAGCTTCCTAAAAACGAATCTGCTGGTTTACACACAGATAAGGGCACACTAGAACAAATCGTTTTTCTAAAAATATATAGCATTTAAAAAATACCCATGCTCCCATCAAGAGGGAGGTGGAGAGAAAGAGAGTGAGAGAGAAAAAAAAAGAGACAATTTGATTTATGTTAGTAGGACACAAGTTTGGTTCAGAAGAAAAAAGTCCTTGCTTCTGTCTCCTTCATGTGGGTTTGAGCCAATAAATCACACACAGATCTTGCTCTTTAAAAGAGTCCTTAAGATATGAAATATTGGGCTGCGGCAAGACAGAGAGCTTGGCTAACGTTGGATTACATTCGGTGACATTTAGCGAAATTCATTTGGGAAAGTGCTTCTTTTCCACCCAGTACCTTCAACGTTGGCTCATCAAACTCTGTGTTTGATTCTAAAATGCTGCTCAACAATCCTGAGTTTTCACGAGTGATTCTTTTGCTTCCTGCTCGACCGTTTTGAGTCCATCCGAAGCGAGCCATTCCGTACTTAGGAAAACTGCATAAACTCTACCTAGCAATGTTATTAATACCTTTCACTGTCTCTGTAAAAAAAGAATCATGATTTACAGAGTTGGCTTTAAGAAGGTTCATGCAGAAGGTCGAGAAAGAACAGATGGTGTCATCCACGATCCTATGAATTATCTTACTATGGGATGATGCCCCAGGAGATCAGGATCTAGAATAAGTGACTGTTAAAGGACCAGAACATTCTTCAGCTGCTAATGGGAAGAAATGGGGGGGGGGGGGAGAGATGGGGGAAAGATACCAACTCTTCTCACTGCAATTATAACAGAAGCTTAAACACCTATCAGATCAGAAGCCACAAATTCCCTCCAAATATCTAGCTCTACCCTTGCTCTGTAAGATTTCATGTGCACGAAAGTCCGTTGGCATCTTTTAGACAGGGCTTTCCAAACTTGGCAACTTATTGACTTGTTTTGTCAAACTTGGCAACTTGTTGACTTGTCTCCAAACTTTAAGACTTGTTGACTTCAACCAGCATGGATGGCTGGGGAATTCTGGGAGTTGAAGGTCACAGGTTTTAAAGTTGTCAAGATCAGACACCCTTGTTTCAGAAACATGGCCAATGCTAAGACCTGAGCATCAGGCTACTCCAAATATCTTCTCTTCTGTCTTTGACACATTATGCAGAAATTGACCAGGGAAGATTTTTCCATCATCAGTTCCATGGCCAGGATTTGGATCCTCCTTATCTCATTCTTCCTGGTTTCTGGTTTAGATTTGCCTCATGACTGATTCAATAGATAAAGGTTCCCCTCGCACATATATGCTAGTCATTCCCAACTCTAGGGGGCGGTGCTCATCTCTGTTTCAAAGCCAAAGAGCCAGTGCTGTCCAAAGACGTATCCGTGGTCATGTGGCTGGCATGACTCAATGCCAAAGGCGCACGGAATGCTGTTACCTTCCCACCACCGGTGGTCCCTATTTTCCTACTTGCATTTCTTACGTGCTTTCGAACTGCTAGGTTGGCAGAAGCTGGGACAAATAACGGGAGCTCATCCTGTTATGCGGCACTAGGGATTCGAATGGCTGAACTGCCGATCTTTCGATCGACAAGTTCAGCGTCTTAGCCACTGAGCCACCACGTCCCCTATAGGATGTTCAATATTCAATATTCAATATTCAATAGGATGAAGGAAATACAGGCAGTCCCTGACTTACGGCCATTTGTTTAGCAACTGTTCAAAGTTACGGCAGTGCTGAGAAAAGTAACTGACGACTAGTCTTTGTGCTTACAGCCATTGCAGTATCATGTGATCACGATTTGGGTGCTTGGCTACCGGTATGGATTTATGATGGTTACATCATCCCGGGATCACTTGATCATCATTTTTTGACTTTGCTAGCTGGCTTCCAACAAGCAAAGTTTATGTGGGAAGCTAGATTTGCTTAACGACTGTGGCAAAATATATATATATATATTGTAAAATCAGGCGTAAGTCACAGGATGATTTATTTAATGACTGACTGCTTAGTTCTGGTTCCAATTATGGCTATGGAGGACTATCTGTAGCAGTAACCCCAAAACCTTGTTTTTTTGGGGGGGATTATAAGGTTCAGAATCAAATATACATGAGATGAGCCTTGGCAGTATGGGCAAAGAGTTGGAAATAAGGGCACTTAATTTGGGGGAAGCCCATCCTGCTAACAACAACGGTCTCTGTATTAGCTCAGTCCATTCCTTCTGGGCCATCTGCCTTTAGAGACTCAGGCCCCTTCCCTGCAGCCAAGTCAAAACAACCTCTAGTCATCCTTCAATTGGCAAAAGGAAATAAATCTATACTGGCACGAGATTATCATTCCCGCTCCTGTGCCCCATCACTTCCAATCATGCAATTTTCTTGCAAGATAATGGCAAAACCCAACTGGTTTTGACACACCTAGAGGCTGCCCTTGGATGGACCAAGCCAGCATTTTAGCACCGGGTCATAAAGATAAATTAAGGTTGCCTCGTTCACGGGCTGGAGACATGATGTAGCCAACATCATGAGGATGTGGCTGAAAAAAGCAAGATGCCAAAAAAAATAAAATAAAAATAAATCAGAAGTCCAATGATACAATAGAAACTCTGCCTGTTTTCATGTGTGTGGCTCCCTGTAGCCCTCCTTTTCTGACAATCCGCCATGCCAGGATAAATCTATGCCAGGATTAAATGCCAGTGAGGAAAGCTTGACAGACTGCAAACCAAAATGAATTAACTCCAGTGTATTGAAAGCACATTCTAGAACATCAGGAAGTGGAGATAGCAGCATAAATCATAAATACTCCTTGCTGGTTATTAAGCAGCTAGTGCAATAATATCGCTATACTATTTGATATGCAAGCACATATTAAGACATTTGGATTACAAGAGAAGAGATGCATTACCTAGCTCAGATCATGAAGAGCTTTGAGGTCGCAGTTCAAGTCAAACTGACCAAGCTCTATATAGCATTTGGATATATATACATATATATAAAGGTAAGTCTATATACATAAGTGTACCTATCCATATATTGTCTTTCAGAACTGATAGCTGATAATTATTAAAACGCTTTCAATAGAAAAATAAACACCTTCCCTATCTAAATATACGCTGGTCCCGAATGGAATGGGCAGTAGTCCAAATAGCTTACAGCTGAATAAGTTGTAAACGTCTACGCAACTATAACTAAACTTGCAGCTCAAGTGCAGCCACCTTCCCTTAAGGCAGGCCTTAGTTACGCTTGACAAGCCATGCAGTGGGGTTTGCCAGTTTGTGATCATGCCATTAGGAACACGCTAAAGGATGGCAGCCTAACTGGCGAAAAAGATAAATTGGAGAATGGTTGGCAGCTATCAGAAGCTTGTGCTGAACTACGCTGCTCTTTTTTGTATTTAAGCCATAAGCCGCTGCAAAAAAATTATCATTGGATTTCTCTATCAAAAACAAAACAAAACTAAAAAACCCTTGGATACAATTCACTGAAAGCTTTCCCTAAGCTTTCTTATGAATGAAGGGGTTCTTGGGCACCACCAACAATTCAATTTAAGGGCATTGATGCTTCGTGCTCTATCTCTTTGGCTTTTCACTTGAGGAAGGGGTTTCTAAAAGAGAAAAAAAATTTTTTTAAAATTTGATTTATATGCTGCCCTTCTCCGGAGACTCAGGGCGGCTTACAATGCGCTAAGCAATAGCCTTCATACTTTTGTATATTTATACAAAGTCAGCTTATTGCCCCCACAAACTGGGTCCTCAATTTACCTACCTTAGAAAGGATGGAAGGCTGAGTCAACCTTGAGCCTTGGTGAGATTCGAACCTGCAATAATTGCAGGCAGCTGATGTTAATAACAGAGCTTTAGACCACTGTACTATCCAAGGCAAATTAGCCCAGGGGTGTCGAACTCAAGGCCCACAGACCGGATCTGGCTCACAGGGGCCACCCTGGAAACAGCAAAGGACCGGCCCGTGGTGCCTCTGCCAGTGAAAACAGAGCTCGGGAGGGCTGTTTTGCGGCCCTACCGAGCTCTGTTTTTGCTGGCAGAGCGTTGCAGGAGGCTGTTGCAGCCAAAAACGGAGCTTGGGAGCCCGTTTTCGCTGGCAGAGGGCTCGGGCCACCACAGGTGCCCCCGATACGAGTGATGTTGAGCTAGCCACGCCCACCCTGGCCCCCACGAGGTCAAACACAATCCTGATGTGGCCCTCAATGAAATTGAGTTTGACATCCCTTATTTAGCCAGTGAAACAAAAATCCACTGAACAACACAGATAACTTCAACAAGGCTAGGATTCTTCCAGTATTTGGAATTGTATTGAAATAACATTTAGGATAGGGTTTTACCTTCTTCTTTTTGGTTTATAATTCACAAGATGAAAAGGGCACTTAACTTGAACCTTTGGGATTCAATTTAATCATCTCCTGATGACACGGGACTTTATTAAGCTAAACCATCTGCATTATATCTTTACTAAGTTTCTATTTAAAAGAGATAGCAAAAGTCAGCCTTCTTTCTCAGTGTTCCTCCACCATCAAGAATTTAAAACAAATAAAAAGATTTCTGCTTGGCATCCGATAGGAAACCAATTAGAAATTCTAATTCCATTTCCGCCGCCCCCCCCCCAAACATCAAAACGTCCATATTTCTCTGATTCATGTGCTTGTGCACCTTTCCCACATAATCAAGTGGTGTTTTACAGGGCACAGATGCTGCAGTCGTAATAAATAACAGCAGTCAAATTATGCAGACACATTTGCAAAAAAAAAAGCCCAACAAAGAATGCCAATGTGCATATTGCCGAAGACACAGCGATGTATTCACAGAGTGAAAAATTTAAGCCTCAACAGACTTCCTATGTACAAATCCTGCAGGAAAGGCTGCACAAAAAAAAGGAAAAAAAGAATTATTTCAAATATTCAGTTGCTTAGGTCCCAGCATTGACAATCTAAGTGAGACGTTAGATCCCGCACAGCTTCTTTAGCTATTCAGGTCCAACCCTCCCCCACCTCCTTAAAGTATGCTTGATTGAAGAGACAGCAAATAAGAAAAAGTATCTCCACCTTCCCACGTTTCCAATGCTAGAACCTGATTCATTCAGTTTAAAAAGATTAAAAATTCAAGGTGAATAAGGCTATCAGTGACTATTAGTCAATGGCCTGTGCACTGTATTTGGGGGAGCGGGGCGGGGAGGGGGGGTTTGCAGGGCAATCAAAGCATCCCTCTCTGTTGTTGAAGATGCTTGCATCGACATGGCCACTAAAGGTCTCCGTGGCGTAGGTGAGTGCTCAGAAATTCAAGGTGAGACCTCAAGCGCACGAGCTTTTGAGGGATATGGTCACCTTGATGCTCTGAGCAGCAGCTTTTGGATGGCTGAATGCTCCTCCAAACACATTGCACAGACTTATTAGTTATTATGGCTAATGTATATTTTGTCCAGGAAGAGACTGGGGTCATGCACAAATACGTGGCTAATATACTGTCTTGCCCTTCTGACTGAGCTAGATGACCGGATATAAAATAAAACGGAATACTAAAGCAGGAAGGTGCCACCAAGGCCTCTAACTTCCTGCCACCGTAGTCCCAGTTATCCCTATTCAAGCATCCCTGATAGATGGCTGCTAGCCACCACCTGAACATACCCAGGGAAAAGAAAGGTAGACCTCTGGTTTGAATCGGCTTATCTTCTGTTTTGGAACAGGGTTGGTCATGAAAACCAAAGGCTACAATCCTATGCACCTTTATGTCTCCGCACTTGTTCTGCAAGAGCGTTTAATTAATTTGGAACAAACATCCATGGAATGTGATGCGGGAACAGTCAGAAAAGCAGATTTAGTTAGCTCTGGACGAAGGATTGTAAAACCGGGCTTCAGAATGAGCAACCAGTTAAGGTGGGAAGTTTCAGAAAAGAGGGCTCTGTCCCAGGAAAGAAGACAGGATGAGAAGGAAACTCGTAGTAATACTTCCTTGATTTTCTTCAGTATAAGACGGGGCAAATAAAGAATAATTTAGGCTTTCAAGAGTGTGTTGTTCTGCCCTACAGCAATAACTTCAACGTTTCTGGTATGTCTGCAGTATTTATTTCTTGACCTGGTCTACCTCAAAGGGCTGACATTCTGGTGTATGGTAACATCTCTTCTGATATTCCACATTTTTCCCAGCCTAGAAGATTTATCAACCAGAACTACCTTACTTCCAGTTGCTTGGCAACCCAACTTCTTAGCTGTAATTTTTCGACTCCTTAAAACCACAAAAATGTACTGATGACCCAAAGATTGATTGTTACGCCTAGAAATGCTCAGGAACTGAAGTTAGATTTTTCCAAGTCTGCTTCAGAAACCACCTCAACAACAGTATTAACTCATTTTCATTCCCTTACAGCTTGGCCTAAGATCTTTAGGTTTTGTAACAATCAAGGAAGGGTGAAAAGAAAGAGGAAACGGGTACCATAAGAAACAATACCACCAGACTGGTAATACTTGCCAGTCATTACAACACGTTTCTGAACAGTTGCATTCAACTATTAGTTCCTTCTCTGAAGGAAGCTTGAAGCAGCTTCTCTTTTCCCCCCTCCCCTCCCCTCCCCTCCCCCAATTATAACTCTCAAAATATAAAATATAGACCATCTGTATTTAACTCGGAAACACACACTTTTCGAAAATAATCCTCTGGCGACGTGAGTATAAATCGGGAGCATCTCACAACTCAGTGACAGCAAGGGAAGAATTAGCAGAGGAAGAGATACCCGTGAAAACACTAGAGAAAGGTCTTATGGTCCAGACCAGCTTGAGAGAGAGAGAGAGAGAGAGAGAGAAAGAGAGAGAGAAGGCTGTGGGAATTTGAATCAAGTCAGAAGTTCCCAGATGTTGAAAAATCTCAGTGATAACCTTTCAGGCACGAAGGTGCAGAGCCTTGGATGGAACAGAAGTACAAGCCCAAGATCCGTCAAACCAGAGCACAACCAGACACGGATAAGACTGCTCCCGACACAGCTTTGGAATGGTTAGTTGAGATCATCTACAAGGTTAGACAAATGTTGCAAGAAAGAGCAGGCAGGCATGCAAAACAGGAAATCTTTTTTTGGCCCTTTCTTCAACCTTTGGGATTTCTTTCCAAAGCAGTTCTGATCCAGGGCTTGCAATTTTTTTCCTTTCTTTCTTCTTTCCATTGCTGGCTGCATTTAAAAAAAAAAAAAAATTCTGTCCCATCCATCTTCCTCATTCTGGCGTTCTTCAGAAGTGCCAGACTTTTGACTCTCCAAGGACGCCTGGATGCCCTTGAATTATGTGAAGTCCAACAGCTCTGAGGAGCACACCTGAAAAAGGATGTGCGTTGCCTTTGCCAGCTAAACAAACTTTCATTTGTTCCCTTTTTTTTTTGAGGGGGGGGGAGAGAGAAGGTACAGTAGATTTGACCAGGGGCTGAAAAAGCTGTTTTTAAGGAAGAAGTGAAAATGGGTTGTGACCTCACCAGCGTCCAGCCAATCCGAGGGAGGCACTCTATGACTCTCTTCATCCCCCAGATATGGTTGTCCCTGATTTTTTTTTTTTAATTTAGAAGATTGTTTCATTTAAGGATAAACCAATGGGGTAACTTTTGCCAGAAACCTGCATTTCAAATCACCTGGGCAACTTATGCCTGAACCATCTCAAATGCAGAAAAAGGCTTTACGCAGCGGGACCATCTCCCTTCTTGAAATCTCTCTCCCCCCCCCCCCACCAGAAAATGACCTGTGTAGGAGGAGGCAGAAAAGCTTGTCTTCATTCTAACTGTTTCCATGACGGGAGGAATTTTCTTTTCTTCCAGAGACAGCACAGCAAGCAGCCGTTTTTTGGCTTCCTCCAGCAATTCTAAATAGTACAGATTAGGCATTTCAAGAAGTCAGACATTTAATCGGATTTACTCTGGAATGGCAGGTCAAGGAGCTGGCAAAAGGAAGAGGTCTCCGGCAGGTTAATTACGGGGCAAGTCCAAGGGAACAATCCCAGCCCTTCCCGACCTCTTGGGGGAAAAAATGCACCCCCAAAAGGGAAGTCAAGACGTCACCTACTGGGAATCAAGCTTGACTCAATGAGTTGAATTTTTCAGCGGTCTCCCATTCAAGCTCTAACCAGACCAAGCACAGCTTAGTTTCCAAGCCCGGAGAAGGGGACACAGCCCACGTCAAGCCCCTCGGGCGAACCCTTCTTCTGCACAGTGGCCATCCGAAGGGCGATTTCCCACTTTAGCATTTAAATAAAAATCGGGGAAGTGGGGCGCCGTCACATTTCCGCGCCCCTCGATCCTCCTCCCCGTCCCATCTCCAAGGGGCGCTCCTGCCCTTTCCCCGCCGAAGGAAGGAAGGCAGGCGCCCGCTTTCCCGCCGGGGGAGTCCCGGAGAAAGCCGAGCCAAGGCCGGTTCAGATAAAGTGGATCCAGGCGCCGCCGCCTTCGGGTTCCTGAGCGCCGGGCCGCTGCCTCCCTCGCAGTTTGTAGTTGTGGCCGTCGTTGTTGTCCCAATACTCGGTGTCGGCCACGCGGTAGCGCACGGCGAACTCGAGCAGCGTGGTGCCGGCGCCCACGGGCAGGTGGAAGGCGAAGCGGTCCGTCTGGGCGTCGTGGGCGGCGGCGGGCGGCGGCAGGTAGGCGGCGGGCACCTCGTTGCAGCTGGCCCAGCGGTTGAGCGTGTAGCGCACCGAGACGCTCTTCTCGTAAGCCAGGTTGAGGACGCGCACGGCGCCGCGCAGCCCGGCCGCCTCGGGCCGCACCCACTCCAGCTTGACTTTGTGCTGCCGCACGCGCTCCGAGAAGGCCGCGCCGGCGCCGGGCTGCGGCGGGAAGAGAGGCTCCAGCACGGGCGCCGGCGGCCCGAACAGCACCGGCTCCAGCTCGCCCAGAGCCGGCGGCTTGCGCGTCTTGAGCAGATCCGCGCCGCGCGGGAGAGGCGAGGCGGCCAGCGGGGCGGGAGGCGGCGGCACCCGCGGCACGTCGGCTTGGCAAAAGTGGCGCACGGCGGTCAGCTCCAAGCCCAGCGAGTCGGCGAAGCGCACCGTCTTGCGCCGCGACGGGCTCTGTTGCAAAGCCGGCCGGAGCCCCCGCTCGCCCGGCGTGGGCAGGGACTTGGCGCGGCGGCGGAGGGTCGGGCTGGGCGGCACGGGCGGGAGCGTGGGCTCTCTGCCGCGGGTGGCCGGCGGCGGCGACTGGAGGGGCGGCGAAGGGGAGCGGGGCGGCGGCGGCGAGCGGGCGGCTTCGGCTTCGCGGGTGACGGGCGGCGAAGGGGGCGCGGGCAGCGGCTCCACCGCCTCGATCTCGGGGCTGCAGCCGCCTTTGCATTGCTCGGCCAGGCTGCCGTAGAGGCAGGCGCTGCAGCTGAAGTTCCGCGGGAGGTAGAGGCGCGGCGGCGGCGTGGGCACCGAGGCGTGCAGGGAGCCGGCCTTCTCCATCCTGCCGCGCGGCGCCGGCTGCGCCTCGGTTGCGGGGAGAGGCGGGGGGGGGGAGTCACTCGGCGGCTCCTCGGCTGCGCATAGCCGGCCTCGGCGCCTCTCCCGCGGCCGCCGCCAGCCGCTCGGACCAGGCTGCCCGCTGGAGCTGCTGCTGCTGCTTCTGCTGCAACTGTGCCCCGCGGCGGAGATGCTGCAAGTGCCGGGGCTCCTGCTCTTGTGCCTCTGCGGCTACTGACGTCGCCGGAGCCCTGCAGTCAGCCAGAGACGCGCCGGGCCGCGGGTCGGGACGCTCGTCCTGCGCCTGCCCTCCCCGCGTCCTTCAGGCGGGGGATGCGGGCGAGGGCGGCGCGTGGGAAGCCCCCGCAGGAACAGCCGCTCGCTCGAAGCCGGCCGGGCCTGCGTGGCTCGGAGACCGGCCACGACCCACGGTGGGAGCCGGGTCCGCTTCGGCCGCGCAGTCGCCGGCGTGGCTCTCCGCGATTCGGGACCGGTTCCTTTGGGCCGGAAGGGTTGGAAGGAGACCCGCCGAAAGAGGGGAAATTCCTCCTTGGCCGCGGTTGGCCGGCAAAGTTTGGGCGAACGAAGCGCGGTTCCCCTTTTTAGCGGTAAAAGGACCGAACTTGCGTCTTTAGGGCAGAAGGACGCGAGCCGTTTTATGGGCGGGTGGCGAAGCGGCGCAAACCCGACCCTCCCGTATCGTTGCAATTTCTCGGTTGCCTTCGCTGAAGGACGGTGACGTGGGAAAACGGGAGGAAAATCTGGGCAGTTGGTGGGAGTGGAAACGTGACTTCCATCTGAAATAAAAGAGGCTTCGACAAAGCTGCTTCCCCCTTCTAACTTCTCTGAGTCATTTCCCCATCTGGACATTTATTCTAGCGCTTTGATTCTTATAGGAATCTCATCTAAGAAAGTTATAGGTGTTTCCCCGAAAATAAGACCGGGTCTTATATTAATTTTTGCTCCAAAAGACAGATTAGGGCTTATTTTCTGGTTAGGACTTATTTGGGGGAAAATATGGTACTAAATGCACCAGTGGTGGGTTGCCCCCGGTTTGCTCCGGTTCTATAGAACCGGTAGTAAAACCATTGGGGGGCTCTGCCACCCCCCCCAATGTCATCAAAATGCTTCTGTGCATATGCAGAAGGTTCTGCGCACACAGCCCCGTTGCAAACCCGTAGTAAAGGTAAGTAAAACCCACCCCTGAAATGTATCCATCTGGCTGACAATCTTAACTGGGGCTTATTTTGGGGGGTAGGGCTTATATTACGAGCATCCTGAAAAATCATGCTAGGACTTATTTTCCGGTTGGGTTTTATTTTCAGGGAAACAGGATAGCTAGATAGACTTTTGGGGGCGGGGAGAAGAGTAGATGAGTTCCTGAAAATTAATACTAAAAGCATAGTGATTAAAACCTGCTGTCTGCAATTACTGTAAGTTCGAATCCCACTAGGCTCAAGGTTGACTCAGCCTTCCATCCTTTCTAAGGTAGGTGAAATGAGGACCCAGATTGTGGGGGCAATAAGCTGACTTTGTATAAATATACAAAAGTATGAAGGCTATTGCTTAACGCACTGTAAGCCGCCCTGAGTCTCCGGAGAAGGGCGGCATATAAATCAAATTATATATATATA
>WNWU01000024.1:8699084-8710217 GCA_012654045.1 Ptyas mucosa
TCTTCTCTTCTCTTCTCTTCTCTTCTCTTCTCTTCTCTTCTCTTCTCCTCTCCTCTCCTCTCCTCTCCTCTCCTCTTCCCTTCTCCTCTTTCTTTCTGTCTGTCTGTCTGTCTGTCTGTCTGTCTACTCTGATCTAATCTATCTACCGTATCTATCTGCCAGCCAGCTAGCCTGCCTGCCTATCTATCTTATTTATCTTATCTACCAATCTATCACTCTATCGATCTATCTGATCTAATCTATCTACCCTATCTGCCTGCCTACCTGCCTGCCTGTCTTATCTATCTATCTATCTATCCATCCATCCGATCTAATCTATCTATCTAATCTAATCTATCTACCGCATCTGCCTGCCTGCCTGCCTGCCTGCCTGCCTGCCTGCCTACCTACCAACCATCTTTAGGAACAGCAAGATCAAGAGATACCTTGAATAAATGGGGATACTTGTGACTTCTGCTTACTGTGAATGTGGAGATCTGCAAAGCACCACACACTTACACACTTGCCTTCTGCCCCACGTCCTCTTGAGGGCCTTATGACAGCGCAACAGAATGCAATCAATGTTGCATGCTTCTGGGCAAGCACAGCCCAAATTAGGCTTTTATACATTTGAAAATTTACATTGTTTTGTTTGCATTCATATCTACGCATGGAATTTTAATGACAATGCTTCTGACATGAATAAATAAATAAATTTAGGCACCATGGATCTGCCTCACAGGGGACTCTGGGCGGTGTTCAAATAAAACATTAAAAACAATATAAAATTTAAAATGGAGGCCAGGATAGTTAAAGTTGACATTAAAAGTTAATTATAAGACAGGAGAGTTCAGGGTGTTAACCAGCCCTATGGTTGCATATTCAAGCGAGGTGGCAGAGCCAGGTCCTTAGATATTTTCAATACCTGCAAAGTATGCCTTTCCAAGGAAGGTCTTCTGGAGGATATAAATTGGGGGGGGGGAGGGGGAGGAGCTAAGTATTGGAGAAATCTACATTTCTGTCATTTGCACCAACCTCCACCCTTTTTATCACTATGCAGTTGACATAAATAATGTATGCAATAAAACCGTGATTTTAACACATGGACCCTCAGATTAACAGTCTGTGGGGGAGGGAGGAGGCACAGTTCCTTCCTTCCTTCCTTCCTTCCTTCTTTCTTCTCTGTCTCCTTCCTTCCTTTTTTCCTTTTTTCTTTCTTTCTATCTCTCTTCTTCCTTTCCTCCCTCCCTCCCTCCCTCCCTCCTTTCTTTCTTTCTTTCTTTCTTTCTTTCCTTCTTTCTTTCTTTCTTTCTCTCTCTCTCTCTCTTTCTTTCTTTCTTTCCTTCCTTCCTTCCCTCCCTCCCTCCCTCCCTCTTTCTTTCTTTCTTTCTTTCTTTCTTCTCCTTCCTTCCTTTCCTTCTTTTTTAAAAAGCCCACTTTATCTTTTAGTCCAGGGGCTTCAAACGTGGCAACTTTAAGACTTGTGGATGTCAACTCCCAGAATTTCCCAGGCTGCAATGACTCTTAAAGTTGCCATGTTTGGAGAGCCCTAGTCTCGACCGAGCCCCATCATATCAAGATATTCCTATACTGTCTATTTGCAGAGGGGATCCAGAGAACGTGCCAATGCAGTAATATTGCTGTGCCATCCTCACTGAGGAACTGAGATGGGATCTCCACTAGAACTATTCGATTGTTAACTGTACCAAGATCACGGGGATGAGTACATGCTTTTTGTCACGTTAGCCATGTCTGGTGCTGCTCTAAGTCACTAGAGACCGAATATAAAGACTCTTATAAACTGTGCTTTGCTCCTGGGAACTTTCTGGGCATATTATTTACTTAGCAACAGCATGTAAGCATTTGGCATTGTTTTGTTCCTCCCTCCCCCCCAAGAAACACCTTCCAGATGATTAATGATTTCCAATAACCTGGAGTGGTTTCTAGGAAACCCAAGCTAAGCCATAAAAATGCAGTTGTGAGTGCGTCTTTGTGTGTGTGTATGTGTGTAATAAATGACTAGCAGTCGCCAAAACGGGCATTCTATAGTAGCAGTGCAACAGAACCAGAAATGATCTTTCTTGATAGAAGATTTACATCTTCCATAAACCAGTGCTGCACCTTTAAAAGAGAGGCCATGTCTGTTCCTTAACCTCAGCAACTTTGAAGAGGCGTGGACTTCAACTCCCAGAATTCCACAGCCAGCATTCTGGGAGTTTGAAACCCACACCTCTTATTAAAGTTGCCGAAGTTCAGAAACGTTGCTCTGGAACAATCCAGCCAACTCTATGGCTGTCAGCTGATGATAGGCAGTTGGAGGTCTTCCAAGCTAAGCTTCACAATCTCTTGTTCATCAGCCTGGCTGGAAGGAAGAAATTCAACCTGGAGAATGGCAGGTGGCCATAAAATCAAAATAACTGTAAGGACAGTTTGCTTCCAGCCCCAGTTCTCTTCCTAAGATTGGGAGCCAGGCTGGAAAACCCTTCGTGCAGAATATAAACAGCAGGGGTGAAATCCAGCAGGTTCTGACAGGTTTTGGAGAACCGGTAGTGGAAATTTTGAGTAGTTCAGAGAACCGGCAAATACCACCTCTGGCTGGCCCCAGAGTGGGGTGGGAATGGAGATTTTGCAATAACCTTCCCCTAGGAGTGGCGACCACGCCCACCAAGCCACGCCCACAGAACTGGTAGTAAAATAATTTGAATTTCACCACTGGCCTATAGAAGTTATTAAGATCTCAGACTGGCCTTTTCCCAACATGAATTCCTCCTGATGCAGTTCAGGGTATCGATGGGGTAAAATGGAGTCAAAGGTTGCTGTGCATCATTTATGAGCGAAGCCATTTCAGGCAGCCAGTGATTGGCAGTAGAGATTACATGTCCTTACTGATAGTCCTCGAATTATAAGCCCAACATTTCTGGTGCTTACCAAGACAGTTGAGTGAATTTTTGCATGATTTCATGACTTTTCCTGCCTCCGTTGTTAAGTGAATCACAGCAGTTGTGAAGTTAACAACATGGTTGGTAAATGAATCTGGCTTCCCCATTGACTTTGCTTGTCAGAAGGTCGCAAAAAGGGATCATGTCAAAGGTGGTATTCAGCAGGTTCTGACCAGTTCTGGAGAACCGGTAGTGGAAATTTTGAGTAGTTCGGAGAACCAGTAAATCTCACCTCTGACTGGCCCCGCCTCAGTGGTGGGTTGCCCCTGGTTCAGACCGGTTTGCAAGAACCGGTAGTAAAACCGGTGGGAGGCCCCGCCCACCGCCCTGGATGTCATCATCAGTGATCTGCGCATGTGCAGAAGCAAGGCGCGCATGCAAGCAAAGCGATCGCGCGTGCACGATCCCATTGCGAACCGGTAGTAAAGGTAAATAGAACCCACCCACCCACCCCGCCCCCATCTATTCTCTGCCTCCTGAGTCCCAGCTGATCTGGAGGAAAAGGGGATTTTGCAGTATCCTTCCCCTGCCACAACTTCCAAGCCACGGCCACAGAACCGCTAGTAAAAAGTTTTGAATCCCACCACTGGAGCACGTGACCCCGGGACATTGCAACTGTCACAAATGTGAGTCGGTTGCCAAGCGTCTGAATTTTGATCATGTGACCCTGGGGATGCTGAAATGGCTGTGTGAAAGTCACTTTTGTCAGTGCCTTTTATCCTATATATGAATGGTTGTAGGGCTAAAACTTATCTGTACTAACAATTGTGTATTCTTCACCTTGTGACTATTTTGTCCTACTAGCAATAACTAAGCAGACACATACCCGTATTGTTCAGAGTATAAGGCGCACCTTAGTTTTTGGGGAGGAAAATAAGAAAAAAACTGATTGGCAGATGAATCGGCCTCCCGGAATACCCCCAATCAGCTGTTCCCAGAGGTGAATTTTAGCAACAGGTTCCTTGTTGTGAGCTCTGTGCCTTGCTTTTTTTTTTTGCTTTTTTTCCTGCCTCTGAAAGCCTCTGAAACAGAGCTTCAGAAAAAAAAGCCTCTGAAGCCTCTTTGTTTGGGGGCTTCTTTTCTGAAGCTTCTTTTCTGATGCTTTTTTAAGCCTCCGGAACCTCCGTTTGAGAAGCTGGGCGGGGCTACATTTAGATGCACCCAGATTTTCACCCTCTTTTTTTGGGTATCTTTCATTTCCGAGGATCAAATGGTGAGCCACTACATTTTTAGGCCAGTAGAGTCAGGTGGACTTCCAGATTTTCTTCCTCCCAGAGTGGCTCATTTCTGACATGCAGAAGATTTAAGGAAGAGAAAAGATCTAAAAGAAGGCATGTCCAAGGCTTTGAAAAGATTTGAGATGGTCATAGAAAGTTGCTGTGATGGCAATGCAACTGCTCCCATTGTCTTGCTTTCTAGGCCCAGTAGGAACGCTGAATTAAGAGTGTGTGACAGCCAAAGTGAACTAAAATTATTTAAAGTAGACATTAAATTATATTTTGATCTGCTGGAGTTTGTGGGTGTACACACATATATACATATGAAATAAATAAATACTACTTTTAGAAATGTTTTTGTGAATATTCAGAAGGGGCGAGGAAGCAGAATTTATAAGTGAGCTTTTTATTTTTTTTAATTTTTTTATTTGATTAGCTAATACATATGTACAGATGCCACTTTACATTGTATGAGAAGGAAAACAAAGTTGTTTTGTGTTGCAAGTTAGGATAAACCAGGGGTCAGCAACCTTAAACAATCAGAGAGCCATTTGGGCCCGTTTCCCACAGAAAAGAAAACACCAGGGGCCACAAAACTCTTCCCGTGCCTGATTATTTTCTGAGCGGCCACAAAACCAGCACATACAGTTGAATTAAAGATTCTGTTTTCTTCTGAAACTTTTCTTTTCTTGGATTTATCCATGATTAGCCTACCCGGGGGATCGAAAAGCTTAATAAATTGTGTGTTGGTAGGTGTCGCAATTTGGCAGTTGTGGCACATAGTCTGAGCGACAGGGAGCCGCAGCGGAGGGATGAAAAAGCCACATGTGGCTCCAGAGCCGCAGGTTGCTGACCCCTGGGATAAACCAACTCAACATTTGTTACCTTAGTTGAGGAGAAATTTACAAACTTTTTAACAATGGAAACCTAATGTATCATTGCAAATCAATTTTGGCTACAAAAACTATTATTGTTTATTGCTTGTCAAAAAAGCTCTTTTGTGACTCAAAAGGATTGTGTTTCACTCATCGTGAATGTCACGGAGTAATTAAATACTTGCTCATACAGAAGGAGTAGAGATTAGTAGGAACTTTACCTTGATCATACTCCTACTCTTACTAAGGCTGAGTGTTTTAATGAGGCATTCAAAATCCTTTTCTGCCTTCAAAGAAAATGTTCCATGCTCACGATCCCACATAAAGCTGAGCTAGCATCTCCTAGGTGACACTATTTTCATGACGCATAGCCAATTTGTAATTACTGTTAAATTCTGTGCTTTTCTAAAACAGGTTTTCAGATATACTGGCTTACAAAAAATGCACATCTGTTTAACTGCATTTTCTAAATGTCAGGGAATGTAGATTTAATAGCTGTAAGCTGATAGAAGGTAGTAAGCTGAGGCAACTGAAAGCTGATGCAGTGGGAATGAGGCAGCAGGGTTACTGCCAAATTAAGAAGCTGGGTAAGAAGCTGTATACATAAGGGAAGCCATTAGAGGGTGTCCCCTTTTCCTCATGTTCTTTCTTGTCTGTATGTATCTCATTGCTCTCCTTGTGTCAGTAGCTGTATGATAAGGTATTTACCACGTATAAGCAGGGGTGAAATGCTCCCGGTTCAGACCGGATCGCCTGATCCGGTAGTGATGGCGGTGGGTGGTTCGGAGAACCGGTAGCAAAAATCCCTGCCTCCCACCCCATGCCCAGATGAACTGCGCAATCATCAGAGGCTTTTTTATTATTTTTGAAAACATTTTTTCTACAACCTCTTTGGCCGAAAAAATGCTTTTAAAAGTAAAAAAAAAAAGCCTCTGATGATCGTGCGGCTCAGATGGGATCGTCAGAGGCTTTTAAAAGCATTTTTCTACAACCTCTTCAGCTGAAGAGGTTGTAGAAAAAATGCTTTTAAAAGTTAAAAAAAAAAGTTGGCCACACCCACCCAGTCACATTACCCCCCCACCCACCAAGCCACACCCACAGAACTGGTAGTAACAAATTTTACATTTCACCACTGCGTATAAGTCTGTATATATTTGGCTGTATATAAACCACTGTTAATTATCTAAAGGCTCTGTGTGCTGTGTTTTGCTCCTGGGTTTATCTCATAATACTAGTCACTCGGCCTATACTCTGATACTAAATAAATTAATGTTTGTAATAAAATATCAATATTTATCTAGGCTTCTTTAACAAAACCCTTAATTGAGCCAGTTTGGTCTAGTGGTAAAGGCACCAGGCTACTGTGAGTTCTAATCCAACTGTAGGCATGAAAAACTGGCTGCACGACTTTGGATCAGTTACTCTCTCAGCCCAATCCACCGTACATGATCATTGTTGTGGTGAAAATAGGAGGAGGAAGATGTGTTGGATGGGTTCGCCGCCTTGGGTTATTTATAAAAATAATGAAAGGGAAATAAATCGGTAAAATGTTGAACCGCAGACCTGAGATAAGTGAACCAAAGTAAAAAGCTGGTGAGTTTATGATCACAAAGGAAAAAAATTTAAAATGATATCCCAATAATTGGATTTAGTGCACTATAGAAATAAGCAGGAAGAATGGGGGGGGGGGGGGAGATTTTAGCTGTTCAGATACTATTTGTCTTCAGTGGCTGCTTAAAGACGAATGGATTGTAGTCACAGTGCAGGTAACTAGATCATGTGCGGTAGCACTAAAGATTGGTCAGAACCTGATGAATAAGTCATTATAGCTATTTTACGTAATTAATGTACCAAATCTTTTGGCATTACTGCTTTGTTGCATTTTAGTATCTACTGACTGTAGGCCTACACAATTTAAGGATTAATGATATTATTATAGCTTAACCTGTATTTTTGTTTACCTGTAGCTGACAGATAGGGTGCCAAATTATGATTTTAACATTGATTTTATTTGCTATTATTCTGTTCTACAATATTTAACTGGATACTCTTTTGACTATTTTTAATTGTATTGTAATAAACATTTGACTGATTGATTAAAAATAAAAACAAACAAACAAAGCCCTCATATAGGTTGTCCTTATTTTTAATAGTTATAAGCTCAAGTCAAATAAATAAATAAACAAACAAATGCTGGCAAACAAGAATTTTTACAGAAAAAAAATAGATGATTATTACTCTGCCTGCAGTTGATTTATCATATATTTTATAACTACAATCTAATCTAATCTACAATCTAGGGTGTTTTGCCTTAATATTGATAAGCATTATCTATGTCATATGGGTGGGAACCCTAATTCTTTTTGGGTTGTTGCAAGGAAATGGAAGAAATAATCTAGGGTTGGATGGAGAGTGAGATCAATTATCTTCTCGAATCTTTCCCAACGTGACATTAACTGACTGAACCTTACATCTGATATCTAATTTAATTTAATGCCATGGTTGGGATGAAATAAAGTGGATTCTTCAGCATTTCTCTTTTTCTGAAAAGAAAAAAAAAAGAAGCTCTGGTGGCTCAGTAGACTAAGGCAGTGATTAACATCCACTTACATCTGCTGCCTGCAATTACTGCAAGTTCAAATCCCACCAGGCTCAAGGTTGACTCAGCCTTCCATCCTTTCTAAGGTGGGTAAAATGAGGACCCAGTTTGTGGGGGCAATAAGCTGACTTTGTATAAATATACAAAAGTATGAAGGCTATTGCTTAACGCACTGTAAGCCGCCCTGAGTCTCCGGAGAAGGGCGGCATATAAATCAAATTTAAAAACAAAAACAAAAAAACAGCTTGGTTTTTTTTTCTTTGAAAACATTTCACTTCTCATTTAAGAAGCTTCTTCAGTTCTGAAGAACTGAACTAATGAAGAAGCTTCTTGGATGAGAAACATGTCTCATTTTCTTTGAAACATTTTCAAAGAAAAAAGCCAATAAAGTTTTTTTTAAAAAAGCTAGCTGTGAACACTACACTGAGATGAAGACCCAGTGACTTGAGCAGGAGAGATAAACAGGCAATGGGACTTGTGTGGATGCGTATTTTCTTTAGAGAAACAAGCCCTTGCAAAACAAAATTTGTTCATCGGGTCAGTTTTTCTAATCCAGCTCACTGTCTATTTGAAAGTTAGAGGAGAAACAGGGATTGTCAATCATTCTTCCATTATGGGATTTACATCTGCCTTTTCTTTCACCCAGCAACTCCCACCCCCCTTCCCCCAGAGGCAGGTTGGCATGGAGCATGCCTGGCCCAAAGGAGAGTTCAACCTGAACATGGGTGCCCCAAGGGACAACCCTCCATTTAATCACAATATTAGGGCATTAATAAGACTTCAAGTTTGCCAAGAATCAGGAATCTAGTAGTCCCCTTTCCTGCTAATCCATATTATTAAAAGCAGGGGTGAAATCCAACAGGTTCTGACAGGTTCTGGAGAACCGGTAGCAGAAATTTTGAGCAGTTCAGAGAACAGGCAAATACCATCTCTGGCTGGGCCCAGAATGGGGATTTTGCAGTATCCTTGCGCAGGAATGGGGAGGGAATGGGGATTTTGCAATACCCTTCCCCTGCCATGCCCATCAAGCCACGCCCACAGAACCGGTATTTTTAAAAAATGGATTTCACCACTGATTAAAAGGCGGAAGCTTTCCCGAATGGCAGCTCATTTCATCACCAGAATTTGCGTTACCCATCTGATGAAGTGACTGCAGCTTAGAAAAGCCTTCCTTCCTTCCTTCCTTTTTCCATCCATCCATCCATCCATCCATCCTTTACCCCCTCCCACCCTATACAAAAGCTAAGAAAAAGAAGGATGCGTACAAAACGATAAGAGAAGAAAAACTAAAACACGAAGAGAGAACAAAAACTTTTTCAAAAGACAATATATATTTTGCAGACATCGGTACACGGATAAATAGCCTGACTAGGTGGCTCAGGGGCTAAGACACTGAGCTTGCCGATCAGAAAGGTAGGCGGTTCGAATCCCTAGTACAGGTCTCCTGCGTGAGCAGGGGGGTTGGACTAGATGACCTCCAAGGTCCCTTCCAACTCTTGTCACTGTTTAAACGTCTCCTTTAATTCCACCCGGGCATCTCGGGCTCGAGGGTTGCACAGAGAGGCTCCGTAACCCTGGGCTGCCCTCTGAAGATGCTCGGGACCCAGGACGGAGTTGAGGAAGGGGAGGCCTCCTCCTCCTCCTCCTCTTCCCCTCCCCAGCCCTCTCTCTCTCCCTCCGCTGATGGGCTGGTCCCCCCTCTCCTCCCCGCCGCCTGCTCCGGTCGCCCGGCAACGGCGGGGTCCCGGGCGACGAGGACAGAGGCGGGGGGCGGCGCGGGGACTGTGATCGCATCGGCGGCTCCATCTCCCCCCGGCAGCACGACGACGCCAGCCGAGCCGTCCTACTCCTCGGCGGCCGCCGCGTCCTCCTCGCCTCCCCCCCTGAGCGGCTGAACGGCGTCGGAGCTCTCGGAAGCGGCGGGACACGGGCGTTGCGGGCGGGGAGGGAAGGAAGGAAGGGACGAAAGGAAGGGAAGGAGCCCAAGGATCGGCCGGACGGCACGCGGGATTATGGGGTGAGTGCGGGGAGGCGGGCGAGAGGGCTCCTGAGCGGGTGCAGAGAGCCAGGCCGGCTTCCTGCGAAGACCGACCCAACCTAGGTCTGGCTCCCCGGAGTTCAGAGGCTCCAGAACACGGGCGGAAAGCCGCCAAGGTAACGGTTCTCCCGGCCGCGCGCGGAGCCCCTTCCACGGAAAGGAGCCGGGGACGAGATGTTCCTGAGCAGGGGAAGAGTGCCGCCAAGGGAACGGCGGCCCTGACCCCCCTACCCCACCCCGGCATGGCTTCGGTGGAAAGCAGAGAGGAAAGGCTGCCGGAAGCTCCTGAGCAAGTGCAGAGTGCCTTCCCTACAAGGGGCTGGGGAGGGGGGGAGTTAAAGGGGCCCTGAGTTCAAAAGCAAGGGTGGCTCTGGCTGGCAACGTTCAGCAAAAACGGAAGGGTGGGTGAGTGAGTGGTGGCTCTCCGCATCTTCTGATCCCCGGTACTCTCAAGGTTCAGTGGACCTCCGCAAGCTTCCCCAGTGCTGACTAGCAAGACAATACATTCAAGGAGTTGCCGTTTGTACCCTCTCCATAATGAGGTGTGGGATGTTGAAGGCAAGGTACATATTTGGAGGGTCAAAGAGGACTGAGGCCCCCCCCCTCCCCGCACCTCCGTAAAGGAGAGGGCAAAAAGAGAGAGCCAGTTGGGTTAGGTTGTTAGGCTAGAAAGCTGAAGAGTTGTTATTTGTAAAAATAATAGAACGGGACAGAGGTCTTCAAACTTGGCAGCTTTAAGACTTGTGAGCTTCAACTCCCTGAATTCTGGGAGTTGAAGTCCACAAGTCTTAAAGCTGCCAAGTTTGAAGACCTCTGGAATAGAATAACAGAGTTGGAAGGGGCCATTTCAGTGGAATGGTTATCCAACCTCTTCTTAAAAACTTCCAGTGTTGGAGCATTCACAACTTCTGGAGGCAAGTGGTTCCACTGATTAATTGTTCCTACTGTCAGGAAACTTCTCCTTAGTTCTAGGTTGCTTCTCTCCTTGATTAGTTTCCACCCATTGCTTTTTGTCTTGCCTTCAGGTGCTTTGGAGAATAGCTTGACTCTCTTCTTTGGGGTAGCCCCTCAAATATTGGAACACTGCTATCATGTCACCTCTAAGAAAGACAGGACACAAACAAATAAATAAAGCAAGCAGACATGGGGGGGATTGATGAGCTAGCAGGAAAAATGAGGAAGGAGAAGCACAACAGGAAGCTGAACTAGAGCCAACCAATCCAAGGGTTTGGGCTGGTATGAGCATCCTTGTTGCCTCTTGGGAACCAATCCACATTCACATCCACACACACTCTCTCTCTCTGTGTGTGTATGAAGAGTATGAAGAGTAAGAATAGAGTAGAGTAGAGTAGAGTAGAGTAGAGTAGAGTGTAGAGAGTAAATAGAATAGAATAGAGTAGAGTAGAGTAGAGTGTAGAGAGTAGAATAGAATAGAATAGAATAGAATAGAATAGAATAGAATAGAATAGAATAGAATAGAATAGAA
>WNWU01000024.1:8710227-8739638 GCA_012654045.1 Ptyas mucosa
AATAGAATAGAATAGAATAGAATAGAATAGAATAGAATAGAATAGAAAAGAATAGAATTCTTTATTGGCCAAGGGTGATTGGACACACAAGGAATTTGTCTTCGATACGTAAGCTCTTAGTGTACATAAAAGATATAAGTGATAAATCATGATCGTATTCATCATAAATACATTCATCATGAATCATGAGATACAATACTTAGTGATAGTCATAGGATACTAAATAAGCAATCAACATAAATCATGCTAGGGAACTAAATAATATAAATCATAAAGATACAAGCAACAAAGTTATAGTCACAAGTAGAAAAGGAAATAGGAAGGATGAGAAGAAGAACAGTAATACAATCTTAGTAAATAGTTTGACAGTGTTGTGAGAATTAGTTGGCATGGGGAAAGACACTGTCCTTGTGTCTAATTGTTTTGGTGTGCAATACCCTGTAACCATGATGGCGAACCAATGGCATGCATGCCGGAAGTGGCATGCAAAGCCATCTTTCTGGGCACACCAGCCGTTGCCCGTTGCTCTTCCGGGTTCCAGCGCGAACATGCGTGCCAGCCAGTGGTGTTTGCGCACACATGTGCGTCAGAAACCGGAAGACCAGGTGACCGGCACGCATATGGACGCTGGAAACCAGAAACTGAGCTCAATTGCTCTTCCGGTTTCCAGCGCTCCCACGTGTGCACGCTGCTCTTCTGGTTTTCAGTGCTCCCCCGCACACTTGCTCCAGTGCCGAAAAGGTTCACCAACACTGCCCTATAATGTCGTTTTGAGGGTAGAAGTTAAAACAATTTATGTCCCGGATGTGAAGGGTCTGTGGCAGTGGTGAAATCCAATTTTTTTTACTATCGGTTCTGTGGGTGTGGTTTGGTGGGCGTGGTGTGGTGTGGCTTGGTGGGTGTGGCAGGGGAAGATACTGCAGAATCCCCATTCTCTCCCCACTCCTGGGGGAAGGATATTGCAAAATCTCCATTCCCACCTCACTCTGGGGCCAGCCAGAGGTGGTATTTGCTGGTTCTCTGAACTGCTCAAAATTTCCACTATCGATTTTCCAGAACCTGTCAGAATCTGCTGGACTTCACCCCTGATCTGTAGACATTTTCACAGCCCTCTATGAAGATGAGCTGTTCTAAGTGCATGTTTCTTGAGATGAAACACAAGAGTAGGAGCCTGTGTTAAATAAACCTTATTTAACACATGGATGAGCTCATAAGGCTATTAAGTTGGAATAAACTGTTCCTGACAAAGGTTAGCGGACTATCTATGCATTACCGCATCAAAGAAACCCAGTCAATTAAAACACCAAACTTTTTCCCCCCCCACACCCGTTGGGAGTTCATTTATGCTGATGTAAAATCCGTCCTCATCCACCTGCAGGCAGAAGGCGCACAACCAGCAGTGACAGCAACTGTTATGAATTCCTCTGGACAGAACCAAAGTGAAATCAACGCTGACAAAGCCGCAACCAAGCCGAGAAATGCGGAAACGGAGACTTGCTGCGTCTACCCCAATGAGCGGCGGGAGAGGAATCAGATTTATACCCTTTTGAGCATCAGCAATAGTGTAAATGAGCAAGAGGAAAGGCCCTTGGAGTGTGCGAATGGAACGGGATGGGAGGAAGCAGTAAGTAAATCAATTCTTGCTCTTAATTAACAGTAATTTCTTTATTTTTTAAAAAAAATGTGCAAAAATAATGTACAGAACAGGTAGTCCTTGACTTACCATTTAGTGACCGTTCAAAGTTATGACAGCACTGAAAAAAAGTGACTTAGGACCATTTTTCACACTTGATTCCCAGTGATCAAAATTTGGACCCTGGGCAACCGGCTCATATTTATGACGGTCGCAGTGTCCCGGGGTCATGTAATCTCACCTTTTGTGACCTTTTGACCAGCAAAGTCAATGAGGAAGCCTGATTCACTCAACAACTATGTTAGTAATTTAACAACTGTGATTGATTCACTTAACAACTGTGGCAAGAAAAGCCATAAAATGGGGCAAAGCTCACATAACTGTCTTGCTTAACAACAATATATTTTGGTCTCAATTATGGTCGTAAATTCAGGAGGACCTGTAGTCTATCAGTATACGCCACCAATCCTATTAATTGTTTCAGTTATTACTTTACCCTATTCTCAAAGGAATGTGGTGGCTCAGTGGCTAAGACACTGAGCTTGTTGATCAAAAGGTTGGCAGTTCAGTGGTTCGAATCTCTAGTGCCGTGTAACGGGGTGAGCTCCCTTTATTTGTCCCAGCTTCTGCCCAACCTAGCACTTCAAAAGCACATACAAATTGCAAGTAGAAAAATAGGTACCACCTTTGGTGGGAAGGTAACAGCGTTCCGTTCGCCTTTGGTGTTTAGTCATGCCGGTCACATGACCAGAGAGACTTCTTTGAATAGCGCTGGCTCTTCGGTTTTGAAACGGAGATGAGCACCGCCCCCTAGAGTCAGGAACAACTAGCACATATGTGCGAAGGGAACCTTTACTTTAGGGATTCTCAACCTTGGCAATGTGTAGGCTGGGGAATTCTGAGAGTTAAAGTTCACACATTTTAAAGTTGCTAAGCCTTTGTTTAGCGACATAATATATTATCCCCATATGCTTATGGCTTATCTCCTTCTGTGTCTAGCCATAACTGGTGTTGTGTAATTAAGTTTGCACTCTTTCCTCCCACCTTCCATAGTTTCTGTAGTCTTACAAATATGATTCTTTAAGAAACATTACACCATTAACTAAAGGACTTATTTCCAGATGCCCCTGCTTCAGAAGCCGAGGTGGGTTTCAGCAGGTTCTGACCAGTTCTGGAGAACCGGTAGCGGAAATTTTGAGTAATTCGGAGAACCGGTAGTAAAAATTCTGACTGGCCCTGCCCCCATCTATTCTCTGCCTCCTGAGTCCCAGCTGCTTAGGAGGGAAATGGGGATTTTGCAGTAACCTTCCCCTGAAGTGGTGTGGGAATGGAGATTTTACAGTATCCTTCCCCTGCCATGCCCACCAAGCCATGCCCACCAAGCCACACGATGTCCACCAAGCCACACCCACAGAACCGGTAGTAAAAATTTTTGAAACCCACCACTGGTCAGAAGGTATGAGGGTGAACATAGTGATAGAATATTAGAATATTATTATTCTAATAATAATATTTAATATTATTAGAATAATAAAATAATATTATTTCCAGGGATATATGTCAGACGTGTATTCTGAAAACTCCCCCCCCCCCCAATATGTATATCAGGACTGTTCCGATAGACTTGTAATGAATGACGAACGTTGACCCTTTGCTATTGCTAGAAGTGTCTTCTATGGAGGCAGCATTTTTTAAAATTCTTTTTGATATGGGTTCTTTCCAGTGGTGGGATTCTGCCTGTTCTAGGCGGTTCGGCCGAACCGTTTGTTAAATTGCTGGCTCGCCCCGCCCCTTGCCCCGCCCCTCCGCACCACTGGACGAGGGGTGGGTGAGCCAGGAATTTAACAAATGGTTCGGTGTTTTTTTGTAATTTTATTGGCTTTGCAGCTGCCTTGGGGCTTCAAAGGGCCGCCCTACAGCTGATCAGTGTCAAAAGAAAACAAATGAGTAGACCCCTGCCTGCAAAAATAAATGGGTAGACCCAGTGGTGGGATTCTACTTCGATAGAACCGGTTGTTAAGGAGTTAAATAGTTAAGCCAGTGGTTGCCAAAGGGGGCGGTACTGGAGGCGGTGGGATGACTTAGGGGGGCGGGGCAGCAGGGGGGCACTAGAGGCAAAAGGGGGTGACGGGGGGGCTAAGTGGCAAGGAGGGTGGCCCCCACCCTTTGGCCTGTGCCTCGTAGCAGTTACCTCCTTGCAAGCAAACAGCAGGAAAAAACAACTCCTTTCAGCTTTAGCTTAGGCTTGATTAGATCTGCCTCCCGACTCTCAGCTGATTCGCTCTCAGCTGTTTTGCGCAGGCTCTTCTGCAAGCTCTTGTTTTGCAAGCTCTTTGCTAGCTGCAAAGAGTGATTTTTTTTCCCTAGCTAAAAGGAAACTGAAAGTAAAGCAGGCTCTGCTGCAACGTGACAAAATGAGGCAGGGAGAGAGATTTCTTTTTCTCTTTGCTCACCAAAAAAGGTAGGTGCAAACAATGGGAAATTTAGTTCAAAAGAGGAGAGTTCAAGATTTTAAAACACAAAAGAAAAAAAGCTCTATTTAACTAGGGAATTGTAATAATTGAGATACTATTAATTGTATATTGTATTGAAAGCAGAAATGGTTAAGTTGTGGATTGGAGGAATATATGGGGAAAACTATTTGGTTTTTTATTATTATTGGTAAATATAATTAATGGATTTGTAAGAAATTGGATTGCATGGAAATAACTGAATATTCATGTTCATATTGATTAATATACAAAAAGATAGTTATATAACCAATTGATTTATATTAAAATGTTGAATTTGTATTAAACAACTGCAACATTACATAATTAACCAATGTGAGGATGGATATAAAAATAGATGACAATGGGAAGGGGTATAATATAGAATAGAAGGGAAAAATAGAATTTGATTAAGATTAGAGATGAGGATGAAGGGTAATATTGGTTTTTTAAAAAAATAGATGAGGAATAAATATGGCAAAAAGGAAATACAGAAATTGTAAATTTAAGTGAAATGACTAAACACTGTTTAAATTTGTGAACCGGCCAAATACTCTGTTCAAAGAAAATACATTGTACGTTTGTATGTTTCTAATTATTGCTATTTATTCATATTTGTTCTCTTTTATTCTTTAAAGTTTAACATTTCATTCTTTATCTTAATATTTTTATATTTGTTTGGGTTTGGCTTTCTTCCCTTTCATCTTTTTTATTGTACAGCAATCTTTCTCCTCCAACCTACCACCTCTCTCTTTTCTTTCCTTCTTACTTTCTCTCCCCCCGCTCTTCTTCTCCTCCCTACTTCCTCTTCCTTTCACCTTCTCCTCCTCTCTTCCTCCCTCTCTTAACCTCACTCCTGCTCTAATTTCCCTTCCCTCCCTTCATCCCTCTCTTGCTGTATCCTTTTATGCATATGGACTACTCCGAGGGCTGAAAAAGTTATTTTTGACTGGTCCTCACACGTTTGACCAGTCCTCGAACTTACGACTGTCCTCACATTTTACATTTTTGCCCTATCTTGTCACCATGGTGAAGAGAAGCAGTTGTGAAACAAGTGACACAGTTGTTAAGAATGCTACAATGGGCATAAATGACGACCAGTCATAAGTGCGAAGACCGGTCAAAAATGTGAGGACCAGTCAGAAATGACTTTTTTCAGCCCTCTGAGTAATCCCTATGTGCATATGGACTAGTCAGAAGGCTGAAAAAGTTATTTTTGACTGGTCCTCGCACTTTTGGCCAGTCCTTGAACTTACGACTGTCCTCACATTTTACGTTTTGTGCCCTATCTTGTCACTGTGGTGAAGAGAAGTAGTGGTGAAATGACTGACACGGTTGTTAAGAATGCTGCATGGGCATAAATGTGACGATGGTCATAAGTGCGAGGACCGGTCAAAAGTGCGAGGACCAGTCAGAAATGACTTTTTTCAGCCCTCTGAGTAGTCCCTATGCACATAGCCACGCCCACCCGGTCACATGACCAGCTAGCCACACCCATCCAGTCACATGACCAAGCCACACCCCAAACTAAGCCACGCCCACAGAACCGGTTGTTAAAAAAATTGAATCCCACCACTGGTTCTTTCTAAACTTCCCTAGTGGCTTCACCCATTGAAAAGTGGGATAAAAATATTCTAAGTAAAATTAAGAAAGTAAGAAAACTATAAAACTATAAATAGAAGCAGTCTGCAATAGAAAGCAGTCTTTATATTACAGTGCAGTGGCCCCAGGGGTAAAATCCTACCGGTTCGGACTGGTTCGGCTGAACCGCTAGGGATTATGGTCATCAGTTTGCCGAACCGGTAGTAATTACCCCGCCTTAGCCCCACCCATGCCCGCCAGTTGCTGCTCACCTCTTCCGGCTGCTCGATATTCCACAGAATTCAACGTTAAATGCAGCAGAGAGAATGCTAACTTTTTTCCCTCCATTCAGAACGGAGCTGCCGCAGCCTGTCCCTTTAAGGCAATCCCCAGGAGGGAAGGGGATGGGGGTGGGGAGCAGTTGCAATGGAGCCGTTTTTGTGAAAGGCAGGAAAATGGGGGAAAGGGGATTTTCCTGCCTGTCATCCATCCAGGACGGTAGGCAGGAATATTCCCCTCCCCATTTTCCTGCCATTTGCGACAAGGAGTGGCTGGGAGGGGAGGGGCCGGTGAGGAGCCCTCGATGTGAGTGATGTCGAGTTGGCCATGACCCTCCCCCAAAAAAGCCACACCCACAGAACTGGTAGGGAAATTTTTTTAATTTCACCCGTGAGTGGCCCCCAACTTTTTGGGCACCAAGGACCAGTTCCGTGGAGAGATTTTTCCGCGGATCGGAGGGGGCGTGGTTTCTCATGCTGCCTGCATCCCGCGGTTAGTGCTTTGCTTGTTTACGCGGCCTGGTTTCTGGCATGCTGTGACCCGGTTGTGGGTCCACGGATCAGGGTTTGGGGGAGCCCTGTTTTAGTGGACAATTTCAGATCCCTCCAGTTGAACATGCAAGGGAGACCACTAGGCAAACCAATTGATGACGATCCAGAGAAATCAAGATGGTTGGGTGAGGTGTCTGGCATAGACTTTTAGGGTGCGTTCCAAGGACACAGTGCTTCCCTTCCTCACAGGAGTCGTCTCAGGTTTCGGTGCAAGATGCCGACGCGCGTGATTTTAAGCAGAAAGAAGGGGAGAACAAAAGCCACGAGAGGCCTATTTTGGAGCCACTGTTAAATCCTGTGATTCATTCCAGAGCTGCCAAATGGGTTGTTAAAATGCTTCACTGGATAAAGAGAAGTGCTTCTGAATGGCCTGAAAACGTCATTCTTACTGCATCGTTCCAGAGAAAGACTCTCGTTTCTCTACACTCAGCTTGAATTTTAAACTTACACAGTTGCAGTCTTTACGACCGCAGCTGAGCCCCAAATTTCTGTGGCTAATTGAGATATTTGTTGAGTTTTTGCCCCGTTTTATGACCTTTGTTGCCACCGTTGTTAAGGGAATCACTGCAGGGGTTGAGTTAGTACCATGGTTGATATAAGTGAATCTGGCTTCCCCGTTGACTTTGCTTGTCAGAACGTGACAAAAGAGCAACTGTCATAAATATGAACCAATTGCCAAACATCTGAATTCTGATCACATAGCCAATGGGGCTGTTGCAATGGTTTTAAGTGTGAAAAGCGGTCAGAAGTCCCTTTTTTCGTGCTGTAACTTCGAATGGTCACTAAACGAATGTTCGTCATCCATCGTGTTCAAAGAGGACCTTGACATCTAACAGCTTGTGGGCTGTCCACGATGTGTCCGCAGTTGGCTGGTAAGGCCTATACGGGCACGAAATGTTCTGCCACTAAATGAATAGGTTATAAGTTGAGCACTTTACACTACCTGTAAGTGCTTTTACTAGAAGTTCTAATCATTTCATCCTTTAAAACGGTAGTTTCATTCATGACACGCCATTTCCTCATAGGGTTTGCTTATAAGAGCCGTGGTGGCGCAGTGGTTAGAGTGCAGTACTGCAGGGTACTTCTGCTAACTGCTAGCACTTTGGCAGTTCGAATCTCATCAAGCTCAAGGTTGACTCAGCCTTCTATCCTTCCGAGATGGGTAAAAGGAGGACCCAGATTGTTGGGGGCAAGAGGCTGACTCTGTAAAACCACTTAATGTGGGCTGTAAAAGCACTGTGAAGTGGTATTGGGTTTCCCTGAAAATAAGACCCCGTCTTATATTTTTTTGAACCCTGAAATAAGCGCTTGGCCTTATTGCCATGAGTTCAAAAGCCCAATTGGGCTTATTATCAAGGGATGTCTTATTTTGGGGGAAACAGGGTGTATATCATATTTTTTGGAGTATAAGACACACCTTAATTTTTGGAAAATAAGAAAAAAGCTGATTGGCAGGTGGATCGGCCTCCCAGAATACCCCCCGTCAGCTGTTCCCAGAGGTGAATTTTAGCAACAGGTTTCTTTGTTGTGAGCTCTGGGCCTTGCTTCTTTTTTGCTTTTTTTCCTGCCTCTAAAATGTCTGAAACTCCATTTCAGAAAAAACGTTCTTTTCTGCCTTTGAAAGCCTCCGAAACAGAGCTTCAGAAAAAAAAAGCCTCTGAAGCTGCTTGGGGGCTTCTTTTCTGAAACTTCGTTTCTGATGGTTTTTTCAGCCTCTGAAACCTCCATTTGAGAAGCTGGGTGGGGCTACATTCGGAGTATAAGACGCACGCAGATTTTCACCCTCTTTTTTGGGGGAAAAAGGTGCGTCTTATACTCCAAAAAATACGGTAAATCTAAGTGCTATTGCTACCATCCCCAGGCTTTTTTGCTGAATGCCGTTTTTCCTCCTTTCGTGTCTTCAGGTCCAAAGCTGGAGCAAAACAGCCCCGTTCGCGTACCTTCAGTTACAAAAGAGAGCCCGAAAGTCCAAGACAAGTGAGTCCGTCAACAGATGCCTCTACTGCTTAGATCTGACGCAAGGTGTGGAACCGGAGCCCAAAAATATCGTCCAAGTCAAATCTGATTTCAAGCTCAACCCAAGCGCTGCCACAGGCAGCCCTCCAGAAAAAAAACAGACTTTGCTTTACTCTAATTCAGTCACAATTACTGCTACTCCTCCTCCTCCTTCTGCAACAGATGAACCTAAGAAAGAAACAGATTATAGCAAATTGCACTCTATTCAAATGTCCCAAGGAGAAAAGAAAAGAATGGTCTTGAGAGAAGCCCAAGCTTCCCTGAGTGAAAAAAAGTTATTTCTCCTGAAAGAGAATCTCCTGTTCCCAGCGGAAAAGAAATCGGTGCCCATAAAGGAATATAACATCCTATCACCGGGAAAGCCCCAAAGTCTAGAAATAATCAAGACCAAAGAGATAAGGAACCACGAGCCTCTTCTGTGGAATCAGTCTGGCACTGAAATCACTGCTAAGTCATCATTGGTCCTGCCACCCCTGAAGGATGCCACGCTCAGACACAGTCTGGATAACTCTCCAAAGAAAAGTAAGGTAGTTAATCCTCAGGCCAGTGAGAAAACCTTCCATGCTTTTGCGGAGACGGTTTCCTGCCCTCAGTTTTTAAAACCCAAGCAGCTCAAGGGCCAGCCGAGGATAGAGGCCGTGTACGATGCGGTGAAGGAGCAGATAAAAATGCACGAGATAGCCTCCGCTTTCGTACCGAGGCTTGCCAAGACTTCACTCCTCTCGAGGCATTTGGATCGGGGCTACTGGCACTGTGGGTTTTTGCCGGAGAGGAAAAGTCTAACCTTGAGCAGTTCAGTTCAGCTGAGAAGACCCGGGCATCTCCACAGCAGCCATTCCCTGCATGCGAAAGGAACCCACGCCAGCAAAGCCAATGAAATTAGGAGCAGGAGTTACAATGGAAGCAAACAGGAAGAAAGTCAGGCCAAATCTCTGGACATCCCACTGCTTTCTGGACTGTTCCCTTCCTTAACGGTCAGCCGGATTGGGTTAACAGCACTGCCTTCTAGGCTGACCTGACTTTCTTAATTTGTAATTTAGTGTTGAGTCGTTAATAGATTCAGTTGGCTCGCTCTGTATGAGAACTAATACGGAAGGTTCCCTATTAGGCAGACTGGATTGTTATTATCATCCATGTTCAGAGGCAACCTCTCTTTACCTTCTGTAGAGAAATTAACTCGACTGCTTGGTCAGCTACTCTAAAGCCATAATTTCCATGGCACTTCAAATGCGTGGTGTTGAAGTCACCGACTCTTAAGCCAGGGGTGTCCAACCTTGGCAAATTTAAGATTGTGGACTTCAGCTTCCTGAATTGCTGGGGAACTTCTGGGATTGAAATTCACAGATCTTAAAAGTTGGCAAGATTGGACACCCCCTGCTCTAAAAAAGCGCCTTGAAGTTGCTTTGCTTACGACAATATTTTTGACATGGTTAAAAGTATACCCACCTAGCTCACCGAGGGTACTGAGGACGGGGTTTTAGCCCTGCCAATCTCTCATGTGCAACTATAAAATGATTCAGATTATACTGTAGTCGTTGGGCCATATATGTGGAGAGGACCACTGCAGAACGAATAGGATCGTATGCTTTGGTCTCTCCTAGGCGTCTTTGACTCAGATCTTGCCTTGTTTTAAAGTTGCACACTTAAGAGACTCTCGAGAAAAATGCAGTTTGTAAATTTAACCAGATGTGCTTTATGAGCTCTGTTCATCTTGGTAGGTCAACAATCTGGACAATACTTCACCGAAGGTAGAAAAAAATGCCCACTCATTTTTAGGTGGAACTTTTAAGCCACTTTTAGATGCTGTTAAGAATTTGGTTTTGAACTTGCCTTTTGATTTAAATGTTTAAACAATGTATAGGTATGTCAGTATGTGAAGATGTTTACTTGTTTGGGGATTTTGTCTTTGTTTTTTGGTTTGTAATTTTGACTTCTGTGTCTTGCTTAGGACTTTTCTTACCATGCCAAATTAGATAACTTACCTTGTTTTACCACCTAGATAGCTTCAATAAATTCTTTTCTGAATGCACTCTTGACAGGTTCCTCAGTATTTCAGTTCAAGATATTTTCCTGTCAATAACTTACCATAATTATCTTACATGTTACCTGATGTAGTTTGAATAATGGGAAGGTAACGACAGTTCTGGACATCAAATTGCAAGAGACTCTAATCTCATTTTAAAATCTTGATTTGGGGAATCTGCCTAGATACAATTAGCTGTCAGAAAGCCTTCCAAGTAATTCTTAGAAAGATTTTGCCAAGAAAATCCTTTTCTTGGTTTTAAAGAAATAATATTCCTGGGAACATGCACTTGGAGGGCTCATACCCTAATAATTTGAAAGTTGCATGGTTATACCCCAAGAAAATGATATAGAAAACATGCAGGCTTGGTTGATAGAATGCTTCAATTATTCTAGGATCTACCGCAATGTTTACTATTTGTGTCCATGAACAGTAAAATTCTATGTACGTTTGACTAGGAAAATCCAGGCCTGTCCCTGGTTTGTTACAAAACTGGCCATAACAGTCTCAAGACCGAGAAAATCTATACTTACAAATGAACTTTATATTAATTTCAGTGGGTATGAGAATGGCATCACTATCAATTTTGGGGGGTAAAGGTCAGAAATTATAACTGAACTAACACGCATGGATAAGAAAAGAAAAATAAAATAGAAGCTGCTGTCCAGAAAAAAAAAATAGAAAGAAAAATGGTTTTGTTTGACACATGTATGTAATAAAGTTAAATTAGAAAACCATGCTTAACAGTTTATAGTTTTTTGTATCAAAAGTAAAAAATACCATTAATGTTTAAAGCGGAACTTACTCTTAGATAAAAGCATGTTTAGGATTAGTTTAGATGTCCCATTTCTTTGGGAGTGGTTTAAGAGGGCAGTATTCTACTGTCTGTTTGCTGTAAAACTTCACTTAATTTGACTAGTTCCTAAATAAACATACATCTACTATGACTTTGGAGTTAGTGGGAACTATAGGTATTTAACACTGAGAGTCAGTTTAGCATAGTAGTTAAGGCATCAGGCTAGAAACTGGGAGAATATGAGTTCTAGTCCCACCTTAGTAGGTGACATTGGGCCAGTCACTTTCCCTCAGCCCTAGGAAAGAGGCAATGGGCAATCAATTCTGAAAAACCTTCCTGCATGGTGAACAGGAACTTCTTCATGTAGTTTCTGAGAATCAGACATGATTGAATAGAATAAACAAACAAACAAACAAGTATTGTTTAATTGAAGCCCCAATTAATCTTTTTCTGCTCTCCAAAAAGAACTGTTACAATTTATGTTACTACAGAACTAATTAGGTTTTAAAATAAAATATTTATTTAAAATCTACACATATAATACATAGCACACACTTTACTTTTAGCAGCATTCTCTCTCTCTCTCTCTCACACACACACACACTCACACAAAGTTTTTAATTCTCCTAAAAATTAACTAATTTTTTACATAGCAATAGCACCTAAGACTTATATACTACTTCATAGAATTTTGTAGCCCTCTCTAATCCGTTTACAGAGTAAGCTTATTGCCCCTAACAAGCTGAGTCCTCATTTTCCTGACCTCAGAAGGATGGAAGGCTGAGTCAACCCTGAACCCCATCAGGATCAAACTCCATATTGTGGGCAAAATTAGCCTGTAGATTAGTGGTTACATGACTTCTAACATAGCAAATGACTTTTTATTGGCTGTTTTTTAAAGGAATCTGTAGGCATGCAAAAAGGGGGGGGGGAACCCTGCAGTATGCAGAATGGCAAAATACAGGGCTCCTCTTTAGATATATTAACAAATTTGAAACCACTATGGATGGAAACCAGTTATGTAAAGAGGAGGACTTGTTTTTCCTGACAACATGCTAACTAGGGGGAAAAAAAAGAAAGAAACAAACAGATTTTGGTATTTGATATAAATAAATAGACCAGCACTAAATTATGAAACGTCCATATAAATTTGTAATATGGCCTGGAACACAGAAGGCGAGAAAATCCTTGTACACAAAAAGATATATTTTAAATGCACCGTTGACTGCACAAATGACTCATGTTTTTTTGTTTTTTTAAAAATTTGATTTATATGCCGCCCTTCTCCGGAGACTCAGGGCGGCTTACAATGCGCTAAGCAATAGCCTTCATACTTTTGTATATTTATACAAAGTCAGCTTATTGCCCCCACAATCCGGGTCCTCGTGTAAGGCCTTTCTGTTAGTGGTACTTAATTTTGGGGGCATACTAAGAGGTCCTTATTAATTTCCCAGTTCCTTGAGATCCATTAACTTAATCCATTAACAGAGCTCCAGTTTAATAGGTGAGGTTGTAATTTTCAAGTGAAATCTCTCTGGCATGAGAAAACGCCTTAAGACACCATGGGAAAGGTTGAAAGCTTTCTCCAATTTAAAGTTTACCCAAATTCCATCAAACGGAGGTCTGGAAAAGTCATGCCATGTTTCCCCCAAAATAAGACATCCCCTGATAATAAGCCCAATCGGGCTTTTGAGCACATGGCAATAAGGCCAGGCACTTATTTCAGGAGTTAAAAAAAAATATAAGACAGGGTCTTATTTTCGGGGAAACACGGTAGTTTTGGTATAGCCACAAAGTTTCTTTACACGAATAAAAAGAAGGTTTCATCTTTTTTTGCCCCACTAGGAACCAAGCTGGGAAAAAGTTACTCCTTTCATATGCTGTGAGACCCCAAAGCGGCCCAAGAAGTCAAAGATAACTCAACCAACCTCAAGTCTATCTCACCAGAATGTGTCACAGTCTCTTAAGAAAAGTGTGTCTCGGGGAACCAACCAACAACCAAGCCTGGATTGCAAATTCACCAAGGGAGAACCCATCGCGAGCAGCAGAAAGGCTGGCATTTCCTGCGTCAAGCCTTACACCTACATCCCAACGATGAATGCCAACCCGGAGGGAGAAAGGGTAAGAGGAAAACTAGACTCCATTCAGACGTTCCTAGGTGAGAAAAGGACTCTGCCGATAAAGGAGTATGAAATCAAGTATTCCCAGCAGGCGGAACAGGAGGTCCTGAGTGTGCCAAAAGCGAGCCAAGGCCACCCTCCCAGCAGCGTGGGCTGCATCACTTTAAATGCACTGTTGGTCATCCAGCCGGAAGCTGGCATCATCAACCTGCACCTGCAGCCCCCTCCTAAACCTAAAGCAGCTGTGGTCAAGAGATCAGACAAGAGGCACGGCGCTTCAACTCGCGTCGTCTCTCGCAGCTATGCTGCGAAAGAAGCCAAAGAAAAGAATCAAAACAAAGTAGATATAGATCATATGGTGAAAAAGCAAATACAAAAATCATGTACCGCTCTCTGATTTGTCCAGGATGCACGAGTGTTCTGTTTTGTTCTTTCTTTGCACGGCACAGAAAACGAAAACTACAAAGCCATGGCTTTGGCTAAACCACATAGGTTCCCTTTTTATTGTCTATCCTCAGAAACACAGAGATTATTTACAAGGGCAGCACGGCATCAGTAGAAGGCGCCCACCTTAAATAATGGGTACAATTATTCACAAGGGAGTAATCGTTGGCAAGGGTCAAACTTTAATCAGAGAATCCGAAGAGCTGTAGAACATGATGTACTTGCGTTCTTGCTTGGGCTTTGCAACTTTTCAGATTCTTATGCCCCATGAAAGGTTCCCCTTTAAGAACTTAAGATTCTTCAAAACACAAAGAGTTACCGCACTGCCTCTCCCTCTATGGAAGCAGTTTGTAAGGTAACGGGCCTCAGAGACGACACGGCATGGAGTTTCAATGAATCATGAATCCTTTCAGAAAGACAATGGCAATCCCCAGTACACCTTTTCTCCAGCTAACCATCAATGGATACAGTTTGGGTAATCCGGTAACTCAGTTTGGGTTATACCAAACGTTGTCAAGGAACAGCCAACCTCCCATATCTATAGCATGCTAAGAAATTCAAGACTAAATTATGGAATACAGCAGATCGGACATTACCGCAGATTCGTTAAGGCTCTTATCCACAGGTGGGCTTCAAAAATTTTAGCAAGGGGTTCTCTGCCTGGTTGTTGGGTGGGTGTGGTTATGGTGGCATGGCCTAGTCAACCTTCTGCACCACGGCTTTTTGCCCTCCCCGGGCTCCGGAGAGGCAGTTATACAACTGCCATTTCTTCAATGGCAGTTGTATAAATGTCATATATATCTGCAGTACTCATGACCTCACAACTATTACCTCATAATTTTCAGCCCCACCAAATGAAAATAATGGGATTTTAAAATGCTACATTTGTAGATCGTAATTTAAAATATTTAACAAATTTATTTAATTTAAATGCACAGATTTGTAAATGCTTCTGATATTTTTGCTTAACAAATCAATCAAGTCTACAATGGTATAACAATATTTGGGTCTAGATTACGTAATTTACACAATATAAAAATAGGTGATAAGAATGTATGAAATGTTTATGCAGGTGATAGATTAATGTGCCACTGATAAAATATCCCAAGCATGTTCCTGTTTAAAGGAGGAAAATAAAACTGGTTTACAGTTCACACTATTTTTGAATAATAAACTAGGAAATTAAACGTCTTAGCTTTGGTCGTTTTTATTTATATGAAGACCTAGATCCAAAACATTTTTACTGAAGAACGTAATAGTTTTTCACAGACATCTCCAATATTTATCTATCTATATGGTTAGTACTTCCTTGTGGCATTTAAAAAGCCTTATTTAATGTAGTATTTTCTAGATGTATTGGGGGTGCATCTCCCCCAAATATCTAGCTAACCGGTGAATTCCAAAGTAGTAAAACACAACGTGCTAGTGTGACTGTGATCACTTTCCATTATTTAAAACAAGAGGATCCCCGTTTATATAGCCATAACTCTTCTTCTTAAATATCATGTATTAAAGGGGTGTCCAACCTTGGTAACTTTAAGATCTAGGGACTTCAACTCCCAGAATAGCAATAGCAATAAGATTTATATACCATTTCACACTACTTTTCAGTCATCTCTAAGCAGCTTACAGAGTCAACATATTTGCCCCCACAATCTGGGCCCTCATTTAACCGATCTTGGAAAGATGAAAGGCTGAGTTAACCTTGATCGAGAATTGAACTGCCGAACTGCTGGCAGCCAGCAAAAGTAACTTGCACTACTGCATTCTAACCACTGCACCACCACCGCTCTTAAATTCCCATGGCATGGCTGGCTGTGGAATTCTGGGAGTTGAAGTCACAGGTCTTAAAAAGTTGCTATGGTTGGATACTTTTGATCTATTATATTTGCACAGAATTCATTCCCCCTCAATGAGGTGGGCACTTACTCCCCCCAAAACTATTTAAAAGTGACTAGTGAATAAGTGCACGGATATTCTCCTTCCCAACACGTTTTAATTCTCTTTTTAGCACCAACACTTTTGTTTTTATAGAGAGAAACAGAAACGAGTACTAGAGAATAACAATGGCTTTTTCAAGAGAGGCAGTAATTAAGTAATTTGGTAATTAAGACAGACATTTTTATTTGTTGGGGAAACATGCATTTCATGACATACAAGCCCACCCCACCCCCCACCCCCGCCCTTCTCAATCAGTTACATTTAGGGCTACTTAACATATTTGCAATGTTATGCATGGTATACTGCATGTAAACCTACAAATGCACAGCAAATGTTCAGATTAGCAATTTTACTGAGGGAAGTGTCAGAGGAAGCTCTGCTCTTGTTCATTGGGTGAGAAGCATTAAAGTGTCAGACATCTGTGTGAATAGCAATAGCACTTAAACTTATATACCGCTTTGTAGTGCTTTTACAGCCCTCTCTAAGCGGTTTACAGAGTCAGCATATCATCCCCAACAATCTGGGTCCTCATTTTACCCACCTTGGAAAGATGGAAGGCTGAGTCAACCTTGAGCCTTGGTGAACTGCCAAACTGCAGCTAGCAGTCAGGTGACGTAGCCTGCAGTGCTGCACTCTAACCACTGCGCCACCTCGGCTCTTCAGTAATGAATGTTTGTTTCCCCTTTGCAATTCATATTTAGTTGCTTTCAAGTGAGTGTGCCTTTATCGAGGTACCAAAAAAACCAAACAAAATCAACAACTCAGAAGGTTGTGCAATTTTAACAGATGCAAGAGTTAACAATCCTATCTGATTTTCGGGAAACCGACCACAAAGTCGAAGCGGAAAAGTAAAACTTTTTTTCCTAATCCCAAAGGAAAATTAGTCACAAACTTGGCAGAAAGGAAGCAGCATTGAAAAGTGGGGGTGGGGATACAGTAATCTCTATCAACTGTCAGCAAGAGCTCAAAACTCTCCATAAAGGGAAGAAGCCACAATTTTTATTTTCAATTTTTCTATCACCTCTCTTCCTCCACTTCTGTGTGATGAAGCCAGAGTGTTTTCTTATGCCTCTTCCCCCTCCTCAAAAAAAAATTACTGGCTGATAGTATAAATGTCACTTCCCGGTGATTTAAACCGGGCGGATCCATCATTTCCCAGGCAATTAACAATGGGGTGGGAATGCAGAGTTCACAGCATTGCACAACAGGGTGTCTGATTAGACTGTAATTTCAGATTCCCGAGCGGTGCTCCCAGTGAGTAAATCTTCCTCCCTCTAAATAACTCCCTGTCTATGGAAAGCTAGTTGTTAAACTCGTTTTTCCAACAAACCAGCTTTCTAAACTGATGGTGCCTGTGTAGAAATGCATTCAGACGTGAGCATCAGGAAAGCCTCTGCGCTACTTCCTCCAGAGCCCCATCTACTCATTCAGAATCGCACCCTAGTCAATTTTCATAAAACCAGAGGACTCTAAGGAAGAGGTTCAACGGAATGTGCCTTTCAGGTGTAGAATCAAAACAGAAGCTATAGCTATCTGAGCCTTAAAACTGGCTCACTCGCTGGAGGTGGCACATTTTTAGTACAGTTTTTAAGAATATTTTAATTTGTGTAGCTTTAATATTTTAATTGTGTTTTACCTGTTTTATAACTTGGGCGACACCCGGAATCACCTTGTAGGGGAGATGGGCAGCATAAACATTTAATAAATAAATAATGGTAATAAATAAAACTCTTTTCTGGCAACTTTTCAAAGCAACGAAAAGACCCCATGGGCCCTTTCAGAGTGGATGCAACAGTAATGAATTTCATCCTACATCTTGCAGTAATTTAGAATAAGAGTAGAGTTGGAAGGAAACTTGGAGGTCTTCCAGTCCAGCCCCCTGCTCAAGCAGGAAAACCTACACCATCTCACCTAAGTGACTGTCCATTCTCTTCTTAAAACCTCCAGTGATGGAGTTCCCACGATTTCTGGTGGCAAGCTGTTCCACTGGTTAATTGTCATCACTGTTAAGAAGTTTCTCCTTAATTCCAGATTGCTTCTCTCTTTCAAAGGACTTTCAAAGGATTTATTTCAAAGAACTCCTCTGAACAATACCACAGCATTATTTTTCTCATGTTGAAATATTATCTGAAGTTACTTTCTACACATTAGGATGCTGATTTTTTTTATTTCTTGCTCACTTTACTTCTCTAACCCTTTCTTAAAAACTGCTTTCCACAACTTTCAATAGTTGCAGAGGCCATTGTCTTCACCTCCTGTCTTTTAACCATCTCTTGCCCTGCAACATTTTAAATACAACTGTCTTCAGGTACTTAAAACATATGAGACAGACCTATGGCAAAGGAACATTTACACACCCTCATGCAAATATTTCACATGTAGTTGCTTGCAACTGTTATTTGTTAGGGCCTTATGTGGAGAGCAATTTATAAGACTGCATTCAGTCCCATTTAAGGGACTAGATCCCTTAAAATTTAAATTTAGGAACCAATAAAAGGTGTGTTTATTACATGGAATGTACATGTGTTGAACCAAGTGTGCAAATAAAACCACTGTAATATGAGGAATAGGCCTTTTATCTCAAAACTGTAGCTAAGATTAGTAACATCAATAGGCATTTCAAACAAATAATTAAGACAGATGTAGCTCGTTTTTGTCAACAATATATTGAATGCAAATTGTTTTTTTAAGGGCTTGGTAGTTTGTTTGAAAAACAGCTCAGAAAAAGGGACAATTACCTGCGATATCAAAACTTCGGGGATTACAAATGACTTGTAGTTGCAGACATTTATCTTTCTAAAACAATTCTGATAATATACCACTAAGCCAAGTTAATCATGCCTGGATCTTACTAAATGCCTGTACAGTTGTCATGATTTTTTAAAAAATCTGGATATTTCTCACTGGCAGATAAGACCAGCACATGGCTAGAAATGATCTTACAACTGCAAAATTAAAGGCTGTAGCAGAAGTTAAGATACCAAACTCCCTTTTAAAAACTCTTTATTAGTCACAATTAAGGATGATGTTCTTGTATAAGATAACCCCTATTTGAACAACAGACTAGGTAAAGTGATGGAAGATATCTATTTTTGGAACAAACTCAATAGCTCTTCCTAGTACCCTTATATAAGAGGTACCCGTATTGATAACGTATGATCTCCAAAGCTTACTCAACTCCTTTCAGTTCTATATCCCCCCAAAAAAGTGGTGTTATTAGCTAGTTTTAGAAAATACACTTTTCCCAAAAGGCTTCCACAATTTTGGCCACTACTGTAGACATAACGTAGATTTCAAGTCTAGCACAATGAACCCAGAAGAATGAAACTGTCCCTTTTCCCCAACTTTAAGGATAAACACACAGATTGATTGACACGGGCAGTTGGAAAGGATCCACGAGGGCACAGAAGGCAATAATAACCTGGTCAGTACCAGAAAAAAACTTTATTTCTATAAATAGTTCCTTAAATCCACCATCAAGGAACAGCTTATATATCAACATGACTTCCACTGAATTGGTGTTGCTACTTTTAAATAACAGGATAGCTATTTGAGCAAAACCTTTGTAAATGCACTTAGATTAATGCACAAATGTTTGGCTATATTGAAACACAGACATAGGCAGATCCAGGGAGGCTGTGAGGACTTCTATCAAATGTAGAGCAAGGGCATTGCATTCTGAATTCTAGCTATATACTGAATTCTGGCTATATACTTCTATAAGTGGACTGCACTAGCTTATAGGCACAAGTGTCGGCCTGATGCTTTAGCAGGATTAGAAATGTTCTTGTACATCCCAAATCTACAGTAAAAACATCGATGCTTCTTCCTTGTGAAATACTCTTTGATAAAAGCAACTTGTATGGCATACATGTGTATACACACACAAATATACAGTGTTTACGGACTGATGCGGTCACTGATGCATTTTGACAAAATCTATGTCTCATTTGAATCCATCACTTCCCACCATATGTAAAACATCCTTTGGAGAGTGAGCCACACAGTTCTAAATTATAGTACATGGGCTTTTTACCAAGCTGCCATTCTTTATCTTAAATAATTAGATAAGCAGTTCAATAGCCCGGAACCCTCTTCCAAGGCAGACTGCCAAAGAGATAAACAATCTCACTAAGGAAATTTTAGAGAGAATAAGGCTTGAAGAAATTTAATGAAATATTTTTTTTAAAAAAATCTTGATTCTAAACTAAACCTTGTGCAGACTCCAAATGGAAATACACTAACCAGTTCTTTTCATTTTGCCTAATTATTGGAAGAGCTAGAATCAATAAAATCAACACCCTTTCGACTTCTGGAAAACTACAACGGTGCTCAGAGAATCCAGTGCTCTACAGAAAAAAAAAGAATTTACTCACCCTCACCAATGCACTCCAATAGTATGTTGAGATCTTTGGTAAAGATGACTGTAAGTCACCTGGCCTTTGATCACACTGTCCTCCTGCAGTATCTGTAGATGTACCAAATGACTTGGTTGAACCGTAAACCTCCTCTTGGCTTTCTAAACAATTGTCTTAAATCAGTGTTCTGGAAGCGGCTATTTTAATACTAGCTGACATATCGTGTCTCTAGAAACAGGGTGCAGATTTCTAAACAGTGGAAACAATTAAGTCCAGCAGAAATAAGGGTGAACAAGAAACAATCTTGGACAACCCAGAAGATTATGCTTAAACCAGAAACTTTGAGGACTTGTTAAATTCAAAATGCATTTTGAAAAGGAATTTTGCTGTGTCTCTTTAGGGGATTCCTTTTCCATTTCTGTATTGCATTCCTCTGCTTATTTTCTGTACTTGGTAGAAGTTTTGGAACTATTGAGTTCTGCTCCAAAACTGTGATATCAATTGAGATTACACAGGAGTGTTTTTTTTCCGTTTTTTTTAACAATCTGGCTATAAGGTACTAATTGTTTTCTTAGTAGCAAGCTGCACCTACTCCAAACATAAACTGTGTGACATTTTGTCGGCCCAGAGCCTATAAGACAATGTTATTCACTTCCTGACAGTGAAAAAATACACAGGCAAAAGCTAAAAGAAAATCTGGTTCATAGATTTTGTGGCTCCTTTTGTTAGAAAATTACATTTAATAACATTGGAACTGACATGGCTGCAGAACCGGTCAACTGTAACAGAACAATACGCTGAAGACTGAATTCACAGGCTGGAGACCTCTTAAGAGATAAACTACTTATAAACAGAGGCAACCAAAACTGGTTTACGCCAGAAAAACAAGAAAAAGGAAAAGTTACAGCGTTAAAATTCGGGGCATTAAGTCCTATTGTCAATTCTCAAAGAATGCAGCTTTAGCAGCAATATGAAGGTCAGATGGCAAACAGGATTAAAACCGATGTGCAGCGGAGAACTGTGAATTCGTGAACATACATTCAGGATAGCAGAGGCAAGCAGCAGATGCCTTATAAAGTGTCCAAATATAACGTACAACTGTAACCATATGCAACAGGGTTTAAATTAGTCACAATACACAACAGTGAAAGTACTTTGCAATCTGACAAGATCTGTAAACCAAGGCTTTATAGTCAGTTACACTCAAGTAGGGCTAACCCCAACCGCATTTTCTTTTCTCCTATAACTTAACCCTCAAAATGCTATAGTGTGGGAACCGCACACTCAACAGCTTGCTTTGTTGGAGCCCTGAAGGAAAGAGCACAATTCTGCACAGGTTTGTGTCTCTACGGAACTAAACTGTGACTCCATGGTATTCCAGGCCAAGTCAGCCAAAAGGAAATCATCCATCACGGTCTGAGTCTCGTTGCTGGTGAGAAATAAACTGCCTAGGGTATCAAGGCAGCTGTCTATGGTTTGCGTTTCAGCACTGCTCAGCTGGACTTTGCTGTCTGACATGTGATCTGAGATCTCGCTGTCTGGACATCTCATTTCCGTTTGGGTTTCTGTATTGGAAGAGTCCGCGCTCATCAGAAAAGCAGAAGGCTTCAAGATGTTCCCCAGAGGCAGGTACGGAGTGTCCAGGAAGAAATTTAAGTCTGTCTGGGTCTGCGTATCAAACATTTCTAAGCCTAAGAAATTAGAATTACCTCGAGAGGTATACGATTGGGTAGTGTGGTCTGAAAATAAATCTGTTTGGGTTTCAATGTCTAGGAACTCCAAGGCCGGCACGGAGTTCAAGTTGCCCAATTCAGCCTCTTCGGTTTGAGTTTGGATATTGGAGGCCGTAAAGAATTCCTCGATGTCGAAATCTATCCCTGCATTCTGGGTAGAGACGGAGCTTAAGGGGAGGCCAGGGTTGGAGTGAGTATCCGTTAAAAGACTGCGGTTATCCAACGAGTGGCCCGTGGAGTTATTTGAAAAAATTGTTTCCAGGTCATTCAGTAGCTCCATTGTTTGCGTCTGATTGTCTGTCATAATTTGCTGGGGAAGAATACCGTTTGTTGGTGAGTTGAAGCTGATCATTGGCTCACACTTCGTGTCCGGGCTCAAAATTTTGCAGTTTCCTTGCGGTAGCATATTCTGATCCAGGTTGGTTGCCATCAAGGGGACACCAGGATGAGTCATGGGGTTTGAATCAGGAAACGAGGGATTAACGCTGTTGAAAAGACTGCTGCATGTGACAGTCTGGCCCATGTGTATGTTTCCGTCGATACCTTTTTGTGACTTGCCGGTCTGAGTCTCCCGGGAAATTCCACAGGGTTGAAAGCAAGTGTGAGTGACCACATCCGTCTGAGCAGCTATGGAGGAAGTCAGCTTTGAGCTGGGTAACAGGGTTTGGGTCTCTACGCTAACTGGAAGCAACGTTTGGGAGCTGAAAGTCAGGTCTGTCTGAGAACAAGAGGACACTGAGGAATCGGGAGGCCAAGCTGCAGAAGGCACAAAGTTCTGGGAAAAGTAAGACAGGTCAGTTTGAACATTTGTGGAACAGATTCCGTTTTTGTAGCACAGAGCTTCTAGATCCTGGACTGGATTATGGGGTGCAGCTTTGCCTAAATTCACCTGGATGCCTGTACTAACTGGCTTAGTACCATCGGCGGTTTTGGTTCTGGAAAGGGCTGAGGGGGTTTTCAATGCAAGGGCTTCAGTCTCCAATGCGGGTATCATAATTCCGACTGGCACAGGCATTAAGTGGACGGTACTCATAACAGAACCTTTCTCATCCACGGTCAGCACAACGGGCTTCACAGAAGAGTTCGGTGCTGGCACCAAGATAGGCAACTGAGTCAGCTGCATTACAGGGAGTTTAACCAAACCCACTTTCGGCTTAGGCAAGAGAAACTTTGGTGCATTTTTGGGCTGTGCTTGAGTTTGCTGAGTAAAGTAAGATTGGCAGGGATCATCAAAGGAAGCTGCCAACCTGAGCTCAGGGGTCTCCAAATCTTCCGTGCTGGCACATCTGCTGTGGATGTTGGCGGATGTCCTGTTTGTTGTTTTTTCTTCCAGTGGGCAGTTAGACAGTGAAATTTCAGTTTTCCTTTTCTTGCTAGGCGGATCCCTGTAAACATTAATAAAATGTTAGAAATGTGGTTGTACTGCAGCACAATCTCCCCACTGCTCCAAATTTGAGAAAAGGACTTTAGAAAATGAAAGCAAAAAGTCCCATGATGACGAACCTATGGCATGAATGCCCAAAGTGGCACGTGTAGCCATGTCGCCCGGCATGCGGGCCTTGCCTGTTTATCTTCCGGGTTTCTGGCACACATGTGCGTGCAATGATCAGCTGTACGTGTGCGTGGCAGTGCCGAAAACTGGTGTGCGCATGCGTACTGGGCAGCTGATTGTCGGGTGCACATGCGTGCCAGAACCCAAAAGTTCGTTTTTTCCAGAGAGCGATCCCTTCGTGCGTGGCAGTGCCGAAAACCAGCCTGTGCATGCGCGCTGGCCATCTGATCGTCAGGCGTGCATGCGCGCTAGAACCCGGAAGTCGCCTTTTCTGGACGAGCGTGTGCGCAACATTTCCACGTGACCTTTTTGGCACTCGGTGCTGAAAAGGTTCACCATCACTGATATAGTCCATCAGTTTAATAGTATGCGAGAATGACCTTCAGACACAGGGAGAAGAGCCACAATCAGGGGAATAGCCAGGTCAAAGGCATCTTAGCCCTCAACAAAAATGTGGGTGTGGTACACATCTCAGAAAGGATCATCCCTGGTTTCTTGATTGGTGACAGGAGAGAAATGAACTTTCAGACTTGCAAGATTCTGTTAAAGCAGTGTTTCTCAACCTTGGAAGCCTGAAGATGGGTGGACTTCAACTCCCAGACTCCCCCAGCCAGCGCTTCTGTTCCCTGTCTAGATTATCCCACAAATTGACATCAATCTTGCAAGTCTGAAAGTGTAGGCAGTTCTCAACTTATGACCTCAATCGAAACAAAATTTCTGTTGCTAAGTGAGACAGTTGTTAAGTGAGCTTTGCCTCATTTTAGGACCTTCCTTGTCACAGCAGTTACGTGAATCGCCGCAGCTGGTAAGTTAGTAACATGGTTGTTAAGTGAATCTGGCTTCCTTGTTGACTTGGCTTGTCAGAAAGTAGCCAAAGGTGGATCTACTGGCTGAATTTTGATCATGTGACCATGGGGGGATGTTACAACAGTCACAAATATGAAAAACGGTCATCAGCCACTTTTTTCAGTGCTGCTGTAACTGCAGTCACTAAATGAATGGTTGTAAGTTGAGGACTACCTGTACATTTCTCCCCCACCACTTTCACAGTTCAAGAAAGTGGGAGACAGTTTCCTTTCTGAGACATTTGCCATGGCTACATTCCTTTTACAGCTAAGCTGCCTCTTATTTGTCTTCCCGGCTGTCTCCCAAAGTCCTTTCCACATACAGTAGAACCTCTGGTCATGACCATAATTCGTTCCATAACTTTGGCCGCAACCCGATTTGGTCGTGACCCGAATCTAATCTTGAAAATTTGGTGCTTACAAAAAAAAAAAAAAAAAAAAAATGGCGCAGAGGAGGAAATTGGCCACCAAAAAAATTTGTGCCAGAGGTTCTACTGTACCTTTACAATCACTGCCAGAGGTTAGAGCCTACTGATAAAGAACAGAAGCAGGAGATTTCCATTATAAAAATCATTCCCAACCCATGACTCTTATCTCTAAAATGAAATGGCAAGGAGTTGAGATTAAACGTTATGCAATGGACAAGATTATGGTAGTCAGTGTGCATTTCCTCATACTCAAAAATGTGACTAGATAATTGAATGAATAAACACATTTCATTCATTCAATTTTATTTCTGTCTTTGATCATTTCATTATGATCTTTTTTAGCACCCATCTCACAGCCAACGACTCTGGGCGGCTTACCGCATTACATATTCATCATTTATGAAATGGACTGCAGACCAATAACATTAATGTAATACAATGTTGGTGCTGTGCTCTTCAACCTCTAACGCTCTAATTCACACAACATTCAAAAAGCCCACGGTGCTAACTATTTGGGTGAAATAAGCAATGGCTGCATTTGCACTTCTAGGAATTAGGAGAACAACATACAGCATTGTGCAGCATTAGAGAATGTAAAGATTTTGTTAGTGGCAGCCTATCTGATAATGGATGCATGCAGCCTATCTGATAATGGATGTAAGACCAAGAAAAATACAGTTATGAGCAGTAATGAAACCAAAAGCAGAGAAGAGGAGCCATTGCTGGTAGTTATCAACACTGAAACTCTCCCCCAACTTCTAAACTCCCCCAAATTAATATGTGCAATGTGCAGAAGATATTTAGAGTGGTGCGGTGGCCTAGAAGTGGAGCTCTTGCCTCACAATCAGGAGGCTGTTAGTTTGATCCTAGGTAGAGGCATATATTTCTCTCTCTATATATGAGAATATATCTGGCCACTAACCACTCTGCTAGCTCCATTCAGTTGCCCAGACTCCACCCTGCGAGGGATTATGGGGTTGTTAAATGATGATGATGATGTGCAGGAGACATTTGGAAAATGCTGCCATACCTGTGTTCAACCGGGATCTCATGTTGTGTCCGATAAATATGAGATAACAATGCTGTCCTACTGGCATAAGGACACCCACAGGTACACTGGAAAGTCTTGCCACAGTCCATAATATGGCGCTTTAAATCCCATATAGTGCCATACGAATTGGTACATTTATCGCATTTATGCTTCTTTTCAGCATGCATTTTCATGAAGTGCTGAAACAACCAAACATTAGGGAAATTGCAGGGATACGGAGAAGCAGCTTGGAATCAATGAGATTATCGTCACATCATTTTTTTTAGCATTCTCAAACTACTAGATTTTTTTCAGTTTTAGACTGAAATCTTTCTAGACCCCACCTGGAGATGTTGGAGACTAAAAGTAGAGCTTGCCAATCAGATCCTCCAACTCTGATTAGGTCTATTTCCTAACAGGCATACTTGTTTACTATAATTCAGAGTTCACTTCGAATGACGCAGAACAGATAATTTAGGATTTAAGTGTTTTACTTAAATGCCACAAAATAATTGGAATAGAACAAAGCTCTATTTGTATTATTTAGATTCAGAATAACCAAAGAAAAATGTGTAACTTATTTAACACAAAGTTCCCTCACTGCCACCCTTTAAGTTTAGATTTCAAAAGATGCTAGAGTTGTGAAACTTAACTTTCTGGACTATTCATGCCTCTGCTGCTTGTTCATTTATTTGAATCAAGCTCTCTCTTATTTCACATGTTAATCCCACAGTAAGGACTTAATTTACAATTAGATCTTGCATTGGCATGCAGATATGAATGTTTTCACATAAAAACTGTAATTCAGAAAAAAATGCATAACTCTTTGAGATGACATTCCACCCACTTAATTGCCATTAATTTATCTTTAAATAATGTAGTTATGTTCCATACCTGCCTTACGAGAGAAAACTGTGAAAACGGCCTTTCAGGTCCTCTAGGACAACCTTCAATTGGACAGCAGTAGTATTTCTGTGGCGTTTTCAAATCTTTCCTCATTGCAGGATATATTTTTCCATCCTGAAGTGGCACACATTATTAAAAAGAAACACGTTTTAGAATTAAGAAGCAACTGGAAGGTAAACTAGATTTTGGGTTACAGGTAATCCTTGACTTACAACAGCTCACTTACAACAGCTCATTCAGTTACAACGGCACTGAAAAAAATGACTTATGACTGTTTTTCACACTTACGAAAGAGGAATTATTGAAAGCATCCCAATTTTGAGAAAGACAAATCCCTGCAGAGGAGGGGCTTGTAGTATAAATAAAGAATCCTATCTGCCAAATCTTCTGAGGATGCCTCAAGAAATTTAATTCTTATGCTGCTGTTTGGAAACACATCACATTACCACGAACTTGTATGAACAGACACCACGCTGTCCTTTTGATCCATGTCCAACACAGTAGTTTTGTTAAGGGAAGCCTAAAATGTTTCAAACAAAATCAATAAAGCCAACAGTAAGAAGAATTAATGGGATGGTCCAAAATAAATATGTGAGAAAAAGCCCTGGAGGCAGTGTCAGAAGCATAATTCCCAAGTCAACAAAGACTTTAATTTTTTTTCAACTGTTGCAAATTTTTGATTCTATTAATACTCTGAAGCAGGATGAAGTAATTACAAACCAGGAGAAAAAAACCCCAAGATGTCTGATGTTACAATCTATTATTGTCCCAGTGGCATTCTTTAGCTGGTTGAGAGACTTGGTAGTGATCGACCACAGGTGTATAGGTGTTCCCTAAGAATTCACTGGAGGATGATGGGAGGCAGGCAGAGAAGCATTTGCTCAAGGCCGATCTTTTCTATTTTTGTAACTAAAAACCCCAGCAGCCAGAATAACCCCTTTTACCCATCTTATGACAACTATTCAGTTCCTTGCATGGTGAAGGTGGCCTCCCAGGAAACTCTGCACCTGGAAAGCTGAAGGAGGAAAAATTTTCCCTGATAGGTCATTGGAGAAACAGATTTCTAAGAGAAAGTCCTGGAAGGGTCTCCAAGACAACCTATTAGAGGCAAGGAAAGCATCACCCAAAACAGCATTTCTGTTGCTGGCAGCAGATTCGGACAGAACATGGACCAGTCCTGGAGTCTGGGAAGGCTCTAATGAGGGCTCTGTGTCGGATGCAGAGAGGGGGCCAAGGGCCGTATGCCAGTTATCAGCTTCCTTCAGAGTCAGACATCAGTGAGGTAGACGAACAGCTGGAGCCTGTTCCCAGTGTGCGCATGCGCAGAGTTGCCAGACAAAGGGAACAGCTAAAGAACAAGGGTCGACTTGGGAGTAAGGCCACAGATGGATGATGAATGGGCCCTCAAAAAAGAAGCGAAAGGGGAGTGGAGTTTGCAGGAGACAATTAGTCCGCTTAATTGATTTGTGACTCTCTGAGACTCTTTGCCAAGTTTTGAAGATATCGGCCTGGCAGCTCTCCAAGCCAGATAAGATCTGTGACTTAAATTCTCCCTTGAAAGACTTTGCTGAAGGTGAATGAGAGGAATTCACTGTTTGTTTAATAAAAGGGGTTTTGTCGGGACCAGGATTCTGCTTTGTGCTTTTTGGGGAAGCCTAGGTCAGAACTATTTCTTAAAGTGTGGTCTTAGGATCATGGAGTTCCCCAAAGTCCACCTCAGGGGGTTCTCAAAATCAAAATGACTGGCCAGCCCATATTGAAACCATACAGGTAGTCTTCGACTTACAAAAATCCATTTAGTGATCATTTGAAGTTACAATGGCACTAAAAAAAGTGACCTATGACCACTTACGACTGCTGCATCTGCAGGGTCACAGGAGCAAAATTAAGATGCTTGGCAACCGGCTCATATTTATGACGGTTGCAGTGTCCCGTGGTCAAAAGACTGGACTGCCCCCTGTATGAAATGGTATAGGGTCTCCTGCTTGAGCAGGGGGTTGGACTAGAAGACCTCCAAGGTCCCTTCCAGCTCTATTATGATTGATTGAATCTTCTGACAAGCCAAGTTAACAGGGGAGGCCAGATTCACTTAACGACTGCTTTAATAAACAATGATTCACTGCTTTAATAAACAGCGATTCACTTAACAACCGTGGCCGTAAAATGGGGCAAAGCTCAAGTTGGGCAACTGCCTCGCTTAGCAACAGAAGGTTTGGAACTCAATCGTGGTCGTAAGTCAAGGACTACCTGCATTTAAAATCCCCTCAGACCATCATCATCATCATCCTAAGAGGCGGCAAGAGGGCACACCCATTTTCCTGGTTAAATACAAGGAACATTAACACATAAGAACCCGTACAAACAAAACATATGCTAAAAAGATAAACAAACCCAAATAACCAAATCCATAGAAACAAAAAAGTCTTTGGGGGGAGGGAGGATCCTCTCTAATTGTTAAAGGTGGGAAGGGGTAGCAGAGAAGGGGGAAAAAGTTTTAAGACACCCTTAACTCTGAAGGGAGAGAGAATGGGGCTGGGGGGGAGGGAACCTGGCAAAGCCCCTCCCAAAGGAGACTGACCAGAAGCTGGAAAAGGGGTGGTGGTGGATGCGGGGTGGGGTGAAGTAGAGGGGAAACCTGGCAAAGATCCTCCCAAAGAGACTGACCAGAAGCTGGAAAAGAAGTGGC
>WNWU01000024.1:8740038-8763038 GCA_012654045.1 Ptyas mucosa
GGGGTGGAGGGGGGGGCAAAGACCCTCCCAAAGAGACTGACCAGAAACTGGAAAAGGGTGGTTGGGTGAGAGGGAGAGAGAGGGAGAGAGAGAGACCGGGAGGATTTGTGGCTCCAGTCATTGGAAGGGAGGAAAGGAAGAAGAGGAGGCCGACCCCGGGTGGGGAGGGGAAGGGGGGCTTACCTGCTGCAGGCGGTGGGCCTTGCTGAGGTGCATGCTCAGGGCCGGCGGGTTGGGCAGCACCTTGCCGCAGCCGGGCACCGTGCACAAGATGTTGCTGCGGACGGCCCGAGACAGCTCCGTCACCGAAGGCGTCACCAGCTCCCGAGGGCTGGACGGCCTCTGGCCGACGTCGCGGGTTGCCGGGCGGCGGGGACGGCCGAGCCTCAGGCCCAGGCCCAAGCCGGGACCTCCGCGCTGAGGCGGAGGAGAAGCGGCTGCCGCCATGTTCCTCGCGGCCGTTCCCCAACCGACCGGTCGGGCACTTCCGGTGGGAGGGGGCGGGTGGAGTGGGAGCTCATGAATATACAGAGGCGCCGTTTTTCCATATTCATGAGGGATGCGTGGGAAAAGAGCCGAGCGGGAGCCCCGCCCCCCTCCGCGGCTGGCTTGATGTCACGTGGGACAGACCGGATTTCGGTCCGTAATTCGCCAATCTCTTCTTTATCAATGAATGCAGGTTTAATGCGGCCGCCCGTTTACTTAATTTAGGGTGGCTTGGCTGGGTTCTTGTCCGGTTTGATTTTGCAGGTTTCCGAATGGCGCATTGTTGAACTTAAGTGCGCCTTTTCTAACAGGTTGTGTGTAAGGCTCCTCCCAAATTGGCATGAAATGACTCACGTTATTCGAAAGTTTTGTCTTTTGACTGGCAGGTTTCACTTCAGCCCAGTCCAGGACCCAGGCTACAAACCGTAGATAAAGGTATAGCAATAGCACTTAGACTTTTATACCTCTTCCTAGTATTTTCCAGCCCTCTCTAAGCGGTTTACAGGGTATTGCCCCTAACAATTTGGTCCTCATTTTATCCACCTGAGAAGGATGGAAGGCTGAGTCAATCTTCCAGCCTGGTGAGATTCGAACTGCCAAATTGCAGGCAGCCAGCAGCAGTAGCCTGCAGTACTGCACTCTAACCACTGTTGGGCCACTGTGGCTCAACCAGAAACAATAGAAACACCAAATTATTTCAGTTAATAGGATCTAGTTTAACAGACTTAATTCTGTATATAAACGTTAAGAAAAAAGACTGGTGACAGGTTTACTCGCCTGCTTTTAAAAAAATAATTAGCAACCCTTTTCTGCAAAATTAAGTATGCCTTTTGTCTTATAATAATTTTGTCCAATTATTTTAGCTATCCCTCCCTTAGATGTTCCATGATTCTATGCCTTTATAAATTCCAGATTCCAAGCACAGAAAGAATCCCTTGGGAGTTGACAATCCTATTAAATTTAGAGCAAAAAGGGGTAATAGGAGAAGCCGAAAACATCAAGTATTTCAAAATACAAACCTGCCTTTTTATGACCCTGCAGTCCTTATTTGGAGTAGTTAGGGCGACTACAAAGTCAACTGGAATGCAACCGCAGCCAGTTTTATCTAACATGTTTTGCATATAGAATCATAAATTTAACATTCATGAAGTATAAACACTAACATGTCAAGCCAAGCTTGATTATTCCCATTTATAGAGAATAACAAAAAACCCAGTTGTTTCATTTGACTAATTTTTCAGATGTTGCATAATTGGTTAAAGATTACACTTAATTTAGGCTTCAATTAAATTCAAATAATCTTAAGAGTAAGAAGGGGCTTGCATAATATAATAAACCATGGAACCATTTGATTTAGTATAAATGTCTGCCAACTACAGATTAAATTATTGTTAAGGCGAAGTGCATGTAAAACTGTTAAGGGGCTAATAAACCACACTATCAAGCAGCAGGATAAACTTGGAATACAGTAACAGGAATACAGTGAAATTTTATAAATAGTTTATTTTTACAAAGTATGAGAATCAAAAACCTCTTAAAATAGCTACTTGCATTGTCTGAAAAAAACTTGTAATTTGTTAAGTGTTCTGCAGTACCTGGCTAATATATATTCCTTTTGTCATGGACATCTAAGTACATATAAAGCCATACGATTAAAAATATACATAATTCACTAAAAATTTCAGTTTAAAATTCAATTCAGTAGAATTGAACATTTATTGTCAATGTTTTTAGGGAGTTCATTCTGTCTTCACAGCAACTTCTCCAAAACAAGCAATTAAAATAACTGGATTATATACACCAGATTAACATTTCATTTTGAATTAGACAATACTGATTGAGCATTGATAACATCTGCACTGGTGTATAAATAAGCCTACTAGAATAACCCAAATACTTTTTTTCAAACATAGAAGCCTGTATATTGGCCATGGAAAAGGGCCAGTGTCTTTCCCTTAATGTCAAATAAAATGCAAGCTACTCATCTTTCAGATTAGTATGAAAAGTAAATTTTATGTTCAACAGATCAGAGTGGAATGAAGGATTAGTAAAAGATGGATGAAAAGATTCTTCCTCTTCCTTTGCTTATGGATCTCCTAAGGATATTATTTTATAAGAGGCTGACTCCAGCATAGAATGCTGTCATCCTGACTATCAGTTAAATTTAACAACTTTGTTATCTATCCTTGCCTGAAAATTACATGCCGTCATTCCAATTTTATAAATAAGTCTATAGGCTTATTTATCTCACATGCATCAGTTAACTAAAATATTTAAAATCAAATTGTCATTTTCAGTGGTGCTTTTATTAATTACATGGTAAGAATACACAAACCTTCACTGATAATTATTTACCAAATCTCACAAAGATAATCCTGTGAATTGTTCAATTTCTAAAATCTTTTTTGTATGGTTTGCTTCAGAAGAATGGGGTACGTATATAAAGAGTTGCTGGTTATAATACAGGGAATCCTTCCAATAAAGTTTATTTTCTGTAAGCCATAGAGTAATATGAAAGATACAGGAAGCTTGAGGGAGAGGAGTCCGTATCTGTCTCTCTTTGTTCTTTAACTTACTTGAAAGGTATTATTGGTTTGTGAAAGATCATCTTTTTTCTCTCTGATTCTAAAATAATTCCTGGCTTTTCGAGTGATGCAAGTGAGAAGTGGTGAAAGAGGAGCGTCTGCTATTCCTAGTATTAAAAAACATAATAAAAATCAATATATGATCACTTACAGCTGTGTAAGTGAACTGGAAGTTCAGGAATCTGATGTCTTTTAATAGCACTGCATAAACACATATATAACAGCATGTCACAACGACTTGGGATCAAAATCTGTTTCAGGCAAGGGTTAGCAACATGACATTTTCAGCTACCATGCTCGTGATTTTTTTTTTTTTATGTCCAAAACTATGCTTGAGATCTTGCCTAAAAGTTGTTTAATTCTCGTGAGATTTTGGCAAGATGCAAAATCAAGATGGAAGAACTCGGGTACTATATCCATCCAGAATTAAAATACAATTCTGCATGCATTAAAGCTGTCATTCACATGAGAAATTTAAAAGAGGCTACTATAGTGAGCAGCCTAAAAGGGACTTTTGCCTTATTAATTTATATTAGAATGAACCAACTACTATAGAATTCAAATATCTGCATTTGAATATAGTAGTTCATTTCATCAGATGCTTAATTAGGATGAGCCCAACCACCCTGACACTAGTTTTTAAAATACAGTTTAAATTGGTTGGCAAGGAAGGAACTCAAAAGAGTAGTTTGCATCACCATGGAAAGACCTATGAATCACTGCTTTTATAGGCAGTTTTAGTCTGTAAAAATATTATATAATAGTGGCTTTTAGGTTTTATAATAATTGCAATACTTACCAGAAGGCCCTAGAGACTTAAGGGCTTCTAGAAGATGAGGACTAGAAAACCTGATCGTACATCTAAATGGCTCATCAGTATTCAGAATGCTTGTTTCTTCACTTTTAAACACTGTTTCAAGCTGTAATAACAACAAACAAAATCCAGACACTGTAAATAGATCAGTGTGGTATGACTGTTAAGGTTCCAGGGAGATTCACATTCAAATCCTCTGTTAGCCATGAAAAGTCATTGGATGACTTTGGACCAGCCCCATTCTAAGCCCAACTAATTGACATGGTTGCTGTCGTGGGGATAAAATGCAGGAAAGCCTAACGTATTATCTTGCCCCAATTTGATCCCCACAACAATTGTTTGTGTTAGGATGAGCTTAAAAAAAAAAAGACCCCAAAATTACCTGTGATTTCTATGACAGAACGGGAACATGAACTTTAATCTTCCTGACCTGATCCAACTCAAATATCTTAGCTGCTTCATTATAAAGACATTTTAAAATGTACCGGTAGTATTCTTACATAACTGTAGTCAACATTACCAAAAATTGCAATGTGTTTTTCTTCAAAACAATAATTGCAAAATTAATTTGATTAACAAAAGCTCCTTGGCATCTATTCAGATTTCATTTTCATATGCTCTTATTTTATTCAAGAATAATTTATTATTATGATATTAAATACAACTGTAAAAAATATGCACATGAAAAATCAAAGGGTGCCCTCTGGTGGAAAAAATACCTAGTTCTAATACACAACCCCAAAACAGCAGAACTTTAATTTAAATACAGTAATTTATTCAGCATTGTTATTGATTGTATTAAAAGTATTGGGAAGATAGACATACATGTAGCAAATCACACTGGCAGCATGTAGATCAGTGTTTTTCAACCTTGGTGGCTGGGGAATTCTGGGAGTTGAAGTCCATACATCTTCAAGCTACAGAGGTTGAGAAACACTGGGTGTCCACTGGATTATGGATTACGGTCCATAATCTTCAATGAAGACGCTTTCACCCTGCAGTATATTGATTCAGCATGACATTCTCTCTCTTTGTTAAAGTAAAGGTTCCCTTCGCACATGCGTGCTAGTGGTTCCTGACTCTAGGGGGCAGTGCTCATCTCCGTTTCAAAGCCAAAGACAGCGCTGCCCGGAGACGTCTCCATGATCATGTGGCCGGCATGACTCAATGCCAAAGGTGCATGGAGTACTGTTACCTTCCCACCATAGTGGTCCCTATTTTTCTACTTGCGTTTTTTATGTGCTTTCAAACTCCTAGGTTGGCAGAAGCTGGGACAAGGAATGGGAGCTCGCTCCATTATGCAGAGCTAGGGATTCGAACTGCCGAACTGCCAACCTTTCTGATCAACAAGCTCAGCGTCTTAGCTACTGAGCCACCGTGTCCCTTTCTTCCTTATCAATATGCTAATAATACCCAACAACATATCTTTCTCCTTGGCTGAGCAGGAGATGCAATGGTGGATCCATCCTGGTAACTGAAGGCATTTAGGGCCTGGATAGGGTGAAAAAAGCTTAGATCAATTTTACCAACACAATGTGTTCAGCTGACTGAATCCAGGGATAAACTCTTTTAAACTTTTCACATTAACACTGTAAGTGGCCCAGAGCCTCTGGAAATCAATTTAATTAATAAAAAATTAGAACAATCATGGAATCTCCAGAATATAAATATAAAGAAGCCAAAAAAAAAAAAAAACCATTGCCAATGTCTATGTAAAGACATGTATGTAATTGATATTGATTTTAATTGAATGTTTTAAAATTATGGGCCAAACTCTATTTAAACTATCTTAAAATTATTTTAACTTTTGTATATACATGTTTTATTCTGGCTGTTCACTGCCCTGAGTCCGAAAGGAGAAGGGCGGTATAAAAATTCAATAAATAAATAAAATAAATAAATAAAGTAGAAATTAACCTTGTATTGTGCGTGTTCTAACTTTGGTTGAGGTTCATCGCCAAAAGTTTCCCGATTAACTTTTTGAATTCTCTCCCTTTCACTTTTATCTTCAAGAATTATCCTTGGATCAACTGGAAAAAAAATGTTAAAAACACATCAATGTTCTGAAAACATGCTTCACGCAAACTGCAATATTGTTCTACGTTCCATTTGCCCTCAAATGCCAAAATGTTAGGAAATCAGCCCATGGGATAACTGACCCGCCCTCTGTTAGACATCTGAAGGCACATGCTCAGTGGGGCCGAGGGAACTTCCTTTTTTTTTTAAAAAAAATTATTTTTAAAAATTTTTTATTCATAAACATTTTGAATACCGTGTCTTGTCAGAGTATATAATTTACAAAAGAAAAACAAACATATATATTGGTAACAGTAGTAATAATGTAACAGAGTAATTTAGCTAAACCTCTTTATATTGGCTTATTTATAATTCTATTAAATATGTTGACATATTTATGGTTATAAACCATCTTTATCTTTAATTCATACATAACAATGATCTTCCTCCCTCTAATTTCTACCTCTTATCTCTAACCACTCATAAAATCTATTCCATAGATTTGGGGATATGGGGCTGAGGGATGGCTGTGCACGGAGCATGGTCCATCGAACTCTAATTTAAAGTAATCATTTTTATTGAAAACAAATCAATAAGTTAGCTTAAATACCATTTTCCAGGGCACTGTTTTTTTCTTGCAGAGGCCGAGGGAGATGTGTCTGAAAGTTCTAAAAAAGAAATAAGGAACAGGGAAATAATACCAAAGCCTTAAATTAGTACATTTTCTTGCATGAGTAATGTTTAGAAATAGTAAGAAAACTCTGTGTAGCAACTTTCTTTTTAAAAAACGAAACATTAGTGCAGAAATACTGTACTGTAAATTTATCCATTAATCTCTGTACCTCATGACCAAATATGGAATTTCAAAATGTGCAAGACCCGTATAGAGTGGTCTCACACTCATTGGTTCTGTACCTGCAAATCCATTTCCCCCCCTCAGTACTCAATCTTATTCCACTGATACATATAATTCTGAATTTAGAAAAATGTTTATGCATTCAGCTGAATACCCATAAAAGTCACTAAGAACTTTTTAACTAGCAGAAAAACGGAGCAGAAGTGGAGAAGGTAGAAACAAGGAAGTACACACAGCTCCTATTGCATATACATGTTGGAATTCCCTCTTCAGGAATAGTATGTGAAGCGTACAAAAGCTGTGGTGCTGGCTAAAACTAAAATGTAATGTTTGTCAATTGCTAAATTTTAGAATAATAGCAGTATAAACAGTTAATGTATTGTTATGCTACTTATTTGAGCGTTTAAGGATTTTTCAAAAAGCAAAAAGTGAAACAGTAGTTCTAGCCACAGGGTTACATTTACCTTGTTGGGAGACTATCCAGCTTTGTAGGAGTGTAATGTGATCTCTTTGAAGAAGTCACATTCACCACATTGGGTTGCTTAGAAAGAGGCACAAAATAAAACAAAACAAACAAAAACAAAACAAAACAAAACAAAACAAAACCAAAACCAAAACCAAAACCAAAACCAAAACCAAAACCAAAACCAAACCAACCCAACCCAAAACACAACCCCAGCTTTGGCTTAGAAGAGAGAAGAAGCTCACCTGGGGAAATCTTTTAAACAAAATAACTTTAAGAGAGTTTAAGCAATGGCTTCGGAGACCCATTTCATGGATGTCTTCGTAACTGGTAGCAGCCAACAGAGCCTTCAAATGAAAATGGAGGCAATCTTTAATTGAAACTGGAATGTATTGTTCTTCCCATCCGCCCATTTTACAGTTATGATATTTAAGCATGTATACATTATACATTAGTTCAGAAAACCAAAAATATCAATTGATCCTTGTTGTATCAAAAAAATGACCTTGAAAGACAATCAAGATAACTAAAGGCAGAATATATTTACCTGAAAAAGCAAATCGTTATTTCTCTTAACCTTAGAATTGGTTATAAAGACATAAGGGGTTTGTGAATGGTAAACAACATAGGTTGGCTTGTATTGATTAGGCCTTGTATACTGAGTTCCCCATGCAATTCGAATCCACACTGCATTGTCTTCATATTCTTTAAAGCTGATAGTTGCCTGATGTAAAGAGAAAGAAAAAAAATACAGTGGGTTGTTTAAACCATAGTAAAATATTGCAAAAATAAATAAGACATAACTGTTTCTCAAATATGCATTACAGACAAAACAAACAGAACAGCCTACCTTACACAGAACCCAAAGGCATAATGGCTTTACTTTTAGTTTAAAATAATATATGCACTCCTGTTTATGGCTAATGCAACTGTTTAAGAAGTGCTAAGCCAATGTATCCAGCACAGCTATAGTAAACAGTTAAATTATTTTTAAAATATCAGTTCTATTAGGTCACATAATACACTACATTTCATAGGTGATTAGCTTCTGAATGTTACAGTCAAGTTCATGTTAGTTTGTCAACCTATTCCTTACATTGCAGAAATAGCCAGTTCAGAAGGATCACTCCTAAATAAAAATGAAGGTATTGTCCCTTTAATATCAAATTGTTTTACATTTAAATGATTTAGTAGATTAGGTTAAATATCATCTCTTTAATTTAGAGAGTAAACATTTTCATGGATTAGGCTTACATTTTTCAAAACAGATAGCAGAGTGGATTTAAATTTCTTTTGGAAAGTTGTCCAGTTAAAAATGGCTGCATCTTCATCATCTGCAAATAATAAAAGACATTAAAATAAGTGTCATTTAGCACACATATATTTTATACAAAATAAGGTAAAGGGTTACTTTTACACTGAAGGCTGCAATTTTCCATTACTTTTAACAATGATAAAGGAGATTTGAGACCATTCATGTTTATACAAACCAACCAGTAGTGAATTTCAAATCCCGGGGCTACCGGGAGCATGCGGATGCTTCTGCGCATAGCGTTTTTGTTGATGGGTGGAGCCTCCACCACCGCTGCTACCGGTTCGCCTGAACTGGAGCGAACCGGTAGCAACCCACCACTGAAACCAACTTTCACCAACCTGATGATTTCTAGATGTTTTTAGACTACTGCATATTTCTGAGGGGCCTCCAAAACTGTCAGTACATCAGGAGGTTGCGAAGCCGAAGACTGCTGATATATGACATAATTAATATTTCAATATTTCTTTGAAGTATCACACAACAGCTAATTTTGTTTTAGAACAAGCAGGCTGCCACAGCTGAAACTGCATGGGATTAATAATAAGGCAAGCTTCTTTTATTCTTTGGCCATAGAACTAAATACAAGTCTCTAGGCAGTTTTATTAATGGGGGGGAAAAATTTGATTTAAAGGAGTATTTTTAACTCACTTTATGTTTTGGCAAATGCATTGGTTTTTGTGCTATGCATTTTCTTTCAGTTTAATATCACAATAATATGTATTTGTTTATTTATTTATTATTTATTTGATTTACATTCCCTTATTTCCCAGAAGCTAAAGGTTTTGAAAAACAAAAATATCCATTGTAGCTTCACAAACCTGTCAAGTAAGCTGGATTGAGAATACAGGTAGTCTTCAATTTACAACCATTCATTTAGTGACTGTTCCAAGTTACAATGGCATTGAAAAAAATGACCCATTTTTCACATTTACAACCATTGCAGCACCCCCATGGTCCCATGACCAAAATTCAGATGCTTGACAACTGGCTCGTATTTCTGATAGCTGCAGTGTCCCAGCGTCATGTGATCACTTTTTGCGACCTTCTGGCTGTTGTGGCCTGTTAGCGACCTGTGTGGATGGTAGCTGATTCTCACAGCGAGGAGGCTGGTGTGGTGTTGCACTAGCAGCCTGTGCAGTTGGCACCCGAGTCAGACAATGAGGATGCTGGAGAAGATGTGCCAGAGGCGGGGATTCAGCCAGGGCCTTCAGAACCTCCAGAAGCTCCCATAAGTGAAGAGGACAAAGAGGAGGAGCCTCTTCTCGATGCACGGGAGCGCAGAGCTGCCAAAAGGCAGGAGTGGCTCCTCAGGAGGAGGTCTCCTTGAGAGTAAGGCTTGGGGCTAATTGGCCACTCCCTTAGCCTATTTAAGGAGGAACGGTGACTGAAACAATTTGTAGGGAACAACTTTAGTTCAGTACTTCGCGTCTAGATTCTCTGCACATTGCTTCTGGGCTTTCTGCCAACCTTAGTAAGATTGTGATTACTTTATCTTTGGTTTCTTGTTGGCTGTCAAGAAAGTTTATTAACAGCCTTTGTTTTGAAAAAGACTGAGTTATTTTAGTAAATTAAGTTTTGTACAAACTTTGTGCGTGCTGTGTTCTTGGGATCCGTAGCTGGGGCAGAACACTGGCAAGCAAAGGCAACGAGGAAGTCAAATTCACCTAACAACCACATTACTAACTTAACAACTGTAATGATTCACTTCACAACTGTGACAAGAAAGATAGTAAATGTGGCAAAACTCACTTAACAACTGTTCTCTATTAGCAACTGAAATTTTGGGCTGAATTGTAAATCGAGGACTACATGTATGTGACTGGTTGAAGAATTTGAAATTTGTCCTCCTAATTCTAAACCTTAACCACTAGACTACATTGGTTTCAGGAGCAGTAGAAATACTAAAAGGAAGGTATACACGTAAATGAAGGATATTCACTCCATTTTTATCATTTAACCCATTTAATATCAATTTAACTGAAGATTAATACAGAAGGTTGATGAATCAAACTTACTAATGAAAACGTGGTTATTTCAGTTAAGAAAAAACTTTTGTTCTAACTGTAAAGGTTTCAAAATAACATGATGGAAAGTTCTACTATATTAATTTAAAAGATAAGACATTTCAATAGAGTCAATTATTTTTAGAATAACTAAAGGTAAGTTGTGGGTACTTGCCTTCTTTAGTCATTTGGTAAACAATCCAGGTGTTTTTGTCTTGATAGGTGTAGTTATCTAAAAAAAAATCACAAACTGAGTGGCTACTAATTTAATAATATAGTAACTTAATAAAAACTCCATGAATATTGTGACAAAGCCCTTCCTCTATAAAATGAATTTCAGGAATATCAGTATAACTATTTATTTTACATTTAACTAATTTTCACATTAATTGGAGTTCATCTCTATTCTTTACTCATTGTCTTTGAAGATATAAACAGTCCATACTTCCTTATAAATAAATTTTGGTAACATCCAACAGAAGACTAAAATATGTGTTTTCCAGTGGTAGGTTTATTAGGGATGGTGCAATTTTTTGAAAACGTTAACAAGCTGCAAATCAAAATCAAATCCAAGGGAATTATCTCCTTAGTTAGCTAAAAATTCAGATTTAGACTATGAACTACCGTATTTTTCGGAGTATAAAACACATCTGAATATAAGACGCAACCAGCTTTTATGGTGAGGAAAAGAAGAAAAAGAAACCTCCCTCTGCCTCTAAGCAATTTTGCTTCGTTGCAGCAAACAGCAAACAGCCTGCTTTACTTTCATTTTCATTTTCATCATAGCTTGATTAGCACAAGGGAAAAAAAAATCTGCTCCAGCAATTTACCTCCTTGCAGCAAGCAGCGGAGCCCTGCGCAAAACAGCTCAGAGCAAATCAGCTGAAAGTCGGGAGGCCGATTCAATCAACTTGTGCTAATTAGGCTGTGCTGAAGCTGAAAGGAGCTGCTTGCTGCAAGGAGGTAACTGCTGCGAGGCAGAGGCCAAAGGGTGGGGGTCAGAGGGTGGGCGGAGCTACATTCGGTGTATAAGACGCATCTAAATTTTCACCCCCTTTTAGGGGGGGAAAAAGTGCGTCTTATACTCCAAAAAATACTTTATATAAAATGCAGGTATAAAATCCATTGTAACAATCCTACTATTATGTGGGAATAGGCAAACCTCAATGTATTATCTCTGAATAAATAAGCAATGTAATTAGAACAATTCCTCTTATCTATTAAGAGGAAGATTTAAGATTGGTTTTGAGTTTGTTTATTTGATAAATTTAATTACCAACAATGTGTTGGATACATATCAATCCCATCAAATGAACTTAGTTTATAATATAATTGATTTAGACTAAAGAAAAGAAGACTGTTTACTCTTCCTCTCTCTTTAAATAAAAGACTCTACTTACAAATTAAGTCTAACTCTGCTGCATCTTTGATAGTTGCCTGGTTCTCCTTTAAGACAAAGAGTAACTTATGAACAATATTACAATTGTATGTAATACAATATTATTGAGATTGGAACAATACTGAGTATTATAAGACAGGGGTCTCCAGCCTTGGCACTTTAAGCCTGGCAGACTTTGCTGGCTGGGGATTTCTGGGAGTTGAAGTCCGCCAGGCTTAAAGTTGCCAAGGTTGGAGACCCCTGTTATAAGGCATTAAACCAGTTAAATATATAATAGAGGAATGTCACTGAAATTGTCTCAATTTAATGAATTTTTGAGTGAATTGTATTAGACATTATGTGAATGACACTGAAATAATGTATGCTTATAATCTATGTTGCAAATAATGGAATCCATTATTGCAATTAGTCCTTAAAAATGAGGTTCCATTTTACATATTTTATTTCGTGGATTTCAAAAGATTGTTAGATATCACTTACCTGTCTACTTCAAGAAAATTGTTTTCATTTACTCAGTTTAGAATTTAGTTGAGTTTACTATTTTTATGGGAAATAATTTATACAGAAAACTCACCAGCAATAAATGTTTTTAACATTTATTTTAACATTTAAAAAATTCTTAGCTATCCTGCTCACCAGAATAAAGTGTAAGCTAAATAATTTAGGTTGACTTTGCAGAAATATTAGGCTAAAATGAGGTTAACAATCATATTGGTCAGTGTCTCTTATGAACATAATCTTATTAACAGCAGTTGTAAACATATGCAATTATGTGTTTTCCAAATAATTTATCTTTATCACAATAAAAGGGAACCTTTGTTATAAGAATATATATTTATATATATATTTTCAGAGAGATGACATAAAAGCATTTATAGTTTGCTCTTACCTCACAAAGTTCAACAACTGCTTCAGATACTTTTTCCTTTAAATTATGAATTTTTAAAGACTGAAGTTGAGTCTCGGACAGAAACCCCCATGAAGCCAGCATTTTTGATGTTTCTGAACGTGGTATTCGCAGCACAGTTCTTCTAATATATTCAGCTACTGTTTCATCCATGATAAAGACCCTCCAAAAAAATAAGACAGGAATTTTGTTCAGCGAACACACACTCTAGTTTTATACAGTACAGTGCAGATAGTGGACAATGATAATAGAAACAAAGGATTCTTAACCAAGTCTTGTGCTGTATGGACTTTCAAAATAAGGACTCTGGACAGCTCATCTTAAAATAAACAACAAGACAACTTAAAGATACACATGTATCAAAAGCAAGACCAGTGAACACTAATAAGACATCTATGCTGTTATGTTACAGCACAGTATGTACATTTCTACTTACACTACGGAATGCAATTATAGAACTTGAGTAATTCTAAGACACTGATAGCCAGTAAATTTTACTGGTTTAATAAAGTGAGGACAACCAATTTCAGTTTTGGGATTAATATTTTTACAAAGTTTATTTCTTTTAAGATTTGGAAAAGGAATTGTATCATTTTTCTGCTTCAGAAAACAGAGCACATTAATATTTTACAGGTAGTCCTCAACTTACAACAGTTCATTTAGTGACCATCCGAAGTTACAATGGCACTGAAAAAAGTGATTTATGACCATTTTCACATTTATGACCTTTGCAGCATCCCAGTGGTCAGTAATTTACATTCGACTGCTTGACAACTGACTCACATTTATGATGGTGCAAGTCACGTGATCACCTTTTGCGACCTTCTGACAAGCAAAGTCAACAGGGAAACCAGATTCACTTAACAACCGTATTACTAATTTAACAACTGCAGTGATTCACTTAACAAATGCGGCAAGAAAAGTTATAAAAGTTGGGCAAAATTCATTTAACAAATTTCTTACTTAACAACATAAATTTTGGGCTCAGTTGTGGTCCTGAGTTGAGGGCTACCTGTATTACCAGGATGCAATACACTGCAGAGGTAAAGTGCTTTTAGAATTATTCATCTATAGATTATTAATCTACTGATAAAGTACACTCATATCCTTATTATTAACATGATTTTCCTTTAAGAAACTCAAGGGCTATCTACTCTTTCAATTTATCTTCACAACCCCGTAGAGCAGCTGTGCAAAGAGGCAGACTTTTGAAGACCAGACACTTAACTGCATATGTGAAAAGATGGCAAGTGCATCCTATCCAGATGTTGAATTTTTAGCAGATCCAACTGGTTGATCCTTGCATAGAATGCTGGCAAAGAGACTAGCATCAACATACACAGTCACCTCCTTGATTTTGGGTTTTATCAAGTAGATTGATAGATCTTTACAGAAACGGCTGGTTCATGTGATTATGAAAAAGCAGAAAGTTGTGATGTGATGTTAATGCCTTATTTTATTGCAACAGAGAGAGTCGGAAGTCTATGTTTGTGTTTCTTTTTTTTTCCTTATCCTTCCTCACTTCTCTTCCCCACTTTTCTTTTCCTCCCCACTGCTTTTAGAATAGAGTTTTTTTATTGGCCAAGGGTGATTGGAAACACAAGGAATTTGTCTTTGGTGCATATGCTCTCAGTGTACATGAAAGAAAAAATACATTCGTCAAGAATCATAAGGTACAACCCTTAATGATAGTCATAGGGTACAAATAAGCAGTCAGGAAACAATAGCAATATAAAGTTTACTTTTGTATTTTATACTATTTTATAGCTCAATAAAAATGTTAAAGTGGAACATTTACAGACGCCTCCCGCAAACAAACCTACAGATAATCAAAGGCTCCCGTTAAGCCCTATTCCTGGCGCCTACTTGACCACAATAAGGCCATTTTCTTAGCAAAAATGTGCACATCATTCTCCACTGTCTCCTCGCAGAACGTCGTTCGGCATCTCCGTCAAGGCTGGGATTTCCTGGTGGTCTCCCATCCACGCAGGAACCTTCCGAGGTTACTCAGGCCCCGCCTCCTGCATTTCCACGTCTGTCTCCCAGACGAACCGCCATCGCCGCTTCATTCTCCGTCGCGGCTCAGGGCGGCCGGTCTCTCTCACAAAAGCAGCGGTCGACCTCGCAGGGTCGTCGTGAGGACGAGAAGAACCCCCACCCTCACCCGAAATGCACAAGGGAAAAAAAAAACCAAAAGACTCCAGCCATTTCGGGATTGGCGGTAGCCCTCCTTCCCGTTGCTGCTCTCCCGCCCAACTCACTTCGACGGGGGATCCTGCCTGCCGCTGCTCCGCAGCCGCCGCTTCGGCGCCATTTGCCGTCTCCTTCTTTCTCCTCAGGATATTTGCCGCCCGAACGCCCATTCGAATCACCCAATCGCCGCCTCCAGACTATAAAGGTCCCTCCTTCTCAAAATGGCAAATCGGCCGCCTCCGCCGCGCCTAATCAGCCAATCACAACGAGACTCCTCCCCCAAACCGGCGACATTCCGTGCTTGTGTGACGTTCTTGGAACTGCTTGGGCCCGGTTTGGGGGAGGGGGGGCGGAGCGAGACACCTCGGCATATGAGGAAAGGTTAACCAAAAATAACTTCCGGATGGGTGAGCTTTCGCTTCCGGGTTACGCACTTCCTGGTAAGATATTTTAACTTTCTATTTCAGCGTGAGGTAATTTTTTACTAGTTTTGTTAAATGGAGGTGAAAAGCCGGAGTGTAACTTCAATTGAGGGAGATAAATGTGAGGGAGAGGAAAAATAGTAATCATTTATATAGAAATATAAACGTGAGGGGGAAGAAAAATAGTAATGATTTATATAGTAATATAAATGTGAGGGGGAAGAAAGATAGTAATGACTTATATAGTAATATAAATGTGAAGGGGAAGAAAAATAGGAATGATTTATATCTATACATAAAACTTCATATAAAATGAAGTTATATAACTAAATTATATGTGTGCACGTCGAATCTATTTGAATAAATGTTCTAAAAATTTCTCTTGTTTCTCCAGAGTTTTGCATTATGACTCCCATCATTCCCAGTCATAATCAAGCTAGGAATTTGGGGATTTGTAGTCCTGGATTCCTGGAGAGCATCAGGTTGCTTATCCTCAAATTATATATTAGGGGAATGCAGAGTTTTAACAGGAAAAAAATTTGAAGATCCCTTTATACCTTCATTGAATAAAGTGAAAAAGAAAAGTTTTGAGTTAGAGCAAATGGCCTCCAAGGAAGATAAAGATATTTTTAAAAAATCAATGCTATTTTAAAGGATCACAGTCATTCCTAAAAGAGAAATAATGCGGTTAAAGCGCTAACTGGATTTAGATACTGCTGATTTTCTTATGTTTAGTGATTCATCTATTAATAAATGCATCAAATTGGGTAATTAATTGGACATATTTGTCATTGAGCCTTTGGGGACCTGATTGCATGCAGCCCATCATCATCAGTATTAAATAATACCAGGGGGTAAAACTTTAAATAAGTGTAGCCTTTATGGGTTTTCTTCTCTTTAAGTAAGATATTATTCTCCTTTCCTCTGTCTTGGGTGATCATCTTGCTATATTTTCAGACAATGATATCTGGATGTCAGATGCTTAGACAGACTTTGAGAGCCAGACTCTAAAATTTAAAGGAGAGAAGCAACCTAGAGCTAAGGAGAAACTTCCTGACAGCTAGAATAATTAATCAGTGGAACAACTTGCCTCCAGAAGTTGTGGATCCTCCAACACTGGAAGTTTTTAAGAAGAAATTGGAATTGGATTTGTCTGAAATGGTATAGGGTTTCCTGCCTGAGCAGGGGGTTGGACTAGAAGACCTCCAAGGTCACTTCCAACTCTGTTATTCCTTTCTGTTCTGATTCACTTAACAACAAAAAGGTGGTAAACTCAGGCACAAGTCACTTAAGAACTGCCTTGCTTAGCAACACAGATTCTTAATAATCTATTGAGCATAAATGAGTTTAAAAGTAGTCTTCTGTTCTCTGAGATTGTGACCCATTTGTAAGTTATGTTGATCATTGTATATTTTGAAAGCTGAACTAGTAGAACAATTGTTTTACATTTAAGTATTTGGGTAATGTAATGTTGTGATACTGTAGGAGGCACCCTTGAAAGTGAAAGATGGAAATATAAATCAATCAACGGAAGATACTGTATATAAATTGCAGAACGAAGCATGTTGGGCATTATATTCATCTGCTTTAGTAATATTAAGACTGTGGTGTATCTTTTAGGCAGCAGATGTTAAACTGAGAATAAAGTTGTGTGGGGGAACTTTAAATTTGCTTGTCATTCACCAACATGGATGGATTTGTAATAGCAATCCTATTCATATTTTCTCAGAAGGGAAAACTGTTTTTCATAACATATACAGTTAGTCCTTGACTAGTGATGCTACTACTGCAATTAAAAACTCTGGGAATAGGATGATTTGGCTCTCTATGTTAGATTCCTAAGGCAGCGCCATTTTCTCACTTCTTAATAAACAACTTAAGAAAAGCAGCTTTAGATTTCAAATTTCTGAGTTGATTTCTTTCATTATTAATATACAACTTTGTAGCAGATATATTGAATCCTAAAAGTAGTGTTAACCACCAAATAAATTGAAAGAAAGGCGCTCTGTGCCTTTTCTATTTTCATTCTTCTGTTTGTGCAAATGAAGAAATAGATTTCATGCATCATTTGAATTATGTTAGCGTTTTGTTATATCTCCGTTGTGACTTAGAAAGACATTTTTCTCTAAGATGCTTACTACTAATGCTTGAAGGAATCATATATTCCAGGGGAAAAAAGCCTGATTACTCTGTGCAGCATGCTGTAGGGAAGCATCTGTGAAAATGTCATTTTTGTCACATAATTTAGGCCATAAATAGCCTTATGCTATAACTGAACATAAAGTTCTTAATATGATACCACTTTGTAAGGGATCAAATAATCCTGGCCAAAAATGTGTTTTTTGCATAAAATAGGACAACTGGCATTTTAAGCTTCTTATTCAAATAGAATTATTATTCTTACACGGTTTACATATTAATACTTACAAGAAAAGGGCAGTGGATAATCTGTTCTGCCTCGCCACCTTGTGGCTATTTGTATATTAATTTGTTAGTGGAATGCTCAGCCACATTGAATAAGCTTCCAGGCCAGGTGTGATGACAATAAGAAAAAAAATGAATAAGCACAGAAATAATTTTCTCCCCAGAGAATGGCTGTAACTTGTTTCTTACTCACAGGAACTCCTTTTACTGGGTAAATGATTTCCTCAGCCTTAAAAGCAGAAGGAAGACGCTTGCCAGTTGGCTCAAAAGCAGCTCAAATGCTCCCAGCGTGATCTTCTGCAGGTGCTGTAATTTGAACATCCATAATCCATAGATTTAGGAGACATGTTGGGAAATGCTCTTCCTATTTCCCCAAAGCTGCTCTTAATGGACAGCAGGGCCTTTCGGCTTCAAAAGCTAAGCAGAACCGGGCATGGTTCATAGCTGGACAGGAAATTATCAGAGAATTTCAAGGCTACAGACTAGACTGGAAGTAAAAAATAAATAAATAAAAAATCAGGAGAATGCAATGGCAATCCTCTTCCGTACCGTTGGCAAGAAAATCGAATGGATATATTTATGTCATCACTAGGCGTTAAGCTCAGTTCTCTGCTCCCAACCCTCCCAGTCCAGGATGCTATTATTCAGCTAAGATTTGCTTTCTATTTCAGGCAAGGGGCCCATTTGTAAATGAAAGCTCTGGGCTGCATCCAGCTGCCATTTTTCTTTTTTAAAAAAGAATGCCAGTGGGACCCGATTTCAAATACATTGCAAAGAGGAGTTACATTCACACACACATGCACACACACACACACACACACACACACACACCCTTTGCAGGCTGCAAAGCATCGACCTGGAACGGAATCCAAAGCATGGCTCAGCCCTACAATGATATGATTGCTGATCAAGGTCACCCTGCATTAGGTTGGTTCAATATCAGTGTACGGGGAGTAAGGAAGTGGGGAGTATCTTGAAACTCTCTGTTGTTGGCTATCATCAGTTTAAGTCAGTTTTCCAAGGCTGACTTTTTCTTCTCCTTTCAAGTAAGCATGACAATGGCATCTGGCAGCGGGAAATAGAGCAGCTCAATGCTTGAGTGTAAATCAAGGCATCATTTCCTTATTTAACTCATTATAATCCCTTGATAAGACCAGTGGTGGGATTCAGCCAGTTCGTACCACTTCGGGAGAACCGGTTGTTAACTTTCTGAGCAATTTGGCAAACTAGTTGTTGGAAGAAATCATTAGGGCAGAGAACTGGTTGTTAAATTACTTGAATCCCACCACTGGATAAGACCACACTTGGAATACTGCATCCAGTTGTCACCACGATACAGAAAAGATGTTGAGACTTTAGAAAAAGTGCAGAGAAAAACAATAAAGATGATTAGGGGCAGAGGCTAATATATACAAAGAATAGTTGCAGGAATTGGGTATAACTAGTCTAGAGAAAAGAAGAACTACGGAAGATATGATAGCAGTGTTCTGATATTTGAGGGGCTGCCACAAAGAAGAGGGGCTCAACCTATTTTCCAAAGCATCAGAAGGCCAGGGCAGGAAACAAGGATGGAAACTAATTAAGGAGAGAAGCAACCAAGAAATAAGGAGAAATTTCCTGACAGTGAGAACAATCAGTGAAACATCTTGCCTCCAGAAGTTATGGACACTCCATCACTTGAGGTTTTTAAGAAGAGATTGGACAACCATTTGTCTGGAGTGTTATAGAGTCTCCTGCTTGAACAGGGGATTAGACTAGAAGACCTCAAAGGTCCCTTCCAACTATGTTATTCTATTCTGTTGTGATGTCTCTGTGAGCAAGGGGAGGATGCAGTTGTCCTATGCTAGAAGCTTCAATCATATATGGAAGGTAGGAAGTTATACGATGTTCAGGCTCATCAGACAAACTAATTCATATGATCCAAATCAGGGATGATTTATGGGTTGTTAAAAGGTTTCCACACTTCATTTAGAACTGGATCAACTTGCCTACAAGGAAAGGAAGATCTGTGCTGGGATAACATCTTGAGTAAGGAGATTAGAAAAGATGAAAGGGAACAAAACCACACAAAATGCCAGCTTGTGAATTGATTTGTCTCCATGATGGCAGCTATTTTATGAGGGCGTCTATGACATGTTTTCCAAACTCAAGACAGCCTTCACCAAACCAGATAGGTTTTCTAATCTCAGATTAGAGCCAGAGACAAGAAGGCCAGGCTGTATTTGCTTCCTGTTTTTTGTTTTTGTTTTAGCAAGTGGAGGAAAACAAGTCAATTTCCATGTAGGTTCAGCTTCCCTTGAATCAAATAATAAGGAAAGCTCTACATTTGAGTTATTTATGAGTTTGACTAACTCATTTACTAATCCTGCAATCCATCAACAAGGAACAAGCACACACAACCGTTTGTTTTCCAGTAAATCATTTAATTGACATCTTGGCCAGTTGCTCATCAGAGATGTGCCAATCTTGCAAACATACTAGAGCCATTTAAGAAATGGAATTTCTCCTTATCACTTTCCCCGTAGTAATAGCTTTACAACTTCATCGTGTAAGCTTCCTAACTTATTTCTCTGTGCTCTATTTATCCAGGGGGTTGCGCTATCTTTGTGTTTTGGGTGCTGCAGAACTACAGTTCTGTGTTATTGATATCTATCCCACCAACATCACGTTTTTTTCTGAACAGTTTTTATTCATAAATTTTGCTTCCAAACATGTAGGAGCAGCATGCAACTCTGCGTAGACACACAAACCTCAAATGGAGATTGCAATCTGTGGAGTCATCTTTCTACCAGTTACTAATAGGGCTTGGTATACAGGAATTATTAGGAAAGGGTAACAATAGCAATAGCACTTAGACTTATATACCGCTTCACAGTGCTTTACGGCCCTCTATAAGCGGTTTACAGCAGGGGTCTCCAACCTTGGCAACTTTAAGACTTGTGGACTTCAACTCCCATAATTCCTCAGCCAGCTTTGCTCAATTCTGGAATTCTGGAACGTGAAGTCCACAAGTCTTAAAGTTGTTAAGGTTCGAGACCCCTGGTTTACAGAGTCAGCATATTACCGCCAACAATCTGGCTCCTCACTTTACCAACATTGAAAGGATGGAAGGTGGAGTCAACATTGAGCCCCATCAGGATCGAACTCATGGCAGTGGGCAGTGAATTAGCCTGCAATACTGCACTCTTTGCCACTGTGCCACTGTGGTTCTAAAGGGTGCTTTAGACTTCACTCAAGCTTTTTTACTCTTCATTAATGGAGCCCATTTTTTTTAATGAAGAAAACTCCACTACTTTAAAGAAATCTATTCATTAGAGGTTGAGATCTTTAAAGCAGTACCACTTTTTCAGCTTCACATGGTAGCCTGGATGAGGTTGGGCTTCTGGAATAAATAACAGAGTGGGGTTCTGCTTGTCCAAGTCCAAAGCATTTCGGAATGATTTTTGAAATGTGCAAAATGAGTTCTCTTTAATACAAAATTGCAGACCTTGTGATCTGATCACTTGGCCCCAGCCTTTTTTTTCTTTCTATTTCTTGCCAACACTGGATTAGAGAGTATAAAAAGGAATAAAGAGCCAGTATGGTATAGCGCCATGATGGCAAATCTATGGCACAGGTGGCACGCAGAGCCATATTGGTGGGCGCACAAGTTTAGCTGTGGCGCGCATGTGCGCCCCAGCCAGCTGATTTTCGGGCCTTCTGGGCCCACCGGAAGTCAGGAAACATGCTGTTTCCGGCTTCCAGAGGGCCTCCGGGTGTGTGTGGAAGGCCAACCGTTTTTCACTCTTCCTGAGCTCCAAAGCCTTTCTAGGAGCCTGGGAAGGGCGAAAATGGCCTTCCCCACCTCCCGGAGGCCCAAAATGGCCCGTTTCCCAACTGGGGAGAGAGAAAAACAGGCCTACCAGTCCCACCGGACCATCACATGCCAAAAGTGGAGGGAGCATGGGTGTGTGTGTCTTGCGCGCATGCACGGGGGCAGGACGCATAGAATTATGGGTGTGGACATGTGTATGCATGACACCCCCCCCACATGCTCCCTCCCCTCTTTTGGCACATGATGGCAAAAGGTTTAGCCATCATTGGTATAGTGGTTAAGGCATCAGGCTAGAAAACAGGAGAGAGTATGAGTTCTAGTTCCACCTTAGGCACAAAAGCTGCCTAGGTGACTTTGGCTTAGTCACCAAGGGACTGTGTGATTTAGTCCTACCTTAGGCATAAAAGTCAACTCAATGATTTTGAGTCAATCATCAGGAGCTGGTAAGTACTAGTCCTGCCTTGGGCATGGAAAAATCAGCAGGGCAACTTTGGCTAAAGGTGAGATAAAAAATTAATAAACAAACGAAAGAAAGAAAGAAAGAAACAACCTTCCAGATATTCCTTGCCATTTTCCATCTATGGGAGTTGAAAGATGTCTATCTCTTTCCCTTCTTCCACTTCCCTCCTCCTTTTCTCAATTATTAATCTAATGTGATTTAATCCTGGGACCATAAAAATTTGCTATTGGATTTGTGACATTTCCTAACAAGAGAGCTGTATCATGGGTACTGCAGATCTCACAGGTAAATGCTAAGGTTGACATATTTCGGGAGTGAGGCCCATTGTTGGTTGGTTGGTTGGATTTGTTCTCATCTGAAGTCCCTGAAAAGTGAGTGTTTCCTGCAAAACAGTTGGCTGTAAAGTTAGTTATTTATCTGGTGGTATCAGCTGAGTTGATCTTTAGGTCCTGTGTGACCGTTGTTTATCCCTGCGAACAAATTTAGATCTGTTTTCAGATTTTTAGTAACTTGGGAAAAGCAGGGAAAATTAGCCAATAATAAAACTGTAATGAGGGAGAACAAAGCGTGCAATGTGGAATAAAAACACTTATCCATTTTAGTTTTTATGAGCTTGTCACTAGCCATAATACGATATAGTAAAACAGCGCAGGAAGAAATTAATACAATTGCACACCACAACCTAGTTTAAGATCACATATAGAACTTCAGCCATCTGAATAGCCTATCTCACTTAAAACAATCACTGGAATCTGTAAGTAACTTTTTATTTATTGATTTGATTTGATTGATTTGATTGATTTGATTGATTTGATTGATTTGATTGATTTGATTGATTTGATT
>WNWU01000024.1:8771406-8798989 GCA_012654045.1 Ptyas mucosa
TAGATAGATAGATAGATAGATAGATAGATAGATAGATAGATAGATAGTCAAGCCCCAGCTGATTAGATTAGATAGATATTGTGTTTCACTGAAAATAAGACCCTGTCTTATATTTTTTTGAACCCTGAAATAAGCACCTGGCCTTATTGCCATGCGCTCAAAAGCCCGATTGGGCTCATTATCAGGGGATAGATTTTGGGGGAAACATGGTAGATAGAGCTAGCTTGCTAGATAGACATAGAGAGATAGATATGAGAGAGAGGGGGGGGGCAGATAGATAAAGAGACAGACAGACAGACAAGAGACCGACAGACACACATGAAGGCAGAGTTATTATTATTAGGGTTTCCTGGGGGAAAAAAAAGGTGAATGTGATTAAAAAGAAATTGCTTCCTTTGTAAATTTGTATTCCTTTGTACGTAAACTGCTTTCATAACTTACAAAAAGAGTTTCCCCCTGTGAGAACTTCTTTATACCTTGAACAGTGTGACTTTTTTATTGTGCTTATAAACAAGATTTGCCCCAGACGTTTAGCAGGAAGTCACATGAGGTGAGATACCCTTGTGAAGTCCTTGAAGCTTTGATTCCGTTCCTAACGGAACTGATCTTAGACTCTTAAGAATCCTTTGTTTCCACGGGGTGGAAAGGCAGTTCCAGCCTCTTAACATTTCTTTCAATTGCTGTAGAAATTCTTCCGCTACTTTCTTCTCCACTGAGAGCGTTAGAAGAACCAAAGGCAATTTTTTTTTCTAACCATATTTGGGATCAGTTTTTTAGGAATGGCTGGTCCAGCAAAGACCCGTAGCATTCCATTATCCTAACATATGCCCAGGACCGGGGCTGCGAAAAAGGATAGTATGCTTGAAATATTATATGTAATCTACCTTCCGCAGCACTTGTGAAAATATTTTTTGAAGGGTCCAGGGAGAAGAGAGGACGAAAATATTCTTTCTTTGTCCTTTCCTTCATAAATAAAGCTTTTTAATCCTCTGTATACGTCCCATTCTCAACAGGAATGCTTTGCTTGGGCTTTTATGTTCTTGGTGCCAGTGGTGTTTAGGGCATCTTGAAACCAATGCAAACTTCTGTTTCCACGAATTGTGTCTTCCATTGTGAAAATGCATGCATAAACGTTAGCCTATCCAGACTGAAAGAAATAGAATTGCCAACCGTTTCCTGTCTTTTCAATGACTTCTGTCTTCTGAACCAAACAAAGGATTCAAATAAAACTTCAGAAACTCTCAAATTCTCACTGAGATTTTTTTTTTAAAAGCAAATTCTTCTATTGTATTGGCTAAAAATGGCTTTTTAGTCAAAGGTCCTTTGACTGGAGGGTGGATAGCCAATATTAAAAAAAAAAACACAAAATCCTTTCTGAGCCTCTGGAATTATTTGTTCAGTTGAAGATGCTGGATTAAACATCTTTCTCACCTATATATGCGAGGAAAAGGGTCTTTATTCTGTAGAACAGGAGTCGCATTTCCCCTGTACTTTGCAAGATTTACCACTTGCAAATAAATTATGGTTCTTTATTCTCCCCAAATCTGACAGAACCAACTCAGCTTTTTGTTTGACTTAAAAGTGACCAGTGTGCCTCCCAAAACACGATCATTCATTTGTCATGCATTGGATATTTTCTCCAGTTTACCTGGAGTACTTCCATTTCCAGCTCAGTATCGCCTGAGAAAATATTTTGAGCTCCAGCAGGAATTCACCTCCGTCTAAAAACAGCATATTTTCAAGTTTCACGTGCCCCTTCCAGTTAGTTACAGGTGTACTGAAAGGAAATTATGCAGCTAATTATTAGACCCATGCCAAGATTCAGTTTTGAAGGGCAATATTGAAGGTGAATGGAGTCCTGGTAATTTTTGTTTTGACTGATTTTGCCCAGGCTGTTCTCCATTTTGATGTTTTTAATTGTGTATTGGAATTGTAAGTTGCCCAAAATCTTTTGGGATTGAGGTGGCTAATAATTTTAGTAGTAGTAAATACCATAAAATTAATAGTGGTGATAGTAGTAGTAGTAGTAGTAATAATAATACTATAATACAGTGATGGCAAAGCTTTTTGGCACCGATGGCACGTGCATCTGGGCCGCAACCCGGAAGAGGAGATGCCCGGGGTGCATGTGCACGCCTGAAAATGAACTTCCGGTTTCAGCTACTGTATTTCCGGTTTCAGCCAGCTACTCTTCCAGGTTTCTGGTCCATATGCAATGATCAGCTGGCCAGCACGCATGCTCATGCAGGAAAATGGAAGACCAGCTAAAAGATCTAGTTTCCGTCACTGCTGCATGCAAAAAAGCCAGCTGATCGTCGTGCTTGCATGTGCGCAGAAACCCAGAAGAGGAAAGGGCAAGAGGAACGTGCCAGGCGACATGGCCCTGCGTGCCACTTTGGGCACGCATGCCATAGGTGCACCATCACGGCTATACTATACTATAATTTTGTTCAGTCGCTAAGTCATGTCCAAGTCTTCACAACTCCATGGACCACAGCACACCAGACTCCCCATCCTCCACATATTGTAATAAAATGTAATATAGTAATAATACTATAATAAAGTATAATATAGTAATAATACCATAATAAAATATAATACTATATAGTAATAATACTATAGTAAAATATGTGAAGGATATGGAAGGGAAAGCCAGTAAAAACCCCACATGAAGCTGGTTAAGATCAAGCATATTAAAGAAAGAAATTGAAGGCTTTATTTTTAGCAGCTCAAGAACAAGCTTCGACAGCTGATGTCACCAAAGCGAAAATTCAACATATAGCAAACAACGTTCCACCGTTGTAGAGAATAGGATGAAACAATTGATCTTTTAATTTAGCAACTGCTATTTTTGTCTTGGAAGAAAAAAAATACATATTTTGTAAATAATTTAATGTTGGATGTTGATTTTGCGATGTCTTTGCTTCTCTTGTTGATTGATAACTGAAGACTTTAAAAAGTACACTGTTGGCATAGGGAGAAGTAATACTGGAGATTCTTTTTTTCCTTTTTAATAATATCAAAGTGATTGTTTTTCTTTTTCCTTCCAGCATTCCTTCTTGAAATTTTTTGGCCATTGCAATGATTTTGACAGAGAAATGAGGAAATGCCTAAGGAAAGAGGTAAGGCACTATTTAAAATTTGGGAACAGGGATATTGATAATCTTGTCAACTTGTTTACTAAACCCAGCATCCAAGTGTATCTACTGGGGCCAGGTGTTATCATAGGCATCGTGATGTTGTCACCTAAATGATGCAAATGGTGTAATTATTTGGCACAGCAGCATCGTGACAAAGTATTATATTGTAGCTTGTATAAGACAACAGAGCTGATGTTGGTCAGATCTCTCAGACTTCCAGATTCTATCCTTTTTCAGTTGGTATCCAGTAGGAATAGGGATTCTGTTGAAGAGCTGACATCCTGGGTTCGAGACCTGAGCTTGGAGCTATGGGGTGCCTCAGCTCCTGCCTCAGCTCCTGCCTACATAGCAGTTCAAAAGTGTGCAAATGCAAGCAGATAAATAGGTACCACTTTGATGAGAAGGTAACAGCGTTTTGTGCACCTTTGGAGTATAGCCATGCTGGCTGCATGATCATAGATAATTGTCTTTGGACAACGCTGGCTCCCTTGGCCAAGAAATGGGGATGAGCATCGTGCCCTAGATGTCAGCGTTCCAGAAAAAAACCCAACTAAGTAAAAACTCTGAAGCAAGCATTTTTCAAAGTTCTATTTACTAGAATAGGTAAACTGGCACATCTGGGAAAATCCAAATCTGAGAGATCCGGGTTTTCCCTCAGTAAATCAAAACCCCCAAAACCATCCCCTCACTCCTCAGTCGATCACATGCTCCAATCAACCACCGTCCCATCTCAAGACATCATTCTGACCACTCCTTCTCCAGATGCAGGATCGCCCTGACCTTGACCGACAGGAAGAATCCTATTATGTCTACAGAGAACCCCTCTACTAAATCCCCCCTCCTACTTCCCCACACATGAGAAGGTGGCGGCATGGAAGCTTCCGGCCTAATATGGCTTCCAAAGCTGACACTAGAGTGGACATGGCTGACAAATCTTAAATCTATTTTTCCCCTCTTCAGTAGACTAGACATACTTAGCTCCCTCAATCCAGGGGTGAAATGCTCCTGTTTCTGACTGGATCGCCCGATCTGGTAGCAATGGTGGCAGGTGGTTCGGAGAACTGGTACTAAAAATCCCTGCTCCCCCCCCATGCCCAGCTGAGCTGCACGATCATCAGAAGCTTTTTTCTTTTTTTTACTTTTAAAAGCATTTTTTCTACAACCTCTTCTGACGAAAAAAATGCTTTTAAAAGTAAAAAAAAAAAAGTCTCTGATGATCCCGCAGCTCAGCTGGGATCGTCAGAGGCTTTGCAAAGCATTTTTTTCTGCAACCTCTTGGCCGAAGAGGTGGTAAAAGAAATGCTTTGAAAAGTCTCTGACGATCGCAGCTGAGTTCCCTGATCGTCAGAGAGGCTTTTCAAAGCATTAGAAAAAATGCTTTGAAAAGTTAAAAAAAAAAAAAAAGTTGGACACACCCACCCAGTCACATTACCCACCCACCCCACCAAGCCACGCCCACAGAACCGGTAGTAACAAATTTTACATTTCACCCCTGCCTCAATTGTTCATCATACCATTTAGTTTCCAGGCCCTTTATCATTTTCGTTTCTCTTTTCTGCACGCTACACATAATACTTCATGAGTGGCCTCATTAGTGCATTATAAAGTACATTAACGCACTATTTGTGCACTATCACTTTTCATGATCTTGATGCATCCCAGGACTGCAGTGGCTGGCTCAAGTTTAAGTGGTTTTCCTTTCTTTTCCAATTTATTTACTTTCCAATAAATACCAACTTACAGTATATCAATGTAACTATAATTCGGTCATTATAGGTACTAGAACCCTGTCCCATATGTATAGAGGGAGTCCTTGATTTAAGACCGGTCACTTAGCAACCCTTTAAACTTCTAAGACCCTTCTGGGGGCTGACTTACAAATTGCAGCATTTGCTTAACAATGGCTGCAAAAAGATTGTAAAATCAGGTTGGTCACGTGGGGTGGTCTGATTTATAACCATCATGGTTTATGACCATGTCATACAATGAGGACTACCTGTAATCATTTCCCCCTTTTTCCAAAATTTGGATCATTTGGGGAGAGGATTTGTGGGCCACCTGTGCCCAAGACTACAATGATATAACCTCTCACCCTGCTGTTACGTTTTGGTTCTCCAAACATTACACGGGTATGATTTTTAGTAACCCAGTAGCTTGACACATTTCCTGCTTTTGCCTCTGGCATTCTATCTGGCATACTTCAGTTTGCAGTGAAGGGGTCCTAGTTCTTCTGGTTTAAAAACATATGAATCCGCTACACATGAAGAGCCGCAGTGGCGCAGTGGTTAGAGTGCAGTATTGCAGGCTACTTCTGTTGACTGTCGGCTGCCTGCAATTTTGCAGTTCAAATCTCACCAGGCTCAAGGTTGACTCGGCCTTCCATCCTTCCGAGGTGGGTAAAACAAGGACCAAGATTGTTGGGGGCAATAGGCTGACTCTGTAAACCACTTAGACAGGGCTGTAAAGCACCATGAAGTAGTATATAAGTTTAAATGCTATTGCTACTTTCCTTCCTTCCTTCCTTCCTTCCTTCCTTCCTTCCTTCCTTCCTTCCTTCCTCATGTAGTACTGCAGGCTGACTTTGCCAACTGCCAGGCAGTTCGATCCTGACCGGTTCAAGGTTGACTCAGCCTTCCATCCTTCCAAAGTCGGTAAAATGAGGACCCAGATTGTTGGGGGCAATAGGCTGACTCTCTAAACCGCTTAGAGAGGGCTGTAAAAACACTGTGAAGCGGTATATAAATCTAAATGCTAGTGTTAGGGAAGCAAAGGAGGCTTTGGAAAGGAGCAAATTTATTACCTGTTTTTTTCAATGCTTAGAGTGACCTCAACTGAGCGAAACAATGAATCACGGAAATCAAATAATAACCGAAATGGAATTTTTTTATCTTTCTTTGCTTGCTTATGTTTTGCCAGTTTATGTATACGTTTTCTTTCAAGTCACGTGTATTCCTTTCCTGCATGATAAGGAAAACTTGCTGTGTTTCAAATGCGGTGCCATGGCTTATTTGTGATTCATTTCCTGCCTTCCTTTCCTTCCAGTATGAAGCCAATCGAGCCAAGAGCCACCAACATGCAAAGGAGATGCACCGGAGGTTGAGGGAGTCTTGAGCAGAGGGTTAGAACCGGTGAAGTGGCTATTCAGATACTAGGAGGTCAATGGAAAAAGTACCTTTTCTACTGTCTCCTGGACACTGAAAACGTATTTAACCTGCAGTAATAAAAATGCCTTGCAACTGGTAGATCTGAATGCTTTTCAGTTATTTGGCATGATCTAAAACAGGGGTATCAAACTCAAGACCCACGGGCCGGATCCGGCCCATAGGGGGCTTAAATCTGGCTCACAGGGCCACCCTGGAAACAATGCTTAGCGCATTGTAAGCCGCCCTGAGTCTCCGGAGAAGGGCGGCATATAAATCAAATAAAAAATAAAAAATGAAGGACTGGCCGGGTTGCCTCTGCCAGGGAAAACAGAGCTCACGAGGGCCACATGTGGCGCTCACGAGCTTCATTGTTGCTGGCAGAGGGTTGCAGGAGGCCGTCGCAGCCGAAAACGGAGCTCAGGAGCCCCTTTTCGCTCGCAGAGCTCTCGGGCCGCCACCGGTGCCCCTGACACGAGTGACGTCGAGCTGGCCATGCCCACCCTGGCCCTCCGAGCTCAAACACAACTCTGATGCGGCCCTCAGTGAAATCGAGTTTGACACCCCTGATCTAAAGAATGCCCAGGGAATCCTGTAAATCAGTTCTTAAGAATCTTCTTGGATGAGAAGCGAAACATCCTTCAAGGAAAAACAAAGAAAGTCCAGTTGCTTTTTGAAAAAGCACCTTCGGGTCACAGTTCCATTAACTGTAGCTAAGCCCATTATATGAACATTGTCAGTGCATTGTATAAATCTAACCAATTGGATTAGTTCAGTAAAAAGTAGTTGACCAAGAGTTAGTGTACCATAAAAGCAGCTGTTCTGGCTTACAAACTATGGTTTAGTATACTTTGTCAAAAGTTATTTATAATTTGTTCAGCAAACCGTGGATGCAAAACCTTGATTAGCTTGCCGTAGAACCAGGGGTGAAATCCAGCAGGTTCTGACAGGTTCTGGAGAACTGGTAGCGGAAATTTTGAGCAGTTCAGAGAACCGGCAAATATCACCTCTGGCTGGCCCCAGGAGTAGGGTGGAAATGGAGATTTTGCAATATCCTTCCTCTGGAGTGGGGGGGGGGGAAATGGGGATTTTGCAGTATCCTTCCCCTGCCATGCCAACCAAGCCACGCCCACCAAGCCACACCACGCCCACCAAGCCACACCCACAGGTAGTAAAAAAATTTGGATTTCACCACTGGGTAGAATAATGTACTCATCTGACCACTGATAGATATAGAGGGTCATTTTAAGCTATAGTTGGTTTAACGATGGATTCTTAAGAGGCCACCTTTGCCTGGTTTGTTCATCAGCTAAACCAAAAAAAAAAAATGAAATTATGTTTTCACCCAGCTGTTGTGGTTTGTAAACTATGACTTGTGCCTGAACACGGTATGTTTAATATAGTTCATGGCTATGGTTAAACACAATATGGAATATTACAAGAAAGTCTTTTCAGTGCCAGAACATTGATTTAATTATTTTTTTTTTTTTATTTTAAGACTTGGGCTGTAGACTAGATTCTTTTTGAAAAACTACCTGTTTTATTCCAACATACTGGTAGATCGATCAATCAGATTTATACCTCTCAGTAGCTAACAAGAACAATATAACCCTCAACGATATAATAGAAGTACAATAAAACAGCTACAATATTTATTTATTTATTTATTTATTTATTGCGATTTATATGCCATCATTCTCCCGAGGGACTCGGGAGAAAGTATAAAGTATAAAGTACAAAGTATAAAGTAAAAAAATAATAAAGCAATAACAGTACAATTGAGCAGGAGATTTCAATTACAATTCCATTTTTAAAAACTTGTGGGAAGCTAATAATTTGGAATCAATCTGTTTTCTTGATCAACCACAATAAAGAAAAAGACTTTGAGACTCTGGAAAGAATGCAGAGAAGAGCAGCAAAAGTGATCAGGGGGCCTGAGGCTAAAACATATGAAGAATGGTTACAGGAATTGGGTATGTGTAGTCTGATGAAAAGAAGGACTAGGGATGACATGATAGTAGTGTTCCAATATTTGAGGGGCTCCTACGAAGACGAGGGGGTCAAAAATATTTTCCAAAGCACCTGAGGGCAGGACAAGAAACAATGGATGGAAACTAACCAAGGAGAGAAGCAACCTAGAACTAAGGAGAAACCAATGAACCCACTTGCCTCCAAATGTTATGGGTGTTCCATCACTGGAGGCTTTCAAAAAGAGACAATTTGTCTAAAATGGTATAGGGCCGTGATGGAGAACCTATGGCACAGGTGGCACGTGTAGCCATATCAGTGGGGATGCCAGCTCAGCTCTGCTGTGCATGCATGTGCCGGCCAGCTGATTTTTGGGCCTTCTGGGCCCACCAGATTAGGGAACATGGCTGTTTCCTGCCTCCGGAGGGCCTGGAGTGGGGTGGGGAAAGCCTGTTTTTCTTTCTCACCTGGCTCCAGATCAGTGGTGGATTCCTCCTGGTTCCGCCTGGTTTCGCCGAGCCGGTAGCGGTGACGATATGACGTCACCAAACCGGTTCTGTCCCCCCCGACCCCCCACGTTATTCTTACCTTTTATTTGGCCCCACCCCCAATCTATTGCTGCCTCCTGAGTCCCAGCTGATTGGCTAGAAGGAAAAAAACTGTTTAAACTCTTGCCGTGGGGCTTCAAAGGGCCGCCCTACAGCTGATCACTGTTAAAAGGCAGTTAAAAGGTGTTGGTAGACCGGTGCCTGCAAAAATAAATAAGTAGACCGGTACAGCTCTGCAAGCAGTTAAAAGCCTGGTAGACCAGTACCTCTGCTACCGTATTTTCTGGTGTATAAGACTACTTTTTAACACAGGAAAATCCTCTCAAAAGTCGGGGGTCGTCTTATATGCCGGGTATAAGCCTACCGACGCTCCGACTTCCCCAGCTGACCTCCAGTGATGGCGAGCCCCAGCTGTCTGGGGAAGTCGGAGTATCGGTAATATCCACCTGGATGCCTGGGACGGTGGGGGAAGCTCCCCGCAGCAACCAGCTGGGTCCAGCATTCAGTGGCATACAGCCTTGACGAGATCGGCACAGCTTCCTGAATCTGAGTTGCCAGCGCTGATCGATGACACTATGGGAGCGCTGACAACATTGAGGGGTAGACTTATACGGCGAGTATAGCCCAAACCCTATATTTTAATAGGAAAAGTAGAGGGTCGTCTTATACGCCCAGTCGTCTTATACGCCGGAAAATACGGTAAATCCTAAAGAATTGTCACATGACCAGCAAGCCACGCCCACAAAATAAGCCATGCCCATAGAACCGGTATTAAACAATTTTAGAACCCACCCCTGATCCAGATCCTCTTTATGCATCTGGGGAGGGCAAAAACAGCCTTCCCCACCTCCTCAGAGGCCTGAAACGGTCCATTTCCCAACTCCCGGTTGGACAGGAAGTGATGTTTTTTGCTGTCCCCAGCCTCCAGAGACTCCTAGAGAGACTCCAATTCTATTATTCTATATGTTCTAGTGGGGAATTTCTTGGATAGAGGCGATAAGATGCCATTTGAGTCTCTTCCTTTCTTTTGTCCAAATAAAACCAATTCATTTGATTTCGTGGGTCTATTACAGAGTTTTCTTTGCTCTGGGAGTTTTGTATTGCTGGCCCTGTTTTTTTAAACCACCTCTCTGTTTCTTGCTTCTAATTGTCACGTTGCTGATCACAAAAATCCCTGTCATAAGGGAGCTGTGCTAAGTGATGGGGCCTTGACATGACAAATTATGATGCTTGTAATATCCTGCTCCCCAGACGATTGCATTAAATCAAGGCAGTGAAATTTAATGTTGCAATTTGCTGCTCTCCTATCGGGTTGCAGTTGGGAGATGCCACAGCTTGCGACTCCGTCTGGAATGGAAAATCGCAAAGAGGTAGTCCTTAACGTATGATCACAATTGAGCCCACAATTTATGTTGTCATGCGAGACATTTGTTAAAGTGAGTTTTGGCCCGTTTTACGACCTTTCTTGCCACAGTTGTGAAGTGAGCCACTGCCATTGATAAGTGAGTAACCTGGGTTGTTAAGCGAATCGGGCTTCCCCCGTTGATTTTGCCTGTCGGAAGGTCACAAAAGAAAAAGATCACATGACTCTGGGATACTGCAAACGTCATGAATGTGAGTCGGAATTCAAGTGTCTGAATTTTGATCACGTGACCATGTTGTGGCCCGTACGTGGCCTGTACGGCTGGTGGCTGATTCGGACAGCGAGGAGGCTGGTGTGGTGCTGCGCCAGCAGCCTGTGCAGCTTGCACTTGAGCCAGACAATGAGGAGGCTGGAGAAGATGTGGTGCCAGAGGCGGGGATTCAGCCAGGGCCTTCCGAATCTCCAGAAGCTCCCATAAGTGAAGAGGATGAAGAGTAGGAGCCTCTTCTCGATGCACAGGTGCACAGAGCTGCCAAAAGGCAGGAGTGGCTCCTCAGGAGGAGGTCTCCTCAAGAGTAAGGCTTGGGGCTAATTGGCCACTCCCTTAGCCTATTTAAGGAGGAACGCCGACTGAAGCAATTTGCAGGGAACAACTTCGTTCACTCTCCTTCATGCCTCGATCTTAGTTCTTTGCAAATTGCTTCTGGGCTTTCTGCCAACCATAGTAAGATTAAGATTATTTATTCTTTGGATTCTTGTAGGCTGTTAAGAAAGTTAATTAACAGTCTGTCTTTGGAAAAAAAAAGTATTTAATTTAGTAAACTAAGGTTTGTACAGACTTTGTGTGCTGCATTCTTTGGGGTCTGTAGCTGGGGCAGAACAGACCATGGGTATGCTACTAAAGTCATCAGTGTGAAAAAATGGTCATAACTCATTTTTTAAAGTGACGTTATAACTTTGAATGGTCACTAAATGAGCTGTTGTAAGTGAAGGACTACCTGCACAGTAAAATACTGGACTATGGTAAGAGGGAGTCATTACTATAGATGGCATGCAATAGCCAGTAGCTTGAATTAGCGCCATCTATATATCTGTATTTTTATTTTTTAACATTTGGTTGTGCAAGATATATTACAAGCTGTATGCCCTTGATGTCACCGTGCACACATTACAACTTGGATATTCACATCTTTTTTACCTCATAGCAGCCAATGCAAGCATGTAACTCACATCACTTGGGGAATGCTGTCCTATTTTTAAAAAATAATTTATTGGGGTGGAATCGAGGTTTCGGGTAAAAAGCTATTGGAGCCAATAGAGGACATAAGCGCCCACACAACATAGTCATTCAAAAATAATTACTGAATGCTCTTATGTGGAGGCGGTTAAAAGTTCATTGGAGGTAAAATGGGAAGCAGCCAAAATTTTGGGGGGGGGGCATGAAAAGTTGGGGGCATCAGAGGTTGGAGGACATCAAAGTTGAGGTGGCATGTGTAACATGTAACAAAAGGCTTCTTCTTCTTCTTCTTCTTCTTCTCCTTCTCCTTCTCCTTCTCCTTCTCCTTCTCCTTCTCCTTCTCCTTCTCCTTCTCCTTCTCCTTCTCCTTCTTCTTCTTCTCCTTCTCCTCCTCCTCCTTTTCCCTCCTTCTTTCCCTCCTTTTCCCTCCTCCCTTCTCCTAATTCTCCTTCTTCTTCCTCCTCCTCCATCTCCTCCTCTTCTTCTAATTCTCCTTCTTCCTCTTCCATCGCCTCCTTCTCTTCTCCTTCTCCTTCTTTTCTTTTCTCCTCCACCTCCTCTTCCTCCTCTTCTTCCTCTTCTTCTTCCTCCTCCTCTTCCTCTTCTTCTTCCCCTCTCCCTCCTTTTCATCCTCCTCTTCCCCCTCTTCTTCCTCTTCCTCCTCCTATTCTTCTTCCCCTCCCACTCCTTTTCCTCCTCCTCCTCCTCCCTCTGCCCCTCCTCCCTCTCCTTGTCCTTCCTCCTTCCTTCCTCCTCCCTCTGCCTCCATTTCTACTGCAGACATTTCTTTTAAGAAAAGTTTGCGGAGCAATAAATGTTTTGATTCCATCAGGCTTTCACTTTGGAAACACTTGTCCCACATTGGACACATGCCTTATTTAAAATGGGAACACGTCTAACTCAGAGTCAGATTGGGAAAACAGATGTGAACTCTTGTTTATTCTTTTCCTGATTAGAACTTGTGAGAATCCACAGATTTCTTCCTGAGACAGAAAGAGCATGAGATTTTTTTTAAAAAATGGTGTCAGAAAACAAAACTCCTATCCAGCTACAGGGAATCGAAAACTTTTTTTTTTTTTTGACAGCCTTGAAGCTCTTGTTCATCTATATTTTGTGGGGCTGAATTAGCTTGTTGGATTTTGTTACCCAAGGAGTATTGACAGTTACACCATCTTCTGTGTTGGGAACAGCTGCCCACACTGATTTAGACTGATGGGTGAAAATTGCACTCGGCTCATTTTTCAGTTAAGAACTTATCAAATTTTGCAAATATCTTCACCAACAGGACGGAAAAAGTTCGATATTGAACAAACCTGAAGGTGAAAGAAGGCATCCGAAGAATTATCAGAAGGTCATACATATTTTTCTTTCTTTTAATGACCTTGTAATCCCTTGTATCAGGGTGGAATCAGGCTGACTGAATGGAGCTGAGCATTTACTGGCCGGCTGCCCTTCCTGACTCCTATGTGGAGTTCACAGAGCCTTGGATAGTACAGTGGTCTAAAGCACCCTGTTATTAACATCAGCTGCCTGCAATTATTGCAGGTTCGAATCTCACCAAGGCTCAAGGTTGACTCAGCCTTCCATCCTTTCTAAGGTAGGTAAATTGAGGACCCAGTTTGTGGGGGCAATAGGCTGACTTTGTATAAATATACAAAAGTATGAAGGCTATTGCTTAGCGCATTGTAAGCCGCTCTGAGTCTCTGGAGAAGGGCGGCATATAAATCAATTTTTTTAAAAAAATATTCCTCTTTGCACCCAGAGACATTGCTACCTAGGATCAAATTCACAGCTTCCTGATTGTGAGGCAATAAGCTCCATCTTTAGGCCATTATACGCTGCTCTATCAGAAGGTCATATATAAATTGGGAGAAAATTCTTAATTTGATTAAATGCTCCAATCTAGCTGATTAGCCCTCTCTTCTTGCCACCATATGCTACTTACATTTTGAAAACCTGAAAGATAAGCATCAAGTTGCTTTTACCATTACAATTTTGTTTTTTTAAAAAAAGTGGCCTAAGAAATGTGTCACAAAAGGTGATAACTACTTCACATTTGTAATAGATTTCCTAACACAGACTCCTGTTCCTTTTTAGCTATTCCTCCTCTTCTCTTTTTCCCTCCCTTCACCTCCTCAGACTCATGAAAATTAGAGGCAAAGACACAATAAATTAAAACGGTTGACAGTCTCAAAGCAGAGATGAAAACAACCGAAGGAAAGCAATCAAACAAACCAGGTTTACTGATTTATTTATGCTTGAGTTTGCGTGTTGCCTACTCCAAAGCTTCTAGGGGCTTAGAAACCACAATAAACATACCTCAAGCCAAAACACAGCGCATCATGGAATGAATGGGTGCCACTTCTTTCAATTCAGGAGCACCCTTTGTTTATTGGGAAAACGTAGTCCTAAGCACAGCCAATTAAGATCAAAATAACAGTTTAAAGCAGGGGTGTCAAGCTCAATGTCATTGAGGGGCGGCATCAGGGCTGTGGTTGACTTCAGGGGGGTGTGGCCGACTGGGTGGGTGTGGCCAACTTGACGGCATTCCCCAAACTGCTGGCATGTTTCCTCTTTGCACTGGGTAGACTGGGCCGAAGCTACGCTGGATGATCTTTCTTATTCACATTGAGTAGACCAGACCGAAGCTACACTGGATGATCTTTCGTCTTTGCACTGGGTAGACTGGGCTGAAGTCACACTGGCCCAATCTTTCCTCTTCGCATTGTGTAGACCAGGGGTCACCCACCTTTCGGATCTCAGGGTCTACTAAATTCATAATTTTAAATCCCGCGGACCACTAATATGATCTCCCTAATGACTGGCTGGGTGGGTGTGGCTAGGTGGTCATGTGACTGGGTGGGCGTGGCCAACTCCTCGCCTCCCTGCCCGGGCTCCTTAGGGCCCCAACAGGAAGCAGTTGTTGGAGCTAAGCAGCCACCACGAGAAAGAGTTGGCAAAACAGCTGGCTCAGTTCAAATTGGATCTGACCGAGAAGGAGGCCCAGCAGAAGCACCTCATCCTCATCGAGGACTACGAACACAGGCTTTCCAAGCAGAGGGAAGACCTGCGAGAGTGCAAGGCCAGGTACCGGCACCTGGAGACTCAGCAGGCTGAGATGGTCAGCCAGTTCCAGGCCATGATGCAGTCCCACTGGAACGAGGCCCTCCGGCTCTTCACTACCAGCGGCACTTCCCTCCAGCCTTCGCCCAAAGCCCCGCACCAGAAGACTGAAGCAGACCCCAAGTCGGAATTTCTGCCTCCCTCCGACCTACACAAAAAGATCCCAAAAGGGGAGACTCTCTGCAGCAACACAAGCGTTCATTGCACGTATCCGTCCAGGGGCCATAGTTTGAGGACCCCTGATTTAGGGCAATATTAAAAATGCAAATACTTTTTCTGCGGACCACCAAAATTTTCTCACGGATTACCAGTGGATTACCAGAGTTTAAATATCTGGTTGCCAATCAATATAATGATGAACGATGTAAAAGACTTAACATTGCAAATCGGAATCAAATTCTTTCCATCTTCCAGTTCATTACAGTACAGGCAATCCTCGATTTACAACAGTTCATTTAGTGACTGTTTGAAGTTACGACATCACTGAAAAAAAGCGACTTATGACCATTTTTCACACTTACAACTCTTGCAGCATTCCCCATGGTCGTGTGATCAGGATTTGGGATGCATGGTAACCAGTTCATATTTATGACGGTTGCAGTGTCCCTGGGATCGTGTGATCCCCTTTTGGGACCTTCTGAGAAGCAAGATCAACGGAGAAGCCAGATTCACTTAGCAGACGTGTTACCAACTTAACCACTGCGGCAAGAAAGCTTTATTGTGCTTTATCTCTTTGCTGCCATCTAGTGGTCCTCTGGAGGTTTGCAGGCCAGATCTGGTTATTCCAATTCTTTCTTTTTTAGATAAAAAAATACAAACCAGGGGTGAAATGCTTCTGGATCGGACTGGATCTCATGGTCCGGTAGCAATCTTGGCCGGTGGTTCGGCGATCCGGTAGCGATGGCGGATCAAAGCCCCGCTCACTTGCCTGGCTGTCATTACTTCCTGGTTTTAACCAGGAAGGAATGTGTTTTTTTATCTTCTGCGCATGTGCAGAAGGTTTTGCGCATGCACAGAAGGTCTGCGTGCACACCTGATGCACACAGCGCATGCACTTCTGAACCGGTAAGGAAGGTAAGTAGATTTCACCCCTAATACAAACTCTAAATGGCCCTTGATGAAAGGTACATCTCAATCAGCTGTGAAATATGTCAGGTTCTATCCCGCTCGCTGAATCAGTAACGCTGGCGGCAGGAGGCTCTGCTCATCCACTGGGACATCATTACGCCCCGTTTTTTACCCTCTGCACATGCGCGGAAGGGGTGTGCGCGCGCTCTGGCATGCTCCCGTTCCCGAACCGGTAGCAAAGGTAAGTGGATTTCACCCCTGATCTCAATGGGATCTGAAATATAAGCCATTCAATTAATCTCTGGTGGAAGTAGGACTTAACTTAGTTTTTCCACTACTATAATAGATGTCAACTGAGTGTACACATCCATAAGCCATGGTTTGTTTAACCACACTTCACTGACTAAGGCATATGACTCGGATTTGCAGATCGCACGAAAGCAGGCGCTCCACTTTCCAGGATCACAAATTGGATTTAGCTAAATCCAACCAAGTGTATTATACCTAAGTCAGAGATGAGTACCGAGCTACATTCTCCATTTATTAAGCAGCTGAAACTGTTGCACGCTGTTGCAGGCAGGAACTGTTGTATTGCATGTTGTGATGTTCAGAGAAAAATAATTACCCAAATGCTTACGTAGAATAGCTCAGAGGATAAGATGGACAACCTCATTCAGTCAAGGGACTTGTTCCCTGGCTTCCTGCCTTGTGTGGGCACTCCAGGGACCACAACTGGAGGTCTTATGCACCCCTTGCACTGCCCACCTTGCCTTAGATTCAAAAAGGTAAACATTATTGTGTCATTCCTCCATTTGACGGTTCTATTTCAGGACATTATTGCCCTTGAAGGCCTTCTGTGTGTTGAGCCTACATGTCTTCTGAAGAACTTTTCATTTTAAGAGAAGAAAATGTCAGGGTTCCAAGTAACACCCCTAACAAACAACACTCCGAGACTTGAGGTTCCTCAAAGTTCCATTTTATCAGAGATGTCATATTGGCACATCTGGGCAAACCCGAATCTGAAAGTTTCCAGGTTTTCCCCACCCAAAGGAAAGTCCAAGTCCCTGTCCAACACCCACAAGTCCATCACATGATCCAATCAAAGCACCATCCCAACTGGAGATGCCTCCCAATTACACCATTCCAGGTGCAGGGCAGAATGTCCTTGACTCTCTGTTTTCTGTTTTTGGATAGACTAGCAGGACACAAGAGGGCAATTTTGTCCCTGGAGCAGATTCAGGGAAGCCAACTTTTCTGCAAACTCTGAACAGCTGTTCTACAAGGGTGTGCCACATCCTCTTTGAGATGAACTTTGGGCAGGAAAGGACAAACCTTTCAAGTAGGCCCTGTCTGGTTGGGCCTCTTGTCTCCGTTTGCAGAGTCCTGGCTGTGGCTGTTGGTGCTTTCTTGTGTTGTTGGGAGGGATCTTGCTGTGGAGTTGGTCATTCCTGGGCCAGAAGCCAGTATCTGGCCAAGTTATGAATTAAAAATAAAATGAGTATTTATAGGTCTGCTACATCATATCCTTTTGATGTGAGCTATTTGTGTGGGATTCAACTTTTGGTAATCTGGACCAGCTCAACAAAGTATGGAGGTGGATGAAGTGCAGCCATTGGTAGGAGAAGGTCTTTGGTGATCCCTGAGCTTGGTTGTTTTCTTGCAAGACGTTTCATTACTCAAACTAGGTAACATCATCAGTGCATTTCACTAATGAGGTTAGCTACTTGAGTAACGAAACATCTGCAAGAAAACAACCAAGCTCAGACAACACCAAGGACTCTTCATTTCAACCCTGAGCTACAAATATCCTCCTTTTTTTGGAACCATCAGTATGGATTAAATTCACTTCTCCAGATGATCTACATCCATGATGGTGAACCTATGGCATGCCTGCCACAGTTGGCATGCAGAGTCCTCTTGGCGGGCATGAGAGCCATCACGCAACTCCGCTCTACTGCGCATGTGCGTGTGCACATCCTGCCGGGCAGCTGATTTTCAGGATGCTCAGGGGGCTGGGTGCATGCAGGAAATGTGTGTGCATGTGCGGGGGTCGCGCGCACATGCATGGGGGGGGGACGGGAGTGGGAATGCAAGGGTGGTGTGGCGTGCCCCTCCCAGAAGTCTCCACCCAGCCCGTTTTGGATGCGAGGTAAGTACAGGACCCGCTTGGAGGCTCTGGGAGGACAAAAAATGGGCCTCCCAGAGGACCTCCAGAGCCTGGGGGAGGCCATTTTCACCCTCCCAGAGGCTCAAGGAAAGCCTCCGGAGTCTGGGGAGGGCAAAAACACCACCCCCGCCATGGTGCAGGAGGCCGATTAGGCCATGCCTACCATGGTCATGCCCACCCAGCAACCGGGCAGAGAACCGGTTGCTAAAATTTTTAATGCGCGGGGGAGCATGGGGGTCATGTGCACATGTGCAGGGGTTGTGAGTGCATGTGCGGGGCTCGTGCATTGCATTATGGGTGCCGGCACACGTTAGCCATCACTAATTTACATTCTCGGCAAACATAACACACATGTCCAAATGCAGAGGTCGCACATCACAACAGTTAACCAGATTTTGCTCATTCAGCCACAGGGACCAGGTTCATACGATGCCCTAAACCAGCAGTGGGGCAACCTGCAGCTCTCGCACCACACCCAGTTCCTTGCTTTAATTGAGTCCAAAAATTGTTCTAAAATTCGGTGACAGCAGGAGCAAACCTGCTGCTCCAAAGTTGCCTTCTGCTTCTTCTCTGAGCCCCATGATGATTTGAAACTACCACGGTAGTAATGCCATGGCCTAAATCCAAGGCATAATACCTCCCATTGCAGCTGAAGAGCACCATCTAAAGAAGGTACAAGGAGTGGTGCGGTGACGTACAGGTGGCGCTCTTGCCTCACAATCAGGATCCTAGGTAGAGACAGATATTTCTCTTTCTGGTCACACTGAGAATATATCTGCTGAAAAAAACTCTGCATTGGTGACAGGAAGGGCATCCGGCCAGTAAACACTCAGCTCCATTCAGTTGCCCAGACTCCACCTTGCAAGGGATTATGGGGTCATTAAAAGAGGATGATCTAAAGAAGGTACAAGTACTCCTTGTCCTACGATGGTTTGCTTAGCAGAGGTTCAAATTTACAACAGACCCCCTAATAAGGGAATTATGACCCAAATTCAATGTTCTAACATCTGTCCTCACAGTCACATGACTTCATTCTGGGCACTTGGCAACTAGCCAACATTATGGTCATTGGCAGCATCCTTCGCACACATGGCCACAATTTACGACATTTTTCCCCCAGAAACTGGTCCATAACTTCTGATTTCTGGTTAAATAGATTCCATAGTGAACAATGGATTTTTTGACACTGCCTTTGCTTAGTGATTGCTGCAAAAAAAAAAAAAGTTGTAAAATTGGACATGGGTCATGTGATGCTCTGCTTTATGACAAGTCGCGACTTACAATCAAAATTATGGGCTCAAGGAGGGTCATAAGTCGAGGACTACCTGTACATAAGCTGTGATCTTATTGAACCCAGAGTTGATCCTTCTTTGGGTCAGCACCACAGGTGGGTTTCAGCAGGTTCTGACCAGTTCTGGTGAACTGGTAGCAGAAATTTTGAGTTGTTCAGAGAACCGGTAGTAAAAATTCTGACTGGCCCCGCCCCCATCTATTCTCTGCCTCCCAAGTCCCAGCAGTTCGGGAGGAAATAGAGATTTTACAGTATCCTTCCCCCGCCACGCCCACCAAGCTACGCCCTCAGAACCAGTAATAAAAATTCTGACTGGCCCCGCCCCCATCTATTCTCTGCCTCCCGAGTCCCAGCTGATCGGGAGGAAATGGGGATTTTGCAGTAACCTTCCCCTGAAGTGGGGTGGGAATGGAGATTTTACAGTATCCTTCCCCTGCCACACCCACCAAGCCACACCCACAGAACCGGTAATAAGATTTTTTGAAACCCATCACTGGTCAGTGCCCGCCCGACGGGACAGCCTCAGTCTGAAAATGATGGGCAGTTTAGAAAGAGGAAATATAAATAAAACAAATACATAAAATGAAGGGACTCCAATCCTATTAGCTTTTTATGCAGCATTCAAAGTCTCGTGGACTTTGGGCTAGATGATTAGGCGAGCTCTGATGATAATCTTGGTTAATGTTGCTTGGAATGAATTGGGTTGTCTTTGAGTCCTTCGGCATTAAGGCTGTTGTTAAATTGCTGTAGCTTTTAACCCGTGTACACCTCCCGGAATTGCTTTTATGGGAAGGGCAGCCACATAAATTGTTTAAATGAATAAAAACAGAAATATATATATATTTTTAGAGCGGTAACTTGGCTGATCCTTATTCGGAAAGGCAATGCAGAATCTTATACCTTTCAGGAAGCTTTCCACCTTGTGATGCTTTTAAAAGATCATATAAGCCACTTCCTAATCCGATAATACTGGCTTCAATGCAGTTAGTATTGGGAAGACCCATTGAGGTTCTTATCTAGCCATTAAGGTGTCTTAATCTATCTCCTGGGATTGCTCTGAAGATATCAATTGAATAGAATCAGGTATATGGCCCTGTTTCAATTGTTTATTGACAAATTCTTGTTCAGACTGAAGTTGCTCACTCTTGCTGAAACTTCGACTTGAAAGCTTATTGAGTAGATGGAGACAGACCTATTTTCTGGGCAGGGGAACACTCCAAAGAGAAAGTGTGCTCCAATACATAAAAGGGGCTGTGCTCTGATTGTTACTCCATGTAATCTCTTAAGTGAGAAGAGATTAGGAACATAGGATCTAGGGCAAAGGTGAAATGCTACCGGTTCGGGCGAACTGGTAGTAAAAAAATTATACTGGTTCGGACGAATCGGTATTTCCGACGATCAGCTGTGCCGCGCGATTTATATTCGCTAGAAAGCAGGAAATCCTGCTTTCTGTTGTGACCCAGGCCAAAGTAGGGAGTAATCGATACAAACAGTTACAAAACAAACAGACTTTATTAGAACAGCTGAGAATTAACTCATTCTCATTGTAGTCCAATCTAAATTACAACGAAGTCTTCATAACACAAATTCTTCAGTCTAATCACCAACCTTGGTATAATTAAGCAAACTGCCAAACACTTCTCTGGCAAAAGTTCAAAAGCAGAAGATGCCGACAAGAGATAAGTGTAGCAATACTATCAATGTTGTTTTCCGGCAAAGAGCCCAAGAGCCATTGCTGTTTTTTTAAGCCTTATGGGAGGGGCCAATCATCTCTTGACCCTACTCCCGAATCGTCCTCTCTGCTTTAGCTTCTCCTGCCCTCTGGCAGCTCTTCTCATGCGTGCACTAGGAACAGGCTCCTCCTGTCCCTCTGCCTCTCTACTGTCAGCCTCTGGAGGCTCCGGAGTCCGCACATCACTCCCCGATGGCCCTGGCCCCATCTCTGCCTCCGACGCAGAGCTCTCATCTGGGCCTTCCCCAGCCTCCAGGACTGGCCCATGTTCTTCCTCAGCCTCATTGCTGTCTGACTCTGCTGCCAGCTCCACAGGCTGCTGGCGAACCACAAAACTTTCTAGTGAATCTAAATCATGCGGCACAGCTGTTCCTCCCCCTCGCTGTTCTACTTACCATCTTAAGCCTTCTTTTTCAGTGCTGCGCGGTAGCGCCTCTGGAGGCCCTCTGGAGGTTCCCGGCCTTCCTGAATTTCCAGTAGGCCCATTTTTCACCCTCCCCAAGCCTCCGCACGTGCCCTGCACTTACCTGCATCCAAAACAGGCCACGTGGGGACTCCAGGGAGGGGAGGGGTGCAGTGGTGGGTCGCCCCTGGTTCGGATCGGTTTGCAAGAACCAATAGTAAAACTGGCAGGAGGCTTTGCCCACTGACCGAGACGTCATTAGGAAGCTTCTGCACATGTGCAGAAGAGCGTGTGAGGCCCCATTGCGAACCGGTAGTAAAGGTAAGTAGAATCCACCCCATCAGGGGTGGGAGGGGCCAGCCAGGAGTGGGATTTGAGGGTTCTCCAAACTGCACAGAATCTTAGCTAGAGGTTCTCCCAAACACCCGCGAACCCCCAGCAGCCCACCCCTGCTTTGAGGGCTACATGCAAATCCATGTAAATAAAAGCTAGTCATAGGTAGCACCAGATTAGGAAGTCTTTATGACTTTTCTCTTTTCATTCTGCTATCTCATTTCTTGTTCTCTTTCATTCAATATAACTCCCAATATAACTATACTGGTCTCCCAAGGAAAGCGAGGCAAATCTTCGCAGTAGTCTAAGCTTGTAGAGGGCTTTTGAAATAGGCTGAAGACTGCATTTATCCCAAAAGCTATGAGTCGCCAACCCCTGGTTTAAGCCACCTAACCTCTGATGGAGCCTTGTTCTAAAGCTCTGATGGAGCCTTAGAAGAGTGAGGAAAATCCTCAGGGACGACTCACACCCTGGTCAGCCCTTCTTTATTCTCCTACCATCGGGAAGGCGATATAGAAGCCTAGGCAGCCACACAAACAGGCTGAAGAAGAGTTTTTATTCATGGGCTGTCAGACTCCTGAATGAAAAATAACTCTACAACAACATAGTATGATTGACTTGCGGAGCCGGTGCGACGTGCAATAATTTCACATGGTACAGTAGGATTGGGTCTTTGATAGCAGGATTCACCGTGATGGGGAGTTTTTGTCTTTCACTTTGTGAGTTGTATTGTGTGTGTGTGTGTGTGTGTGGGGGTTACACGAAGGGAGGCTCAGCCAATCTCATAGTACACATGTTGTACTCTGACAATAAAGGTTTGGGGAAATAACCCTGAAAATGGTTAGAAGAGTCCAACGTTGGTCTTTTTCTCATATGTTCTACAAAGCAAGTGGACTGAAATATCTGTATTCTGAGCTTTGACTCTGGGCTCATTTCCCTCTAAAATTTGACCTTTTCATGGAAGAGCTAAAAGAATCAGTAGTAGTATCTATCTATCTATCTATCTATCTATCTATCTATCTATCTATCTATCATCTATCTATCATCTATCTATCTATCTGTCAAGAACATATTTGGTAATAAGGATAAGCATGGATTGGATACATAAAATAGATGCAAATAAAAGAAAACATTAGGACAGGAACGGTAGGCACGCTGGTGCACTTATGCACGCCCCTTATAGACCTCTTAGGAATGGGGGTGAGGTCAACAGTAGACAGTCTTAGGTTAAAATTTTGGGTGTTTGGGGATGAAACCACAGAGATAGTGCATTCCAGGCATTGACCATTCTGTTGCTGAAGTCGTATTTTCTGCAATCAAGTTTGGTGTGTATTGTTGTGGTTGAAGCTGAAGTAGTCATTGACAGGTAGGACATTGTAGCAGATAATTTTATGAGCTATGCTTAAGTCATACCGAAGGTGGCGTAGTTCTAAGTTTTCTAAGCCCAGAATTTCAAGTCTGGTGACATAAGGTATTTTGTTGCAAGCAGAGAATGTACGATATTCCATCTTCCTAGGTTGGGGAACCTAATCAATTATCTTTGGTGCTTGGACATCCATTGAAACAGCCACCCTCTGAGATTTGAGGATTAATAGGAGTAGACATAACAATAACTAAGTTATAACATAACATAACTTATGTCTGCAGTCATAACATAAGTCTAAGACTGAAAATTAGGCTTGTTGGATGTTACATCTTTTCTATCATGCTCTCCGGAGTGGAGAGTTGGTCTCTGACAGAAAGCCACTTGAAGAGACTACAAGCATTGAAATGTGGTTTTACAGATGGCTGTTACGTATAAGATGGGTTAACAAAATCACAAATGAGGAGGTGATAAGCCATCTGGGAAAGCCAAGGGAAATCATCAAAGCCATTACAAAAGCGAAAGTTAGAATATTTTGGACATGTGATGCGACACCCAGAAAAATACGGCATCGTTCACTTAATCCTCCAGGGAAAGACTGAAGGCAAGATTGAAGATTGAGGTCCAGGCAGAAGAGGAACATCAAAACCTTAAGGGACTGGTTTGGACAAAACTCAGCAGCACTTTTTCATGCGGCTGTTGACAAAAATAGGATTGCCAACATGATCGCCAACGTCTGATGACGGATATGGCATAAGAAGAAGAAGAAGACATAGCAATAGGTCATCCTGTATTTTTCCCACATTGCAGCAAATGGAGTTATCCTAGATCAGCCTCACCCAAAGCTGAGAACCTCCAGTTCTGTTGGACTATGGAAACTGGGAACTGTGGACGTTGTAGTCTATCACATTTGAAGCTGTGAAGTTGGGAAAGCTGCCCTAGATAACAAACTCAGCTGAACGCTGCAATATTTTAGGGACACAAGGACCTCTTAAAAAGTCACCCTGTTGACCTTGGATAAAAATAGCAATACCCACAGCAATAGCATAACCTAATTTGAAGAGGACTTTTGCAGTATGGATATCTTGGAAAAAATCTATCTGTCAAAGAAAATGTTCAGGCTTTGTGCAATCGTGGCTAGCCAGCTGACTTCCTAAAACAGATCTTTCGATTTATGTAAACTAATGGTGGGAATCCCGCTGGCAGCATCATCTGATCAATCTGTCTTTATGTGTGAACTGTGGTTGGGAATGTACATCATGGCGGGATCTTGTGGTGTCTGTACACAGAATAATTTAAAAAAAAAACCAAGATAGCACTTAGACTTATATATCACTTCTCAGAGCTTTACAGCCCTCTCTAAGTCAAGCTATTCTCCAAAGCACCTGAAGGCAAGACAAGAACCAACGGATGGAAACGAATCAAGATGAGAAGCAACCTAGAATTAAGGAGAAATTTCCTGATAGTTAGAACAATTAATCAGTGGAACAATTTGCCTCCAGAAGTTATGCTCCATAACTGGAGTTATGCTCCAGTTGAATGCTCCAACACTGGAAGTTTTAAAGAAGTTATTGGTATAGGGTTTCCTGCCTGAGCAGGGGGTTGGAGTAGAAGAACTCCAAGGTTCCTTCCAACTCTGCTATTCTGTTCTGTTCTAAGTGGTTTACAGAGTCAGCATATTGCTCCTCTCAATCTGCGTCATTTTACCAACCTTGAAAAGATGGAAGGTTGAGTCAACCTTGAACTGTTCCCCAGGTCATGTGATCATCCTTTCCCACCTTATGACAAGCAAATTGTTTTATTTAATTCAATATTGAGGCTGCCAAAACTCTGAGTGATGTACAATTAAAAGACCACAAAAGTGGGGTACCACCGACCAGAAGACCAACCTTGTAACACAAATAATCCAGAAAACACAAAAGAAAACCAAACCAAAACAGAGGAATGGACTAACTAACATATCCCAAGGTCTGTGAGAAAAAGCTAGTTTTTAACAGTTTGCAAAAAATCATAAGGTAGGAATAATATGGATTTGACAGAGGTGAAATCCAGCAGGTTCTGACAGGTTCTGGAGAACCAGTAGTGGAAATTTTGAGCAGTTCGGAGAACCAGCAAATACCACTATGGCTGGCCCCAGAGTAGGGTGGGAATGGAGATTTTGCAATATCCTTTCCCCTGGAGTGGGGAGGGAATGGGCATTTTGCACTATCCTTCCCCTGCTACGCCCACCAAGCCATGCCCACAGAACCGATAAAAAAAAAATTGGATTTCACTACTGGGATTTGAGGATGTCATTCCAGAGGACAGGAATTATGAATGAGAAGATACACTTCCTGTATCTTCATTTAGTTGACGGGACCCAGATGATGCCCATTCTAGCAGACCTCACTGGTTTTACTGCTTTTGAAGCAACCAATTCTTGGCTGAATTATTGAATACGAAAAGTAAATTATAATGGTTTTCAAGTAAATTTAGCTTTTGCTTTTGTATGATAGATGACACTAAAGGAAGGACAGAGGAAAAAGTTTACTTTGGTATGTTTGGAATACGGCAAGACATGAATGTCCTGTTTAAACAGCTCAATTACATTTTGGCATCTTTCACGTTCTTTCTTTTTTTAAACAAAAGACACCACGTGTGTAATTCTTGTTACATGATGATGTAAAATATACAGTATCATTTCAGGAAATATGAAACATCTGCCAAAATGTCTAACTTCTTCCACCTATGCAAAGAGAAAAAAAAAACCCTGACTTTTGTTTTTCATTTTTCTTATTGTTATCTGGAGTTAGGAATAGAATAGAATAAAATAACAAAGTTGGAAGAGACCTTGGAGGTCTTCTAGTCCAACCTCCCTGCTTAGGCAGGAAACCCTACACCACTTCAGACAAATGGTTATCTAACATCTTAAAAACTTCCAGTGTTGGAGCATTCACAACTTCTGGAGGCAAGTTGTTCCACTGATTAATTGTCCCAACTGTCAGGAAATTTCTCCTTAGTTCTAAGTTGCTTCTCTCCCTGATTAGTTTCCACCCATTGCTTCTTGTCTTGCCCTCGGGTGCTTTGGAGAATAGCTTGACTCCCTCTTCTTTGGGGCAACCCCTGAGATATTGGAACACTGCTATCCTGACACCCCTAATTCTTCTTTTCATTAAACTAGACATACCCAATTCCTGCAACCGTTCTTCATGTTTTAGCCTCCAGTCCCCTAATCATCTTTGTTGCTCTTCTCTGCTCTTTCTAGAGTCTCCACATCTTTTTTACATCATGGCAACCAAAACTGGGTGCAGTATTCCAAGTGTGGCCTTACCAAGGCATTATAAAGTGGCATTAACACCTCATAATTAAATTATTAAGGAATAATTAAGCAGGAAGAATTTCTACTGATTCTTTCACACCTTGGCTTGCTTGAATTTCTCAGCTGTTTGAAGGAAAAAAACCACATTGTGAGTTTGCCAAACATATCCTTGTGAAGCATAAGTTCATTTAGTGACCATTTGAATTTACAACAGGATCGAAAAAAGTGACTTATGACTGTTTTCCACTTAAGACCGTCGTAGTGTCCCTATGGTCATGTGATCAAAACTCAGCCGCTTGGCAACTGATTCATATTTATGATGGTTGTAGTGTCCCGGCATCACGTGATCCCCTTTTGCGACCTTCTGACAAGCAAAGTCAACGGGGAAACCAGATTCGCTTAAGAACCATGCGACTAACTTAACAACTGCAGTGACTCACTTAACAATTCTGGCAAGAAAGGTGGTAAAATGCGGAAGCAAGCATTTTCAAAGTTCTATTTACTAGAATAGAACTTGCTGCATGAATACTGGCTGCATGATCATAGATAATTGTCTTCGGACAACGCTGGCTCCCTTGGCCAAGAAATGGGGATGAGCATCGTGCCCTAGATGTCAGCGTTCCAGAAAAAAACCCAACTCTAAGTAAAAACTCTGAAGCAAGCATTTTTCAAAGTTCTATTTACTAGAATAGGTAAACTGGCACATCTGGGAAAATCCAAACCTGAGAGATTCGGGTTTTCCCTCAGTAAATCAAAACCCCCAAAACCATCCCCTCACTCCTCAGTCGATCACATGCTCCAATCAACCACCGTCCCATCTCAAGCCATCACTCCGACCACTCCTTCTCCAGATGCAGGATCACCCTGACCTTGACCGACAGGAAGAATGCTATTATGTCTATAGGCAACCCCTCTACTAAATCCCTCCCTCCTACTTTCCCACACACGAGAAGGTGGCAGCATGGAAGCTTCCGGCCTAATATGGCTTCCAAAGCTGACACACTGCACACCAGAACAACTAGACCCAAGAACAGTTTTTTCCCAAATGCCATCACTCTGCTAAACAAATAATTCCCTCAACACTGTCAAACTATTCAGTAAGTCTGCATTACTATTAATCTTCTCATCTTCTCATCGTTCTCATCACTCATCTCCTCCCACTTATGACTGTAACCTTGTTGCTGATATCCTTACGATTTATATTGATATTGTTTCCTGATTGCTTTTTTGTATCCAATGACTATCATTAAGTGTTGTACCTTATGATTCTTGACGAACGTATCTTTTCTTTTTATGTACTCTGAGAGCTTATGCACCAAAGACAAATTCCTTGTGTGTCCAATCACACTTGGCCAATAAAAAATTCTATTCTATTCTATTCTATTCTATTCTATTCTATTCTATTCTAT
>WNWU01000024.1:8798999-8813397 GCA_012654045.1 Ptyas mucosa
CTATTCTATTCTATTCTATTCTATTCTATTCTATTCTATTCTATTCTGTTACTATCTCCTTCTCCTTCCTAGCATATTCCCGCAGGTGCAGGGTCCACTTTTCAGATCCTTGAACGCCACTTTGCATGGTCAGCTGTGTCTCCAGGGCACAGGCCCGCGGCTTGCTTATCTTTGCTGATGGTGTCTTGCTATCTCTGTTTTGGGCGCCCGTGAGGTCGCTGGCCATTGACTTCTAGTTGGTAGGCAGTCTTGGCCACGGCGGAAGGTGCTGCTCTCTGGACATGTCCATACCAGCAGAGCCAACCTTTTCTCATCTTCTCTAGGAAGGTTCTCCTCCTTCCTCTCTGACCATATGCAGTTTGTGTTGGCAGGGGGGCAGAGGTCGACCTCGAGGTGCCTTGTATGTGGGGTGCCACAAGGGTCAGTCGTCTCGCCCCTTTTGTTCAACATTTATGTGAAACCGCTGGGCGAGATCATCCGTGGTTTCGGGGTGAGGTTCCATCAGTATGTTGATGATACTCAGCTGTACATTTCCACCCTGAACCACCCCAATGATGCCCTTGACGTGATGTCCCAGTGCCTGGAGGCGGTGCGGATCTGGATGGAGAGAAACAAGCTCAAGCTCAACCCTTCCAAGACTGAGTGGCTGTGGCTTCCAGCATCCCGGTATAGTCAGCTGGCTCCATCGCTGACTATTGGGGGTGAGAGCTTGGCCGCCACAGAGAGGGCTCGCAACTTGAGCGTTCTCCTGGATGCACGGCTGTCTTTGGAAGATCATATGACAGCCGTGGCCAGGGGAGCTTTCTATTGGCTTCACCTGATGCACCAGTTGCGTCCCTTTCTGGACCGGGATACCCTGCCCATGGTCACTCATGCCCTCGTCATGTCCCGTCTGGATATTACTGCAACGCTCCCTACATGGGGCTCCCCTTGAAGAGCACTCGGAGGCTCCAATTGGTCCAGAATGCGGCCGCGCGGGTAGTTATGGGTGCGAATCGGCACGCCGACATAACACCCCTCCTGCGCAAGCTGCACTGGCTTCCGGTGGTCTTCTGGGTGCGATTCAAGGTGTTGGTCACCACCTTTAAAGCGCTCCATGGCTTAGGACCGGGGTATACACGAGACCTCCTTCTGCCATCAACAACTTCCCACTGGCCAATATGCTCCCACAGAGAAGGGCTCCTCAGGGTGCCGTCGACCAAACAATGCCGACTGGCGACACCCAGGGGGAGAGCCTTCTCTGTGGGGGCACCAGCCCTCTGGAATGAGCTGCCCCTAGAGCTCCGTCTTAGCCCCGACCTGCGTTCTTTTCGCCGCGCCCTTAAGACCCTCCTCCAGTTCCAGCAAGCCGGACTGGCCTAATATGATTTTTATCATGGGTATATGTATGTTTTAAATTTGTGGGCCAATTTTATATATTGATTTTAATTTGGTTTTAAATTTTATAAATCTATGTGTTTTAATATGGCTGTACACCGCCCTGAGTCCTTCGGGAGAAGGGCGGTATAGAAATCTAATAAACTTAAACTTAAACTCTATAATTGGTGCCACATCAAAATGTTGTCGAATGATGTTATTTGTGATGTGGTGAAGAAGGGAGATGCCTGATAAACCAATGCAGCCTTCACATTTCCATGGCATGGAGAGAGCTTTCGGTCCCTGTTGTTGCTGCCCGGCATTCAGTGCCACACAGTGCAACAGGGCAGATGGTGGTCTTGTAAATCTTAGATTTAAGACGGGTTGGCATTTGTCTGTCACATAACACACCGGTGAGTTCTCACCAACGCATCCAGGCTGCATTCACCCTTGCTCACACCTCGCCATCGATGCCTGTTACTATAGCTATTTCAATCAAAGTAGTCTTCACCTAATGGCATTGGCTTGAAAGGGCTGACACCAATATAATAAGATTCTAGAACAGTCTTCCCTCAACTGATGTTCAAGGTATGTTGGACTTCAGCTCCTTGAAATCCCAGTTAGCATGACCAAAGTCATTCTTTTGACTATGCTGGTTAGGAATTCTGGGAATTGAGGTCCAATACAACTTGGTCTAAACATATTACCTACTTCTAACCCAGCTATTTCCTTGGACAGGAAAGGTTGACTAACAAACAAGGACTGGAGTGCATAACACCAGACATGTCACTAGAAGGAAAAAAAAAATCACAGAACTGCATCTCGCTTATTTTGGCCATGTCATGCAGGGGGGTTCACTGGAGAAAACAGTTACATTTGGAAGAGTTAGCAGTGAAAGGAAACCGGGCTGTCAAAGAACATGGTGGCTGGATACCATCAAAGCTGACACCAAAGCATAGAACAACTCAAAGAAGTAATGCAAGATCAGAACATGTAGAGACACTTCAGAGATGGGTTTCAGCAGGTTCTGACCAGTTCTGGAGAACCGGTAGCAGAAATTTTGAGTAGTTCGGAGAACCGGTAGTAAAAATTCTGACAGGCCCTGCCCCCATCTATTCTCTGCCTCCTGAGTCCCAGCTGATTGGGAGGAAATGGGGATTTTGCAGTATCCTTCCCCTGGATTGGGGAGGGAATGGAGATTTTACAGTATTATTCCCCTGGAGTGGGGTGGGAATGGAGATTTTACAGTATCCTTCCCATGCCACGCCCACCAAGCCAGGCCCACCAAGCCATGTCACACCCACCAAGCCAGACCCACAGAACCGGTAATAAAGATTTTTGAAACCCACCACTAAGGCACTTGGCTCATAGAATCGCTAAGAGTCAAGACACGATTGAATGGCTATCATCATCATCATCATCATCATCATCATCGATCAAGCTATTGAAATCTGGTAACAGTTCTGGAAACATTCTAATGGGATACCATGCCAAAAATGTCCCCCCAACCTTGACACAGATTGCCACAGCAAAGATCCACCAAAGGGAAGTTTCAATGTTTTTATTCAAAGCAGCTCTCACAATGTATAAATACTGCATATTAACACACATGAAAAATACAACTTCTAAGGCACCCAGAAAAATGTGTTCATACACTAGTTTACAGGACCATGGACAAATAAATTGTGTACATTTTGATCTACACAGTCACGATATCAGATATATCAGAAGATATGCATCCCTCAGTACTGAACTAATTTCTGAAATATTTACAACACTGTGGTTAAGGGGTGCCCCATACCCTCATATTGGTCATACTGTGCAGTCTTCACAAATATTGGAAACATGACATTTAGACAACAAAATAACTTATGGGCAGTATCTGAAAAAATCTATATTTTAATTCTTTTCTCTCTGTCTCTGTCTCTGTCTCTCTCTCTTTTTTTGGTTACCTGCTTTATCTTTATTTAGTTTGGTAATAAGCCTTACCAATAGACACCTCCTTACTTATAACTATTTTTCATTTTCCTTTTTTTTTTTCAGCAGATAGACTTACTCCGGCTACTTTGCCCCTTTTTCTTTCTCTATGAAAGAAATGAAAGATGATACAAAATGCAAGTTGAAGGGGACGTGACAACCAAAGGCATGATCGGAAAAAATGGAATTCTTTGGTCCTTATTGTTTTTAATGGAAGCTTGATATTTACATGCAATATATATTATTGTCTAGAAGCCAAAAATCCTGTTTGAAAATGCGAGTGGAACTACATGAAGGACTTTCCTTGTGTATAGCTTGAAGTAGTGACAAAGATGTTAAGAACGGCTTCAAAACATAATTGTGAATAGGGTAAATAGAGATACATCCATCTACGATGGGGAGCATTTCAATGCACAATTCAGATTGTCTCTACATCTCTTATGTAAACTTTAGGGTCTCCCAATGAGAGTTGGCTTCAACCAGGTTTGACTTAGACAGATCAAGCCACCCAAAGAACCTGAGTGTGATTAAGGTTGCTTAAATTAGAGTTGGTCAGATTAGACCCATGGGCTAGAGGCTGCCATCCCTGACTACAGAACAAAGCCCATGCTAAAGAGCCTAGCTATGTCTGAAACGAACACATGTACACACAACCAGAACAAACCCGTATTCTCCATTTCACTAGAAAAACATCACGACCCTGCATTCTACATTTGTCAACTGTCGGAATGCAGCTGTTGGAGGCCAGGGGTTTTCTTAAAAGTTGATCAAAAGAATGGGGGTGAAATCCATTGAACATGGTTTCCTTCCCTCAAACCACCACTCTTCAAGTCTTCTACAGGCTGGTCCAAGTCAGAACTCCAATGTAGAGAAATTATGCTTGGAAAGAGTTTTGGGTGTTGGGAAAGTTTCAGTATGAATTGTCCCCATTTGCGTCATGTCTGCAAGGCAGGATCAGATGTTCTAACCTCGCCTTCTGCAACCCCGTGTCCTCCAGATGTGTTGGGCCTACAACTCCTGGAATAGGCAGATTATAAAAGGATGCTATAATCCTGGCTATTCTACCACCCCAGAGAGTTGACTCTTCATTTTCCTTATGAAGTTCACAATCTTTGTTTCAAACTAGTGGTAAGGCTTATTCACAAATGCAGCAAATCTACAAATTCATTTATTTCAAGGCTGGAAGAAAGGAAGGGAGGAAACCAAAAAACCTGCCTGCATATATTTATAACAGTAAAACAGTGTGTTTTTTTAAGTGAAAAAAACAATTGGCATCAACCCCAGAATACTAGAGAATTAAAGGAAGAGTTAACCATCGTGTAAAAAGATTGCCTAGAACGCTTACCCTAATCTACCACAGAAATATAAAAAGTTTATGTATATATATATATATATATATAATTTGAAAATATATACTGTATTAAAATCAGCAAGCTTATTCATTGAAACAGAAGGGCACCCAACTAACACACATTTTATGTACAGATACACACACACACACACACACACATGTATATGTATATGTATATACACACATACATACACACTCATACATACATACATATGCACACACATGCAAGACAAACAGAAAAAAATTGAATTGCTTACTTTTCCATATCTACAAATGCAAAAACTGGGGAATCTTTTAAAGATTTGTACAAAACCATTTACATGAAATCATATGACATACTTAACAGCAAAGTTTGCATTTTATTAAATACTGTGGATATTAATCAAGATATTCAACCCAGTATATACAGCACACCTTTATCGCTAAATACTCAAGTGATGCTGGAAATATAAAACCAGATGAGGAAGATTTTTTTAAAAAAAAAACAATTACTGACCATAAAGTTAAAAAAACCCTGAAATTAGAATAATCATACTGACGGGTTTTTTTTTCAAAAGTAAGATTTAGAATTTGATTTTTTTTTATGAAGCAATTATATTTGGCCTGTGTCAGCTACTGAAATGTAAAAATAAGAATATGTTGAAAAAGCAGTAGAAAAAAAATTACCGTTTCAAAATCAGGTTTACTTGGAAATCCAGAAGTTTTGAATCCCAAGAATTCTTCCCATTCAAAGGAAGTTTCAGTGTGGGAACATTTTCCTGCTAGTTCATTAACTCTTCATTTCTGGAACAGGAACTGGAGTTCATTTTGAAAAATATCATTTCAATAAATGAACGCTTTCCCACATATTTTTCCTCCCATGGTTTTCATTTGCTTGGTATTATATACCTCTAGGATTTTATCCCTGAGTCCAGAACAGCTGGACTCCAGAAGCAAAAGGTTTATGAATTAATTGAGATTCTTTGCCATCCATAGCAAAGAATAAGAGAAGCATTTCCCCTTCCCTGAAAATCCTGGTTTATATGTTCAATGCATTCTGGTAAGAACATGGTTTGATACTTAAAGCCAGAGTGTGCACTTATTTGTAAGAATTTTGCAGAGATTTCCTGCCAAGAGGAACGTTTGCTATATAAATGCATTTTTTTAAAAAAAAAATTCAACAAAGGAAGTCCTCTCCCATCTCCAGGAATTCAATATCACATCAACAGCATTGATAATGTTACCTGGTTGGGTCATGAAATACCTACAAAAAACCCAACAACAACCAAACTCAGAGAGCACCAAGGACTCTACAGTTCAACCCTGAGCTACAAATATTCTCTTCCCTCGAATTCAATATCTCATTTGGAAGCTCTAACAAAGGGGTGTCAAACTCAAGAACCGGGGGCTGGATCTGGCCCGCAGGGTGCTTAGATCTGGCCCGTGGGGCCACCCTGAAAACAGCGAAAGGTTGGCCTGCGGTGCCTCTGCCAGCAAAAACAAAGCTAAGGGCTGTGTGCAGCTCTCCTGAGCTCCGTTTTTCCTGGCAGAGGTTTGCAGGAGGCCGTCGCAGCTGAAAACGGAGCTCAGGAGTCCGTTTCCACTGGCAGAATACTCGGGCCGCCACAAGCACCCCTGACACGAGTGATGTCGAGCTGACCACGCTCACCATGGCCACGCCCCCTGCCCTCACACCGAGATCAAACACAACCGTGATGCGGCCCTCAATGAAATAGAGTTTGACACCCCTGCTCTAACACCTAATAAGAATTTGAACTTAAACGGAAACGATGACAGACAATAAACAAAAGAAAAACGGAAGAAAAATGAAAAACAACCAAAACGTTTAAGAAAATTCATGGAAGTCAAGAATTCGTGAAATGGAATTAAGCCTAGAGATATTTAACTCTCGTTTCCCTTTTTTTTTTTCCCTCTGCAATTTTTGTAGCTGGAAAATGGGAGGCCGTCTCATAAAGCAGCCTATTCATGTCACTGTTCTCCTTTTAATGCACCTTGGTCGGGCCAGGCCGACTTAAAAAGCAAACAGTCCTTCCATTACTTCTCAAGGGGATTTCACAGGCAGTATGAGGTGTTAAATCGATGCAATTACAGAAAAATCTCTGCAGGGCTTCCAGGAAGTATTGGGGTCAGATGCTAAGAGCGAAGGAGCACAGAATGAGCCAAAGGAAAAGCTCTGCCTTTCTGCATTTTTCTAATGGGAAGGAGAGCTATCAATTGCTGGACAATAAAAGGAAATCCAGAACCTCTAATAGCAGCATTTTCAAAGACATCCCTAAGAATTTTAGACCACTTCTCAGAGGTGAGGGCTAGCCTCTAAGCCAGCAGGAATTCTTCATTCTTTTGTTGCTACTCTAGGTTGGTGCAATATGGTTATTACGTTTTGGCTGATTAGGAAAAAAAAATAGTAAACATTTCTTATATTTTAAAAAAAAGAAAAGAAGAACCCTGCCCTATTCCTCAAGTTCTCAAGAGGAGTTGTGTTATTACACTCACAGTTTCGACACTACATGGTTCTTCTTTAAGGACGATTCAAATAGAGGACCCATCTTGGAGGACAATTTCTGAATATGAATCGCAGATGGAGTTCTTTTTTTAAAAAGTCCAGGGCATTATCTGATTTCACTGCCTTTTGTCTTTGCTGATGTAACACAATCTTTTTAAAGACAATTAGGGAGATCGTTCACATGTGCAAAACCTATCCAGTCTAGGTAAGTACACTGATAATTAATAGACATACATACATACGTATACACACACATACACACTTTATGTATGTATATACAGTGTGTATGTTTTGCATACACACACGTGTGTGTGTGTATATATATATGCATATATACATGCCTCTTCATATATGCTGTGTGTGTATAGTATATATACTGTATATACCGCGTTTCCCTGAAAATAAGACCCTGTCTTATATTTTTCTGAACCCCAAAATAAGCACTTGGCCTTATTTTCGGGGAGGTCTTATTATTTTGGGGCACATGGAGCAAGATGGGGCTCCTCTTGCCGTCTTACCTGATTTCCAGTTCTGCATTTAAAGATTTTCGGGAAGGGCTTATTTTCGGGGGGAGGCTTATTTTAGCATATGCGCTCAAAAGCCCGATTGGGCTTATTATCGGGAGATGTTTTATTTTCGGGGAAACGGGGTGTACATACATACACACACATACATCATATATCCATATTCATATCCATATCACTGAGACTCACAAACACAAATAAATTAATTAAATAAATTGAACCGAAAGGGGGAAAGCAATCCAATCCAGGTAAGGTATTTTGAAAGTTTTTCTTTTTTTTTTGTTTTGGCAAAATTGTTTTCTTTTATCCATCAACCATTATAAATTATATCCCCCATCTTCTATTGTTAATGGTGGAACAAACCCAAAATATGGACATCTTCTTCAAGCAGGCCAGCCAGATAAATACGATTTAGGAGAGCTGAATTCTAAACTGAAGCCATTTGGACGGATGCTGTGACAAGAGCTGCTTACAGGAAACGGGAATAAGTTAATTCATAATAATTAAAAAAAAAATAAGAAGACCAAAGAAGTAAGATTTGTGGTGTGCCTTAAAGGGTTACCATTAGTGCTTCTTCTGGCACACGGAATGTATGTTTCTCTCCAGCCACATGGGTATTCAGCTGCAACTCTTGCCAAAGGCTGAGTCAATACATCTGCCTTTCCCTTCCACAAAGAAAAATCCATCCTGCTGGGAAGAATCGTTGAATACAACAAGGAAACTGGTGCAACCTCAGAGATGTTAGATATGCTCTCACAAAAGCCTCCGGGAGGATTTGCTGGATCTTGGTTTTTGGCTTTCATGTGATTCTTCTCAAACCCGGAGACATTCTGAAATCTCTTTGATCCCAGAACTTTCTCCCCCCACACACCCCTTCTTTTTTTCCCCTTCGATAATGTCAAACTTCATAGATCTTGTCTTGGAGATAGCTGAACAATGAATCTAGTCCTTTGGAAGAGCTCCAGAGCTGCTTTAACATCTGACATTCTTTCTCGTTCACATCTTCAAGACCAGATTTCAGGAAACTCCGAACCAGGCATTTCGATTCTTCTAAAACCTAAGGGAAAGCAATGACATTCCCATTCACTTATTCATTATTAATTAATATATTCATCCTGTGAGGAGCATAGACCTGTCATCCAAGCACCCAAAGTCCTTTGCTACAAGATGGGCAGCAAATAAATTCAGTGAGTGAGTGAGTGAATGAATGAATGAATGAATGAATAAATAAATAAATAAATAAATGTCTTCTAGAGAAAAAAGAGTTTAGAGTGAAAAAACCTATTGGGCTCTTGGCTTCATTGGAGACTTTCTTTGGTCTCCATCTTGATTTTTTTTGACCCTCCCATGAACATTCCTTTCTTTTGAGATTGATTGATTCATTCATTCAATTTCTATAGTCAACTTAATTAAGTGACTCGGGGCAGCTTTATATTATAGAGTAATAAAATAATTCATAAGAATGAACTGAAAAGTAGGAAACCTTGAGTTCATACAGTGCTTACTTTTGCTAGCCTTCCATAAATTACATATAGAAATGTAAATTTAATTTTTGTTGTGAGTTTCACCCTTCCTGTCGGTTTATATTCTTATTGTTTTTACGATCCCAACAGATGCCTTGTTTGCATTATTATTTTTTAGTTCTGCTGGATCTTAATCATTGAAAGTTGGTTGGCGTTATTATCATAGTAGAACAAAAGGATATAATAGACATTTAAAAAAAAGGTTTTGGTAAACAGGAAGCATTCTTCGTTTCACTGTCCCAAAGGTGCTTTTTCAGGAGGCAACTGGACTTGCTTGTTTTTTCTTTGAAAATGTTTCACTACTCATCCAAGAAGCTTCTTCAGCTCTGACAGGATAGTAGACTAGATTAAAATAACAGAGTTGGAAGGGACCTTGGAGGTCTTCTAGTCCAACCCTCTGCTTAGGCAGGAAACCCTACACCACTCCAGACAAATGGTTATCTAATCTCATTTACATTTACAACTTCTGGAGGCAAGTTGTTCCACTGATTAATTGTTCTAACTGTCAGGAAATTTCTCCTTAGGTCTAAGTTGCTTCTCTCCTTGGTTATTTTCCACCCATTGCTTCTTTTTCTACCCTTGGAGAATAACTTGACTCCCTCTTCTTTGTGGCAGCCCCTGAGATACTGGAACACTGCTATCATGTCTCCCCTAGTCCTTCTTTTCATCAAGCTAGACATACCGAGTTCCTGCAACCGTTCTTCATATGTTTTAGCCTCCAGTCCCCTAATCATCTTTGTTGCTCTTCTCTGCACTCTTTCTAGAGTCTCCTCATCTTTTTTACATCGTGGCGACCAAAACTGGATACAGTATTCCAAGTGTGGCCTTACCAAGGCATTATGAAGTGGTATTAACACTTCATGTGATCTTGATTCTATCCCTGTGTTTATGCAACCTAGGATAGTGGGGAATGGAAGGTCCAGTTTCCTCCTGAAAAAGCACCTTTGGGGCAACCATGACCTGGATGACTGAGAATCTCTACAGACCCTTAGCTTCACTGGCAATTTTTCCCTTGCTTTTATGCTTTTATGACTTTCTTGATCTAGAGGACTTGAATGCTGTATGTCATTAAAAAAACCTAAGCTGAAATGAAAGTGAAGGAGATCACAGGGCCTGTCCGGGGTTCTCATCAGATCAAGAACCTTATTGGCTCACCCAAGACACGAGCACAATACTTTTGTAATATGTGCTTCTTTTGTGCTTCCCCCCTCCCCAAACTTTTTGGAAGGAGATATAATCTATAATACATTTAATTAAAAATCCCCGATGCTTTGCTGCGGCTCTTTCAAGTGAAAAGGGAAGCTATTCTGTCTTTACAGAGGGAATCAGGTTACAATCTTTCATACAAAGGTAGGGAGGGAAAAAATATTTCTCTATCAGCTTACATACGTTCCTCTCCACTGAAAACCTGGGGACTTGCATAATGTGTGAAAAATAATTTAAGGTTGAATACACCAATATGGGAGCTTAAAGTTTTGCCTTGGGCAACCTTTGTGAACACTCAGAGAGCCATTTGGACCCATTTCCCACAGAAAAGAAAACACCGGAAGCCACAAAACACTTCCTGTGCCTGACTATTTCCTGAGTGGCCACAAAACTAGCATATATAGTTGAATTAAAGATTCTGTTTTCTTCTGAAACTTTTCTTTTCCTCGCTTTATCCATGATTGGCCGACCGGGGGGGTCGAAAAGCTTAATAAATTGCACGTCGGTAGGTGTCGCACACTGGCAGTTGTGACGCATATTTTGAGCAACAGGGAGCCACAGCAGAAGGATGAAAGAGCCACATGCGGCTCCAGAGCCATGGGTTGCTGACACCTGATGAAAACCATCTTGGGCAGTTTTTGGAGCTGGAGAGACCATAGCAGTAAGCAATGGGGAAATAATATGTCATGCTCTGGACAGAATCATGGTTTTCTGGTGTGCTTCTCCCTCTGGCTTTTACATGAGAACTTCTAGAAATGTCCATTCATTTCCTTATTAAGCAAGTAATCTACATAAAGGCTATTGAAGGCTAACATTATAGCTGCCTGCATATTTTTTTTATCTCAAACTTGTTTATTTATTCATGAAGCTAACTATGCCATAGATTTTCAGCAATTATGGTTGGAAGCATTCCAGAAGCTATCAAAGAAGCCATCAAAAGGCCTAGGATCATCCACTCTCTTTCATGAAAAAAAAAAAAACTCGGTAAACACCAGCAATTCCTAGTATATTTTGTCCCCTAATCCAGTGTTTCTCAACCTTGACAACTTTAAGATATCACGTGGACTTCAGCTTCCAGAATTCCCCAGCCAACCATCAGCCATCAGTTTTGGGAGTTGAGATCCAGACATCTGAAAGCTGCCAAGGTTGAACAACACTGCCCTAATCTTTTCAGGACATCGACTGTATAAAATAGACCTACAATTTCATCCCCAAGTTTTTTGGCTAGAGAGGATTTTTTGTGAAATGTTTCTTCTTCTTCTGGGGTTGGCATTCTTGTTTGCTTTGGAACATCTCTGGAATCCACTTTTGATTATTTTATGTTTTACACTAGTTGGGATGGAGTTGGGCAACCTATATATTTAATAAGAAAGTAAGTAAGAGGCAAGAGAGGGAGTGCTTTGCCTTAAGTCCCTTCTATAGGAGTTTCTGAAAGAGATGAGGTGGGATACAGTTGGCACCAAAGAATTACCCTCAGGTAAAATGAGTGGCCAACAAACAAATGAATTGTCAGCCCTGGAGGCTATCTTTTACTTTGGATCTTCAGGACTGCCACACTTGGTGGATGGACATGCTGTGGGAAATGGGAGTGGGGTTGGATGGAGACAGGGTGAGATATATAGTCATAACAACATTATTTTCCTAGGGAGTCAAGGACGTTCAGCCTGGAGAGACATGACTGGGAAACAAGTCCAGTTGGGATGGGGACCTGATTGGACCATGGGATGGACATGTGGATGCAGGGGAAGGAACTTTGATTTTGATTTGGGTGGGGAAAACTCAGGGGCCTTTCAGATTCAGGTTTTCCCAGATGTGCCAATATGACATCTCTAATAAAATGGAACTCTGAGGAAGATGCCTGCCTTGGAGTTTTATTTCTGTTGGGGGTGTGTCAGGTATGAAGAGTTAATAGCTGTAAGCTGATGAGAAGTTGTAAGCTGAGGCAACCGGAAGCTGATGCAATGAAATGAGGGAGCAGAATTGCTGCCACTTTAAGAAACTGGGTTAGAAGCTGCCTATATAAGGGAAGCCATTAGAGGACATTTCCCTCCTCCTCATGCCTTCTCCTCATGTTCTCTCTCACATGTATCTCATTGCTCTCCGTGTGTAGCTGTATGATAAGGTATTTACCACATGTAAGTCTGTAAATATTTAGCTGTATATAAACCACTATTATTTATCTAAAGGCTCTATGTGCTGTGTTTTGCTCCTGAGTTTATCTCATAATACTAGTTACGCTACCTTAAACTCTGACAGGTTATTACTTGGAACCCTGACACGAATTCTCCAAAGTTTTCCATAAAATCTCATATTCTTCTTACCACTGCACTGCAGGACGCCATTTCTTTTACTCTCAGCATCACTTCCTGCCCAAATGTGGTGGGCCAAAAGACTTGGGAGACAAGGCCTCTGCTGCAGGCCTCTTGCGCCGTCAGCTTCCTTCCACAAAACAGCATCTCATTGGCCTGCAAGGATCGAACATATTAGAATGGGACAACTTATTCTCCTCCTCCATGAAGAGTAACCACGAAACACAAGGTGACAGTGCATACAGATTGGCACAAAACAGGTAGGGATCTATTTAGTGGTAGATGCAAAAGTAGGATAAATAGAAAAATAAGGCCTCACACCACACTGGGAAAAATGAATTGGATGAAGTACTCTGAAATCTCTTTTGTCTATGGTCTAGTGGGGATTGATCAAAGATCTTCCTTTTCCATTCTTATTTGATTTTTTTAAACCTGATTTGGACTGGAGAGCTACTTAGAAATGGGAGCTTTAAATAGCAAATTGCCTCTTGACCATGAAAATATGCTCAAGATGGCATATTTCAATCATTATGTTTGCAAGCAACTGATTCAGCTGCTTTTCAGTAGCAGACAACTTGCAGCTCTTGAGTATTTGCTTTGCACATACAAATCAGAAATCTGGAGGGGAAAGAAACCAAGTGACTGGAAGAAGTCTGCTACAAAGAGATGAGACGTTCATTTCTTTGGTCCAATATTCATCCATTAGGTCAGGAAGGAAATGTCTGGAATAGAAAACCACATGTAGGACAGCATCATGGGCGTGTCAAGCTATTTAACTGAAGTGGGACCATAGAATAGGGGTGTTCTATTCAGCAGGTTCTGACAGGTTCTGGAGAACTGGTAGTGGAAATTTTGAGTAGTTCGGAGAACCGGCATCCTTCCCCTGGAGTGGGGTAGGAATGGAGATTTTGCAATATCCTTCCCCTGCCATGCCCACCAAGCCACGCCCGCCAAGCCACACCACGCCCACCAAGCCACGCCCACAGAACCAGTAGTAAAAAAAAATTGAATTCCACCACTGCCATAGAACCATCTGAAAGAAGGAAATCTTACCAGAGCCACGCCCAATATCTGTGGAAATGTGTACGATGAACAGCCTGCAGGAGTGAGCCGAATGGTTGCGTAGGGCGTTTGGAACCAGGCCTTTTCACTTGCCCACACAATGTCGCAGAGTGGTAAAATTGACGCTCCCAAGCCTAGAGCAGGGCCATTGATGGCAACCACAATGGGCTTCTTAAACTGAATAAAGGCTTTCACAAAATCCCTGAAATAGGAATATAGGAAATACGGATGGAAGTCACAATGAACTTTGTTTCATGAGAACTTTAGTCACTGCATCAGGCAGGACTTTCACGCCGTCAAACTCTTTACGTATTTCTCCAAAAGCCAATCAAAAGGTTCTCATCCCACTTTTTTTTTTCTCACAGTATATAGTAAGCAGAAACGTTAACACTTCTGAACGTGGCTGTGCCGTCAAAACCATAATGTTCCATCTTGCCTTAAGATTAATGGGAGGTTTTGTAGCTGTGGTTGATGTCTTTCAAACTGCTATGTACCCTGTTTCCCTCAAAATAAGACACCCCCTGATAATAAACCCAATCAGGCTTTTGAGCGCATGGCAATAAGGCCAAGCGCTTATTTCAGGGTTC
>WNWU01000024.1:8819635-8910145 GCA_012654045.1 Ptyas mucosa
TATTCTATTCTATTCTATTCTATTCTATTCTATTCTATTCTATTCTAATTGATAATTGGATAAAGATAAAATCTCTCAAATGTCTTACTTAGACGTTTTCTTCTTTCAGTTGGGTACAAACCCTCACTGTGGCAGCTAAAGAATTTACAGATAGGAGGAAAAATATTTAAGAAGTTTACATCAACCCCGCTAGGCACGCTGAGCAAATATACACCACATCAAGAAAATGTAAATATTAAGCACCTTTCATTTGGCCTAACCAACCCAATTCAAACATTAAAATAAATAAAACCATATCCTCTGTCATAGGCTGAAGATGAATTTTTTTCTGTCTGGAGGATTCCAAAACCCAAAATTCACCTTATAGCCTCAGCGATCCGAGTGCTTTCTTTTCTTCGGTCGCTGGATAACCTTCCAATTAGGTAGGAATAGTCCAAGCCGCTACAAAACACACTGCCTACGGCACTGAGCAGCAGGAGCTTGCTATCATCAGCGGACGCGTTGCAAAGGGCTCGTCGGACCTCCTTCATAATCTGTAGAGAAACAAACAACAGTCCAGTTCTTTTTACACGAATCATGGAATATTTACCCTGGGTTTTTTTTTGTTGCTTCAGATCTGACACAGGATAACAGTGTGTTTGCTTCCTACCAGCCGGTTTCTCCAACATTTTTCAAATCTATATTTCATATCTGCTTTTGACATGCTTCCTAACATCAAAGGAACAAACGTATAGCGACCCAGAGGAGGAGGAGGAGGAGGAAGCAAAGGGAAGGACACAAGGGTGCTTTGATTTTTGCTCAGTAAGGTAAAGGTAAAGGTTCCCCTGCACTTGTGTGCTAGTCATTTCTGGTTCTAGAGAGCGCTGCTCATCTCTGTTTCTAAACCGAAGAGCCAGTGCTATCCGAAGACATCTCCGTGGTCATGTGGCATGACTCAACACTGAAGGCGCATGGAGCGCTGTTACCTTCCCACCAAAGGTGGTTCCTGTTTTTCTACTTGCATTTTTTACCTGCTTTCGAACTGCTAGGTTGGCAGAAGCTGGGACAAGTAACGGGAGCTCACCCCGTTATGCAGTGCTAGGGATTCGAACTGCTGAACAGCTGACCTTTCTGATCGACAAGCTCAGTATCAAAGGAAAGTGGTTTTCAGCAATGTGCCTTAGCCCAGGGGTCCCCAACCCCTGGTCCATGCACTGGCATCGGGCCACGGCATGCCAGAAACTAGGCCACGCAAACAAGCGAAGCCCCGTCTGCGGGATGCAGGCAGCATGTGAAACCACGGCCCCTCCAGTCTGCGGAAAAACATCTCTCCATGGATGGGACCAGTCCCGGGTGCCCAAAAGGTTGGGGGCCGCTGCCATAGCCCAAATGAAGAGCTTTCATTTCGAAGGTGTAAACCTGATGAGAGTGTTTGGAAATCTTTTTGTCTCTATTTGCACAACTGCTTTCCTGGTAGGAATACCCTTTTACAAAAATGCCTCTGAAAACACTTTGGCCGTTTTGATAATCCAAGAAGCAATACATGAAGCTTGCCATCAACATGACCATCATGCCATTTCATGCACCGTTTCCTTTATACCTGCAAATACAGGTGGTCCTTGACTTACAACTGCAATTAATCCCGAAATTTTCGTTGCTAAGTGAAACATTTGTTAATTGAATTTTGCCCCATTATATGACCTTTCTTGCCACAGTTATTAACTGAATCACTGCAATTGTTAAATTCCAGTTGTAACCCGGTTGCTAAGTGAACCTGGATTCCGCATTATTCTTTTTTTGCCAGAAGGTCGCAAAAAGGATCAACATGGACACTGCAACCGTCATAAATATGAGACAGTTGCCAAGCATCTGAATTTTGATCATGCGATCTTGGGGATGCTGTAACAGTCATAAGTGTGAGAAATGGTCGTAAGTCAATTTTTTCAGTGTCGTCGTAACTCTGAATGGTCACTAAATGAACTGTTGTAAGTGGAGGACTACCTGTTATCGCCAAAAGAGGCATATACAGGAACTGTCAAATCAAATCAAACCTTTATTGTCAATGCACAACATGTGTACAATGAGATTGAATATTACAATGCCTTATTTTACACAAGATGAATGGCAGCTGTACCTCAATATTATTCATATTGATTGATATATTGATTGATATTTATTCTCTTCCAGCAGAAACATCCTGCAGAAGCCACAAGGATGTCATGCATATCACATCATCATGGAAATGATGTAATTTGTATTAGAATCATAAAACTGGAAAGAACCTCAGAGGTCTTCTAGTCTAACTCCCTGCTCAAGATACTAACCCAGTCAAATGGCTGTCCAGTCCTCCAGCATTCAGGGGTGAAATGTAAAATTTGTTACTACCGGTTCTGTGGGCGTGGCTTGGTGGGGGGTGGGGTAATGTGACTGGGTGGGCGTGGCCAACTTTTTTTAAAAAAAAACTTTTCAAAGCATTTTTTCTAATGCTTTGAAAAGCCTCTTTGCCGATCAGGCAACTCAGCTGGGATCGTCAGAGACTTTTCAAAGCATTTTTTTTACCACCTCTTCGGCCAAGAGGTTGCAGAAAAAAATGCTTTGAAAAGCCTCTAACGATCCCAGCTGAGCTGCGCGATCATCAGAAGCTTTTTTTTTAACTTTTAAAAGCATTTTTTCATCAGAAGAGGTTGTAGAAAAAATGCTTTTAAAAGTAAAAGTAAAAAAAAGCCTCTGATGATGGTGCGGCTCAGCTGGGCATGGTGGGGGGAGGGCAGGGATTTTTGCTACCGGTTCTCCGAACCACCTGCCGCCATCGCTACTGGATCTGGCGATCCGGTCCGAACCGGGAGCATTTCACCCCGTCAGCATTGGTGCACTCACAACTCTCGGAGACAAGCTATTCCATTGATTAATTATTATCAGGGTGGATAAAAATCAATGATTTTTTTAAAAAAATAAAAAAAAATCAGATTTCTTTTATTTAAATCGGATTTTTTTGATTTAAATAGATTTTTTTGATTTTTATCAAATTTAAATTTTAATAAAATGCTTTTGAAGTAAAAATCTATCTAAAGATGCTCTTCTATTTAAGATACATTAATAATTTAGTTTATTCAGCATGAAACGGAGCTTAGTTATGTAGCATGAGGCTGTATATTCTGCAATATTGGGATTGTTGGCGAATCAACAGCAGGTCAGAGGAGGAGCCACTGCGGGACAGAGATGACAGTTGTTCTTTAAAAATTATGATTTAAATCGAGTTGATTTAAATCAAGCCTTTTTACTAGTGATTTAAATCATGATCGTTGTATGTAATTGTTATGAATTATTCTCACTTTCAGGAAAATTCTCCTTAGTTGCATTTCTGTTCAGTTTCTACCCATTACATCTTGTCCTGTCCTCAGAGGCTTTGAAGAATACATTGGGCCCCCCTCTTCTCTATGACACCCCTCAAGTACTGGAAGACAGTTATCAAGTTACCTCTAGTTCTTCTCTTCGAGAAGGATTATTAATTGCATATTATCCCCACAGACACCCATGCTTTCAACCAGTGTTAAGTCTAATTTGTAATTGTCCTAAGAGGGAACTTTTTTCTCTGCCTTTCAGCTAATCTCTCAAATATTTATGTCCTTCAGATTGATTGCACCCTCGACAAAGAACAAAACCTCAAAAAAACCCAAAACCCAATCCAAGTTATAGGAAACCTTTTGATACCTAGAGCTGAATCCAACTCTACATACGAATGTGACAGAAAAGGTAAAATAATATAAGTAAACATTGACAAAATTGTACATGTACTTCAAACCTGCAGCCCCCCCCCCGCCCCCCCAAAAATTCTGGTCTTCCTTTTCAAAATTAAAATCAGAAATGGAATTCAAGGGAGTTATTTCATTATGGGATAAATGATAAACAGAGGGATGCTTTTATGGCTATTGATTGCGTCCCACTGTTCTCTTCGATTGGAAGTTCACCTGCGTACCTCTGGAGTCAGTGCATTGTTATCTGAGGTCTGACTGGACAGGAGGATGTGTGTGAATCCATCTTCTTTGCGTACAACAATGTCTCTAAACCGACAGTTGCTTTCATTCTGACGCACGCTGTACCTGAGTCTCTTATCGAAGACGTAACCCTTTTCACTCTCCAGTTTCCGTTTCACAGTGGTGTGAAGGTTCAGGCCTCCATTTGCAAGAGAGGAACCTTTCAAAAAGTAAAGGGGAAGTAGGAACACAAGTTAATATCTCAATCGATCCAAAGTACTGCATTGCATCCAGTTTTGGTCGCCACGATGTAAAAAAGATGTGGAGACTCTGGAAAGAGTGCAGAGAAGAGCAGCAAAGATGATGAGGGACTGGAGGCTAAAACATATGAAGAACAGTTGCAGGAACTGGGTATGTCTACTTTAATGAAAAGAAGGACTAGGGGAGACATGATAGCAGTGTTCCAATATCTCAAGGGCTGCCATAAAGAAGAGGGAGTCAAGCTATTCTCCAAAGCACCCGAGGGCAGGACAAGAAGCAGCAGGTGGAAACTAATCAAGGAGAGAAGCAACCTAGAACTAAGGAGAAATTTCCTGACAGTTAGAACAATTAATCAGTGGAGCAACTTGCCTCCAGAAGTTGTGAATGCTCCAACATTTGAAGTTTTAAAGAAGATGTTAACAGATTAACAGAGTTGGAGGGGACCTTGTAGGTCATCTAGTCCAACCCCCCCCCAAGCAGGAGACCCTACACCATTTCTGACAGGTGGCAGTCCAGTCTCTTTTTGAAAGCTTCCAGTGATGAAGGACCCACAACTTCTGAAGGCAACTTCTGTTCCATTGGTTGATTGCTCTCACTGTCAGAAAATGTCTCCTTATTTCCAGGTTGAATATCTCCTTGTTCATTACATATTATATATGGTATAATCTATCTTGGTGGATAACCATTTGTCTGAAGTGGTGTAGGGTTTTCTGCCTAAGCAAGGGGGTTGGACTAGAAGACCTCCAAGGTCTCTTCCAACCCTGTTATTATACCCTGTCTCTTTTGGGCTGATTCATCTCATCCCTCATCACTGGCCTATCAATTAGGATTGAAAGAATTTATTGTCCTAAGTATCTGTACTAACTAAAAGGGACTAACAAGGAAACACTGGAATGCATAACAGCAGACATGTCACTGGAAGGCAAAATCACAAAACTGCATCTCACTTTATTTTGGCTATGTCATGCAAAGGAACTCACTGGAGAAAGCCATTGTGTTTGGAAGAGTTAGCAGTAAAAGTAAACCAGGCTGCCAAAGAACACATTGGATGGATCCCATCAAAGCTGACACCATCCAGAGCATACAAAAACTCAAACAAGTACTGCAAGATCGGAAGACGTGGAGAGATCTGGCCCATACAGTAGAATTGCCAAGGGCTGGACGCAACTGAATATCACCATCAAATACCTGGAAGGCATCAGGCTGGGAAAGTTCAAACTAAACAAGTTCCACCCTCTCTGAACATCTTCTGGCTTTGGCCCAAAGGTGCTTTTTCAAGAGGCAGCTGGACTTTCTGGTTTTACTTTGAAGACGTTTCGCTTCTCATCCAAGAAGCTTCTTCAGCTCTGCTGAGGAGAGAGCTGATGAAGCTTCTTCAGAGCTGAAGAAGCTTCTTGGATGAGAAGTGAAACGTCTTCAAAAAAAAGAAAGCCAGAAATTCCAGCACCTTTGGGACAACCATGACTTGGATGACTGAGAATCTCCATAAACTTCTGGCTTTCGATTCATTTGATTTACTTCAACCAATAGGAATAGATTTCTTCACTAGTGCATGGGAGTCAACCAACATTCTTTCTATCAGTGGAAATATAGTCAGTGGAAATGATGCTGCTTCAGACTACGACAATCCCATCCGTTGAAAATTACTTGATTTGGGTATGCATTACCATAGATCAGTGATGGCTAACCTTTTCTGGACCGAGTGCCCAAAGCGAACCCCCCAAATGAAATGCGCATTTGGGCCGTGCGCATGCACCCCACGCCCTGTCCATGCTCTCCACCCCCGCACGTGTGGGTGGTCCCCGCACGTGCCCGCTATACGCATGTGCACGCACCCTCCATGCTTGTGTGCACCCCGCCCCCGCATGCGCCCACGGCCCCCCATACGCCCCTCCCTGGTGCATGCACAGCAGAGACCCGAAGACCAGCTGGATGGTGGGAGGTGCGCACGCATGCACGGTGGAGCTGAACTGGGGCAACGGCTCATGTGTCCATACAGAGGGCGCTGCGTGCCACTTGTGGGACGTGTGCCATAGGTTCACCATACGGTCCTAGGTATTTTTCTGACTGTCTACCTAATGAAGCAATGATGAAGTACTGATGTAAAATGTAAGGTTCCCACAATGAATGGGAGTGATGCAATGGTGGGTTGCTCCCGGTTCGCCCCAGTTTGGGCGAACTGGTAGCAGCGGTGGTGGCGGGAGGCTCTGTTCACCTGCTCAGATGTCAGAAAACACTCTGTGCATGGGAAGAAGCACCGTGCTCTCGCTTGAACCACTAGTGCCAGGATTTGAAACCCACTACTGGAGCAATGGCTAGGGTTTTCTTTCTTTCCTGGGAATTTACCATCCTGAATTAATCAGACCACTGTAAGGGTGGTATGTCTCCTGCTTCAAATTGGAAGGAATATGTGATGGATTTTGGATGAGAAAACCCAATTAATAGTGATTGGCCTAATAAATTAGGGCAATTGATAGTGGCCCCTGATGCAATCTTTATAGTTTTGCTGAGAAAAAGGGAAACGTGAACTTGAGATTTATGGGTTTTAAGATTAGAAATGGTAGTTTGTGGAAGAAAGGAAATGATGAGGTAGCTTCAGAGAATGAGGGCAAAATATAAATGAATTTATAACCACTGTCAAGAAGATCAGAAGCTGCTTTTTTATAGTTTTATTTTATTTTATTTTATTTTATTTTATTTTCCTTTCCTTTTATTTTCTGTTTCTATTTTCACTACTTACTATTGTTCTTTATAGTCTTGATATATACATATCTATATATCTGATAGTAGATACATTAAAGGTAAAAGGTAAAGATAAAGGTTCCCCTTGCAAATGTGCTAGTTGTTCCTGACTCTAGGGGGCAGTGCTCATCTCTGTTTCAAAGCTGAAGAGCCAGCGCTGTCCGAAGACGTCTCCATGGTCATGTGGCCGGCATGACTAAACACCAAAGGCGCCCGGAACACTGTTACCTTCCCACCATTTTTCTACTTGCATTTTTTACCTGCTTTCAAATGGCTAGGTTGGCAGAAGCTGGGACAGGTAACGGGAGCTCACCCCATTACGCGGCACTAGGGATTCGAACTGCTGAACCTCCGACCTTTCGATCGACAAGTGCAGCGCTTTGCCACTAAGCCACCGTGTCCCCCTTCATTAAAGGTACTGGCCACTAAAGCCATTTAAGAGACTTCACTTTGTTAAATAATCTATTAATCTCTTGGAAAGCAGGATTGTAAAGTATCCAAGCTCCGATCCAAATTTGTGGGTCTAATATTTGGTCTAAATAGGGCTACTTCTTTGCATATTACTTTTCTCTGAATTTTGTAATGCAGTTAATTTTAAAGAAATCAATGAATTACCAAAATATGCCTTTGGGCGGAGGGACACATTTTGAAACGCATATTTGAAACATTCTTAAAACTTAGTATGAAATACTTTTAATCTATGTGAAGCAGTATGCGTTTATAGAATATGCATTTAAATAGGAACTCTTGAACAGATCTAAATAAAATTGTGCATGGAAGATAAGGTCTAAGCCATTTTGAATGCTTTTAAAGTAGAAAGTGCAACATATTTTAATGCAATCAATATAATGAATAAATGAATAATGAATGAATAATCTGTCCGTCCCTTATAAATGTCCAAAGCTTTTTTCAGTGATGGTTCATATTTTAGAATTATGTTCTACAAGAGATTAATAAGGTTAGCTATTAAGGTTTTTTTTTTATTATGGCTTTATTTGATTATTATTTCATTGCTGTTCCTTTAATCAGAGGTGGTATTTAGCCGGTTCGGACCAGTTCAAGTGAACTGGTAGCGGCGACCTGCCATCCTATTTAGCCACGTTTTCTAAGCTGCGCACATGTCGCACTCACATTTTCGGTGTGTGGCAAACTGGTGGTAAAATTATGTGGAACCCACCTCTGCCTTTAATCATTTATATACTGGGTTTCCTAATTTATAACCTTATATTTATAACCTTATATGTTTTGTGATGTACATATTGATTTCTACAAACTTAATGTATTAGAATAGCTCTATCATATTAGTCTGGCTGGATAAATCAGCTAAATGTTGGAAATGTTACCAGTTACCAGGTTCATATTACCACATGTAGTGGACATGTCCTAAAGCGAAAAACTATTGGAATAAAATTAAGTTATGGATGGAGGAAATGATACAACAATGTATAGATTTAAAACCAGAGCTATTCCTATTGGGTATCTTACCAGAGAAAACTAGTAAAGAAAATATATATTTAATTATACATGTAATAACGGCAGCAAGAATTGTTTATGCACAAAAGTGGAAAGCAGAGAATATACCTTTGGAGGGAGAAGTAATTAAATTTTTTTTAGATTGTGCAGAAATGAATAGATTAACTATGATGATAAAGGAAAGAGAAGATACAGAATATTTTAAGATATGGAATAAATTTTACTATTGGTTAGAAAAGAGATACAAATAAGTTTTTAAAAGAGATTGAAAAAAATTGGTTGTAATTAGAATATTATATTAATGGAAAATCTTTGTAATGGATTTGGTGAGATTGAAGACAGAAGAGGTAGAGAAGAGAAGAAACTTTTGAAGATCACACTGAAATGTCACATGGAAGAAATGAATGATGTACTAAATGTTTGTTTGTCTTAAAAATAAAAAAAAATGTTTTAAAAAAATAGTCTGGCTGAAAATATATTAAGCAACACATATTTTAATGGATTTGTATTCACCCTGAGGTTAATTGTTGGTCATTAGATCTTATGAAATGGTTATCTTTATCTGGACAGGGGGAATTTTGGTGAATAGGGCTTATTTAATCCTTAGATGAGAGATATTGGCGAGATAAAACTGGGAAGTTGATAAAATTATTCCTAAACTGGACATCAACAACATTGCAAGAAAACTGCATCGGTACATCTTGATGTTTGATGAAGACTCAAACTCAACTAAAGGAGATTTGACCTCATATATATTGAGCTGGAACAAATGAAGACGAATTGTCTACTGTAATTTCAGTTAGCATCAAATGTTATACCACTGGGATCTTGATTTGATCTGGCTTCATCTTTGCTTAGTTAAAGACCTGATGGACTGCTGAGCAAATTTGAAGTAAATTAGTCTCTCTGGGAGTAACCAAAGGTAATAGAAGTCTTTCACTTAACATAACTGGGATCTGACTACAGTCTTATGAGGCTGTTGAAAGAAAAAAAAATGTCAATAGAATTTGTGATTGCACAATCCCGAAACACATTGACATCTCTATAAGTAATTACACTCCAGCAAGAAAAGGACTGGATCCCTACTCAGAATAAACCCACAAATGGAATTTGTTTCCCTTTCAACAAACTTGGTTTCAATGGGTCCGTTTTAATTGTTCCTCTAACTTAATACAGTGGACCATACCTCACCATTATCATGTTCATTAAATTATTTTGAAGTTAGTTTAAACATCCAGTATCAGAGGCACTTTCATCTACTTGATTATTATTATTATAGAATTCATTCTATCTCTCCAAGCAGACTTTAATTAATTCTTCTCCTGAGTGAAATTTGCAATACATTTAATGGAGTCCTACTTGAATAAGTTTGTGGAGTGATTACAGATGGCGATTATTAATCAGACAGAGGGATCCCTCCAATTAGTTTGTACGAGTCCATCTGAAGTTAGTAATGAAATTTTATTATCCTCTCCTTCTCCCTTCCACAAGTGTTAAGTGGCAGAACACTAATATGTGATTGATTGGTGCATATAATGTCACTGATGTAGTCTACAAATGACAATTGGATATTATGAGTTATCTCCCACGTGTTTGTCCAACATGTTTAATTAGATTAGTTAAAGAAGCAGCAGTTCTAGTCACAAAAAAATGTCCAGCTTGGTTAGTTTTAAACTTAATATCAAAATTAAATGAGCAATGGAAATATAGTTAACATGTAATAAAGCAGACCAAGAGGAGAGCTATTAGCAAGTGGAATATGTGAATAAGACCTAAAGTCCTGTTTCTTTCATCTCCTAGAACCGTGATGGTACGCAGCGCCCTCTCTGTGGGCACATAAGCCATCGCCCCAGTTCAGCTCTGCCACGCATGCGCATGTGCCCCCGCTGGCCAGCTGGTCACCGGGTTTCTGCTGTGCATGAACAAGTGGCGGGCATGCAGGGGGGCGTGGTGGCATGCGGGGGGCAGGGCACGTGCACATGTGTGGGGCATGTGTGGGGGCTACATGCATGTGTGGGGTCTATGTGGGCCATGCGCGCCTACGTGGGGCAGGGTGCACACACATGGGCAAGACACATGCGTGGGGCAGGACACATGCGTGGGGCAGGACACATGCGTGGGGGCCACACACGCATTGTATTTTGGGAGTTTGGGAGTGCACATGCACATTTGCGCACACATGCACATGCTTTGGGCACTCGGTCCGGAAAAGGTTAGCCATCACTGTCCTAGAACTTCTGGGAAGACTTGGAACAGAAACTTTGAGGATGCTGTTGGTCAAACAGACAAGGTTAAAGTAAATTGACAAAAAAAAAATCGAAGTCAGATTAAGACAAAAATGGAGTGTTTTGCAGATGTCATAAATATTTGTAAAGTTCTTTTTAAAAATAATATAAGAAACTGACACATAGTTGACAGTTTCATAGATCTATGCAGAAAACCTTGAGTATTTTATTCATCAATGGCATGCATGAACTTTGAATGTGGATAATTTCAAGTTTAAAATTTTCTATTTTAGGTTCAAAAAAACCCTCGTATTAAGTCCACAACAGCTGTCCTGAACTTGCTAGAAGAAATGTATCTTGCATGAGCAAAACAGCACTGGAATATTTTCAATAACTTCAAAATCACCTTTTTCAAATTAGACAACAATTTCATGCTCACAAGATTGTGGGCTCAAAATGTTTGTTCTGCATGTTATTTATTTGTAATTTTTGGATTTATATTGGTTATTTGCTCTGGAAACCCAAGAGGACTTATATTCAAGTACACTCTGGTCAAATTATATTGCTTTGGTGAATCTCTAAGTCAAAAGAATTTGCAAGCCTCCCCTTGGTATAAAGTTAAAAGATACCTTTTTGGAAATGTCAATGCATGTATAATGGGAGCCAGTTTGGTGCAGTGGGTAAGGCATCAGGTTAGAGTCCCGCCTTAGGCACAAAGCCAATTAGCTGACCTTGGGCCAGTCACTTTTTCTCAGCTCTAGGAAGCAGGCAATGGCAAGCAACTTCATCCAGGAAGTCTCTGAGAATCAGACATAATTGAATGGGGGGAAAAATATGCATGTATATGTGTACACACACAAACGTATGTATTAGTGATGATATCCAATTTTTTTTACTATCGGTTCTGTGGGCGTGGCTTGGTGGGCGTGGCAGGGGAAGGATACTGCAAAATCCCCATTCCCTCCCTACTCCTGGGGGAAGGATATTGCAAAATCTCCATTCCCTCCCCACTCCAGGGGAAGGATACTGCAAAATCCCCATTCCCTCCCCACTCCTGGGGGAAGGATATTGCAAAATCTCCATTCCCACCCCACTCTGGGGCCAGCCAGAGGTGGTATTTGCCGGTTCTCCAAACTGCTCAAAATTTCCTCTACCGGTTCTCCAGAACCTGTCGGAACCTACTAGATTTCACCCCTGGTATGCATGCAACATTTTTATGCATGCACATTTCTGTGCAGTGATCATAGGAAGTGCAGAAATGAGTACACCCTTCCGGTCAATGCCTCCTAGATAGGACAAATAGTTTCCAAATGTTTCTTGTAGCTAGCAAAGAATCTTTCAGTTCTCACTTTTCAATTTTTTTTTTCTCACTCGTCTCTGCAGAACTCTTCTAGCTCAGAAATATTCTGAAACCTTCCTGCATGCCATACATTCATGATGGTGAACCTATGGCACGCATGACCAGGTGGTACACAGCACCCTCCTTATGGGCACGCGAGCCATCGCCCCAGTTCACCTCGGCCACATATGTGCAAGCACCTCCCGCTGGCCAGCTGGTCATCGGGTCTCTGCCATTCATGCACGGGGGTGGGGCACATGCAGGAGGCCCACGCATGCATGCACCAGGGTCAGGACATGTGTGGGGAGCGGGGTGCATGCGTGGGACTCCTCGCACACATGCATGGGGGCGCATGCAGGGGGCTGCGCATGCATTGCATTTTGGGGGATCGGGCGTGCAGACGCATGCTTTGGACACTCGGTCTGGAAAAGGTTAGCCATCATTGCCCTCTGTCAGTGATAGCTAACCTTTTTGCTGTTGCGTGCCAAAAGGGGGGGAGCACAGGGGGGTCGTGCGTGTGCGTGCCCACACCCATAATTCAATGACCTCCCCATGCCCCGCCCTGCCCCCCACACATGCACACGCAACCTCCCTGCGCTCCCCCTCTTTTGGCACATGATGGCAAAAAGGTTACCGAAGGGCCTGGTACGCCCTTTTTTCTGCCCTCCCCAGGCTCCAAAGGCTTTCTAGGAGCCTGGGGAGGGTGAAAACGGCCTCCCTCACCCCTTGGAGGCTGGAAATGGCTCGTTTCCTGACTTCCAGTGGGTCCGGAAGGCCCGAAATTCAATTGGCCGGCGCGTGCATATGCGCTGGAGCTGAGCTAGGGCAACACTTGCATGCCCACAGATATGCCACAGGTTCGCCATCACGGCCCTATGGGTTTCAGATCTTCCCAATAGGCTTTCAACCATACACTCTCCAAAATGTTCCTCTTTGTTTCCTATAAATACTTCACCATTGATTTGGAGCTGAAATATCCAGCTTCTTTTTAGCTTCAATTTCATCCCGGACTAAGACATTAGCTTTTAAGATATGTTGTTATTTAGTTGAATCCATTTTTCCTTGCACCCACACTCTTTTTTTTTTTTTTGGCCACTGCTTTTATGAACATCATAAAAACGATGTTCATGCTTAATGGTTAGCAAGGTGTCCTTTTCTGCAAAGAGGTATGCTCCCCCCCCGAAAAGATTTTCATGTGAGGTTTTGGCTAACAATTCAATATTTGTTTCATTAGTGCAAAACAGTTTGTTCCAAAATATTTTTCAGGCTCATTAAGGTTTTATTTTTGCACACAATAACTTTTATGAGAGGGTTGGATAAAATGCTTCTTTCCGATTGTCTGGTAAGAACATTCCAGCTCTGTGTTCTCACTCTAAATGGGAAGTTAGGGGGACCTAGTTAACAGGCAGACCTTTTTAATTTAACCTCCCATGATGTAAAACATTTTTACTCCCGTAACCACCTCCCTCCTCGCATCCCTCAATGTGATTAAAACGTCTTTTCTGCTGTTTCTGTCTGATTCAATTCTGTGGTGTTATGGACTTTGGAGAGTGTTCTTTTTGTCTGTAAAGAGAAAGAAAGAGAGAGAGAGAGAGAGAGAGAGAGAGAGAGAGAGAGAAGAAAGAAAGAAAGAAAGAAAAGAAGGGATACAGGAGAGGAAGGAAAGGGAAAAAAGAAGGAAGAGAACGAGAGAGATAGGGTAGGAAGGAAGAAGGGAGGGAGGGAGAAAGGAAGGAAGGAAGAAGAGAAAGAATCAAGGAAGGGAGGGGGAGATGAAGGAAGGAAGGAAGGAGGGAAGGAAGGAAGGAAGGAAAGATACCCTGTTTCCCCAAAAATAAGACCCAATCAGAAAGTAAGTCCTAGCATGATTTTTCAGGATGCTTGTAATATAAGCCCTACCCCCAAAATAAACCTCAGTTAAGATTGTCAGCCAAATGGATGCATTTAGTACCATATTTCCCCTTCAAATAAGATCTAACCAGAAAATAAGCCCTAATGCGTCTTTTGGAGCAAAAATTAATATAAGACCCGGTCTTATTTTCAGGGAAACACAGTAGATGGATTCCAGGCTCATTAAAACTTTTCACTCCATCCTTCACAGTAAAATGTGGACGCTCTTTTGCAGAGCTGATCCCTTTGGGATCAACTCTGGCAGAGTTTTTCCTTGGTGGTCCACATCCTGCATTCATTTCAACAACGATTTCCAGGTAATCTCCATTCCTTATCAATGCTTTTCCTAGTTAAAATTGCTAGCTGGAATCGTTTAGACATTTGTTTTTGCACAGGCTTCCTTTACAGTGCAAAAATCGACATGATGTGTGTATAAAAGCCTTGTGAATTCAAGCATGTTTGCAGTGTTGGCTTATAAATTAAATGACAGAGAAGTGTAACATTTCATAATCACGCTGGGAAAAACATTGGCATTTAATCTGTTGCACTGAAGAGGCACTCAAAGCGGGAATGCGAACTGGTTTAAAATGTTCAAATTTTTATTTTCTCCTTTTACTGCAGAGCTCATGGTCAGGGAATACAAAATATTCTGTCCTTTGGGAATCACGCAAAATTAACACAGCCCATGGATTAGGTTTGTTGAGGCTTACTGCCATTTTACACAAAATGACCATGTACTGTTTGAAGTTAAAATGGCGCTGAAAAAGTGACGTGCAACCGGTCCTTGCACTTGCAACGGTGGTAGCATTCCTAACATCAAATGGTCGCAATTTGAGCATTTGGCAATCAGCATGGTATTTATGATGGTTGCGGCGTTTCAGAGTCATGTGATCACCATTCTAATGACTGCGCTGTGGCGGCCTAGTGGTTAGAATGCAGTATTGCAGGCTAATTCTGCCACAAGTTCGATCCTGATAGGCTTAAAGTTGACTCAGCCTTCCATCCTTCCGAGGTCGGCAAAATGATGCAGATTGTTGGTGGCAATAGGGGTGCTTAGATCTGGTCTGCGAGGCCAGCCTGGAAATAGCAAATGATTGGCCCACGGTGCCTCTGGCAGCCAAAATGGGGAGTGGGGGGGGGCATGTGCAGCCCTCACACAGCCCTTTTTTTGCCTGGATGGCCTCCTTCAACACTTTGCAGGCCAAAACAGGGCACGGGAGCACCTCGTTTTGGCCGGCAACGTGCTGCAGGAGGCGTTTGTCCTGTCTCCCCCTCCCCCCCAGCTGGCCCATGGAGGAGAACTACAATGCTGATCTAGCCCTTGAAGAAATCCAGTTTGACACCCCTGGTCTAGGGTCACATATAAAATATGTAACCTAGCTAATGTACATAAATCACATAATAATATTAAACGTTTACGATCGTGTGGGGTCAAATTACTAGCTGTCCAGGATCTTATCTGGCCCGTGGGCCTCAAGTTGAACAGGCTTGATTTAAAGCACTGGATGGGAATCAAAATAATGCACATTAAGGGCATATACTTCAATTCTCCACAATGACCAGAAGCAGGAAGGAAAATTGCTTGCCAGTGTTGATGAACTGCAAAAATTCATATGACCAATAGATGGTAGCAAAAAGTTGGAATCTTCTATGTCCTTGTGATCATCAGGCCTTTTTCAGCCCACCAAGCTTTTGTCAGAGTATAAGAATATAGTCCTTGGTACACTTGTCATATCTCCTCTTCTGAAGTTCCTTTGCTTAAGGTTTAAATGCCATCTAATTAGGACATATGGTTGATGTCATAAGGCTTGGTCACAGGAGATTATTCTGTCAAGGTGATAATTTAAGAGCTGACCAGCTGATGTAACAATGGGAAGGAGTCAGAAGGTTCTTTGGCTGTTATCCCTTTAAGGGCCCGTGTAATAAAAGGAGGCCCTGCTAGAGTGTTTTTTGCTTGTTGAGTTTCTTCCAGGAGTGAAATTCAGCAGGTTCTGACAGGTTCTGAAGAACCGGTAGAGGAAATTTTGAGTAGTTCGGAGAACCGGCAACTGCCACCTCTGGCTGGCCCCAGAGTGGGATAGGAGTGGAGATTTTGCAATATCCTTCCCCCAGGAGTGGTAAGGGAATAGGGATTTTGCAGTATCTTTCCCCCAGGAGTGGGGTGGGAATGGAGATTTTGCAGTATCCTTTCCTTGCCACGCCCACCAAACCACACCACGCCCACCAAGCCATGCCCACAGAACCGGTAGTAAAAAAAATTGAATTGCACCACTGTTTTCTTCCCTGCTATAATTCCTGTTTGTTGAGATACTGCTTGTAGCATGTGTATGTATAGTATTCCTATATTTCTATTGTAGATAAAACCCACTAATTGATACACTAATTGATTGTTGGCTGTACTTGCTCCTGGGTAGATACACGTGATAGACCTGTGCACACTCTGACATATTCCCTCCATCTTGACTAGTGATCATCATTCCTGGGACCATGCTTGCTCCTTTCACTGCTTGGAAAAACAACAGTGTGGAGTGCTTAGATTGGAATTGTAACTACAGCAATATCTGCCATTGGGGCAGCTGGAAAAAGTTTTACCGGGGATGTGAAAATGCTAATTTATAGCTGTTGGCCGGAGGTACTTTCAGTCTGTCTTAAATTAAGATATTCAGGCTCTCGCTGGGAGGCACTGCATTGTCCAGAAAGTAAGGAACTCTGAAGCTCATCGTGTAGAGTATAGTTTGCAAACGTAACACTGATGTGAAAATCTAGCAAGGAGGAGTTTGCATCAAAGCATGCCAAAGCTCAGCGGTAAATCACACCAAACAATATGAGTCCAAAGAGCTGAAAATCCTTCTCCCCTTCACAGTAAGAGGTTTCAAATTTACTCCATGGAATCCTAAGAGAACGTGATGAGATTCCGTGAAAAAACTACGGGCAAAATAAATTAAAAACAACCACCACCACTACAAAACAGAATGCACCCAAAGCCAATTTATTATCGTTAAAACTTTACTACCAGATCAGAAGTTCTGGGATTTAAAAAAACAAAAACAAAAACTAATAGATTCCTTGGTCTGAAAACATTTGAAAAACCATGCTTTAGAACAAAATTCTAACACGAGAATAGATGAAACATGCCTTTTTAAAATATTTTTTAATCTTTCATCATTTTAACGATGAAATCTGAATAAAAGAGGTCAAAGAACTTACCTCAGTTTTATATATTTATTTTTATATTTATTTAAAATTGTATTTAAAAACCACTCATCCCCCTCATAAGGCAGCTCTGGACAGAAAGATGCACCTAGACCAGTGATGGCTAACCTTTTTGCCGTCGCGTGCCAAAAGCGGGGGGAGCGTGGGAGTCTGTGCGTGTGTGTGCCCACACCCATAATTCAATGCACACCACCCCCCGCACATGCCACGTGACCCCCCGCGCTCCCCCTGCTTTTGGCACGTGATGGTATAGTGGGCGTGGTAGGCCCATTTTTCGCCTTCCCTAGGCTCCAGAGGCTTTCTTGGAGTTTGGGGAGGATGAAAACTGCTTCCCCACCTCCCCAGAGGCCCTCCGGTGGCCAGAAATGGCCCATTTCCCGACTTCCAGTGGGCCCGGAAGGGCCGTTTTTCACCCTCCCCAGGCTCCAGAGGCTTTCTAGGAGCCTGGGGAGGGTGAAAATTGCCTTCCTCACCACCCCCGGAGGCTGGAAACAGCTCATTTCCTGATTTCCGGTGGGCCTGGAAGGGCCGAAAATCAGGTGGCTGGCGCATGCATGCGTGCTGGAGCTGAGCTAGGCCAACGCTTGTGTGCCCACAGATATGGGTCTGCGTGCCACCTGTGGCACACGTGCCATAGGTTCGCCATCACAGACCTAGACAAACACAGACTCAGGTGCAAAAAAACAGATCTACACACAAAGGCTCAACATTACTGATTTATTGCTAAAGCCTATGCAGAGGAATCTTCTCAGATTAACAGTCTGAATGTGGATAAAACTAAATAAGGGCCAATGGCTTTCAAGAGGAGTTAGACTTCATCTACTTATGACTACGCAGAGACTCTAAACTGATGCCTTGCTTGACTCATCCCCCTCTCTCTGCCAGTCTCTCTCCTATACACCCACCCACACCCACCCACAAATATACCTAAGTCTAAGTATCTTACAGAGTATGGAGCAGGACAAAACCAACATTTCATGTAATTAAATCTGGTAAAAATTAAATCACACTAATTTAATGTAGTTCACACAATTTATCCTTAGCTACAGGATTTAAGAATTTTTCTACTTCTAAAAATGGCAATTTGAAAAAACAATTTTTGATGGGCTTGTCCCAATGTTTTTGATGCCATCGAAGAAGATATCTATCTATCTATCTATCTATCTATCTATCTATCTATCTATCTATCTATCTATCTATCTATCTATCTCAGTGGTGAAATGCTCCCGGTTCAGACCGAATCGCCTGATCCAGTAGCGATGGCGGTGGGTGGTTCGGAGAACCGGTAGCAAAAATCCCTGCCTCCCCCCCCCCATGCCTAGCTGAGCCGCGCAATCATCAGAGGCTTTTTAATTATTTTTAAAAGCATTTTTTCTACAACCTCTTCGGCCAAAAAAATGCTTTTAAAAGTAAAAAAAAAAAGCCTCTGATGATCACCTGGCTCAGCTGGGATCGTCAGAGGCTTTTAAAAGCATTTTTTCTACAACCTCTTTGGCTGAAGAGGTTGTGGAAAAAATACTTTTAAAAGCCTCTAACGATCCCAGCTGAGTTGCCTGATCGGCAGAGGCTTTTTTTCTTTTAAAAGCCTTTGCTGATCAGGCAACTCAGCTGTGGTTGTCAGAGGCTTTTAAAAGCATGGTTTTAAAAGGTTTTTTTTTTAAAAAAGTTGGCCACGCCCACCAGTCACATTATCCCCCAAGCCACACCCACAGAACTGGTAGTAACAAATTTTAGATTTCACCACTGATATATATATATGGTATATAACCTGGCTAAAGAGAAATACACATAAAACCTATGAAAAAGAAAGAAAAACACACATATATATATGTGTGTGTGTATTTGTATGTGTATGTGTATGTGTATATGTGTATAAAACAAACTATTCTAAAAATGCAAGTTCTAGGTATATTTGTAAAAGAAAAACAGACATTTTGCGAGCTCCAGAACTAAAATAATTAATATATTGCCATTGGTGTGAGGTATAAGATACCTGTGATGAACCCATTTTTACTTTATAAACGATAAGGAAAGTAAAAATGGGAGAAAACACCCCAAAATCGAAATTTCCTGACAGGTTGCTGGAAAAACAGCAATTTATTGAAATTTTGTGAGATGTTTTCTTGAAAACCACTTCCTTCAGGAACAAGAACCTTCAACGAACTCACTTTGGTAAACCTGTTAAAACAATTCACTCTGGGAATATCCCTTTCCAGTTTCAAAATACATCCTTCAGATAATCACTATATTATCCTCCAACAATGGATGCAATTTGAAGGATAGCAAAAGCCTGCATAAAACAACAGGCTGGGCAACCAGAGAAAGGAATTGAACAGCTTGGGGAAAACACGGGAGTTTACTCAAGGAGAAAAACAATACTACAGAGGAATAATAAACCAAAAAGACCTTCTCAACCCCCTACTCCCCAAAGATAGATCTTGCTGTGTTTCCATAGAAATAACTGGCACTGGGGGTGGGGGTGTGGACACATAATGGAGCATGGGTAACATAATGTAGTACTTTGGACCATCTCTAGTGGCTTCAACGCTGAAGAGGGACATCCCAAATTGCAAAATTTTGTTTTGGCTCTCATATGTAAACTGAAATTTGCAAGCACAAGATAAGGTTTTATGTCTATCTTGGCCAGTTCTGAGCACCAAGCAGAAGTTCAAAACATGGAAGGGAACAAAGAGAAGGAGCAAGAATCTGAGGTTCTCCGCTATCTTCTGGTCTACTACTTTTTGTTGAGGAGCTGGTTGCACACGTACAAAATGGGCAGGTCTTTCATCTTAAGACCTCGTCTGCCACCTTGTTAATCCTGACCCTCCCTGCAGACCCCACTGTGAGAATCTGCCCCTCCTCTTTTTGTAGAAGAACATTTGCTACTATGCCTTCAGATCAAACTCAAAACCTGAAGGAACCATCCTCCTTCCATTAGAAGGGCTACTCTCAAATCTTTGGAGGACAGGAGGGCATTATTAAATACTGGCAATGCACAGATATTAACTGACTTTAGAGTACAGTTTAGACCTTGCTTAGCGGCTGCCACATTTAGCAACTGTTTGCAACTGCAATGGTTATGAAACATTAGCAACTTTATGACCAGATCTAGCATGTACGACTTTCATAAAGGAAAGTTGAAGTAAGATCATAAGCACAGTTGCAGTTTCACTTGACAACCACTTTGCTTAATGTCTGAGTTGCCAGTTCTGATCATGGTTATTAAATGAGGACCACCTATAATTTAATTTAATTAATATTAAATCCATAGTTACTTTTTTTTCCCCTTCATTGTGGATTTTGAGAATGAAAGATGTAGTTTTGGACCACATCTGGATATCTACAGCCTTTGTATGAAAACAGGTCTGTATTCTTTGTGGCAGATCAATCAATCAATCAATCAATCAATCAAGACCTTGGAGGTCCTCTATTCAACCCTCTGCTCAAGCAGGAGATTATAGAATTTGAGACAAGTGGCTGTCCAGTCTCTTCTTAAAAACCTCCAGTGATGCAGCACCGGGGTGAAATGCTACCGGTTCGGGCCGGTTCGCCCGAACTGGTAGTAAAAAAATCTTTAAAAAAAGTTCCGACGATCAGCTGAGCAACGTGCGATTCTCCGGAATCCGTAGTTATAAATGCTTTAAAAAGAAAAAAAAAGGGTTCTGATGATCGCACGTCGCTCAGCTGATCGTCAGAACTTTTTTTTTTTTAACTTTTTAAGCATTTTTTTACTACCGGTTTGGGTAAATAGGTAGTAAAAAAATGTTTTTAAAAAGTTAAAAAAAAAGTGTGTACTGTGCATGCACATGCTTGGTGCGCAGCACGCATGCGCGGCCAGCAAACTGGTAACAAACCAGTTCAGATTTCACCACTGTGCAGCACCTACAACTTCTGAAGGCAAGCTGTTCCACTAGTTAATTGTCCTCACTGTTAGGAAGATTATTAATGCTATATCCTGTAAATGACTGGCTTTCTTTCACAAAGGACATAAAACAAAATATAAGAAAAAAGAATGGTCTGGATGAAATCCAGACTTCTGCAATCTGAAATGTGAGAACCCAGCAGCCATTGTGATGATGGGAATTGTAATCCAACTTTTGGAGCATGCCATGTTGGAAACAATTACTCCGATAAAAATACAGGCTAGGTCAGTGTTGGTGAACCTTTTCGGCACCGAGTACTGAAACGGAAGCATGCCCCTGTCCGTTGGGGAGCACCAGAAACCGGAAGAGCAGTTCCTCGGCGTGCATGTGTGCACTGGGAAGCTGAGTTCTGGTTTCCAGTGTGTGGATGCCCGCTGGTCACCTGGTTTTCCAGTTTCTGGAGCACATGGATGCGCGAAGACTAGCTGCCCGGCGAGCATGTATGCGCCAGAACCTGGAACAGCAATGGGCGACCGCTGGCGTGCCCAGAGAGATGGCTCTGCGTGCCACTTCCAGCACATGTGCCATAGGTTCACCATCACTGGGCTAGGTTAATCAATTAAACATTCCCTTTTATTAAGGCAGGGCACGAAAACCAAAGGCAGTTAATACTTTAACAGGAAAAAAAATATTCTGAAATGTGTTTTGCAGCAGTATCTTTCTGAAATAAAATGAAGGTTAATGAAACAGCTTTGAAGCACTCTCCATTAGGCGGATATTTTAAAGGCGGGGGGGGGGGAATGGTATTAAGTTATGTCTCTACCATATTACGGCAGAACAGGACTTCTGTCTGGAGAGATTGTATGCTTGTTTACACCAGGGGTGAAATATAAAATTTGTTACTACCGGTCCTGTGGGCGTGGCTTGGTGGTGGCGGTGGTAATGTGACTGGGTGGGCGTGGCCAACTTTTTTTTTAACTTTTCAAAGCATTTTTTCTAATGCTTTCAAAAGCCTCTGCCGATCAGGCAATTCAGCTGGGATCGTCAGAGAGGCTTTTTAAAAAATGCTTTGAAAAGCCTCTGACGATCCCAGCTGAGCCGCGTGATCATCAGAGGCTTTTTTTTTAACTTTTAAAAGCATTTTTTCCTCAGAAGAGGTTGTAGAAAAAATGCTTTAAAAGTAAAAAAAAAAAGCCTCTGATGATTGTGCGGCTCAGCTGGGCATGGGGGGGGGGGGCGCAAGGATTTTTGCTACCGGTTCTCCGAACCACCCGCCGCCATCGCTACCGGATTGGGTGATCCGGTCTGAACCGGTAGCATTTCACCCCTGGTTTACACCAAGAACTCTTTCAACATTTTCTGAGATGAAGAAACACGTCAACAATTCTGCTTCTGTCATTTCTGGAAACATAAAATTCAACAGTCAAACTCAACCCTTTCCCACCCTTCGAGAGGTACGTTTATTCCTTGATAGATGGAAAGTTTATTACCCATAAAAATGCTGTTTAAAAATAGGAAGTTTGAGACGAATGCAGGCAATTAGCATTGTGTAAAAAAAACCCCACACACACCACAATGTCATTTCCCATGTATAAGTGAACAGTTTTCACTAAAGACAACCCTGGTTGTGAAAGAAGCATTTAAAAGCAAGATATTTAAAACAAACAAACTCCTTTTTTGTAATGACTGACAACGCACAGTTTTTGGAATAACATTTCCTTTAACCAGGTGACCAACAGCCCTCAATAATAATAATAAAATAATAATAATAACTGGCTCGGTAGTTATAATGAAACCGAAACTCGCTTAAACTGTCTAAAATCTGCCGCTGCTTAGGGAAAAAGCCATGACAAACGAGCGGGACAATGGAAGAAAAATAGACTTGTAGGCTTTTTGTGATGGGTATCGACTTGTTTTTTTGAAGAGGAAGCAACAGCTGCTGGCAACACGGAGTGTAACAGAAGAGGGCAGGGGAGTTAATCCTTGAGGGAAATGCAACACAACATAAGCCCTTTCATCAATCAGCTTATCGTTATAATTGGTTGTTTCCTCATTTGCTGAAAGCTGTGCAGCTCGCCAAGTGGTTGAAAAGCGAATAAAGAGAGACAGAAAGCGTCCCCTCCACCCACCCAGCCTAAGCTCAGCCAGCAAACACCCCCACCCACCCACCCATTGATGGGCATTCAAGCAACATTTCACCTGCAGGTGATCATTTCTTTTAATTGGGCAAAGTGAAAAACAGAGGGCTTACAGAACACATGGTGGTGGGTTGTGGCCTGCTGTGTCTTCAATAAACATTGAATACACCTAAGCTAACAGCAAGTTTAAACTGCACCCGTCTCCTCAAAAAGTTCATTGAAACAACAGATGGTGGGGATGGAAAGGTGGATCAAAGTTGTGCCCGGAGAGAATAGGACAAAGTTCGCTCTTTGGTGGAAGGAAAAGAATCTAAGGCAACGGAGAGCATCTTCTAATACGTGCAATATCTTTTTCCTTTCTTTTCCTTTCCTTTCTTCTCATTTCCATCTCCTTCCTTCTCACCTTCCTCCTTTCCTTTCCTCTCATTTCCATCTCCCTTCCTTCTCACCTTCTTCCTTTCCTTTCTTCTCCTTTCTTCTCATTTTCATCTTCCTTCCTTCTCACCTTCTTCCTTTCCTTCCTTTCTTCTCATTTCCATCTCCTTCCTTCTCACCTTCCTCCTTTCCTTTCCTTCCTTTCTTCTCATTTCCATCTCCTTCCTTCTCACCTTCTTCCTTTCCTTTCCTTCCTTTCTTCTCATTTTCATCTTCCTTCCTTCTCACCTTCTTCCTTTCCTTTCCTTCCTTTCTTCTCCTTTCTTCTCCTTTCTTCTCCTTTCCATCTTCCTTTCTTCTCCCCTTCCTCCTTTCCTTTCCTTTCCTTTCCTTTCCTTTCCTTTCCTTTCCTTTCCTTTCCTTTCCTTTCCTTTCCTTTCCTTCCCTTCCTTTCCCTTCCCTTCCCTTCCCTTCCCTTCCCTTCAACAGCTACACAGTTGACAATGATGACGACAGTATTGAACTAATAATAATGTGGTGAATAATACTGAATTAAACAGGTGCTGCCATTTCCCGATACACAGTTTAAGAAAAGGGGAATATTTCTGTATTGATTTGTAGAATTCTTGGTGCTCTCTGAGCTTGGTTGTTTTCTTGCAGATGTTCCACTAAGGTAACATTTCCGGAATCAAACTGAAGGATGCTACCTGGTGAACCTAGTTACCTAATCCTAGGTACCTATCAACCTGAAGGTGTTAATTAGTTGGGTAATGAAATGTCTGCAAGAAAACAACCCAGCTCAGAAAATGCCAGGGACTCCACAGTTCAACCCCGAGCTACAAATATTCTCTTATATGGATTTATTGATTTATTCCATTTTTTATCTTCCTGCAGTCTAAAGCAATCGCCTGATTTTAAGTCACTGCTCTACACCACAATAATAGAATCCATATGTTTTATTAATGCCCTGCTACATATGTCTGCAAGTCAGCAGATACCCTGTTTCCCCGAAAATAAGACATCCCCCAATAATAAGCCCTCCCTGAAAATATTTAAATGCACAGCTGGAAATCAGGTAAGACGGCAAGAGGAGCCCCATCTTGCTCCATGCGCCCCAAAATAATAAGACCTCCCCCAAAATAAGGCCAAGCGCTTATTTTGGGGTTCAAAAAAATATAAGACAGGATCTTATTTTCAGGGAAACACGGTGTATGTTTGTACCTTTCTGTTACATTTCACTGATTTTTTTTTAATTCAAAAAACACATTTTTACAAATATTTTAAGTAATTTTGTGATCTGTTACAAAACTTTTAGCTGTTTAGAAGCATAATGCAATTGAGCTAATAGCAGAAAGTAACCAAATAATAACAATGGGTGAATAAGAAACCAAGAGGAGGAAAGATAATGAGTTCTTCATGTCTACGGCTGCATTTATGGAGAAGTTCAAACTGGGAAGAAATGTAGGACAGCTGAGAAATTTGATGAGGACTTCGATTACTAGCAGAAGCCATCGGAGTGGTTTTTTTCGGGAAATAGCGTTACCGAAGATTACATGTACAGATAAAAGTAACACAAACTTGTTCCCAACAATCTTAACCATTAGTCCCTTCAAATAGTCTCCAAATAGAATCGGCTTCTTTTCAGTTTCAGTTTGTCTGTTCTCACAAAATTACTGAGAACATTAACAAATCTCATTTGCAAATCCAATTAAAAAAAATATCCAAAATCTTCTTTTGGTTTTTAGTAAGATCCTTTTGTAAATCCAAAAGAGAAAGGTTACCCCAATCATTCTTCTGATTTGCTATTTACATCTGCTTTTTAGTTATTAGAACATCAATTTCATTTGTACATTCAATATCTCATCTTTTTCCATATCCTTCTTGTAGCTTCTCGTTTTTACGTCCACATTTGCAGCCAGTTCAGTCTTGTCCGGTAAAACTTCTTCCATATGATAAAGTCTATCAATAATGGCAGAAATCTTTAAAGCTAACTTCTGAGTCCATTGCTGATAAATAACTCTCAATACATCCATTTTTAAAATTTCTTCCTGGTGCCCTCTAGTGTCCAATCTTCAAAGTCTCACCTTATTATGTTGTTTTTTTTCTCCAAATGTAAAATCATGAATAGTTTCCAATGGGAAGGTTTGTAATATATTTTCATTTTTTTATTAAATCTTATCTGGAAACTTAGTCCATTTATAACTTTCTAAAATCAACACTCTAATCATCATTTTATTTTTTATTTTTAATTCTGAAAAATACTGTTTTAATAAACCCTTAAACAGATACTTAAAACTTATTTTATAGTCAATTAAAGGGAAGTCTCCTGTCTACACACTTTTATATTTATTCTGTTTTTAAATGTATTTTGTAACTTTATACTAAAACCTTTTGGAAAGTCAAAAATCTTCACAATCTTTTGTAAATCCTCAGTTGGTTCAGTAAGTCTTTTTCTTCCTATTGGTCAGTTTGATTGCTTTAGTTTCTTTTTTTTAAAATACCATGTTTTCCCCAAAATACAACCTACTCAGAAAGTAAGTCCTAGCTTGATTTTTATACTTGCGCCCAATATAAGTCCTACCCCCAAAATAAGCCCTAATTAAGGCCCCACCCACTCCAGGGCGCACAGGTAAAAATTTAGCTAGGGTGGGGATGGGGGGTGGTGAGCTGCCCTACTACTTCCCTTCGGACAGTTGCAGCCAGGCCTCGCACACCTCGGCCCATTTCTTCTGCATCTGGCAAGGCTTTCCTAAAGGCCTCTCTAGCCTATGACAGAGCTATCGGAAGAGAAAGAGAGGCCTTCAGGAAAACCTTGATGACATTTATTTATGTATTTATTTATTCGTTCGTTTGTCAACAAGTACAAGGAAACAAGTAACAGTATAGACATAGACATGGACACATGAAAAAAATGGGCACAAATAAAGGATGTAAATAGGCAAAACATAGCCATAAACACATAGAATGAGTATGTATAAATGGGGACAGTAGAACAGGGATGGTAGGCAGGTTAGTGCACTTATGCACACCCCCTTAGAGACCTCTTAAGAAACAGAAAAGGTCCACAGTAGACAGTTTAAGGTAAAAGGTATGGGGGTTAGAGAGACTAACAACAGGATCAGGTAGAGTGTATCAGACATTTACTGCAAAAGTCATATTTCCTACAATCAAAATTAATCTGAATTACATTGCGTTTGAATCTACTGATAGCCCTTGTGTTATTACGGTTGAAATTAAAGTACTCCTACAGGTAGGACATTTTGGTAAATAATCTTATGAACTAAGCATAGGTCGTTGATCCTGAAAGGTCACATTGCTTTGTTAAACAGTTTTAAACTAGGATCTAATCTGAGTCGGCCACCAAGACCAGATGTTTAGTCTTCTGAGCTTTTGGACACATGCTGGAACCCATCGGGATGGGAACTTCTCTCTCACCAGAATGTCAGGTTTAATCTTCCAAGCTTTTGGACTCGTGCTGGAGCCTATCCTCATCCCTTACCAGAATGTGAAGTGAGAAATTCCCTGAGGATGGGCTCCAACACAAATCCGAAACTCAGAAGGCTGAACTTCTGGTTGCAGTGCAGGATTAGCGATGAAGATGTTCCCGAAGGCCTCTGATAGCGCACAAGTGAGGTGAGTCAATGGATGACATCCCCCTCCAAAAATAAGATCTCATGCCTTTTTTTTGGTGGTAAAAAATATTAGACAGGGTCTTATTTTCGGGGAAATATGGTATGAAATAGAATAGGTATTTGTTTACAAATTGTGGAGAGAATTAAACCTCTGAAAAGAATGAGCAACAACATCAAAAGACTGAAGGAAACAACCTCTTTTTATTACATTTTCTGAAAGAAGTTAGCAGGAGGCTGGGGCATGCTAGTAGAAGATGACAGAAAATAGTTGAGAGTCAAAGAAACCACAACTGTTCTGCCCCGGCTATGGACCCCAAAGAACACAGCACACACAAAGTCTGTACAAACCTTAGTTTACTAAAATAAAATCAGTTTTTTCTTCAAACAAAGGCTGTTAATTAACTTTCTTAACAGCCTGCAAGAATCCAAAGAATAAATAATCTTAATCTTACTATGGTTGGCAGAAAGCCCAGAAGCAATTTGCAGATAATTAAGATCATGGCACGAAGGTATGTGAACTAAGTTGTTCCCTGCAAATTGCTTCAGTCAGCGTTCTTCCTTAAATAGGCTAAGGGAGTGGCCAATTAGCCCCAAGCCTTACTCTCGAGGAGACCTCCTTCTGAGGAGCTACTCTTGCCTTTTGGCAGCTCTGCGCGCCCATGCATCGAGAAGACACTCCTCCTCTTCATTCTCTTCATTTAAGGGAGCTTCTGGAGGTTCTGAAGGCCCTGGTTGAAACCCTGCCTCTGGCACCACATCTTCTCCAGCCTCCTCATTGTCTGACTTGGATGCCAGCTGCACAGGCTGCTGGCACAGCACCACACCAGCCTCCTTGCTGTCTGAATCAGCTACTAGCTGCACAGGCCACTACTGGCCGCAACAACAACAGACATCCTGGACATTATCAAACTCTGGGCCAGCATGGACTGAGAGACAACCAGAAAATCCCTCACATCTGCAAACTGAGCTCATTTGCAGCGGGAACTACACTTTTTAATTCTAGCGTGACTGAATTTTAAAAGTGTAAATCCCTTGGCCTGCAAAGGGTGACAAACGTACTCCTATTTGCTTTTCCGTCTCTTCCTCTACTTCTCCACCATGTCTCTCACTGCAAGCAAAATCTCCTTCTCTTTTTATCCTTCTTCCAATTTCTGAAACTTGGAACCGAGGCAAATTCTGATGTTGCCAAGACAGCAGTAGCATCTGGGCACAAAAGGGTCTGTCAGCAGATGTGGAGCTACATCAAGATTTCCTAAAGTAATAAACAATATTTAGAAAGGAGGAACAGATCACAGAAGACTGAGTAGACCAGGGACTCTCATTATTATTAACTGTGTCTGAATGGGCAAAGAAGATTTTTTTGGGGCGGGATTGCTGAATGTAGCTCTTTTGTTCCAGGAAGGAACAAAATTCATTTGAAAACATTTCAAATGTGTGAAATTCATTTGAAAACATCAAAGTGATGACTCCCTTCCAGAGAATTTGGTTCAGAGATACTTTGGGGTTCTTCAGAACTTCAGAATGGCTGCTGACATCACAAACAGCTCATTCATTCAATCTCCACCCAAAGGCCACCAATTATAATGAATAGCTAAAGAGCAGTCAGCGGGAGGAACTCGGACAAATTAGCTTGGAGATGTAAAGGATCAGTAAAATCCTTGACAAGTTGCAAGGACATTGCCTTATGCATGAAATTTAAATTTTTTATAACGAGCTGCAGGGGTAAGTGGATTTTAAGAACAAATGAGCTAGTGAGCAAAATTTTAGGAGGGTGTTTCTGGAGTGATTTTCGTTAGGTTGGATATTTGCCCTGCACTTCATTTGATTCAGAAGATGCTATCTTAAAATGTTCTTCCAATGAAAGGACCGAGGAGTTAAAGCAACCGTGTTAAAAAATATTAAGCCGCCGTGTACCCATCCAGTTCTATTTTTACATCTGAACTGCCAGGGTCAATATTTTTGTAAAGGGTCCTTTGTTTGAATAAGAAACATCCTGCAAAATTTGTCCTTTGAAATCAGAAAGTAACACAAAGATTGGCAGGAAGGCCAATTAAAGCAAACATTTATCCTCAAATTGCTGAATTAATTTCAGAATAACAGATGGGCAGAGTTGGAAGGGACCTTAGAGGTTTTCTAGTCCAACCCCCTGCTCAAGGAGGAGATCCTGTACTGTTTTAGGCAAATGGTTGTCCAGTTGGAATACCCACAACTTCTGGAGGCAAGCAGTTCCACCGGTTAATTGTTCTAACTGTCAGGAAATGTCTCCTTAGTTCTAGGTTGCTTCTCTCTTTGTTCAGTTTCCATCCATTGCTTCTTATCTTGCCTTCTGGTGCTTTGGAAAATAGGTTGATGTCCTCTTCTTTGTGGTAGCCTCTCAAATATTGGAAGTCTGCTATCCCATCACCCCTAGTTCTTCTTTTCACTAGAGTAGGTATACCCAATTCCAGCAAACATATGCTAAAGCATATGTTTTAGCTTTCAGCTCCCCAATCATCTTTGTCACTCTTCTCTGCACTCTTTCACAAAGTTTTAGTTGATTTCACTGCTCACCCCAGCCCTGAGTAGCTTTTAAAAAAATCAGGTAAAAAATTAGCACTGTTGTTAATGAATTAAACTAATTAATATGTGTAATTATTTAATTAATTGCACATATTAATTAATTAATGTGTAATTAATTAAGTTAATTAATATGTATAGGGACATGGTGGCTCAGTGGCTAAGACGCTGAGCTTGTCGATCGAAAGCTTGGCAGTTTAGCGGTTCAAATCCCTAGTGCCATGTAACGGAGTGAGCTCCCAGTACTTGTCCCGGCTTCTGCCAACCTAGCAGTTCGAAAGCATGTAAAAAATGCAAGTAGAAAAATAGGGACCACCTTTGGTGGGAAAGTAACAGCACTCTGTGCGCCTTTGGCGTTTAGTCATGCCGGCTACATGACCACGGAGACGTCTTCGGACAGTGCTGGCTCTTTGGCTTTGAAACGGAGATGAGCACCGCCCTCTAGAGTTGGGACCGACTAGCACATATGTGCGAGGGGAACCTTTAACTTTACCTTTAATTAATATGTACGTTAATTCTCCCCTCCCTTATTTCTAATGGCGGTAATGGTGCGTTTGTTCTTCTTTGCCTCTTATATTTTGCTGACTCATCTTTCCCCCTTTGGTTGTGCTCTTGTACACGAGACTGCACAATTGGCCAAAGCAAGCTACGCGGACTGGCATCCTATCTCGTGAGGAAAATGTCTGCCTCGGAGAAGTTGGGATAAAAATGATCATAAAAGAATTCAGCTTCCTTTTGTGGCTACCAGCAGGAGTGAACTGACTTGAATGAGAGCAGCAAAGCAGAAAGCTTTGAAGGAACAAATAGAGTAGGAGTGTGAAGAAGGGAGGACGTTTCATCTGAATACATGCTGGAAAGCTTTTTGTCAGTTAACGGGCTCAAAAGCCATCTAAAAATAGCAAACCTCCTTGATGTTTCAAGTTGCATAGGGCCCAACAGCTGGAAAATGAAAGGAGAACCAGTGGCTTTACTTGGACGGTTGGCAATCGAAAATGATCATACTTAAAGAGTGGAACCAATCAAATCAACGGGACCTGCTACTCATAATTATGTTAAATATTAATGGCTTCAATAAGTCCCTGCTAAGTATGATTAAGGGTGGATTCAACTATTAACATCAATTTCATCACAATCATAATTGCATAATCTAGGTATTAACTGGATTTATATACTAACACATCGTGAAATGGATACATTATAATACCAAAATAATAGTACAATATATTGAAAATCAAGCAATTGGCCCAAAGATAACCGTAGATAGGGTAGCTGGAAAAGATCTAAGCTTCAATGTCAATAGCATTGTAGAAGAATTTGGAGAGCTTTTTTTTTTTTTAAATTTGATTTATATGCCGCCCTTCTCCAGAGATTCAGGGAGGCTTACAATGCCTTAAGCAATAGCCTTCATACTTTCGTATATTTATACAAAGTCAGCTTATTGCCCCCACAACCGAGTCCTCATTTTACCTACCTTAGAAAGGATGGAAGGCTGAGTCAACCTTGAGCCTAGCGGGATTTGAACTTGCAGTAATTGCAGGCAGCTGGAAATTTATGTGCTACTTTTTAAGAGCACTTAGTCCACTGTGCCACCAGACCCAGAGTTTGTGGGCTCCCTCTTAATGGTGAGAAGCATACAAATCACAAGTCATTTGATTCTCTACTCCAACCTTACTTGTTTACCTGTCTTCTTAGTCCACTGCAGAACTTAATGTACAGCATCAAATCTTCCTAGATCAGGGGTCGGCAACCTCAAACACTCAAAGAGCCACAAAGGTTCTAACCGGAAGCCCCCCATTCAATTCTGGAGTCAACCGGAAGTCCGGTTCCCCCACCATAGAGTCTCTTCCTAGCATGGCGACCTTTTTCCTCTGCTGACCGGAAGTCAGTTCCCCCACCACCATAAAGTCTCCTCCTAGCACGGCATCCTTTTTCCTCTACCTGTCCTAACCGAAAGCCCTATCAATTGTGGAGCCAACCAGCAACAGGGAGCCACAGCAGAGGGATGAAAAAGCCACATGTGGCTCCAGAGCCACGGGTTGCTGACCCCTGTCTTAGATGATCCTCAATATAATAATGGTCATATGCTTTGCACGGTTTTGGCCTTATGAGCCTCAAGTCACTGCTATTTCTCTGACCCAATCTTCTACTGATTTAAACCCATCTGCCTTTGACTACTCAGCTGACATAGTGCATTGACCCTTCTGAAAGAGCTCATCATCCCAAAAGCCAATTTTATCTAGCATTCAAAGAGATCAACCAGATGTTTGTGGAATTACCATTATCAAATTCAGAGAGCAACAACTCCGTCCCAACTGGTCTTCTCACATAGGCTCTGAAGCTCCATTCAAGGACATGTTGCCGCAGACCAAGTCCAAGCAAAATTACATAAACTGGATGCAGACAATGATCTTAATTATGTGCCAGATATGAAGTAGATTCATCCCTAAGCAACACTTTCTCTCAACGATGGGATTTCAAGCTTCAACACGATCTGCATTTAGGTCGCAAAAGAATGTCCCATGCAACACTGTTCACACATTCAGGATGAGAAACCGGACCACAGGTAAGTAGCAGGGCAATTTTCTGATACGTATGACTATGATTTCTTTGCTCTTTTCTCACTAACCATGATGGTTGAGATAACGGAAGCTGAAGGCCTTATATATAATAGAACTTGGTGGTATGGCAAGAACAGAAAATGTTCAATAATGCAACTCTGCCTCCTTCAGGAGAACTTTTATCACATCTTGTCTAGACACATCTGTCAAAAACTTTCCATAGTGATCTAGGAAGCACGGTTTTACATGTCTATTTAGCTCCTAGAGATGAATATCTTTTTACTACATCCTAGTGGCTCATTTTGCAACACTCGAAAGAAAAATCCATGCTGCTGATACAGCAGGGAACTAAAACACTTCTTTCCTTGTCACTCAATGAACTGACAACTTACACCAATATGTGAACATGCATAAAGCTATTTGGTCGGATTTTTCACAGACTATTATGCTCACAGCGAAACAATAATTCATCCATGTTGGGATTCTGCCATCATTGGACATTTGACTGCTGACCCCTTCTTATTCTTTCATCCACTTTCTCTTTCCCATCTTTTTTTTTACTCATTTAATGTTGATTTAAAAGATAAAAAGGCAAAGGTTCCCCTCACACATATGTGCTAGTCGTTCCTGACTCTAGGGGGCAGTGCTCATCTCAATTTCAAAGCTGAAGAGCCAGCACTGTCCGAAGACATCTCCATGGTCATGTGGCCAGCATGACTAAATGCCAAAGTCGCACAGAATGCTGTTACCTTCCCACCAAAGGTGGTCCCTATTTTTCTGCTTGCATTTTTTACGTGCTTTCCAACTGCTAGATTGGCAGAAGCTGGGACAAGTAACGGGAGCTCACTCCGTTATACGGCACTAGGGATTCAAATCGCTGAACTGCCGACCTTTCAATCGACAAGCTCAGCATCTTAGCCACTGAGCCACTGCGTCCCTGATTTAAAAGATACAAAGAATAATATTCTGAATTTTAAAACGGTTTGACAAAGATTAGATCAACTAAGTTTAAAAAAACCCAACAAGACTTGGATATTGCGTAGCATAAGCAAAAAGAATAGTCAACCAGTGGTTCCCACAATTTAATTAATTGCATGCATATTCTCCTGCAATCAAGAATGGCTCTCAACAGTTTACAAGATACTGTACAAGAAAACCTAATCCATTTATAGTTCTTCTAATTAAAAACATCTAAAATTAACACATCATAAAGGAATCAAACACATTAATTAAATAAAAACACATGCTAAATTTGAACTAAAGACGCTTTCCAACAGAGCTCTGTTTTTGCATTTTCCTAAATGCAACCAGGCAGGGAAGCGGTTTGATTTTACTTGCAAGAGTGTTTCAGAGGGTTGATGAAGTATCAACCCTCTGAAACACTGAGAAGCATCATGGTTTCTGCCCTCCTTACTCCCTGAAGGGGAACTCTTAGCTATTTCTCCTGACCTATTACAGATCAAGCCAATTCCTGAGTTTTAAAAGCTGAGAAGAATCCGTGAGATTCATGGCAAAGAAAACAGCTCAGTCTCAAAATGAAACAGTAGAATATAAACAGAAATTCATGCCCAAGAGTTCTTAATGGATCCAAAATGCAAGAGAAAATTTAAGATTAACACTACTAAGGTGACCAACTTTTTTACAATGAGAAGGAGGTCACAAATAAATTGAAGAAAAAAACCAGAAGTGAGTCTAAGGCGTCCGTGTGTGCCATGTTGTGTTTCGGTAAGAAGTAAATAAAGCCAGTTGCACGCAGCGCATTCTCTCAAAACAATTCTCCTGTGCGGAGTGCATGTGTCTCATAATTGCGTCTCGCCGCATTGTACCGAGCCTTGACGAATCATCATGTCAAATACAAATACGTCACATCACACGCAATGGATCGAATCGGCATTGATTGAATATGGAGATTTACAGATTAGTCTTCAAATATTGAAAAGGAGGACATGTAGGAGGACACTTTTTGGGAGGGGACAGAACTTACAAAAGAAGGACTGTCTTCCCTAAATGAGGACGATTGGTCACCTTAACACTACTGACTTTTTCTGGTAAATTATCCAAAACCAGAAGTCTATTTTCCCATAATTTTTAGCAAGACACTAAAGAAATAAGTTGCACTTGGCTTTAGAACACCAGTGCCTTATTTAAATCAGCAAAACCACTGAAAATGGCAGATTCAGTCAATTCCATGACATCATAACTACTCTGAACCTCTGTTGCTGAGGACAGATCATCATGAAAAAGTTCTAGCCATTCACTCTCTAATTGATCATCCATCCATCCATCCATCCATCCATCCATCCATCCATCCATCCATGCAAAGCCCTTTAGAGGAGGATCTAATCTTTATTCATCTTATTTCTATGTTTGATTTCATCCCATCTTTATTATTTTTCTAAATAACTCAAGGCAGTGAACATATATAATATTCTTTCTTCCCTCTAATTTCCCTACACAACAATCATTCTCTGAAGTGGGTTGGGCTAAGACTGAAGGACTGGTCCAAGGTCACCCAGCTGGATTTTCATACCTAAGGTGAGACTAGAACTCACAGTCTCCTGATTTTTAGCCTGCTGCCCAATAGGCCAAATTGGCTCTATGAGAAAAGTGAAAGGAAAAAGAAGAATGGAGCCGAGGTGGCGCAGTGGTTAGAGTGCAGTACTGCAGCCACTTCAGCTGACTGCTAGTTCAGCAGATCAGCGGATCAAATCTCACCGGCTCAAGGTTGACTCAGCCTTCCATCCTTCCGAGGTGGGTCAAATGAGGACCCAGATTGTTGGGGGCAATATGCTATTTAGTATACTGTCTTTGGTGTAAGCCGCCCAGAGTCCTCGGAGAATGGGCGGCATAGAAATATGAATAATAAAATAAAATAAATAAAAGAGGACAACCAGCAGAAAGGTGGATTATCCACAATGGTGAGGGATGCATTGCTGGAAGACTTGAAGGACCAAGTTAGGGACAGGTTGCCCTAGAAAAAAAAATCTATATGGTTGCTAAGAATCATCAATGACTTGATGGCACACAATCAATCAGTCAATTAAAGTATTACATCATTATTGCAATACTATTCCAAGCTAAAACAATTAAGATGGCTTCAAATAAAGATAATCCACATACCGATACCATTCATGATGGGCGCCTCATTGTTCACTTCGAGAACGCCGGGCAAGTTGGCTTCTCCTTCAGGTTCATTCAGATCCTCGTTGGCCTTTTGAGAGCCATTCCCCAAGTGAGCAGAGTCCTTCTCGAAAGGGGCATCTCCATTCTGCAAGCCGTTGTGTGGCTTTTTCAGAGGCATGATTTGCAAGCCGCTGGGCGTAGTCCGGTACGATACGGTTTTAGCAGCTCTGTCGTTGGAAGAGGCAGCTTTCGCTCCATAGCTTTTTTTGGGCTTTGGAAAAGTGGGGGTCATACGCTTCCTTTTATGGGAGAGTCCTTTGCTTTTCCCAGAGTCTGAGGGTCTGTGGGTTATTTTGTCCAGGGAAGACCCTCGGCTTTCTCGTAAAAATTTGGGCACGTTGGCTTGTTTCCCGTGTTTCGTTCGCTTTTCCCTCGTGACGTGCAGTCCATTGAATTCATCAATGAATTCCTCACAGTGCAATAAGTGATGTTCTGGTTCCCACGTGTCTTCATTGCTTCCATATCCTTTCCACCGTATGAGATATTCCCATTTGCCCTTTTTATTCTTCCTTTTGTCTACAATCCTTTCAACCTAACAGAAAAACAAAGGAAAAGGGGGGAAAAAGGGTAATTTGCTAGGCCAAAAATAAATAATGTGTCAGGCAGAAGCAACCATAGTCATTCATGAATAGCTTTAGTTAGCAACTTGATTGCCTGCTGCCTACATTACAAGAATCTCCCCAGACTCCTTGCTTTTCCCCTGGGAATGACCAGATCAGATTTCATGGATCCTGGGGGAGCTGAGGCTTATGCCTCTTGTGGCTATGTAAGAACTCCAAGCTAGGTCCCTGCTTAATTCCTCCTTCTAATCTAGCCGGCAGTTTACCAACATAACAGTTGGTAATCCCAGGCATGTTTACTTCGGAATTTCAGTGACCTCAATGGGGATTATTTCTTAGAAACTATGCATATGAATAGTGATAGAACAACTCAGTTGATAAGCAAAGCCATTGTATGGTTAAAGAATGAGAAAGCAACAAAAACTCCGTAAAGGAATTGTCCAGGTGAGGATTCAAAAACTGGAAAGGACAAGGGGATGTATATGAGTTGTTGCTGAAACATTCCTGGGTGCATTGTGAGGCATTCCTACCAGTGATGAAATTCAATTTTTTTTACTACCGGTTCTGTGTGGGTGGCTTGATGGGCGTGCTGTGGCTTGGTGGGTGTGGCACGAGAAGGATACTGCAAAATCTCCATTCCCTCCCCACTCCAGAGGAACGATACTGCAAAATCTCCATTCCCTCCCCATTCCAGAGGAATGATACTGCAAAATCTCCATTCCCACCCCACTCCAGGGGAAGGATACTGCAAAATCTCCATTCCCACCCCACTCTGGGGCCAGCCAGAGGTGGTATTTGCTGATTCTCCGAACTGCTCAAAATTTTCACTCCTGGTTCTCCAGAACCTTTCAGAACCTGCTGAATTTCACCCCTGATTCCTACTCCTGAAAAAACCCAAATGACAAAACAGGCATCATTTTGATAATGAAAGGCAAACCCTGCCCTTTCGTACTTGCATAGCAGTGTTACATGGAAGTACTGTACCTAAGAGACATCATTTGCATCGCAACGTATTTTGTGACTTTCCCTCCCCCTCTTTCTCAGCAGATGGCTATTCCTGAGCACTTCTGAAATTTTCTGTGGCTGACAGAGAACTGCAAAGTTTCTTTTTAAAGCAAACTTAATCCGCTGTGGACAGGAACCATGTTTAAAACTTCAGCAAGCAACCTGAAAGATTCCGAGCAAGCCTCTCTGTGGTGAATATCATTGGAGGTAGGACTTCCATTCATGTCCTTGCCCTCAGGTGCATTTTCAACCTTGACCTGTACAGGCCTAAACCAATGGCTTCTGTGCATTTCGGTTGATTAATTGATCTGCATTAATTTGTACATGAGAAGAAACAACGGGTTGCATCCAGAATAAATTCTGTTCTCACTATAATCACAGGAAGTTCATTCAATCATGGACAACTTGTCTCATTAGGTCAACCCTAACCCTAACCCTAACCCTAACCCTAACCTACCCTAACCCTAACCCTAACCCTAACCTACCCTAACCCTACCCTAACCCTAACCTAACCCTAACCCTAACCTTAACCCTAACCCTAACCTACCCTAACCCTAACCCTAACCCTAACCCTAACCCTAACCCTAACCCTAACCTAACCCTAACCCTAACCCTAACCCTAACCCTAACCTTAACCTAACCCTAACTAGGGGATATATTAACCATGCTTAACAAGGATCCAATTCAGCACTATAATCAGAGGTGGTATTCAGCAGGTTCTGACCAGTTCTGGAGAATCAGTAGCGGAGTAGTTTGGAGAACTGGTAAATACCACCTCTGGCTGGCCCCGCCCCCATCTATTCTCTGCTTCCCGAGTCCCAGCTGATTGGGCGGAAATGGAGATTTTGCAGTAACCTTCCCCTGGAGTGGGAATGGAGATTTTACAGTATCCTTCGCCTGGAGTGGGGTGGGAATGGAGATTTTACAGTATCCTTCCCCTGGAGTGGAGTGGGAATAGAAATTTTACAGTTACCTTCCCCTGCCACACCCAATGAGCCACACCCACCAAGCCACGCCCGCCAAGCCAAGCCATGCCCACCAAGCCACGCCCACCAAGCAACACCCACAGAACCAGTAGTAAAAAAAATTGAATCCCACCACTGACTATAATTGTAAATAAATAAAAATATACGTTTTCTCTACTTTTAAAATATGCAGTCATTTTAGAAGACACCTTCCCAGCTCAATCTCAGCTCATTCTTAGTATTCCTTTCTACAGATGCTTTATTGTGAGAACCAGTTTGCAACATTTTTCTTTTTTGTTTTATTTATTGAATTTATATAGCTGCTTATCTCACATACATGGCTCTGGGTGTTGTATAATAACACAGTCAAGTAAATGAAGATAAAACAATATAATTCAATTAATGAAAAAAAAAATAAAAGAGATTAAAAGAGAGCTATAAATAACACCAGGGGAAAATAGATTGTTCTGGACCACAAATGGTACCAGAAGTCTTTATTTATACCAGAATGAACTTGAAATGTTTCAAATATTTTCTCTCAACTGGTTCTAAGTGGAGAGAAAGTATTTTACTGGTTCATCATAGCTACTTTTTAAAGGAGAGCGGTGGTCAAATTTATTCTTCCAGCTTTACTGGTAACATATGATACAACTATGAGGATCCCCCATCGCGTTTTGTGGTAGCTTTTAAGAATGCTACAAAATGATTAAAAATTAATGACATCCAGGGAAGCTTAGCAGAGTTTTTAAGCATAATATTGTGCACACTCAGTTAAAAAGTATAGAACTTGGGCGTGTTTAAATGTGAATTTAAAACACATCGAGTGTATTTTAAAACCTGTACTTAGTGCTTCTGTACTGGAGCTTATCTATCACTGCAGTCCAGAGCTTGAACAGCTTACATTTATTTGACTTTTTAACTTTTATGGTAGAAGTGTGAAATACACAGTACGAGGGAATAACAACATAAATAATAACAAAAGCTACTAAGAAAGAAATGACGATCACCAAGAACAAAAGTTTCCAAGAACAGCTCAAGCTACGGGGATCTAAGTTAGATAAGATCGTCCCTCAAAGCGTTCTCAAAAACCCTTTTTTAATGGCTCTGCAGAGCTCTTTAATGGCTCTGCTAAAGCACCAGAGGTGAGTTTCAGCAGGTTCTGACCAATTCTGGAGAACCGGTAGCGGAAATTTTGAGTAGTTCAGAGAACCGGTAGTAAAAAATCTGACTGGCCCCGCCCCTATCTATTCTCTGCCTCCCAAATCCCAGCTGATTGGGAGGAAATGGGGATTTTGCAGTATCCTTCCCCTGCCACGCCCACCAAGCCACGCCCACCAAGCCAAGCCATGCCACGCCCACCAAGCCACACTCACAGAACTGGTAGTAAAATTTTTTGAAACCCACCACTGTAAAGCACCATAGCGATTCTTTTTCTGAAATCTCGGAAACATCAATATTTATGGTTTCCCATTTCCAAAGGATATTTTCATTTTGAACGGAATCATAGAAATTGAACTGTTTCTGAAAATAGACCAAATCAAATGTAGAAGACAGAGAAGCTTGCAATGGTCCAAAAATGAATGAAAATGATAAAAAAAAAAATACAACCAATCAAAAGTTGCTGAAACTGTTGATAAGTGATAATAATTCAAAATCAGAAAATGGAACTTATTAAAGATTTTACATCGCAAAGCACGCATTCTAAGCCCTTGTCCACCCCTTTCAGTTTTTTCTAATATTTTTTTGTATATTTATAATACTGTGGAAGAAAAATAGACTATATAATTTTTTGTTTCACTGCAATACTGATTGCCTCTTTTGTTTTCAGTGCACAAACTTTCTGTCTTCTAAACATGCTAAAATTGAGGTACATGACTTCCTTCAGAATTCAGTATTTTATTGTGCAATTTGTAGTAATGGTTAAAATATTCAACAAACTGTGCCTTAACTGTCTGGAAGGATCCAACTTTTCATTTTTATACATGAAATATGCTTGATCATCCATTTATTTATTGATCATATTTTATAGAGACTTTTATAGATGAAAGCTAAAGTAAAGTGTTTTATAAATTAAATATTATATATTACTTTTCCTTGTAGAAAGGAAAGGAGCACCCACCCTTCTCCTACAAGAATGAAATATTTTGAGAAATATTAAAAAAAGGCAGAATATTATATTTCCCTGGTTGAGAAATGGAGAAACATGCTCTTGGAAAGCAGCCCCACCTTTCTTAATAGCCCCCAGCAGATATTTTGTGCCCATTGAGAAAGACTGGGCCAGCCTATCTACAAAACAAAGAATGCCAGCCAGTGGTGAAATCCAAATTTTTTTACTACCGGTTCTGTGGGCATGGCTTGGTGGGTGTGGTGTGGCTTGGTGGGCATGGCAGGGGAAAATCTCCATTCCCACCCCACTCTTGGGGAAGGATATTGCAAAATCTCCATTCCCACCCAACTCTGGGGCCAGCCAGAAGTGGTATTTACCGGTTCTCCAAACTGCCCAAAATTTCCACTACCAGTTCTCCAGAACCTGTCAGAACCTGCTGGATTTCACCCCTGCCTTCAGCTCCCCAGGGCAATGGGATTAAGACATGACCCTTCAGGACATAATAGGATTAAGCCACTACCATCTAGCAGCAGAGCTCACCACATTGCATAATCTCCTAAGGACATTGCACCAGCAGCCCGAGCATCAACCAAACTTAGCTCAGACAAACTCCTAGGATTTGTACACGGCACCACGGGAGTCTGACAACATCCAATAGAATACATGTTCTTGCACAGGAACAGGAAGCTCAAGTGCAAAGCCCAAATGAAGGTATAAATACCCCCCACTCTCAGCTCCATGTGGTCAGCTGCACCAGGACCACAAATGCATGATCCTATTCATCAATAAATGGACCCTCTTTCCAATCAGCCTCCAGCCTCCATTTTGTCTCCAGTGCCTTTCTCCCAGATTGGAACTGAACCAGATGGATGTTTCTTCCAACATCCCCAAATCCATATGGGGAGGAAAGGACCCTCCCCTTTCCTTCTGCATTGCATCAAAATTTCCAAAAAATTTACACTTCTATGCAAACTAGTGAGGCAAGGAAACATCTGTTTCAACAGATCTCAAATTTCAAACAGATTTCAAGCATCTCTTGAGAATATTCCACCGCTGGCTATACAGATGGCTCTCAACACACACTGAATGAATGTTGAATTAGGGAAGACATATATGGGAAAAGAATCTCATGGAAATCTAATAACAACCATGTCCTGAAAAGCTGGGTTTTTTCACCTCAACGAAGTGAAAGTCGTGATGACTTATGTTGAACTCTATTGTTTTACTGGAAAACAAAACCTGACATTTTTTCAAAACAAAGTTCAGAACAAGGAAAAAGAATAATCACCCATACATATGGTGTTCCCCTAACTAAACAGTTAAAATAAAACGAATAAACTTCGCATCATGAAGTATGACTTTTTAGCTGAAGATATCTGGAAATTTTTTAACAGCTAAAAATCACCTGGAGGTCAACCATTTAACCTGAAGAAGCACAAATGAAATATATTGACTGAACAAACTACGGACTTGATCATTTCATTCAATGAAAACAATTTCAGCTGATGACTCTATATGTGACATTTCTAATGATCAATTACCAAAGTTCTATTCAAGGCTTATGGGAACTGTGAGCAATCCTAGGTCTCCAGTTTTTACACTTCTGCACTGGAAAGACAGGATTGTAAGAGCGATTGATTTTTCCAGCTACTAGAATCTAAAATACTGGTCTTTTCTAGTGACCCAGTAGCGGAGGTGGGTTTCAGCAGGTTCTGACCAGTTCTGCAGAACCGTTAGCGGAAATTTTGAGTAGTTTGGAGAACTGGTAAATACCAACTCTGACTGGCCCCATCCCCATCCCCATCTAATTCTCTGCCTCCCAAGTCCCAGTTTAATGGGAGGAAATGGGGATTTTGTAGTAACCTTCCCATAGAGTGGGGAGGGAATGGAGATTTTACAGTATCTTCTCTTGCCCATCAAGCCATGCCCACCAAGCCATGCTATGCCCACAGAACCAGTAGTAAAAATTTTTGAAACCCACCACTGCCCAGCAGATACAGAACATATCTTTTCTTTGATCTCTGTTTCTTAAAATTTCCTGGAATCTTGCCAGTCTCACAGATATGAAAGAATCAAGATATAAAAAAGATGTTGAGATTCTAGAAGGAGTGCAGAGAAGAGCAAGAAAGATAATTAGGGAACTGATGGCTAAAGCATATGAAGAATGGTTGCAGGAATTTGGTGTGTCTCGTTTAAGGAAAAGGCATCCAAAGGGTGACATGATAGCAGTCTTCCAATATCTAAGGGGCTGCCACAAAGAAGAGGGAGTCAACCTATTCTCCAAAGCACTTGAAGGCAAGGCAAGAAGTGATGGAAACCAATCAAGGAGAGAAGCAACCTAGAACTAAGGAGGAATTTCCTGACAGTTAGAACAATTAATCAATGGAACAACTTGCCTCCAGAAGTGTGGGTGGTCCATCAGTGGAGGTTTTAAAGAAAAGATTGGACTACCATCTATCTAAAATGGCATAGAGTTTCCTGCTTGAGCAGGGATTGGACTAGAAGACCTCCAATGTCTCTTCCAACTCTATTATTATATTATTCTAAGGTAGTGGAGTCCTCCAGAGTGTATGTAAATAGGGGTGCAAATTGGTGGTACATCATTATTGTATATATTTGTCTGAAATGGTATACGGCAGTGATGGCTAACCTTTTTGCTGCCGAGTGCCGAAACCACACACGCACACTCATAATACAATGTGTGCACAACCCCCCGCCCTACGTGACCCCCCACGCATGCACATCTAACCCCCGTGTGCAGCCCCGCACATGCACAGCGACCCCCGCATGTGTGGGCCCCGCCATGCATGTGCATGCGTTTCCTGCATGTGCCCCGTACATGTGTGGCAGAGACTCGAAAACCAGTTGGCCGGCGGGAGGGGTGTGCAAATGCGCGGTGAAGCTGAGCTGGGGCGACGGCTCGCATGCCTGCAGAGACGGCTCTGCGTGCCACCTGTGGCACATGTGCCATAGGTTTGCCATCACGGGTATAGGGTCCCCTATACCAGTGATGGCTAACCTTTTTGCCGTCGCGTGCCAAAAGCAGGGGTCACGTGGGGGGGGTCATGGGTGTGTATGCCCAAATCCATAATTCAATGCGCCCCGCCCTCCCACATATGCGCAGGTGACCCCCCCCAACACTTCCCCCTGCTTTTGGCACGGTGGGCCCGGTAGGCCTGTTTTTCGCCCTCCCCAGGCTCCAGAGGCTTTCTAGGAGCCTAGGGAGGGCAAAAACAGCCTTCCCCATCCCCCCGGAGGCCTTCTGGAGGCTGGAAACAGCCAGTTTCCCGACTTCCAGTGGGACCGGAAGGCCTGAAAATCAGTTGGCTGGTGCGCGCATGCGCGCTGGAGCTGACCTAGGGCAACACTCGCGTGCCCACCAATATGGCTCCGCGTGCCACCTGTGGCACCCGTGCCATAGGTTCGCCATCACAGCCCTATACAGTTAAACTAGAAGACATCCAAGATCCCTTCCAACTGTATTATCCTTTTACTCTTTTGTATGAGTGTATAAACTGTTTTGCTATCTAAATAGTTCCACAATACTATAGTTGACTGCGGCTGAAGATCTGTATGGTTTTGAACTTCCATTGGTTCAAATTAGTAATAATTCAAATTAGTAAGAATTAGATATTATTAAATATCATAGTTTGTGAAAAGAGAAGGCCACTTCTGTTGGGTGACCGCAGTACTTGTTACTGAGGCCTTATTTTTGCCCGTGATAACAATTTGGGTACAATTACAATTCAGTTGACCCAATAGGACAATCTAATCTTGACTACCCTAGAGTGGAATCTCCCTAGGCGATACATCACAAAGGAGCAACTCAAGCATCCTACTAAATTCAAAGAGAATCCTTAAAGCAAAAGGAACTCTGTCATTTAACCCAACGGACGTTTCTACTATTAAATTTGAGAGAAAGAGAGATTGTGTAAGTGCTCTTAATGGACTGCATTCTTTCCCTGCCTTACAACGGAGACTGTGTGCTGATTGTGGTTGTTTATGTGCGATACTCAGTAGCAGCAATGGAAATGGATCACTTGGGCAAGAGTAAAAAGAATGGACTTCAGGTCTTCCATGACCGTATTTTGAATAATTGGTAAACATCTTAAAAAGTACACTCCTCCTAAAATTACACATTGCATACGGATAGGTAGGTTATCTTAAGCTACCCTGGCACCCAGGCTAATCTCAAGCTATCATGGGGCTCTCACACAAAATTTTAGCAAACCTGTAGGCCAGGGGTGTCAAACTCAAGGCCCGGGGGCCAAATCTGGCCTGTGGAGTACTTAAACCGGCCCGCGGGGCTGCCCTGGAAACAGCAAAGGACTGGCCTGAGAAAACGGGCTCCCAAGCTCCGTTTTCGGCCATCACGGCCTCCTGCAACCCTCTACCAGTGAAAACGGAGTTTGGGAGGGCAGCGTACTTAGATCATCAGATCTAAGTACTCCACCTCCGACAGGAGTGACATCGAGGTGGCCATGTTCCCCCAGCCCCCTGAGGTCAAACACAATCCTGATGCGGCCCTCAATGAAATCAATTTTGACACCCCTGCTATAAGATATCATTAATTTTGCAGAAAGAAGGATTGGTTGGATCATCATCCTGCACAAAATTGTGCAATGGCATTAAAGACCAGAACAAATGACTTGTCCGGCACAAAGAATCAAGTCCACATGCTAAGTCCCAGTCAAGCTAATTTATTGCTCATGCCTATGCACAAGAATCTAGCAAACTAATGCTCAGCACTAAACTGGTGCTAGATAAGAGTCAATGGAATTCAAGGGGGATTGGGCTTGGGTTGCTTGTAGGAACATACTGATTCTAGGCTTATTCCTCTCTTGACACCATCACCAGGCTCCCCCTGTCCTTCTCCTATATTGGTTTAAATTTCTCCTAACTTTTTCTATCAAAACAAGACATGAGTCATATATTCATGCAATAAATAGCAATTTTTAAAATATAATGAGCAACCTTTTAGGGAATATAACATTAATAGGTGGGCATGCGTTAATTTGTTTCTCTGCACCACGTATACAGAAACAATTCCATATCCAAAGCCACTGCTGTTACTATTATTTATTTTTTATTTCTTCCCATTTGTTAACCTTGAGAGGGCATAGTAGCCTCTGATAGTAGCAGTGTGGGAAATTCTTACTAAATGATGGTGTAAGCAGAAAGTGCAAACTTCATGTCTTTTGGGTTTAATCCAGTGGGGGCTCTTTCAATTTTACAGACTAAATATAATATTAGAATCAGGGGTGAAATCCAGCAGGTTCTGACAGGTTCTGGAGAACTGGTAGCAGGAATTTTGACTAGTTCGGAGAACTGGTAGCGGAAATTTTGAGTAGTTTGGAGAACTGGCAAATAACATCTCTGGCTGGCCTCAGAGTGGGGAGGGAATGAAGATTTTACAGTATCCTTCCCCCAGGAGTGGGGAGGAAATGGAGATTTTGCAGTATCCTTCCTCTGGAGTGGGGTGGGAGTGGAGATTTTGCAGTATCCTTCCCCTGCCACGCCCACCAAGCCACACCACGCCCATCAAGCCATGCCTACAGAACCGGTAGTAAAAAAATTTGGATTTCACCACTGGTTAGAATATCATGTAGCCTAGCCATTAGTGCCCTGGTCAAAATGGATCCACAATCTCTGAATCTACTACTGGCTAGACTTGATGTCTTTCTCACTGTAGAAAAGTCTGAGAAAAGCAAACAATAAAAACACGAAATAAAATATAATATTAAAAAACCCCCTAAATTGTGAGCATGGAGTGAAGAATCATGTTTTTTCCTCTTTTTTACAGAAAATTCCACCAACTGCTTTCTCTGCCGTTGCAGAGGACCAATCTGTAGGGGGTCGAAGGGGCCCCTCTAACCAACAAAAGACATGCATTTTGATCTGATTTCATTTCAAATGTAGTCTGCAGTGAATTACGGCTAGATGATTACTCCCAATGTATTTAATGCTTCCCTTTTGGTCAAATTAAATATGACACCTGGGGAACAGGTTTTGGGTGTGGTTCTGGGATGGGTGAGTTACATTAGTCAACATTAGAATCCCAACACAGGAAAGTTATGAGTCTAATACTTGCCTAATGCAGGAATTGAAATTAAATCATCCCTGGCAAATGATTGCACTCTCTTTGCCTGAATATGTTTCAGTGGCATCCCTTACTCTTTGGAACACCTTATTCCTAAAATGAAGATGGCTCTCTCCCTCTATGCATTTAAGATGCAATTTAAAACCATGTTATTCTAATGGGCATTTGACCCTCTTGTTAGTTGTAGTCAGGGGTGAAATCAGGGGTGGGTTCTACTTACCTTTACTACGGGTTTGCAGCGGGGCCGCGCGCGCACGCTTCACTCACACATGCGCGTGCTCTTCTGCGCAAGCGCAGAAGTGCTTTGCTGATGTCGGGGTCGGTGGGCGGAGCCTCCCGTTGGTTTTACTACCGGTTCTATAGAACCGGTGCGAACCGGGGGCAACCCACCACTGGGTGAAATGCTACAGGTTCGCACTGGTTCAGACGAACCGGTAGTGGCGGCTGGTTTGGAGAACTGATAGCGGTGACAGCGCGAGGCTCCGCCCACCCATCCAGATGTCGTTACTTTCTGGTTTTAACCAGGAAGTAACCTGTTTTTTACCGTCTGCGCACGCGCAGGCTTTGCGCATGCACAGAGGGTCCAAAATTGCACCTAATGCACGCACGCACTTCCGAACCAGTAGGGAAGGTAAGTAGATTTCAACCTTGGTTGTAGTGCTGTCAGGTGCGAAAGACCAGGTACAAATGCTACATAGCCTATGCACAGGACTCTTTCCAACTAATGGTTAGCACCTGCTTGGAGTTAGATAAGTGTCCACTGAATTCAAGGGAGGTTGACTCTTAGTTTGTTTGTGGCTACGAAGGAATTCTAGCCTGATATCTCTTTTAACTCCACCCGCACAATTCTGCCGCTCCTTCTGCAAGTGCTTCTTGTACATTTAGGCTTAATTTTAATTTGTTTGGACTTCATAATTTAGTTTTAATTGTGTAATTAAATTGTGTAAAGGTTCCTAGTTGATAAGGGAGGCTTATAAACAGGATAAGATGGATGGATGGATAGATGATAGATAAATAAATACCAATAAATAAAGAAATACCAATAAATAAATAAATAAATGCTTCCAACTGAATTTACTGTTGGGAAGCTTTTCTTTGTAACACTCAATCAGAATCCACCTTCTTATAACTTTAAGATGCCACATTTTCCATTTCTGATGTTAGATGTAATCATTATTCAACCACAGTCGAAGCTCAATCCAATGGGCTATTTGGAGAGAAAGGGCGATGTTGAATTTGAATGTCTGTTAAGTGTAATGGGTGTAATTATATATAATGCGGGTTAGTTTGCAACTATTTGCCCTCTTTGGTACACTGCCTACTCGTGTGACTCTCACAATAACACAAATGATGTCAATGAGGCATTACATCAGGGATGTTAAATGAAGCAAGTTAAGTAAATTACGTCAATGGTTTGGGTTATTTCAGATACATTGGATTCTGTCCGCTATTGGCGGCAAAGCCTGAACTCAACATTTATCTGTTGCATCCAGAGTCCATTAAGCAGGGCTCTATAAAATCTAAGACTTACTTCAGTTGGAAATGAAAACACCAGTGCTTCCTCTGAGAATGTAGCACATAATAACTCCTTTTCAATGCTAGGTTTGCATTTCTGGAACCTCGTCTCAGCTAATGTATATGTGAGCTCTTCAATTTCTTCCTTTGTGGGGTGGGGGGGGGGCAGGGATAGGCTTAAAAGGCCTCTATACTTCAAGTACTATGAAACTGGAACAAAATTGATGGAATTACCTAAAACACATATATCTAATTAATTTAGACAAGGAGACATCAGTCTGGAAATTAGCAAGCTTTACACAGGCTGTTGCTGAAGAGAGAATAATTTATCAAAAGTTTTTAACGCTTTCTAATATTTTATTTGCTAATGAAAGAGTTTAATAACACTGAATGTCCTTACTGATTTTTTTTTGTATATTTTAATGTATTTTAATAATATTAATATGTGGCCATTTTTGTGCAGGTTTTATCTCGTTTGTTATGACTGGTGGTCAAAACAATAAATAAATTGATTGATTGACTAAAACCAACCAACCAACCATATAACGAAGAAAGGTACACACCAGGGATGGATTCTATATCTTTACTACTGGTTCGCAATGGGAGCGTGCATGTACACTCACTTTGCTCACTCATGCGAGCGTGCTTCTGCGCATCATCTATGATGACGTCTGGGCGGGTGGGCGGAGCCTCCCACCGCTTTTACTACTGGTTTGCAAGAACTGGACCGAACCGGGAGCAACCCACCACTGGTACAGACCATAGTTATAAGTATTGTGCTAAGAAAATACATCCTCTTGCAAATAGCAAAATTACACGTGATACTTATTTATGATGCCATAAGTTGAGGTCAGCATATGTTAGTGAGTAAGAAATATTTGCTCTTTTTGGGGATAGCTGAATCCTACCGATATAAGCCAGATAAGAGACCACAGATTTCATTCACTGCTTCCAAATCATTTCAACAGTTGTATCCAAAATAGAACTGTAAAATCTAAAAGCATCCAAATATATTTCTTCACCAAGGAAACTGAGCTAATGGGGGGTAGAGGAAAGTTGGATGACAGCCCTGCTGCAGTCCATAACTCGTGTAAATAGCTTAAATAATGGAATGTTCTGATTCGGGAACCAACCTACAACCCAACCAATCAATCCTTTTAGAGGATCCTCCAATCCCCTCTGTGACCTCCCCTCATCCCCAGTCACATGGAACCTGAGCTTCCTATCCATGATGTCTCTGCTTGTCCAAATCTTCTCCAAGATATTATGTGGATGTGTTAAAAGTTCTGAAAGAATGCGGAGCCTCTTCATCCAGAGCTTTCACAATGAAGTCTCAAAATCTCAAATTTTGGGGGGGAAAAATTGAAATTTTTTTTTGAAAATTTTTGAAAAGTTGAGATCCAAATATCCAAATATCAACCAACAAATGTCTTTCACATTGGCAACAAAAATCAAATACCAAATACAAGCTGGGCAACCTCGTAGATGACTTTCACTCTGTCAAGGACCTAGGAGTACTCATCTCAAACGATCTAAGCCCCAGAGCTCACTGTAACAGCATTGCCAAAAAGGCATTAAGAGTTGTTAACCTAATTTTGTGAAGTTTCTTCTCCAGTAACATTGTACTGCAAACTAGGGCATATAAAACCTTTGCCAGACCAATTCTTGAATACAGCTTGACTGCCAGGAATCCATACTGTATATCTGACATTAACACAACTGAGTGAGGCCAGAGGTATTTCACGAGAAGATCCTCTACTCCTCTGCTCACAACAGAATCCCTTATGCCACCAGGCTTGAAATTTTGGGCTTGGACAATCTAGAACTACGCTGCCTACGGTCTGACCTAATTTTGTAGTACACAAAATTGTCTGCTACAACATCCTACCTGTCAATGACTACGTCAGCTTCAACCGCAATAATACACGAGCACACAATAGATACAAACTCAATTGCTCCAAACTCAATTGCAGAAAATACGACTTCAGCAACACAATGATCAACGCCTGGAATGCTCTACTTGACTCTATTGTTACATCCTCTAACTCCCACAGCTTCAACTTTAAACTGTTTACCGCGGACCTCACCCCATTCCTAAAATGTCCATAAAGGGGGCCGTGCATAAGCGCACCAGTGTGCCTTCCATCCCTGTCCTACTGTCCCCATTTATTTGTATCCATTTCATGTATTCATAATCATGTTTATACTTATACCTGTTATCTACTACACGTTTGACAAATTAAATGAATGAATGAATGAATAAATAAATAAATCCTTCCTTGGGGAGTAGATTATTGGTTCTCTACTGCTCATGGCGCTTGACCGCAAGTTTTTAAATGGATTAGAATTTCTCCCAGCAGAAGAAATGCTGGGTTGGTCACTTCCATTTGGGGTGAGGGGAAAATCAGTTCTTTTGTTTTAGTAGTTATTCGCCCCCTTTTTTTCCTTGGAAAGTGAGATTCTCTGAAAATATATCTCATTTCTCTTTGGAAATACTGAAATCCAGAGTGATGTAGTGACTAAGGTGTTGGACTGAGATGGAGAAGACCTAAATTCTATTTCTGATTCAGGTGAAGATGGGCCAATCCTTATCACTCAAACTCAACCCTCTCCACAAGTTTGTTGAACAGACAAATTGAACGACAACACATTGATCTTGAGATCCCAGAGGAAAGCTCAGATATAAATATAATAAACCATATATACATAGGGGAAAAAGAACACTGGAATCTAAAATGGACATGTAGAGTCTTCACTGAATACAATTCATATTATGCCTTGTGTAGATTCTTTTTCTTTGGGGTAAGAAAAATTCCTAATGAATTGAGTGGTTTTTGCAATCTACCCAGATACAATATACACACATGAACAGGACAGGTGTGACACCTGGGTCTTAATCAAATTATCTCTTTGGTAATTAATTTGATTGGATTCAGATTTATTTTAACTTTAAAAGTTGTTTGAATGGGCAGTAGAAATGTGCTGCAAAAGAAATACACGTATTTGGGTTGCCCCTGCCTTCTGATGGAGTTTATCTTCTGATTTATCCCTCAAAGTCTGGGGGTAGCCCTTGGGCTCAAGAGTTATGCTATACGATTCCTTAACTGCATGTCGCTGCTGAAGCAACTAAGAAGTTGACTCTTCCTCTTCGCCCAGAGGAAATGAGGCAGGATGATCCACCCAAATGGATCTTTTTCAATCAGCCTTTGGAGGTCTTACAAATCACTTCAGAAGTGATTCTGAACCTTCCTTCTTTCCCTTGTTCTGGCTGGGCAGCAGCTCTGACCTTTAATTTCTGTCGGAGGACAATGAGAAGCCAACAAATGCCTTCTCTTGCTTCCATGTAGCAAACAGAATATAATTTTTTTTAAAAAATAATATCTTCTTTCCACTGGGGCTGTAAATGGACACCTGACCTAAACTATGATCTTACAGTTAGAACTTTCTGAAACAATTGGTGCTAAGTACTATGGAAAACGCCTTGCTCTATGTCAAACAGAATAGAATAACAGAGTTGGAAGGTCTTCTAGTCCAACTCCCTGCTGAGGCAGGAAACCCTATACCTGTGATGGCGAACCTATGGCATGCGTGCCACAGGTGGCAGGAGTAGCCATATCAGTGGGCACGCAAGCTCAGCTCTGGCGCGCAACTGGTTTTCGGGCTTTCTGGGCCCACCAGAAGTAGGGGAACAGGCTGTTTCTTGCCTCCAGAGGGCCTTGGGGTGGTGGTGGGGAAGGCCCGTTTTTCTCTCTCCCCAGGCTCCAGAGCCCTTCTAGGAGCTTGGGGAGGGCAAAAACGGCCTTCCCCACCCTCCCAGAGGCCTTCCGGAGGCCGGAAACGGCCCGTTTGCCAAATTCCAATGGGACCAGAAAGCCCGTTTTTTGCTCTCCCCTGCCTCCAGAGCCTTTCTAGGAGCCTGTAGAGAGAGAAAAACAGGCCCACTGGGCCATCGCGTGACAGGAGTGGGGGGCAGGAGCGGGGGGTGTCGCACGTGCATGCATGGGGCGCATAGAATTATGGGTGTGGGCACACGTGCACGCGACCCTCCCTCCCACTCCTGGCACGCGATGGCAAAAAGGTTAGCCATCACTGCCCTATACCATTTCAGGCAAATGGTTATCCAATCTCTTCTTTAAAACTTCCAGTGTTGGAGCATTTATAACTTCTGGAGGCAAATTGTTCCATTGATGGATTGTTCTCACTGTCAGCTTTGTTTGAAGTTGGTTTTCTCCTTGATTAGTTTCCACTCATTGCTTCTTGTCTTACCCTCAGGTGCTTTGGAGAATAGTCTGACTCCCTCTTCTCTGTGGCAGCCCCTGAGACATTGGAACATCACTATCATGTCACCCCTGGTCCTTCTTTTCATCAGACTGGACCTACCCAATTCCTGCAACTGTTCTTCATATGTTTTAGCCTCCAGTCCTCTAATCATCTTTATTGCTCTTCTCTGCACTTTCTAGAATCTCAACTAACAAACAGCATTGGTATGACACCATGCCTGATGCATCAATTAAGAGCTTCACTAAATAGAACGTGTGATGGCTCCTATATGTTAGTAGGTCACTCTCTGCCAGAAGTGGTGAGAAGAGCAAGAGGAGAAGAATGCATGGACTGTGTGCTTTCTGAATCATGCATTTTTTGCCATGACCACAAAATCCTTTCCAACAGTGTCATTCAATTCAGAGAGCATGAGTGCATATTTATGCTGATGTGCCCAAGAAAAACAATACTGTAATCCAAAAATCAATGCCGGTTCTTCTATCATCATTCACATACTGACTTTGGAGAGATCCTTGAAGAAACCTTCAACCCATCTTTTGGATGTATTGCTTCAGTTTCCTTGGTGACTTCTAAAAATCACAATTTCCCTACATCCTCTCTCATATAAAAGAGGGCCCTTTTTGGAAGATATCTTTATGTGCACAACAGCATTTAGTCCTCACAATTAGGACAATATATTGAAAAAGCTTTTTTTTAAAAATGAAGTGCCTTCTGTATGATTCAATGCTTCTACTGATTTCAACAAAGCAATCTAATCTCATCCCACAGTAATGCTTAAAGTTGCTAGAAGATGTTGTAACTTTTCTTCAGTTAAAAAAAAAAGTATAGTAAAAATAAAATTTGTTCCTGCAAATTATGATAGGCTTTATTGATTTGTCAGAACCAATTACATAAATCTGGGAATTATCAGTCTTCTAGGTAGGCATGTCATTAACCAAAAACAAGGGTTTAGAATTGTCTTCTGTATTGGAAGACGTTTACTGGCATCTATGCCATTTCTAAAGTTTTCAAATTTCAAATCTTTATTGTCAGTGCACAATGTATGTACAGTGAGATTGGTTGAGCTCCCTCAGTGCACCCACCCCCAAGACAATACAACTCACAGTGAAGACAGAAAATCCCTAACCCAATAAATCATATTAACAAAACACCCAGTCCTATTGCACCAGTGTGAACATGTTACACGTTGCACCGGTCCTGCAAGTCCATCGTACTACGTAGTTATAATGTTATTTCACATTCAGGAGTCTGACAGGATAAAAACTGTTCTTCAGCCTGTTTGTGCAGCTGGCTACCCTGTTTCCCCCAAAATAAGAAATCCCCTGATAATAAGCCCAATCGGGCTTTTGAGCGCATGGCAATAAGGGCAAGCACTTATTTCAGGGTTCAAAAAAATATAAGACAGGGTCTTATTTTCGGGGAAACACTGTATGCTTCTATATCTCCTTCCTGACGGTAGGAGGATAAAGAAGTCGTGACCAGGGTGTGAGTCATCCCTGAGGATTTTCCTCACTTTTCTAAGGCAGCGAGCCCTAGCGATCTCATCTAGTTGGTATCAGGGGAAAGCTGATAGCTGATAGTAGAGATGCTTACAATGTTCAATACAGACGCCTAGGAAATAAATATTTGAGGAAATGCCTACTCTCTCACCAATCCATCTGTAAGGTCTAAATTACCACAGGAAACAGTTGAATAATATACAATTTTTCCAATTATTCAGAAGACCTTCTCTGCCTCCGGTGTGGGTTTGTTAGACATAGGAAGTAGCAGAAGGATGAATAAGGAGTTTAGGTGATGATGTCAAGGCACAACAAGGCAAGGTGAAAAACCATAGCTCAAAAACATATTGTATTATAAATATATAGCATGAAGCTTATGTGTTTGTATTTATTTTTCGTGTTTCCAGACCATTCATCTCATTCAATATACTCAATATATGAAAGACCATAATTCGATAGCATATGAGTCCCTTTGCTTGGCTTTACCATTAGTTGATTAATTATCTCAGCTGGTATATGTATTTATTTTCTGCATGTTTTTATTGTTCTATATTTTTAAAATTATGAGCTAACCAGAGTCACTTGGTTGAGTTAGATGGCTACAGAAAATGAACGAACGAATGAATCAATCAATCAATCAATCAATACCCCCAGTTCAATAACTAGCATTTACAGGAAAATCTAATTCTTGTGTTCCTATTCTAATACACAGAATAATTGTCTTAAGTTATAAGATTCTGATTGGGTCTTCGGGATTCCTCCTAGTCCTAAGCACAGACAATGACATCATGACTCAGGTTTGGGGTAGGTTTTGTTGTAACAAAGGCTAATTGAACATTTATTGGAGATGTTTTAATTTGTATTCCTGCATCGATCAGCAGATCAGAGTCTGTGAATTCAACGTTTCTTCCAATGCAACCAGTCTCATTTGAATTTAAGGGATTAACCAGTAACTAATACTTTGAATGCCTCTGCTATAAAGTTGTGCCTCAGGCAATTCTATATCTGAAAGTACACCTCACTTCGTACAGTTGGGCTCACTTCTGCGATTTCCCCTTTACTGAAAAGAAAAGATCATTTTTAGGCCACAGGATTTGGGAGTCTTTTAGTAAATTTAGAAAACAGGTTAATGAAGTTAATTGCAGGTCTGGTTTATAAAATAACTCCCCATTATTGATGCAATTCTGTTTGAGCTTCTGTTGTTACTAGTGTTATTATTAGCACGAAGTATTCAGTGCTATTCATATTTTCTTTCTGTGTTCCTTGACCATATTTAGGGTGGGAGGAGAAGGAATTCCTCTCAAATAAACGTATTCTGGATAACAGGCTTTCTGTAAAATCTTGCAGTGGAATTTCTTGCTTGCTTGCTTACCTCTGTTTTCATCAGCTCCCTCCTGACCACACTGAAATAGGTAAATCTATCAGAGTAGTCAAATAACGTTATTGATTGTTATACTGAAGGACATGCATGAAATCATCTTTACTACCATCTTAATGAATTATGAGGTTTAACGAATGAACTAATTCCATAGGAGGAAACAAAGACCCTTAAATAATAAGCACCCTTTATTTTATCAACCTCTGATGCTACATCAGAAAACTTTGGAATGACTTTTTCACTCTAATGCTGGTCATGGGTGATTAAAATCACAACAGGGAACTACCTTTCCCCCCCAAATACGTATATGGATAGAGAAATTGGGCGGAACAGCAGAGACCTTCAAATTTCTACGTTCTATCACACCTCAAGACCTAAAATGGACACCTAACATCAAAAACATCTTCAAAAAAGCACAACAAAGAATGTTCTTTCTGCACCAACTCAGGAAGCTCAAACTGCCCAAAGAGCTGCTGATCCAGTTCTACAGAGGAATCATTGAGTCTGTCATCTGCACCTCCATAACTCTGCAACCCAACAAGACAGACACCGACTTCAACGGATAGGTAGAACTGCAAAAAACCCACAATTACTACTAACCTGCCTTCCACTGAGGACCTGCATACTGTACGAGTAAAAAGAGGGCTGTGAAAATATCTACAGACCCCTCGCATCCTGGACATAAATTGTTTCAACTCCTACCCTGAAACGCTATAGAGCACTGCACACCAGAACAACTAGATACAAGAACAGTTTTTTCCCAAACGCCATCGCTCTGCTAAACAACTAATTCCCACAACACTGTCAAACTATTCACTAAGGCTGCATTACTATTACTATTAATCTTCTCATTGATCTCCTCCCACTTATGACTGCATGTCTGTAACTTTGTTGCTTGTATCCTTACGATTTATATTGATTGTTTCCTACTATGATTTGATTGCTTATTTGTACCCTATGACTATCATTAAGTGTTGTACCTTATGATTCTTGATGAATGTATCTTGTCTTTTTATGTACACTGAGAGCCTATGCACCAAAGACAAATTCCTTGTATGTCCAATCACACTTGGCCAATAAAGAATTCTATCTATCTATCTATCTATCTATCTATCTATCTATCTATCTATCCATCCATCCATCCATTTCTGCAAATTTCTCTAAGAGCAGAAGAAATTCTCCAAACACATGTCAAGAGAAGGACCTCAAAGGTAGGTACCATTACTGAGAAAGCCTCCCAAGAATAGTTCTCTCGGATGTCTTCTCTTGGGTTTTAATGGGAGTGTAGGAAGCCAGGGAATCTGCAGATATCAATTATGCAATGAAAGATGGGACATTCATACAGGTTGTCAACTCGCAAAGCATCCCTGGCCTGCTCTCGAGTTGCCATAGGCCGGGGGGATGGGAAACTGGCAAAATGGCACAGCAGCCAAAGACAGATGCACATTCCATGCTTATCTCTCTCAAGGCTGTATCCCAGGCTTACCTACAGCAGCCGAAAGGGAGTGACCTCTACAACCTGCAAAATTGCTCCGTTGACTAATGTGATTGATGACACACCCTGGGGGAAGGGGGGAAACAGGGTCATAATTGGAGCGTAAATTATATAGGGCCGAAGCTGGCTTCACTTGGGAACGTGCCAACATGAAACTCCTAATAAATAACTGGATTTCTTTTGAAGCTTGGCTCGAGACTCATTATTTAATTAGGGCATCCTTCGGAACCCTGACACAGGTACTTTTAGTGTCGTATTGAAACATGTGCAAAAACTCTATCCTCTGTCCCTGAGAATTTCTCAGAAATGTTCTTCTTGCCTGAAAATCATCCTTCAGCAAATTGTCTTTCATCCAAATGAATGAGAACTAGAAATGAAAAATGCAAAGAGATTTTCTCTACCTGGCACTTATACGTGTAGATATATAATTTGTGTGTACACATGCATGCATATGAAAACACACACATGTACACAAAGGCAGTGGAGCGATGAACTGTATATCTCCACTCATAATTCACTACATTAACGGAAAAATGAATCTCACACGTTTGTGTTTTTTAAGGTGGAGAACCCATTGTCTTCCCAAGATATGCTGAAAAATCAGGTAACTTCAGAACTGAACATGCTTGGTATCACAAAAGTGGACACAAATGCCCCAGAGGAGAAATGGAATGAAATTGGCCAACTATCTTTGGGCAATCTTAAAGATCTACATGGATTTGTCTCAGTGGTGCGTTTCAATTTTTTTTACTACCAGTTCTGTGGGTGTGGCTTGGTGGGTGTGGCTTGGTGGGCATAGCAGGGGAAGGATACTGTAAAATTTCCATTCCCTCCCTAATCCAGGGGAAGGTTACTGCAAAATCCCCATTTCTTCTCGATCAGCTGGGACTTGAGAGGCAGAGAATAGATGGGGGCGGGGCCAGTCAGAATGTTTACTACCGGTTATCCGAACTACTCAAAATTTCCGCTACCAGTTCTCCAGAACTGGTCAGAACCCGCTGAAACCCACCTCTGATTTGTCTACTAAATCAACAGTTGACCTTGATTATAAAAATACTTTGCTAGTAATATCACAGAAGGCCTTTGTAAGCTGGTGCTTCTAAGTTAGTTAGCTAGCTGCAAGTCCTAGTTAAATATGTTAACAAGTCTTAAGAACACAACAGTATCCATGCATAGGCAAGAAAGAAAGATTACTGGAAATATAATGTAATACCTGAAAGAATGAAGAAAAACCTATACAAAGACTGATGAATGAGTATGCACAAAGGACACAAAACTGAGATGAGAAGTTGAAGAACAAATTTTGAAAATGGAGAGAAAAAACACATGTTATGTTATGTTTTCTAGTAGACCAGGAAAATGTGACATTATATTAATTGCTGGATAATATTTGTTCCCTAAATCACAACTTCTTTCACTTAAAAAACTAAACCAAAACTCTTCTTTTAATGTGTATAAAATAAACAATCCATAATATATTTATGGCTCCGTATATGCTTTTGTTTTCATTTGTTGAGATAATTGGTTATTAACTTCTGATTATTCTTGTGCTCTTCAAAATAACGAGCAATTCATCTTTTATTAAAAAAAGGTTGACACAACCAAGATCCTTACGTTATAAATAGATACAAGGTTGACTTCTCCCCGATATAACGAATAACGGGAGAAAGAGAGAAGCAAATTATTCTTTTGCTGTTTTTATTGTTTTATAATCGTTTTATTTATTGGCTTTCTTATTATGGTGAGCCACCCAGACTCGCTTAAGATGGGTGGCCGCATAAATCCTTTGAATAAATAAATAAATAAGCCATGAATATGCTATACTGTTAAAAAAAATTAATGAATGGACAAAAGAATTTTCCATAGCTCTTTTTTGTCACATAATATCATTTTGATTAGAAAACAAGGCCTAATTTTGATTACATTTGAATTTTATAATTTAGGGCATGCCTCAACATTAATTAATTCCATACTCATGTCCCCCCACAAGTCATCATTTCATATTTATGTGTTTTGGTTTTTATTGTGTAATGTGTGTGCGTGTGTATATTTGTTAGCAATCTGTGAGGACAAAGAAAAAGAATGAAAGGGTAGAGGAACAAAATGTTGTGGTTTTCAAACAGAGGCAAAAAATATTGTGAGAAATGTTAAGAAAACTGTGTTAGAGATATTTCTGAAACTAAAAAAATGGGGGAAACCACCCTCCTCACATGTTCCCTGACCCTTGTCTTAATTGAACATTTGACTTCCTTTTTGAATTTGCAAATTGTGTTCCAGAGAAAGTCCCAAGTCAAATTTTTCTAGAGCTTTGAATCTTTGTTAACAATGGGGTGGACTAATATTCCACATTGTTCATATGGAACAATGTAGATTATTGCTGAAATAAATATTTCTAGCTCCCCACATCAATTACAAAACTGTTTTTCAGTGAAGACACCTCCTATTTCTTCCTACCACGATCAGATACTGCTCAATTCGGCAATGGAAAACCTTCAGTGTAATTGTTCCATGAACTTGGCAGCTACCACTGGTATATGAGATGAGAAAGGACCTCCTATGATATTTATTATGTAGCCCAGAACTAAATCCAAATGGACCAGGGGTGGGTTCTAAATTTTTTTACTACCAGTTCTGTGGGCGTGGCTTATTTTGTGGGCGTGGTTTAATAATCATGTGACAATTCTTTAGGATTTAGCAGAGGTACTGGTCTACCACGCTTTTAACTGCTTGCAGAGCTGTACCGGTCTACCCATTTGTTCTTGGAGGCACTGGTCTATCACCAAACTGCCTTTTAACACTGATCAGCTGTAGGGCGGCAAGAGTTTAAACAGTTTTTTTTCCTTCTAGCCATCAGCTGGGATTCAGGAGGCAGCAAATAGATTGGGGGTGGGGCCAAATAAAAGGTAAGAATAACGTGGGCGGGGCGGGAGGGCCCAGCTCCTGAACAAAGAGAACCGGTTCAATGACGTCATATTGTCACCGCTACTGGCTCGGCCGAACCGGGAGGAACTCACCACTGAAATGGACCAAGACTTTCATGTACTCCCCCAAACTGTACAATCTGGATTCAAATTAAATTCTGATTTTTTTCAACTCTGAGGGCCTTTATTCCAATTAAATTATTTTTTTTACCCCACTTTTCCCACTCTAACTAGCTTTACAAACTATAAATAGCACAAAACGACTAAGCAATCATGACACCAAACTGTTCCCTAATTAAAAGCAGTAGCAGAAAGAAAAGGACAAAGAGCCAAACTAAGTCAAGATATCAAGCATGAACTGAACCAACCGCCTTTCTAAAAGGAAATATCTTCACTGACTGACAATTGAAAGAAGAAGATTATTGATTTGGGACAGGGACTTCTAAAGAAGTGGGACAAAGGAGCTTTCTCACATAGTCCCACCTACATAGCTTTGAATTAAATCTCTCTATAAGGGATGTTAGGGATGCGGTGGCTCAGTGGCTAAGACACTGAGCTTGTCGATCAGAAGATCGGCAGTTCAGCGGTTCGAATCCCTAGTGCCGCGTAACTGGGTGAGCTCCCATTACTTGTCCCAGCTTCTGCCAGCCTAGCAGTTCAAAAGCACGTAAAAATTGCAAGTAGAAAAATAGGGATCATCTTTGGTGGGAAGGTAACAATGTTCCATGCGCGTGTTTAGTCATGCTGGCCACATGACCACGGAGACATCTTTGGACAGATCTAGCTCTTTGGCTTTGAAACGGAGATGAGCACTGCCCCCTAGAGTTGGGAACGACTAGCATGCATGTGCAGGGGAACCTTTAGCTTATAAGGGATGTTGAGCAGCTGACTTGAAAGGACATGATATCCACATGGAAAGAGACGATCTTTCAGGGAGTTCAAGGCTTCATCAAACTGTAAAAAGGGGACTTTGAGGTCATTTAATCCAACCTCAATACAGGGATCCAAGTTAAAATACCCTCAATAGATGGCAGTCTAGCATTTGCTTGAAATTATCTAATAATGGAAAGTCTACAACTCTCTTAAGAATTGGCTCCAATGTCCAACTGCTGCTACTTAGCATATTTTTCCTAACGTTCAGTTGGAGAATCTTCCAGTAAGTTAAGACAATGATTCCACATGTCCTACATTCTGGGATGATAAAAGAAGATGTCTTCTTCTGGGTGACACAGGTACCTGAAGACTCCTCCCACATCCAACCTCATTTTTTTCTTTCCAAGGTAAAACTTAACTTGCCTGAGAATGTGGAGAGAAGACTAGAAGTAATATTAATTATTAGTATTGTTTGCTGTTGGTAGAGTTAACCTTGAAGGCCCTCAACAAGATATCTTATGAGGTTTCTTCATCAATGTCCTTTCCCCCACTTTACAGTCCCTTTGTCTATCTTCGCCCCATCCAGAGAAGGAAGGCAGAAGAATGAGGACGCATGTGTATCCTTTTTCTTCGGGTGTGAGAATTGTGAGCTCTTCCACCCTGCACAAAAAGTCAAAGAACAGTAGCTTTGTCAAGAATGACAGATCTCTCTTCAAAGCCTTTCATTTCTAATTCTTGGATAATCCTTGTTGTCAGTCCTTCCATGTTTTCCAGCTCTTGTGGATCTTTCTTAAAGCAGAGTACCCAGAAAAGGAGACACTGTTCAATGTAGAAACTGGCCAAGTTCGAACAGGATGAAATGATTACTTCTTGTGATTTGGCAACTGGTTCTACTGATGCAGCCTAACGTCTTAACTAGCTTTGTGGCTGTTGTATGTTATATTGTGGACCAATATTCAAAGTTATGGTTTTCCTATTAGTAATGTATGGCTGTGAGAGTTGGACCATAAGGAAGGCTGAATGCTGAAGAATTGATGCCTTAAGTTGTGGTGTTGAAGACGACTTGAGAATCCCTTGGACTGCAAGATCAAATCAGTGAATCCTAAAGGAAATCAATCTGATTATTCTTTGGAAGGACAGGTAGTGAAGCTGGATCTCAAATACTTTGGCCACCAAATGAGAAGTCAGGACTCATTGGAAAAGTCCCTGATGTTGGGAAAGATGGAAGGCAAAATGACAAGGGGATGGCAACGAATGAGATGGGTTAGATAATGTCACTGATGCAATGAACATAAATTTGGGCAGACTCGGGGAGACAGTGGAGGATGGGGGGGGGGGGGCTGGCATGCTATAGTCCATGGGGTTGCAAAGATGACTTAGTGACGGAACAACAACAAATTTAGGTTTGGAAATAATTTTCTCACCTCTAAGAATTGGTAGGCTCATGCTTCCTATTCAGTCTCAATTCCTAAGCATGAATAGGAAGCATCCTACTCATGCTTCCTATTCAGTCCCAATTCCTCAGAGGAGTGAGTCTGCCACTCTGAAATATTTGCAAGCAAACAGCCAAGCTCAGAGAGCACCAAGGAGTCCACACACTCCCTGGAAGTGTGTGGAAGTACACACTCCCTGGAAGAAGTTCCAGGTTTTATTCCTGGTTAAGCTTATCCTAGGTTCTCACTGCAGTTTCCTGCAAATCTTCAGTGAAGAATATTTTTCCTGTTTGCCTATCTCAGCTTTTCTCACTGTAGCATGCTTCAGTTCTTTACAAAGCTATACTTGTTGACATCTGAGCCAGCAAGCAAGCCAATGTTTCTGGTCCAGCAAATCTAGGGAAGCACCAGGCTTGGGATCTGCTGCATTGTCATGCTCATCCCAGATTCCTTAAAAACTCCTAACTGGAGCTAGGACAGTCATCTCTGAAATTTGGCCTCTGTTTTTAACTAGCACTGGCAGTTATATTGACTGTTTCCTAATATGATTTGATTGCTTATTTGTTCCTTATGACTATCATTAAGTGTTGTACCTTATGATTCTTGACGGATGTATCTTCTCTTTTATGAGAGCATATGCACCAAGACAAATTCCTTGTGTGTCCAATCACACTTGATCTATAAAGAATTCTGTTCTGTTCTGTTCTGTTCTGTTCTGTTCAGTGAAATGAAGATCTTCTGAAAACTCTGTGAATGGTTTGATGTATAACTTCATTTGCTGATTAAATGTGCAAACAGAGGAACCTCAAAGGTGTTTTTTCCAAGGACCTGAAGAAAGATAATGGGTTCTCTCAAGTATAAATTGATGCATTTTAAAAAGAAAGGCGACAGCTCTCAAAAACAAGCCTGACTAGCATTTTATCACACTTGTTAAATATACACTGTTATTCTTTATATTCTTGGTTTAACCAGTAGCTGACCATTGGGGGTAATGCACAGCTGTAAAACGCTCCTGGCTGCCTCCACTGAAACCTCAAAACTGAATTTCATAGAACATAAATTAATTAAAACATCCCCAGGAAATCTCAGGAAATTTCAGAGGAAAATGGCAAACCTAATGAAACCTTACAAGCTTATGTGATTTTTGACTATTTTTTAAAATATTGTTTTTGTTTTCTTCTTCTTTTTTTCTGGTTGGGAGGGCACTAACTCTAGCTTGAAAGGTTACCTATCCCTAACCCTTAAGGTAAAGGTTCCCCTCACAGATATGTGCTAGTCGTTCCTGACTCTAGGGGGCAGTGCTCATCTCCGTTTCAAAGCCAAAGAGCCAGTGCTGTCTGAAGACGTCTCCGTGGTCATGTAGCTGGCATGACTCAATGCCAAAAGGCACACGGAACACTCTTACCTTCCCACCAAAGGTGGTCCCTATTTTTCTACTTGCATTTTTTATATGCTTTCGAACTGCTAGGTTGGCAGAAGCTGGGACAAGTAACAGGAACTCACCCCGTTACAGGGCACTAGGGATTCGAACAGCTGATCTTTCGATCTACAAGTTCAGCATCTTAGCCATTTAAGTAATTTTCAACTTACTTTTTAGCAATCTCACAATTCTATTGTAGTATAAGCATTGAGTTTAGCTGAATGTGAACTGAGGATTTAGTACGTTGACTTTATTTGAAGCTTTATTGTACTGATACTATTGTTTCCCCTTCCATCACCTAACTTTTAGAATTATTTCTTTTTAGATGATTGATTGATCAATTGATTTCTTGTTCACTGCAAGCAAGAGCCTCTTGATAGGTTACAATTATAACTTTAAAACCTCCAAGGTACAATTACATCAGGGTATGCAACAGGCAAAATTAAGCCACAAATAAAAGCCATCAACCAACCACCAAGAAAGCAATAAAAGTAGATGGAAACTTCTACAAGCAAAAGTCCTCTTCAACAAATCTGATTTTAAGAATTTCCCGAGGCCTCACAAGGTAAGATCTAATTGGATTTCAGAGGACAGGGGAATTCTATAACATCTGTGCTGCCAAAGATGAACAACTTTACACATATATACAATCTGGAGGTCCAGTGGCTGATACAAAGAACCTGAACATCAGGGACGAAATGCTCCAGGTTCAGACCAGATCGCCCAATCCAGTAGTGATGGCGGCGGGTGATTCGGAGAACTGGTAGCAAAAATCCCTGACCGCCCCCCATGCCCACCTAATCGCCCAGTTGCCACTTCTTTTAAAAAATGCTTTTAAAAGGTTAAAAAAAGGCTCTGACGATCCCAGCTGAGCTGCCTGATAGTCAGAGCTTTTTTTTTACTTTTAAAAGCATTTTTTTACAACCTATTCAGCCGATCACACGCGACAGCTGATCACCTCCCTATGCTGTTCTACTTACCCCCTGCCTCCTTTTGGCATGCACTGCATGAGCGCAAAACCTTGCATTTGGTGCATGGTGCACACTGCGCATGCACATGCATAGCGCACATGCGCAGCCAGCAAACTGGTAGTAAACCGGTTCAGATTTCACCACTGCTGAACATGTTTCCTTTTTAGTATTGTAGACTCAGGACTAGTAGTATTTACTGTTTTTAGAAGAACAGCTCCTAACTTTGTCGTCCGTTCCTTTCCTTCCATCAATGGATTTATTTTCAAAGCCAAAAGATGGAAGAAGTGTTGGGAAAACACAGGAGACAGATGTCGTCCTCCATAAAAATGTTACAAATGGAGCATAGCGAATTTACAACAAAAGGCTTATCTCAAGTATCCCAAATGTCTTTCTGGATAGCCAGCAAAGAGAGGGGAAACTAGCCAGCCAGCCAGCCAAACTTCTGTATTATTTTCATCTTTGGCTGATGGATGGATCCAGCTGGACCTTTTCCTAGATTTGATATTTTGGAGGGGAAGCAAAAGATGATGATGACTTGAGTGCACTGCTATCGCAGCCTGATGGAGCTCAGAAGTTTGTCTAAAGGCAGAGATGTACAACAATGGCCTGCAGATCACAGTTATAACCCAGAGCTCCTATTTTGCAGCACCCAGCATTTCCAAGTTCATAAGACATCAAATAAAAATGGTGCGGTTTTCCAGTGATGCTTGGGACAAAAATAAGTAAAAACAAGAGAAGGCGAGAAAAGTCAGAGCAAATGTTCAAGCCTCTGGTCAGGCTCCCCCAATCATCATCGTCCTCTTCACCACCACCATTATCCTTTTTTATTTATTCATCAAACAAAAATTACAAATTTGAATGAACAAAATGGGGGGGGGAACCTAAAATGTGACAGGGGCGATAGGCACATGAGTACTTACACATGCCCTCTCAGGAACCTGTTAAATATTTTGTGAGATCCACAGAAGTTAAGTTGGAATTAAAACTGTGAAAGTTAGTAGCTGAAACAACTGAATCGGGTAAGGTATTCTAGACTTTGAGAACTCTGCTGCAAATTTTTCTTACAATCAAATTTAAAGCAGTTTACATGAAGTTTAAAGAGGTTATCATCATTGTCCATTATCATCATCATCATCAAGTATGTGTGTCCTCCGCCAGTCAAAAATATCAACCTTAAAAGGTAGGGTAAAGGTTCCCCTTGCACACATGTGCTAGTCGTTCCCGACTCTAGGGGGCAGTGCTCATGTCCTTTTCAAAGCCGAACAGCCAGCACTGTCTGAAGACGTCTCCGTGGTCATGTGGCCGGCATGACTAAATGCCAAAGGCGCACGGAATGCTGTTACCTTCCCACCAAAAGTGATCCCTATTTTTCTACTTGCATTTTTTATGTGCTTTTGAACTGCTAGGTTGGCAGAAGCTGGGACAAGTAACAGTAGCTCACCCCGTTACGCGGCACTAGGGATTCGAACTGCCGAACTGCCGACCTTTCGATCGACAAGCTCAGCGTCTTAGCCACTGAGCCACTGCATCCCCTTTATCAACTTTATTATACTGTAAAAAAATTAGGAAGACAACTCTTTCACTTCTTAAAGGACAGGACGATAGAGAATAAATGGTTCAACTCTTCTAAGAACCAGCTTGTAAACAGCAATGAAATGAAAAGATGTGGCTGTAACTGATTCACAGTGATACCTGAAGCCAAATTTTTGTATCCTAGGAAAAGTTATAGGCTTGAGATGCACACTAACTCAAGCACCTTCGCCAAATTTGGGTTCTGCATTCCATTATCAGCAACACTACTTTCTAAAGCTTGATATTACTATGCAAGATAATCTGTTCGGAGTAGGAGCAACACAATAGATCAGCTGTTTTCATTTTCTCGCAATGATTATTTGAGAATAAAAGGAAAGAAAAGGGAAATTTTGTTCTGCCGTTTCTCAATTCTGCTCCAAAAATGCTTGTATCTATTCCGAAACTATCAAGATTTAAAAGCTAGTGTGCCTGCCCACTCTCAAATCCCGGCATTTATTTAAGCAGGTGAATTAATAATACCCTGAATTGTTGCATGGCCGTTAATTTTGGAAAAATCTAAAGACAGATACCTGTTTGTCAAGATATAAAAGCAGAATTGTTAATCCTGAAGCTTATAACCCTAATGGTAACATTCCACTAGCATGCTTTTATTCCCCCATCCCACCCCATTCGAAGCCTACCAGTTAAATGTTCAAACATCTGTAATCACAATTGCTCTGGATTATTTTGTTGATCAAATACCTTTATGATTGAATCATTCATTATCCTTAACATGCCAGAGCAGACGGCAATATAAAATATAAAGATTTTCCAAGTCAATTACCAGTTTAAATAAGCATCAATCAACAAACCTGAAATCTACCATTTATGACAACACTACTGATTCAGTTTATCATTAATGTCTGCAATAATCTGCATCAGAAAGTATCTGCATCAAGATATTGGTTAGGTTGAGTTTGAAATGGAATTATGTACAAATGATGACCATCTAATTGCTAAAATGTATAAACTTCTGTTGATATTTGAAACAGAATAAGTGAAAAGGTATAAAGTGATCTGTATACTGCACGAGTCAAAAAGAGGGCTGTGAAAATATCTACAGACTCCTCACATCCTGCATATAAATTGTTTCAACGTCTACCCTCAAAACGATGCTATAGAGCACTGCACACCAGAACAACTAGACCCAAGGACAGTTTTTTCCCAAATGCCATCACTCTGCTAAACAACTAAATCCCAAAACTCTGTCAAATAATTTACTAAGACTGTATTACAATTATTCTTCTCTTCCTTACTAGTATCTATCTCTTCCCATGTATTACTATAACCATGTTGCTTGTATCTTTCAATTTATATTGTTTTATTTGTTTAGTAGTACAATTTGATAGCTTATTAATAACCTTGATTATCACTAAGTGTTATATCTTTTTATTCTCAATAAATGTATTTAATTCTCCTTATGTACTCCTTATGAGAGCATATACACCAAAGATAAATTCCTTGTGTGTCCAATCACACTTGGCCAATAAAGAATTCTATTCTAAAACTTTGGTTATAATATATAGATGGAGCAATGGGAAAATTTGTGATTGAAAGGATTGAAATTTACATTGTTATAATTTTAAAGATATTTTCTATAATATGATGTACTGTGGGTATAGGTTTCCAGAGAAATTGCCTAGTAAAGGCATTTTAAATACATGATGGAACTATGAACAGGCAAGGGATATATTATCATGGTGGATATCTAAAAAAGCTGGAAAATTTTAGATTCAAATTCCTACACTGATTCAGAAGATTTTAAAGATGAATATACAATTGAACCCAGAAGTCTATCTTTTGGGACTGATGGACGGACAGTTGGAAAAAATGGAACATTGTTTTTTTATATGACAACTGCAGTGAAATTATTATATGCACCAAGGTAGAAAGATCCAGCAATTCAAAATAGAGGAATGTTTGGTGAAGATGATGGAATTTGTTGAGATGGCCAAACTGACTTTTTTTTAAATCAGAAAAAAGACATGGACTTGGCTTAGTTAGGGTTTCCCAGTCGAAACTATGGTTAAATCTGTCCATATCTTGTGAAATTAAAGAGTTTCATCATGTCATTTCAATCCTGACCTACAAATATTCTCCTGTATCAATAGGTACTGTATATCTCTGGAGTGGGAAATGTCTTTCATTACTCATGAATTCTGGCCAGCAGGTACTATTCTGGAGCTGGGACTAGCCATACATATCACAATATATTTCATCTGTTCAAAGAAACTTATAATTGGAAAAGATACAGATTGCTTATATGAACAAAAGTATCTAGTTTTGAACAAATTTGACACCCATTTGCAACAACTGCAGAAACAGCTTCTCATATTTTTTTAGAAAAACACACAAAAATAATTTTAGAATACATATTCTGTGCTCAACCTACCTATTATTTTATGTATGCATTTTCTGGATTGGTGACTTTGAATATTTTATGGCTCAGGATGTGGTGAATTTTCATTAATTTCATATAGCAAAATAATCTATGGTAATTGTCAGGAGATATTGGTTGGCAGGCACTTTCAAAGAGAAGGTAATGAATGGAGTAAAAAAATAACCCAGGTAGAGCACCAAGTACCCCTCATTCTATAATTCTTGAAGGCAATCATAGTAAAATTTAAATCTCTTTATACATGGCCATAGAATATGATATTGTGTTTCTCATAGGGTTTATCCTATTTATGCATCTGAAATCAATGTGAGTATCTCAGTATGAAAGGCCTTTTCTTATATATTAAAAGAGGGGTTTGTTTGAGCTTTAGTAAGAACTCTATAGGGCCATGGTGGCTCAGTGGCTAAGACGCTGAGCTTGTCGATCGAAAGATCGACAATTCAGCGCTTCGAATCCCTAGTGCTGCGTAATGGGGTGAGCTCCCGTTACTTGTCCCAGCTTCTGCCAACCTAGCAGTTCGAAAGCACGTTAAAAAAAAATGCAAGTAGAAAAATAGGGACCATCTTCGGTGGGAAGGTAACAGCGTTCCATACGCCGTTGGCGTTGAGTCATGCTGGCCACTTGACCACGGAGACATCTGGCTCTTTGGCTTTGAAATGAAGATGAGCACCGCCCCTGAGAGCCGGGAACAACTAGCACATATGTGCAAGGGGAACCTATACCTTTACTTAAGAACTCTATAAATTGATGCCCATGTTATGGATTATCTCAGAAGAGATTTTTTTTAAAAAAAATATTATTAATAAAATTTATATGCCACCTGACTCCCAGTAACTCTTAAGAGGTTGTTTTAGCTATAGTTTTAGCCATTGTGATTGTCAGGTGAGAGGGGAAGAGAGAGTTTTTATCTACCTTATGGCTTTCCAACATGCATATTATTATAACTGAAAACAGACATTATGAGAAAAAAACCCCACACACAATCCAAAGTTAAAAATCTATTAATATCCCTAGCTGTTGACTCAGCATTTTGCTGGTATTGGTAGCATTGGCCAAATAAGCTTATCAGTACTGGTGCATACGCAGTAAAATTCCACTCAATGTTCATAGATACGTTCTACATGGAACATAAAATCAACTATCAATCCCCTTCTTAAGCACAAGACTGGTTAATATTTCTAAAAAATTAGGATGTTAGTGGTGAGGACACTGTCCTGTCATGCCAGCTCTGTAGAAGCAGGCTTTATTGTAGAAATGGGTGAGATATCTATGTTGAAATACCGCCAAATCACAAAATAATACAAACATCTGCAAAATCATTTGCATAAAATGACAAGAATCTTTTTTTTTTTTGGATAAACCAAACTAAGTTCATTATTCTATGGAATGCACAGCGCTAAAAATGCATCTTAAATATTCCTTTCATGCTGCATATTGCCTCCTTTGGCTTTTTGTAGAAAACTTAAATAATTATCAAAGGAAGTATACTTCTTCCACTTCAGGAAAAAAAACCCTACCCTTAGAAGAAATATAATTAATTTGATAGAGGTGCTTCCATTTACAGCTGTCTTCCACTAAACATCCAGTTGTGGCTTTCATTACAAGTTTACAGGCTCAAATACCTAACTAATTCAAAACAAGGAATTCATGCATAGTTGATGATATATACAGGTGGAAGAAGTGATGAAACACGCATTGGGTATTACAATGAAAACCCTGCTTCTGATGTATTTGCATGCAAAATTGCAGCATGCACAAAAACAGAGAGCTTGCATTTTGATGTCACAAATACATACGGTATGTTATTTTGGATTACTGGGTTTAAGAATAAATGAGCATGAGTCAGGAAAAAGTATCTGAAGTTCAATACAATCTTATTAAAAATTGAGTGTTTTCTTTCATTTATATAAAGAACTTTGGCTAAATTATCATTGCTTTAAAATCTGGAGTTCAAACTTTAGTCAACACAGTTTCTTGTGAAAGATGACAAATGCTTATGGCAGGAGTAGTTAGTAATCATTGCACATGACTTTATTATCAATACATATTTCTTTAGTTATTGTACAAAATTTATGAAACTGCAGTAAGGAATTTCTTGTTGTCATCCAGGGCAGCGTTTCTCAACCTTGGCAACTTTTAAGACAGATGGACTTCAAGAATAAATAAAATACATGATAGGATGATGAAGTGAAAGAAACTGTGGATGAGAAACAAATACATGCAAGGGAATCATTAAAAATGATGAAAAATATGAGGAAGAGCGAAAGATAATGTATAAAGCATATACGAAAAAAATAGCTACAAATAATGTCAAGGAAAGCAAGAAAGATAAGACTAAAAGACAGAGTAAATGCAAATCAATTTTTGTAGTAATGTGTTAATCAGTATTTCATTAGGGGATAATATGTTTATATATGATGGGGTTTTTTAATGCACCTTTTTAAATGTCTTAATTGTTTTGTGTTTTTTTCTTTTTTCTGATTTTTTAGAGTTTTGAATTTTAACTTTGTCTTGAATAAAATAAAAAGACACAAAAATTTTTGCATGAATGTTTTAAAAAAATGTAAGAGGGCAAAGAGGGGTAAACAAGGAGTCTTCAAGAGAGTGAGTAGAATTAAAAAGAGAAGTGATTACATGATTTGAAACAAAACTAAAATGAGTGAATGCTGGATGGAATATTTTAAAGTTTTCTATATGAATTACACGATGATGAACGAAATGGCAATAATGCTATCACTCAAAGTTCAAGACAAATGATGAAACCAAAAACAAATGCTGTGAGAAATGAAAAGATTGTAAGTATGGATTGTGGAGAGATGGTTAGGCAAATAAATTTAATAAATATATAATATAATAACCCGAGAAATGTTCAAAATATGAGTGTTATCTTCTGGAGTGTTTCTGTAACTTTGTTTATTATACTTTTATTCATTAAACATGAAACTCAGTCAACTGAAAATTTAAAAATGTATCACAAATATTATTGATTGGCACTGATGGCTGATAAGGGTTGCTGCCAGCATCCTAGGTTATTTGTATATTATTATTATTATTGAAACTAATAATAATTACTCATATAAGTTATTATATTAATAACTTGTTGTTATTATTATTATGGTTGTTGTGGTTGTTAGCTGGGATTTTTAAAAATTTATTTTTAAACATTTTATTAGCTTATAAAATAAAATATAAACTACAATACAAATTCTTTTCTGTAACTTGGTTAATGCATTTGTGATTACTGCATTTATGTATTTCTAATTGGAAAGTACACCATTACTGTTCCTCAATACCAAGAGTGTTACAAGTGTAAACAAAAAGCTACAGGAAAATAAATATGTTACTTTTGCCCGAGAAGCTGTTTGGCGGAATTCTGATCCAAGAGGGAGAAAAAATGAGAATGAACAACATTTGGAAACACAATGTAGTTTTATGCTAGCTGAGTGGTGGGCAGAACAGATTTCTGCTTTTTGGGAGGTCGCTAAGAGATGGATTTGAGAAAATTTAGTGTCCAGGGGCACCTCGGCATTTGACTGCTTCAAAACTTCTCAAATTTACTTGATGCATTTTGATGTGAAAATGCTCTCTGGGAAGTTTCTTTGGTATTCAGGGCCCTACAAAAGGAAGAGGGAGACAGCCGCACAGGGCAGACAGGAAGTCGGCCATGCTGGAAAATTTACTGACAGGAAAAAGGACAGGTAGAAAGTTTTTTCCTGACCAAAACAAAGCATCATGTGGTAAGTCACCTGGTTTGTTTATTTGATTTTAGTATCCATTATGCCTCCCAGAACCAATTAACACTAATACTGAGGCATTTTAAAAAAGCATATGATAAAGTAAATAGGCCTTTTGAGTTATGGAATGTTTTGTCTGGTGATTGGTTGCTGAATAAAATGTAGCAGGTATACAATGTAAATAAACACCTGTGAGGAAAAATAGAATACTTAATAACTGGTTCAGTGTGGTAAGATAATGATGTGGGACATCCTCTTGGTTGTTTAATGTATTTATGGATAAACATGTGGAAGGATTGTGTTGACTTGGGAGATATTTTTTTTGGGTAGGGCCATACACGCATGTAAAATTTTATAGGTAGACAATGCCGTATTGTTGGGTGGGAACCTGAATGATTTGAAGTACAGATCACCTCTGTATAGGAAAACTGAATTGATGAAGAGAAAAAGCCAAGGAATCAGTGATTGGATGAAGCTAATGATTTAAAAAATAATGCAATGGATAAATCAATCTATAGACTTGGTGGAATTAAGAATGGATTGCGATAGAAGAAAGATATGGAGAGTTACAATAAATATGTTGATGTAAAGTAAGGTAGTTGTATTTCCTTTTCTTTCTTTTTTAAATTTTATGCTTTTAATTTCTTTCTTTACTGTCTGCTATTCTTTGTGTACTCTGTGTATTGTTTTTTATTAAAGGATAATGTAAAGGAAATGGATAGAGGCAGGCAGGATAATAATTGATTGAGACCGTGATCTGCTTTACGGGCATGTTTAATATAACTTGTCACCTTTGACACAGATTACTTTTGTTAATAAAGAAAAATTATTTGATGGAAAAGTAGTTGTCGCAATCAAATAGGTTATTTATCCCTAGAATTATAAACACATTAGTCTTTTCTCATGGGCTGAATAGAAAATATGACCTAAACTTCCAACTGGGATTAATCACAAGTAAAATATTAACAAGTAATTGATCCAATAATTAGCTACAATTAAAAATGTTGCCTGAAAAACTGAATGAATGAACATTATAGGGGGATAACAAGGGAAAAGGTTTTAGAACATTCTTCTCCCAGTAAGTCCCTCTTTCATTGTGGAAAGTGTGGAGAAGACTATTCCAAACGATAGAATAACAGAGTTGGAAGGGACCTTGTAGGTCATTTAGTCCAACCCCCCCCCCCAAGCAGGAGACCCTGCACCATTTCTGACAGATGGCAGTCCAGTCTCTTCTGGATTGCCATCTGTCCATCTGTCCACCAAAGCTTCCAGCGATGAAGCTCCCACAACTTCTGATACTATAGTATTTAACATAATTACATGTTATGGAATATCTGTTGCCTCTTCTCTGAAGAGGTGAGGTAAACTAGGCCATAAGATGAGCTAGAAGGTCAAATGTGAGGGTACTTCAAGAGAAAAACATGGCAACAACCGTGCTCTGGAAATGGCACCAGACATAATTGGCAGGACATTTTGGCTGGGTTGTGGATGTATCTACAGCACATGAGGTGGCAACCATGGTGAGATCCAAGGCTGATCCAAAAGAAAGAACACAGATCAAGGTTGAAGAACCCCAACAAGCTCAGGGAGCGATTCAAGGACCTCACAGCTCAATCCTGAGCAAAAAATATTCTTTGCTAGTGGTAGACCCAGCAAAGGAAGATTCTACCAAGACTTGACTCCACGCACAACTGACCTAATCGAGCCATAAATAAGGTAGCACACCTTTCATCAGATTGGACAGAGGACAATTGCTGTCTTTGGCATCTCTCTTACGCCTGGAAACCCATTGAGAGAAGTCCAGGCCAACCTTCAGCACCAGAGAGAGTCAATCAATTTGGTGGTCTTCTGCCACCCAACAACCCCAGAAGCCTTCATTTCTGAAACCCCCACCCCCACCCCCACAACCATTACTGGCCAACGTGGGACAACACCCCTCACCCCTCCTTGCAACCCGAAGCCCCCCCAGGGGAGGGGAAGAGGGGGGAAAAAAGCCAACAACAACCCCGAACATCCAGCATGCATCTGTACCCTTGTAGCTCCTCCCACCCAGTCAACCCCTCCCACTCCCCTTGCCTTGCAAGGAGCCCCTTCCCCGCCAGGCTCGGCAGACACCTTCCCCCCCAAACCCCACCCCCCCCGCCCCTCCATTCCCAGAAGAGGAAGAGGAAGAGGAGAAGCAGAGTTTGTGGCGCCGGCCAAGACTTCGCTGCTTCTTCCCCTTCGGCCACTTTACCTGGACTTTTCCGCGCCCCCCGCCCCCCGGGGAAAGCGCCCGTCCGTCCGGGGCTAGTCCAAGCTCTCCCCCACCCAAGACCCCCTGTCCCTCTCCCACCCCCACCCCAGGTCCCCCGATGGGAGTCAGCAGAGGGAGGGGAGGGCTCCATCGCTCCCTTCCCTCTGGCTCAAGCCGCGGTGACGGTGGCGGCGGCGGCGGCGGCGCCTGGCTCTGCCTTTCGCCTCCCCAGCCCCGCGCCGCTTCCTCCAGCAACTCCGACGAAGCCGCCCCGGGTCCCCTTAGCAGCAGCAGCAGCAGCAGCAGCAGTCGCCTCGGCCGGGGCGATCTCTCCTTAACCCGCCCTGCCTCCCTTCCCCTTCCCTCCCGTCGCCGGCTGGCTGCCCTCGAGAGAAGCCCGGCCAAGCTCCGCGTACCTCGTAAAGGTCCCCCGAAGCCATGCTGGGCTGGGGGTGGGGGGGTGAGTGGGTGGGTGGGTGGGCAGCGCCGCTCTCCTCGCCGCGGCTGGCTCTCTGCGTGGGCTGGCTCGCGTGGGGGGGGTGCGTGGGGGGTGTTTTTCCCCCCCACTCGCTCGCCGACCCGAGCGGGGAAAAAAAATAATATATATATTTAAAAAAAAAAAAACCACACACACACACACACACAAAAACCACCCGACAACAACTGTGCCGCCGTGCAGAATGACAGGCTTTGGGGCTCCTGTGCGCAGAATCGGAGGCGAAGGCAGAGGGCGAGAGGCGGCTGGCAAGGCTGGCGTAACCGGGAGCAGCGGCGGCAGCGGCGGGGAAGCAGAGAGCAGCGCTCCGGCGGCGCCGTGTGTGTGTGTGTGTAAGGGAGAGAGAGAGAGAGAGAGCCAGGGAGGGTAGAAGGCGCGCCCCCGCGCGCGTGGCTGCGCGCGGGTGAGACTCTGCCTTCAGGAACCTCCCCCCCCCCTCACTCACCCACCCACTCACCCCCAGTCCAGGCGACACACAGCGGGTTGGGTGGGGGCGACGGGATTAAAAAGAAGGCAGGCGGGTTCTCCTCCGCAGCCCTCGTCGCCGCTATCCGGGCCCCCCTCCCGGGCAAAGTCCCCCCATCCATCCCGCACCTGGGGCCACTTCGGATACCCGGTCCTGAGGAGCCTGACTTGCCCCCACGGAGCTGGGTTAAAGGGTGGGGTGGTTGGTTGGGTTGTTCCTTGGCTGGGTGGGGTGGGGTGGGGATGGAGAAGGGGGGTGTTGAAAGTCTGCACCCACCCCCAAACCTAACCTGGGCTTGCTTGCTGAAAGAAACCACTCAGCACCTGCGAGGAAGAGGAGGAAGAAGAGGAAGAGGAGGAGAAAAAGTGTACTGCGGTCTTGGGGTGGCCTTCCCAGAGAGGAGCCACATGTAAGGCATCCACACTCAACCTCCGGTGCCACTGGGGTGGGTGGGTGGGTGAAGGTTTGGCTTTTTTCAGATATGGGGGAGTCCTCTCCGTTCTTCCTTCCAAGATGATCTCTGATGGGATAGAAGATCTGCAGGAGGTGAAGGTGGGGATGATTCCTGCGGTTCCAGAGGTTGTGGATTATCCAAGGCCCAGGTGGTATCTCCTAGGCTTCGCTCTGCAGGTTTCACCAGGGAAATGAAACAGAGGTTGAGTCTGCTTGAAGCACCTTGAGTCGACAGAAATGTTTTGTAGATCAGGAGCAACCTGTCAGATGGTCTCACTTAGGCCAGTCTCCATGAGTTAGGAGTAACTTCCAAAATAAGTCCTGATGTGGCCTGGAATCACAGACCACAATGTACATCTAAGACAGAGTCCCAACTTCCCCTGAGGGAATTCTGGGAGTTGAAGTCCGCCTATTTTAAAGTTGCCAAGGTTGAGAAACACTGTTCTAGCCATGCTTGACGACAGAAAGAGGAACCACAATTTCTCCGATAAATTGCTAGAAAGCTCTCAAACGTTCAGCCAAATTCTACTTTAAGCCAATTTTTCTGCTTCTGGAAAACCTTCCAGGTGACATCTCTTCAGATTTTTGGACAGTGCTATCTTATCCCCACTCCCTTTGAAGAATGAATGTGCTTGGCTCCCTCATAGCTTCTAACCATTTCTAACCTGGTGACAACCCTGACTGATGATTTCTGGAACCAGCTGCAGTTTCTCTCAAGCGTTCTAAGGACAGTTTGATCTTGGAACTTTTTTCCAGGCAAAATGTATGCCTCAGCCTTGGGTTAAAACTTTTTCACATCTGGGACATAGATATCCCCACCTGTGACCAAATTTGGAATACTGCATCTAGATCTGGTCACCACGATACAAAAAAAAAAAAGATGTTGAGAGTACAGAGAAGAGCAACAAGATGTTAAGAAGAGGTATAGAAGTGAAACTGTATAATGGATGATTGAGAGAACTAGGTATGTCTAATCTAATGAAGAAAAAGACCTGGGGTGCTATGATAGCAGTCTTCTAGTACTTGAGGAGTGGTCACAGAGAAGAGAGGGTCAACCTATTCTCCAAAGCACCTGAGGGCAAGAGAAGAAATGACGGATGGAAGATCTTTAGAAGAGAGCCAACCTAGAATTAAGGCGAAATCTCCTGACAGAAGAATTAATCAGTGGAATGGCTTGCCTCCAGAAGTTGTGGGTGCTAGAAGTTCTCAAGAAGAGACTGGGCAGCCATTTGTCCAGAATGGTTTAGAGTCTCCTGCTTGAACAGAGAGTTGAACTAGAAGATCTCCAAGATCCCTTTCCAATCCTATTGTTTTATGTTCTATGCTGGTCTTTGCTTCCTGAAACTCAACTACTTCACGCTTACACTCAGACATGTACTCTGCCAAGTCCCTGAAATGTTTCACTAATTCAAAAGAAAAGCGCATTTTCATCTGCTCCTTGATGATTTTGTGCATCATAAATCCAACCAATAGAAATGATCCAAATGCCGAGAAGAGAATGCTTTCAATCCATGTAGTAAATAAATGTGAGTAGCAATCCCTGGCTTAGTAATTCAAGGCATGGAGATGGCCAAAAGATTGTTGCCATTCCTGCAGTGAAATTCCTTCAAATTTCATTAAAAAAAAAGTTGATTCCATCTGGATTACAGTAAAAATATTCTGGAATCCTTCCCACCTCACTGCTGAAGCAAAGAATGTAAAAACAACACAAGGCAAGTACTTTGCCTGAAAAAGATGAGATCATCTAAAGTTCCAGTGGGTTTTCCTTCTTCAGTTTTTTTGCATCCCATCAATACAACTCGGACTGAATTTATTAATATTCCTATTATTAGTACGGTAGCATTTGAACTACAGATTCCTAGGCATGCGCCAAAGACAAATTCCTTGTGTGCCCAATCACACTTGGCCAATAAAGAATTCTATTCTATTCTATTTAGAGTGTAAAACAGGGTTTTCATATACGATATACTCTTCATAACCAAGAATATGCAAAAGCACCCTTTAGCACTCACCAGAATTTCACTGAAAAGCTCTTCCCTTTCAAAATTTGAATATTCAAAAACAAAATCTCTTTCTAGCGCTGATGGTGTTACCAAGTCGGATAATGACATGCCTGCAAGAAAACAACCAATCTCAGAGAGCACCAAATACCCCACCGTCCTCCCCCTCCCCCCTCTTCTTCCTCCCCCCCTCCTCCAGAGGTGGTATTCAGCCGGTTCGGCCCCGTTCACCCAAATTGGTAGCAGAAATCATAGGTGGGCCTGCCCCCGCCCCACTCTATACCATTCTATTTAGGCAACTTTTTGAGGCTGGGAGTATGCGCGGAAGGCACGTGTGAGTAAAGCACATGCACGGAAGGCTGGATGCATGCGTGGAAGGCATGCATGCATGCAAACTGGGTACATGCATGTACAAAGCAAACAAACCTGGCACATGCGCGCACAAAGTGTGTGTGTGCGTATGGGGCGAACCAGTAGTAAAATAATCCAAAACGAACCACTGCCTTCCTCCTTATCCCATTCCTTTCTAGCACTGATGATGTTACCTAGTTGGATAATGATATGCCTGCAAGAAAACAACCAAGCTCAGGGAGCACCAAGAACCCCGCAAAAATTCTTGTATTAAACTGACATAGTAAGTAAAACATAGGAATATTTTTTTCTGTACCACACTCATTATATTAAGGCTAAAACCCGCAACCAAAATGAACACGTCTTCCCCTGCCTTCTCTTGTCTTCCATCAATAAGTAGCAAACTAAGCAGACTGAAAACTGAGGCTGATTTTTCAAGTCCCAATTTATTTATTTATTTTTATTTTAAATGTATTGGGTGTACATGCTGCTAAACCCAGGAGACTCACCATGGCTTACAAAGACAGACATTGGTGGTAGTAGCATTCTATTTTATTATTATTAAATCAATTTATACTGTTGCCCAATTGATAAGCAACTCAGGAAAGGGTACACAAAGAAAAACAATGCAAAACAAAGAAACTTTAAAAACAAACAAATATTACTCAAAGAAAAACAAGCATAAGAAAACTTTTAAAAGAAATAAACAAGAAAACAAACATGTCAGAGTATGAATATTCATGGACTGGAATAGATCAGCCAATGGGGAATGAATGGAGACATGGTAACAAGGTCAGCCAATGAACAGGCATGGTAACAGTCTCAGCCAATGAAGGATGTTTAGAAACAGAAACTTAAGCTAGAAGTCTGGGCGTGGCTTAGGCAACTGAGTGTGCAGAAGCTTAACTGCCCTGTATAGAGGAGGCTCCCTTTGTATTAAGCTCTGTGCTCAGCTATGAAATGAAACAAGTCTGGGCTTGTCTGCTCTGCTGAAATGAAACTAACTGTTCTCTCCTGCCTTGTGTTTTGCTTGTAACTGCTACTACATTGAAGAAGAATCTATATTGGTATTGTACATTTATTTTCATGTATTACTATGTATATAAAATAGTTAATGAATCCTGCTGCATCAGTCTGCCTGTGTGTGCTTTCTGGATTTAATTTCTGCAACAAAGTCTGACAAAACATAGAGTGTCGGTTTGATCTAGTGGTTAAGGTACTAGGCTAAAAACCAGGAGATGGTGAGTTCTAGGCCAGCCTTAGACCTGAAAGCCAGATGGGTGACCTTGGGCTGGTGCCTCTCTTTCAGTCCAACCCACCCCATAGGAGGAGGAAGGAGTATTAGGTATGTTCACTGCCCTGAGTGACTTATAAAAATAATAAAGGTGGGATATAAGTAAATATTTAAATAATCAAATATTGCACCCAAGTCAAATTCATCCAACCAAAATCAATCAGGATGGATAAAACCTCTTGCGTCAGTGCCTGAGGAATAAGCTTAGGTGTTAAGGTTCAGGATCATCAATCTCGGGAAAACTGCTAACCACAGGGCAGGCCTGGCATCAAAGAAAACATCTTCTGAGTCCCATCAGATGACATTGCTTAATTGATAGGACCTAAAACATGTCCATCTCATCTGATCTTATGAGACAGGCAACAGTAATCGGAGGCAGGCAATCTGCAAATAACCTGGGCCTGCATCACGAAACACTTAGAACAGTAGTCAACAACCAGCATCTTGAATTTCATGGCAAAGAGGAAGTAGATTGCTAGAACATAAGACACAGAATAATAGAGTTGGAAGGGACCTCAGGGGGCTTCTAGTCCAACACCCTGCTCGAGCAGGAGATCCTATACCATTTAGGATAAATGGTTGTCCAATCTCTCTTTGAAACCTCCAGTGATGGAGCAGCCACAACTTCTGAAGGCAACTTCTGTCCCATTGGTTGATTGTTAGGAAATTATAATTCTCACCACTATATATATATATAAAACTTTATTTACGGTCACAGACCAAAATGCAAGCATAACTACAGAAAAACATAGAGAAAGCAATATCACGAACAGCCGGCCACCAGAAGCCCCGGCCGAGGGGGGCCACAGCGCTCTCCTCTAGTGATTACAGCTCTTAAAATTTTTTTGAGACCTGAGAGGTAGTGTATGAGGAGCCATCCCCTAAACAGTACAAGGCCAAATCACTAGCTTTGGGCCCACAGAGATCTGTCTCTAAGAGGGACATCAAATTATTCCTGCCTATGTTGTACATTGGGCAGTGTAGAAGGACGTGCTCCACGGTCTCGACCTCTGCTCTACCACAGGGACATAGCCGCTCGCCCATCGGGAGCCTCTTGAATCGTCTGTCCAGCAATGCTGAAGGTAAGACGTTAAAACGGGCAAGGGAGAAGACTCTTCTATACTTGGGGATGATTAGAGTATAGAAATATGAGGCCATCCTCAGACCATAATTATTAAATTGGCTAAAGATCAGAGGGGAGCAGGTTTTATTAGCTCTAGCTCTCAGATATTGCAGTTCTATATCCACAAGCTGTTGGACTACCCTAGATTGGGCGTCTTTAAGGCCATAGTCTCCCATGGCATCCCCCGAAAAGCCTAACAGGTGGAGTTTCTTTGTCAGTTCCCTCTCCCATCGAGAAGTATAGGGGTCAGCTAACACCAGGGAGAGGTAACTACCAGGGGCTGCCAAAAAGAGCACCCAGAACCACCATTTAAAGGTGTTGATCCATGCCATGCATTCGACTGATCGAATGCCCAGTTCCAGGTACATCGGAGCAAAGCCAACACAGGGAGGGAGACCCAAAAGTTTCCTTAAAAAAGCAGCCTGGGTTCTTTCGATACACTCCTTGAAGCCCTGTATCCATATAAGAATTCCGTAAAGAGTTTGGGCCAGGGTTTTGGCTTTATAGATATGCAGAGCAGAAAGAATAAATTGGCCACCTTGGGTATAGAAAAATCTTAAAATCTGCTGGTGGCTACAAGAGGCTGAATTCAGCACCTGCATTCGATGTCTAGTCCAAGCACCGGTGTTCTGAAAATGAATACCTAGATACTTAAAATGGAAAACCTGCTTAACAGCATTGCCCTTGATAGCCCAATTAATTCTCACCACTAGAAATCATAGACTTCTTTTGCTGCTGCAACCAACTGGGCAGGGCTTTCTTCTCAGACACTCTTAAGAGCCCAACCTTGTGAAAAGAAGGTATAAGACCAATTGTCCTATAAGTGGTGGTTTAATTGGTCTACATGGGAAAGCTGTTTTCACCGTAGTGGAGGATCATAGGAACCATAAAGTATGAAGAACTGGGGAATGGACTCTCATTCTCCTTTCTTCTCTTTTCCCCTCTTTCCCTTTTTAAGTTAGAAGCTTATGGACAGCAGCTGGTTGACGTTACCCTGTAAGCTCATTTGTTGTTATTGTTGTTAGTTGTGAAGTCGTCTCCGACCCATCGCAACTCCATGGACAAAGTTCCTCCAGGCCTTCCTGTCCACCCTCTCGAGTACATTTAAGCTCACGCCTACTGCTTCAGTGACTCCATCCAGCCACCTCATTCTTTGTCGTCCCCTTCTTCTTTTGCCCTCAATCTTTCCCAGCATTAGGCTCTTCTCCAGTGAGTCCTTCCTTCTCATTAGGTGGCCAAAGTATTTGAGTTTTGTCTTCAGGATCTGGCCTTCTAAAGAGCAGTCAGGTTTGATCTCCTCTAGGACTGACCAGTTGGATCGCCTTGCAGTCCAAGGGACTTGCAGGAGTCTTCTCCAGCACCAGAGTTCAAAGGCCTCAATTCTTTGGCCTTCCTTCTGGTCCAACTCTCACAGCCATCCATTGCAACTGGGAAAACCATAGCCTTGACTATACACACTTTTTTTGGCAGGGTGATGTCTCTGCTTTTTAAGTAAGCTATCTAGATTTGCCATAGCTTTCCTCCCTGGGAGCAAGCATCTTTTAATTTCTTGTCTTCAGTCTCCATCTGCGGTGATCTTGGAGCCCAGGAAAATAAAACCTACTGAAAGGTGGGATATAAATGTGTCAAAAGTACATGTGAATTTGCATTTTGTGCACAGCCTCTATCCACCATACATTACTCACATAGCCTTGGAGACCAAACTTTGAACACCCACCCCAGCTTTTATTTATTAATGACCATTTATTCAAAATTTCCATTTCTGAACAATTATGCTGGAATACCACCATGACAGAGATCCAGTACCCAATGTAAAAAAATTAATCTTCAATATTAATACATACATGAATCTCCACAGACAAATGGAACAGTCAGGAATGACCATGGCTATTAGTGGCGTTTTTCAAGGCGATGTTCATATTTTGGTCTCGGGGATTAAAAATGAAGACAAGTGGCTTTTAAGACATGTTGTTTATTGGCCAAAGTAGTTGTTATATTGCTTGAGTTTGCGATAATGACTTTATTATGGCTATTACACACATTTTAAAGTACGCCAGCTTTATTAATTTTTTCTAATCTGAAAAGTGTACATTGGTAGGGCAACTCCAGTTTTTGAGCTGTCATCATCCTTACCATCATCATCACAATGTCCATCATGTAGTAACACTCTGTCCAGAAAGGCTAATTCAAAATATAAACTTGGAAATGCCAATTTAAGTAAAGTAAAAAAATATGCAAATGAAATGCTTGCATTATTTATTTCTGGTACACATAAGGCAGCACCGGTACTAGTCAAAATGTTTTCCCCAGCAATTTGGTGTTTATAGCCGTTGCAGAGTTAAAATAATACTGTGCAGTTGAACCTTATCCAAATCTAGAGGAATGTTGAGATGTAATTCTAATAAGTATGCAAGCAAATACAAATAAGCAGGATTTGCTTCTGATAAGTGGACATACGTTTGACCACATCCGGAATATATATTGTTTTGTAATAAGGCCGTCAAGACTTCCAGCTGTAGAGTTATAATGATAATCTTTGTAAAATGTTAGAAAATTTCTCCTTTCTCCTTTTTCTCACATCTACCTCAGTTCTATTGATTTTTCCTCTAAAGGCCCAATTTCATATCCCTGACAAATATAATGTACGACGTATATCTATTAATCGTACTTATCTCCCGCCTTTCATCCGGATGCATAGACTAGTACAAGAGAGCTCTATTCATTTGATCCTCGCAATTAGTGGTATGCAAAACCACTTTTTATATTTGAAATATTTCACATACTGCTTTTGAATTTGCAGCAGCTTGTCCTCACCATTCTAGAAGTGTTTTGAGTTTGAGAAAATATATTTTGAACTTGAAGCTGGACCATTGTTGACCTCAAAGCCTGAAACGGATGGAACAAATTGGAAATTGAAAAGCAGCAATTTTGAACCACCTTGAGTGCTTCACACTGAAATGTCTCAGATTTCAAACCTTTGCACACTGCTACTCATAACAATCTTGGGACGGTTGTCCATTGGTTAAGAAAGCAGGTGACCTAAAGTTCTTCAGAATTATTCATGTGTAAGCAGCAATTTAAAGTAGGTTCATTTCTGATGCAGTCTGCCCCCTGACAGCTACCTCACGCTGATTCTGATTGCACGGTACACTTTTGTAAGTAATTTCCTAAATGGAGTAGGGTTGTATGTAAAATAGAAAATGATGCCACTTTTTTTTTGTAAAGCTTGCCAAGCCTCCGAATGGTGGTACTTAATGGAAGAACTGATTTTATGAAGCATCCTAGATAGGCAATTGAACACCGCAAAATGATTAGAGTTATTTTATTGCTAAAAGCTGAGCCAACACACCTTTAATTCCCGTTGTCCTCTTCTCAGCTGTATTACACCTTTTATTTATTAATCATGAAACTATGGCTTAATAGCTATTGTGCCTTTATTCTTGCTGGAACTGTGATCTAGTAAATTAATCCAGAACACTCGGAGAACAGATACTTGTGAAGGTCTTAAAATGTATTTGAGCATGTATATATTATTAAGTTGCCAGAAAAATTTAATTCGGTGACTTCCTGCCCATTCATTGTTGTCCTTTAAATTACACACCAGAAAGGAAAGCTCAGGGAACATGAGACTATTCTTGGTGTTTGGGTTGGTGAATTCTCACGAGCATTCATGCAGAGAGTTCAGATTCCTTAATCCCTCCCGAAGCTGAAGAACTGATGATTCCTGCGATGTTCAACCATAAAACTGGTGACTGTGAAAATGCAGAGAAAAATACCCTTTCCTGCCATGTCTTTATTTCTAATTTTTTTTTTAAAAAAAAACACCTGTTCTTCATCTTAAAGGTTTGAGGACAGGGTGCAGCATGAGACCAATATCTGGCAGGAGAAAATCAAAACACCATGAAAGAATAATTGTACTGAACCAAAACTTAACACCGGCCAAGGGTGCAATTTTAGGACTGACAAGAGGATGTTCTAGGACCATGATGGCGAACCTATGGCACGGGTGCCACAGGTGGCACGCAGAGCCATATCGGTGGGCACGCGAGCTCAGCTCCGGCACGCATGCATGCACCAGCCAGCTGATTTTTGGGCCTTCTGGGCCCACTAAAAGTCAGGAAACACACTGTTTCCGGCCTCCGGAGGGCCTCTGGGGAGGGTGGTTTTTGCCCTCCCAAGGCTCCTAGAAAGGCTCTGGAGCCTGGGGAGAGCAAAAAATGGGCCTACCGGGCCCACCGTGCCATCACGTGGGGGGCGGGGCGCATAGAATTATGGATGTGGGCACGCGGGCATGTGACCCCACCGAGTTTCTCCTGCTTTTGGCACGCGATGGCAAAAAGGTTAGCCATCACTGTTCTAGGAACAACAAAAAAAAAAGTGGTAGGGTGGATAACTGCGGCCTTGCAGATGCTGATCTGCAACTTTCAGCTTTCCTCACCATTGGGTGTGCTTCCAAGCGATGTAGTACTTCAACAACCTCCAGAGACCCATAGTTTGCCCATCCCTAGATTGTAAAATGACCTCAAAGTTGTCCTCCATGCTATGTGGAAACTTCTATTATCTACAGGATGTCAACATGCCACCAGAAAATTTGCTGTCTCTAAGATAGCAATGTCGAGTGCAGGTCTAAGACCATATAGTGATTTCTCTCCCCATTTTTTTTTTTGTAAATTCCCATCTTTCCCCTCTTGAGATTCTCTGTAAGGAGAGACAATTTGCCCAAAAAGAAGACTTTAAGAAGAATGTCTTTGGAGTTTCTCAGTCAGGTGATGGTTGTCCCAAGAGTGTTTTTTTCCAAAAGGCAACTGGAGACTTTGTTTTTCCTTGAAGATGTTTTGCTTCTCATCCAGGAAGCTTCTTCAGTGCTTCAGAAAATTCTTCAGTTCTTCAGAACCGATGAAGCTTCTTGGATGAGAAGTGAGACATCTTCAAGGAAAAACAAAGTCCAGTTGCCTTTTGAAAAAGCACCTTTGGGACGGGGTGGGTTCTACTTACCTTTACCACCGGTTCGCAACGGGATCATGCACCCGTGCTAGCTTTGCTCGCATGTGTGCCTTGCTTCTGCACGTGCACAGAAGCTTCTGTGCATGCACAGATTGCTGATGATGACATCCGGGGCAGTGGGCAGGGCTTCCCGCCGGTTTTACTGCCGGTTCTTGTGAATTGGTCCAAACCGGGGGCAACCCACCACTGCTTTGGGACCTTAAGAAGAACTCCTAGGACAGTGATGGCTAACCTTTTTGCCGTCGCGTGCCAAAAGCGGGGGGAGCGCAGTGGGGTCACACGCACACGTGCCCACATCTATAATTCTATGTGCCTCCCCCTGTGCTACCCCCACTTTTGGCATGTGATAGCACGATGGGCCCAGTAGGCCCGTTTTTTGCTCTCCGCAGGCCCCAGAGCCTTTCTGGGAGCCTGGGGAGGGCAAAAACGGCCTTCCCCACATACCCTAGAGGCCCTCCGGAGGCCGGAAACAGCGTATTTCCTGACTTCTGGTGGGCCCAGAAAGCCCAAAAATCAGCTGGCTGGTGCATGCATGTGTGCCGGAGCTGAGCTCGTGTGCCCACCAATATGGCTCCGCGTGCCACCTGTGGCACCCGTGCCATAGGTTCGCCATCACGGTCCTAGGAACTACTGAATGTAGAAAGAATTGGTCAGTTTATTAACTACAGAGTCCTCTGAACACTCTTAGCAGTGACCAGAAAGTATTGTGTAATTTAAATATTTTAAATTTATACAGTGCATTTAGGGACAGATGCTTGAAACCTGGCACAGATTTATTGTTTTTAGTGGTGTGTGGATCAGGTTGATTCAGATCAAGTTGATTCAATGCAATCTTAAGTTGCAGAACAGAAGATGTGTGCCTAGTTGTTCTGCTTAGATGCAGCAATGCTTCCAGAAAACGATAGAGATGGTAGAGCCTACACCAGACAGAAGAGAATTCTGCCCTATTCTGCAGCTTAGAGGGATAAGCAAGTCTGATTTGAACTAATTGAGTAAATTAGTCTGCATTTTAGGTATCTGAATTGCATAATTCAAGCAAATTGATTTGATTTGGGCTTCTAGATTATTTTGGAAGATGCTGTATTTTGGCATCTAGAGTCACATTTCTCCATCTTTAAAATTATGACGAATTCAGTAGTATTTTTCGATACATAGGATCCATCTATACATATTGTTAGGAGGAAATGGGTGGGTTCATTTCAGTGATAGACTTATAAAGCTCAAAATGGAACCCAGGGCCACAATTACTCTGCTTTCAAGTAATGGATAAATTATTTCATGATTTTTTAAATTTTATCCTAAAGAAATCTTGGTTCTTTGGAAGCTCCTTTTTAAAAATTATATACACCAAGGGAATCTGAAATTTTATTTTATTTAGTTTGTCAAACATGTACAAGAAAACAGGTATAAGTATAAACATGAACATGAACACAGGAAATGAGTACGAATTTCTTGATCTCATCTTCTGCAACAGGTTAAACTCAATTTATGGTCTACAAATAAAAGAACCTTTTTCCAACAGTGACCACAGCATGATTAACTTTTGTCTCAATTTACGTCCTTGCAAAGAGGGTCATAATGATGTGACTCCAATTTATAACTTAAAAAAGCTAATTATGATCTCATAGCTGCTGACCTCTCATCTCTTGATTGGCACATTCTGTTCACTGGCTGTAATACTGCTGAAGACCATTATAACACTTTTTTGCTTGAAGTCAAAAGAGTCATTAAACTATACATACCATTACTAACCCTCAAAGCCAGAAAAAACAAATTACCCATAACAATAAGGAAGCTCCAATCAAAAAAAGAATATCTCTTTTGCGAAAAACAAAACTAACTACATAGTTAAGTTTAAAAGCTGCTACAAAACCTTATGCCATCAGATAAAGGCAGAATGCACCAATTACCATTGCAAACAAGAAATACGATAGAAATGGATATTGCCAAAGAACTAATATTAGAAATATTATATTATTATATTAATATTATATTAATATAAATATTATATTAATATTAGGAAGTTGGATTTTCCATTTATTATATAATGGTAATAGCATGAGGGAATGACCTTGGGAGATAGGGAAAAAAGATTCCATCAAGGGATTAGTTGAATTAAAGGCAGCTGAGTGTTCAATAGGAATGTAGATTGGTCAAGAAGCTCAGAAAAGACACTCCCTAGTTTCCTGGGCTGTGAAGAAGGCAGGAGGAGATATGTACTTTCAGACTTGCAAGAATCTGTTAATGTAGCCTTACAATAAAGTAGAATTAGCTCATCATTCCTGTCTGGTCTCCTTTGTAAAGATGACATCAGCCTTGTATTTGTCTCCTTCCTTGGTCCTGTATGCCTGACATGGAAGCAATTGGGTCACTTTCCCAGCCCTCTACTTAGTCTCTTGTTATCCCTGAGGTTGCCCTGTCTCAGGGGTGGATTCTACTTACTACCGGTCCTTTACTACCAGTTCTCATCATGCCCGTGCAGATCAACTTTGATGATGTCCAGGTCAGTGGGCGGAGCCTCCTGCTGCTTTTACTACCGGTTCTTGTGAACCAGTCCGAACCGGGGGCAACCCACCACTGCCCTGTCTGCCCTGTCTCCCAAAACTTCGGTTTAGAACATATGGGATCTATGTTTTGTGGACTTCGGTTATTTTACTTGTTTGTTACATATTTTTTTTTAAGAAAGAGTTCAGAAGTTCTTTTAAGTACATGTGATGTAATGTAGCAAAGAGCTGAATTCCCAGGAGGGAGGGGTGCATTCCAGAGGAGTAAGAGCCAATTGAGCCCAGAGGTTGTGAGAGAAAGGAGGTGAAGACAGCTCCTTCCTAATAGTTCCAGAGTGTATTGTAGATATACCGTATTTTTCACTCCATAAGACACCCCCCCCCCAAAGTGGATGGAAATGTCTGTGCATCTTTGGTGAATAGCAGCCAGGTCGCGGTGGTGGGGTCCTTTTACAGTGCTGAACCCCATCTCTTCTGTCTTTGCCATTACCCACCTCTTATGTCTCGTTTCCGCAGTGTAGGAGTCAATAGGCAGACCTGGCACACGAGAGGACACCTATCTGTGGCCCAATGGTGGGATTCAAAAATTTTTTTCTACTGGTTCTGTAGGTGTGGCTTCTTGGGCATGGCTTCTTGGGCATGGCAGGGGAAGGATACTGTAAAATTTCCATTTCCTCCCCATTCAGGGGAAGATTACTGCAAAATCCCCATTTCCTCCCGATCAGCTGGGACTCGGGAGGCAGAGAATAGATGGGGGCGGGGCCAGTCAGAGGTGGTATTTATCGGTTCTCCAGAACTGGTCAGAACCTGCTGAATACCATCTCTGCTGTGGTCTTCTCAGGTGCCACCTGAAAGTTTTTTGCCTTGTTTTCCTCCTGGTGCATCTGGTGCATCTTATGGAGCGAAAAATACAATAGATAGCAGAGTCCTCAGTCTGGCAAGGTTTTACATATAAGTGTGAAAACAATAAAGAACTCAGCTTGGAAGAATTACCAATGTGTCATTCTTGGTCTTGGGCCTAATAGTCTAGCTGCAAACCACAAGTGCTTGTCAATGTTTCTGTCAGGTTCTTTGGCATCTGCTTCAAACCAAATGTCAATTTTTACCCAGACCATGTTTTTCACATAGTTCTCTTTAGCAAGATTTATTGAGAGATTTATTGAGAAGAGTGGGATGGGATTGAAGGAATTCCAGCACCTGATATATTATGTTTATAGTTATATACCTCTTTACTTTTAATACTTTCAATATTAACATTCATAATCTTACTTTCTCTAATTTCTTCCTTTTTTCTCTATCCATTCATAAAATTTATTTCATGTCCGATAGTATTCTGAATCTTCTTTATCTTTAATTTTTAAAGTTAATCTGTCCATTCCAGCACAGTTCCAAATTTTTCTAATTACAACCTTGTTTGGTGGGATGTACATATTTCATATTATAGATCAATATATTTCTACACACACTGGAGTGGAAACGTTTTTATTTTCTTTCTGATAGTCTTCCTGTGATCTGGCACGGTGGCAGATCTTTCTATTGATAATGAGAAAGCTTGCAGCTGGCTGTTTACTTATCTGTCTTCTGAATTTTTATCGATCTGGAAACCAGCTATTACATGGTCCTCTGTGACCCATAATCGTCCTTCTACTACAACTCTTCTCTTCCCATTGTTCAGATACTGGAATGTTAGACAGCACATCCATCTTCTTTAAGATGACAGTTCTTTCTGTATTGTAACTGCAAGTGGTGAAATTCAAAAAATTTCCCTACCGGTTCTGTGGGCGTGGCTTGGTGGGTGTGGCTTGGTGGGCATGGCTTGGTGGTCATATGACTGGGCAGGCGTGGCTTGGTGGTCATGTGACCAGGTGGGCATGGCTGCATGACTGACTCACACACAATTTAAAAGCAGCTGGACTTCATACAAAATGGCCCCTACAACAAGCAGGAACCTCGCAGACAATCAGGCACAACTGATTGTCTCCTAGCTGATCGGTAGTACTATCCGAACTGGTAGTAAAAAAATGCTTTAAAAAGGTTAAAAAAACCCAGTCCAATGATCGAGTGGCACAGCTGATTATCGCACAGCTGATCGTCAGATCTTTTTAAAAATGTTTTTTAGCATTTTTTTACTACCAGTTCGGGCGAATAGGTAATAAAAAAATGCTTTTAAAAAGTAAAAAAAAGTTCCAATGATCCCGCGGCACAGCTGATTGATCTTTTACTACCGGTTCGGGCAAACCGGCCCAAACCGGTAGCATTTCACTCCAGCCCCAATGTAGTGGTTGAGGCACCAGACTAGAAGTGGAGAGATCCAGACTTTAATCCTCTGTTAGACATGGAAAATAACTGGGTGATTTTGGACCAGACTCTCCCTCTCCATCTTAATCAGCAAGCTGGCTGAAAACCAAAAACCTTCAGCAGAGAATACAGTGATGGGCTTCACAGTAAGAACTAGTGCAAAACAAGTAAATACTGCAGTAAGTGGGACAAATGCTAAGAAAAAACTCTTAAAGATATGAAGAATGGCTGCAGGATTTGGATTTGGCTAGTCTAAAGAAAAGAAGAACAAGGGGTGATATAATAGCAGTATTCCAGTACTTGAGGGGCTGCCACAAAGAAGAGGGGGGTCAAATTATTCTCCAAAGCACCAGAGGGCAGGACAAGAAACAATGGATGGAAACTAATCAAAGAGAGAAGCAATCAGAAATTAAGGAGAAACTTCCTAACAGTGGGGACAATTAACCAGTGGAACAGCTTCTGGAAATTGTGGGTGCTCCATTGATGGAGATTTTTAAGAAGAGACTGGACAGTCACTTGTCTGAGATTGTATAGGCTCTCCTGCTTGAGCAGGGTGCTGGACTAGAAGACCTCCAAGATCCCTTCCAGCTTATCCATTCCATTCCATTCTATTCCATTCCATTCCATTCCATTCCATTCCATTCCATTCCATTCCAT
>WNWU01000024.1:8916151-8966742 GCA_012654045.1 Ptyas mucosa
AAAGAAAGAAAGAAAGAAAGAAAGAAAGAAAGAAAGAAAGAAAGAAAGAGAAGCAATCTCACAGAGAAAAAAATCTCCCACTATTTGCAAACCCCCCCCCCCCAAATCTCACCTATGAGGTAAACAGAATATGGCTTTAGTTATGAATTTCACGATTTTATGCATGACTAAGTATACTAACTTTCATATTTTGTCCTCCAAGAAGAAAAAGCCACCTAACATGAATAATAGTTAATTATTATTAACTATAATAATGAATAAAAATAATTTTTAAAATAATTTTTAAAACAAAATTCAAATGGTAAGGTTAACCAGATGAGGAACTGTCAGTTAACACTCTGAGGGTCTTTAGATGTGACTCTGTGATTGTCAAGTTAATACGGCAGAGCTGAGAAGGAGAAGCTCCGAATTTATGGTTTTATCCCTCAATGGCCTGAGCAGCCAATCTTGTGATTGGGAACCTCCCAGAGCTGATTGAAACAAACAAACAAACAAACAAAAACAAGAATTGCATGCTGGTTGAAGATTTCTGGGAGCTGAAGTCCACACAACTTAAAAGTGTCTAAGGTTGAGAAACACTGGGTTAGATTATTAAACACTTCAAAATGATTCAAAATGTGACTTGTGGTATCACCATCTTCCCATCTTCCAGTTTAGTTCGCTCTTTAGTGTTTTGTTCTTTTTTCCTTTCTTGCTGAAATATATATATATATATATATTTGCATGCCCTTCGAGTTAGTGTTGACTTCCAGTGACTGCCTGAATGAGTGCAGTTTTCTTGGCAAGGGTTTTTGGAAGTGGTTTGCCATTGCTCCTTCCTTCCCAGGGTTGAGAGGAAGTGACTGACTCTTTGGCTGAAGGTCACCCAGTTGACTTTGTGCCTAAGACGGAACTAAAACTCACAGTCTCCCTATCCTAAAGCTTTAACTAGTACAGCAACTTGACTGATTAAACCAATACATAAAGTAAAGGTAAAGGTTCCCCTTGCACATATGTGCTAGTCGTTCCTGACTCTAGGGGGCAGTGCTCATCTCCATTTCAAAGCCAAAGAGCCAGTGCTATCTGAAACGTCTCTGTGGTCATGTGGCCGGCATGACTAAACGCCAAAGGCTCACGGAACGCTGTTATCTTCCCACCAAAGGTGGTCCCAATTTTTCTACTTGCATTTTTCACGTGCTTTCGAACTGCTAGGTTGGCAGAAGCTGGGACAAGAAATGGGAACTCACCCTGTTACACGGCGCTAGGGATTCGAACCGCTGAACTGCCGACCTTTCAATCGACAGGCTCACATCTTAGCCACTGAGCCACCGCATCCCAAAATAATGCATAATGATTGCTAAAAGATTGTTTATCTATCAATCATCATTTATCTGTATCAGGGCATATCAAAGAGTAGTAAGGCAGACTCCAGAAGAAGGAAATGTTTTTACTGCTTATTTATGTATAAAGCTGTGACACATTAATTTGCTAAGAGATACAAATAGCAGGAAGAGACATACTTGATGTTCCTAGATTTTGAGGAAGATCCAGCAAGTTGTGGAATAAATGTGGTGTCTTTTCTCCACACAGGCGGGCTTGTTTCTTCTTCCTTTTTCCAACTGCAGTTTGTAGCTTAATGTCATTTTATTAATTTAGAGAGTGAGAAAATGAAGTGGCAGAGAAACCGGTTGGCAAAATGTCAGCCCTTCCCTCCCTAAACTTAATTATCAGCATTGCTGAAGCTGCAGTGAATCTAACAACAAAATGGAACACTTTGTTGGTGCCCTCAAAGAAATCAGATTGAATATGTGAATGTCACAAAGCCTTGGAATGTTAATTATTTGTGAAACTAGATTACCACTCTCCAGGATCCTTTATGGCCCCAATTCTAATTTGTATGATAAAAGAAATCAGCAAGTTAATCTCCAAGCCATATGTATGTATGTATGTATATAAAATAATGATTGTTTCTCTTCTCAGGGCTGAGAGAGAATAACTGACCAAGGTCACCCAGATGGCTTTGGGCCCAAGACAGGACTAGAACTCATAGTCTTTCAGTTTCTAACCACTGTCTCTAGAGTTGTTAAGGCATCAAGTTCCCATGATTGTCCATAACTTTCAAAACTCTTTATATCCATAAAGGTAAAGGTTCCCCTCACACATATGTGCTAGTCATTCCTGACTCTAGGGGGCGGTGCTCATCTCCGTTTCAAAGCCGAAGAGCCAGTGCTGTCCGAAGATGTCTCTGTGGTCATGTGGCTGGCATGACTAAACGCCAAAGGCACACGGAACGCTGTTACCTTCCCACCAAAGGTGGTCCCTATTTTTCTACTTAGGTTTTTTACATGCTTTCAAACTACTAGGTTGGCAGAAGCTGGGACAAGTAACAGGAACTCACCCTGTTATGCAGCACTAGGGATTCGAACTGCTGAACTGCCAACCTTTCGATCTGCCACAGCATCCCTTGCATCTATATTTTTTTTTTATTGAAAAAGTTTTTCAAATACAAATTTCCCCCCCTTTTCTCCCCCTTCCCCCCACATATTATACATTTAAAGCATATAAACTTTAAAATACATTTTCCCCCTCCCTCCCTATCCCTGCCCATCCCCCCTCCCCCCTTCAGACTTCCACTATATAAAACTATTGTAATTCCAAACACAATATATATTATTCAACCCCTTCATATTCTACCCCCTTTACTCTACTCAGCATAATCATATTCGTCTAGTCTCCCTCAGCTGAAAGCTATATAATATTTTCTCGTTTGATATTTATTTTGTATATAGTCAATCCATTTTTTCCATTCTTGCACATAGTTCTCTCGCGTATGATCTTTTAGAAAAGCAGAAATCTTCGCCATCTCTGCAAATCCGGCCATCTTCTGAGTCCATTGATCAATAGTAGGCAGGACATCTTTCTTCCAGTGCTGGGCCACCAACAATCTAGCTGCTGTCAGCATATACAATATCAGTTTTGTTTCTCTCATTGTAAAGTCCTTAACTATACCCAATAGAAACAATTGTGGAGAAAATTGTAGCTTTTTCTTCAGAACGTTTTGCATAACCCACCAAATTTTTATCCAAAAAGCCTTCACTTTCTTACAAGTCCACCATATATGATAATATGTAGCATCTAAACAATCACATCTCCAACATTTTGGTTGAACATTAGGATACATACATGACAATTTCTTAGGATCTAAATGCCGCCTATAAAACATTTTATAGAAATTCTCCTGCAAATTCTGCGATTGTGTAAATTTAACATTCTGAACCCATATTTTTTCTCAAGTATCCATCATAACTGGTTCTGTAAAATTTTGTGCCCATTTAATCATACAATCCTTAACTAGCTCTTTTTCTGAATCCCTTTCTAGCAAAACATTATAAACTCTCTTAATATGCATCGGTCCTTTCTCTTTTATCTGTCTAACCAATTCTACTTCATACATCATTATACCAGTTTTTTGATCTTCTTTCCATCTCATTTGTAGTTGGTTATACTGTAACCAAGTTAAAGTAATCCCTTCCTCCAACAGTGTTTGTAATGTCTTCAGCTGCCAACTGCCCCCTTCAGTGAAAAGTACATCTTTGTATAAACCCCCCCCTGAGTGACTTAATATTTGTATTCCACATGGTATCAGCAAGATCCAGCCAAAGCGGTATTTTATAATCCCATTTGAATCGGTGCTTTTTCCAAATTCTCATCCAGGCATTTCTAAATATGTGACTATTAAATACTTTGTCCACTTTATGCTCATAAAATAAATATGCGTGCCAGCCCAATTCCAGATCGTGGCTTTCTATATTCAATATTCCATTCTTTGTTTTCCCAAACCAGTCACTAGTTTGTGTCAATACAGCTGCTTCATAGTACAATTGAAGGTTTGGGAGTTTAAGGCCATCCCTCTCACGAGTATCTTGCATAATTTTCAGTTTAACTCTCGGTTTTTTCCCATTCCAAACAAACTTATTCACTCCTTTTTGCCATTCTAGCAATTGTTTATCAGTTTTAAGCACCGGTATCGTTTGGAACAAAATAATAAATCTAGGTAAGACATTCATCTTGACTGCTGCTATTCTCCCAAGTAAAGACAGTTGCAGTTTTTTCCAAGTTTGCATTTCTTTTTGTATCTTTTGCCACAACGGCTCATAGTTGTTTTGAAACAATTTTATATTTAAATCTGCAACTTGTATTCCTAAATATTTAACCTTCGATAGTATTTCAAAACCTGCCATCCTTTCAAGTTCCTTTTTTTGAGTCATTGTCAAATTCTTTGTTATCATCTTAGTTTTTCTCTGATTCAGTCTAAATCCTGATACCATACCATATTTTTCTATAATAACTTTCAACTGGATTATTGATTTCATCGGCCGTGTTAGGGTAACAACCAGATCATCTGCAAATGCCCTAGTCCTATAATCTTCTTGCCTTATGACTATTCCATTCAAAGAGTTCGAGTCCCGTATTGTGTTCAACAAGACTTCTAAAGTTAAAATAAATAACAATGGGGATAGTGGACACCCTTGTCTTGTGCTTTTTTGTATGTTAAAATTCACAGTTAAACTTCCATTAATAATAAGTTGTGCAGATTGCTCTTGGTATATCGCTGCAATTGCCTGTATAAAGCGGTCCCCAAAATCTATTTTTTCCAAAGTCTTTATTATAAAATTCCAATTCACTCAATCGAAGGCTTTCTCCGCATCCAAAAAAGCTAGCACTGCAGGGATCTGTTTATTCTTATCTAGATAGTCCAACAAATCTATGATTTGCCTCACATTCTCTTTCATGTATCTGCCTTCAATAAATCCTGCTTGGTCATGATGAATCACCTCTTGAATAGCTGGCATTAATCTGTTGGCTAATACTTTTGCAAAAATTTTATAATCCATATTTAAAAGAGATATTGATATAAAATTTTCTGGTTTTTTAGGACCTGAGTCTTCTTTCGGTATCAATGACACAAAAGCTGCTTTCCATGAAGAAGGTATTTTACCACCTTGCTGTATGCTACAAAATAAATCTTTAAGATGGTCAATCATTTCAGGTTGTAAGGTTTTGTAATAAACTGCAGTTAGGCCATCCGTCCCTGGAGCTTTTGCTGGTTTCAGTTGTTTTATAGCAAAACTAATCTCCTCAGCTGTTATTAGTTGATCCATTCTTTCCTTATGAGCAGATGAAATCTTAGTGACCCTTTTTCCATCAAGATATTTATCTATAAATTTATTCTGTATATTATCCTTGGCATATAACTTAGTATAATAATCCAAAAAAGCTTTTTTAATTAGTTCTTGCTGAAAAACTTCCTTCCCGGCATGCTCAATGGTGTCAATCGTTCGTATAGTTAATTGCTTCCTCAATGTATAGGCCAGCCATCTGCCCGGCTTTTTAGTGTTGGCAAAGGTATTATGTTTTGCAAATTGTAAGTTAGTTGCTGTTTGTTCTGCTATAAGCATTTGAAATTGGTCTTTCAAAAGTTTAATAATTCCTTGTAATTTCCCATCTGTTGGATTTTTCATCAAAAGCTGTTCCTTCTTCTTTATCTCTCTTTCCAGTTCTATTCTCTTTTTCTGTCTGTTTTGTTTATGCTTAAAATTCATTTGTATCAGTACCCCTCTCATATATGCTTTACCTGCATCCCAAACTATTTCAATAGGGGTACCTTTGTTTGAATTCCATCTGAAAAATTCCTTTATATGCTTCTTAAGTTCATTTACATTTTTTTCATATCTAAATAGATTTTCATTTAATCTCCAAGATTTTCTTTCTTTCTTTCCCATCTCAATTTCTATCCATACCGGACTGTGGTCTGTTAATGTCCTAGGAAATATCTTCGTTTTCCTCACTTTAGGAAGTAAATCAACCGTTAGCAAAATAAAATCTATCCTGGAAAAGGATTTATGCCTATCCGAATAAAAAGTAAAGTCCAAATCATCTGGATTATGCATTCTCCATATGTCTTTCATTTCCAAGTCCTCTTTCATATCAAAAAAAGCATGCGGTAGTTTAACACCTGTTTTAGCTAGACTCTTTTTATCCTTTTTAGGTTGAATAACTCCGTTCCAGTCTCCCATAATTAAAATAGATGTAAAATTCCAATCTAAAATTTTAGAATGAAGCATTTTGTAAAAACTTTCTTGTTAGGAGCATAAATTCCAACCACCAGGGTTGGACCATTATCTGTAAAGAGTTCAATTGCAATATATCTCCCACATTCATCTGCTTCTATAATTTTAGCTGAGAGTTTTTTATTTATATATATCATCACTCCATTCTTCTTTTCCACATTTGAAGCAATAAATTGCGTTCCTAATTTTGAATTTGTCAGATATTTCTGATCTTGTGTTCTGATGTGGGTTTCTTGCAAACAAATAACATCATTATTAAATTGTTTCAAATAATGAAATACTTTCTTGCTTTTTTGTGGAGAGTTCAGTCCATTCACATTCCAAGACAAAAATTTAATTATCATTTGGGCTGCTCTGAAGTTTTGAGAACATTTACTGAAGATCCCTTTCCACACAGGTAATCTTCGGCTTTGTTCCTCCCATAACTTCAACTTGTACCTTATCCTTAACCTTCTTTGCTCGTTGTGGCTTGGCTCTCTCCTGTTGGAGTGCTTCCTGCATTTGCTTGGAGGCTGCTCTGGTTATACGTTGATCATCCGCTTTAGATGCCATCAGTTCAAGATCCAACGCCACTTCTCTTGTAGTTTTTGATATATCCTCTAGAGGAGAAACTGGAAATGGTGCAAAAGGGTCAGCCACAATACCTGTAGCTCCCTGTACCTCCATTGCTTCCTTTTGTGACTGTTTTATTTTTTCTTCCGTCTCCAACTCAAACTGTCTCTGTACTTCGGCCTCCTTATTTATTGGAGAAGACGTTCATGGAATTGTTGAGCCCACTATCAGAATATTGTAATAAAAATCTTCCGCTTTTGCTATAGTATTTAAGTGATATCTCACTCCTTGCATCCTCAATATTATGCCAACTGGTGCATCCCATCGAAACTGTATTTGTCGGTTCTTCAGTTCAGCCACCAAAAATCCAAAATCCTTTCTGTCCTTTAACATTTTAGGAGGCAATTCTTTAAAAACTCCAATCTCATTTCCATCAATTTGAACAGTAGAGACAAATGACCTTGGCAAGATATCATTTCTTATTCTTCTGTCTGTGAAATATATCACCACATCTCTAGGCAATTGTCTATAAACTGCCACCCGAGAATTAACTCTGTAAGCCTTGTCAATTTTATAAAGAATCTCATCAGGATCATCGGCCTTTAATAACACAGCCAAAGCATCAGCGCAAACTTTCCTTAAATCTTCTCTACTGTTCTCTTTTATACCTCTAAGCCTGATGGCAAATTCCATTTGCCTAAATTGCATCATTGTTATCTCATTTTCAAGTCTTTGAGTTCTTCCATCCACATCACTAATTTTAGAGTCAGTATCCTTCAGCTTAGTATCCACTTCCAACGCAAGCTTTTCCACCTTTTTATCAATCTGCAGAACTACATCAGACAGGCCTTTCACCACTGTTTGAATGTCCTTATTAACTATATCAAACTTTTCTTGGACAAGCCCTTTAACCTCCTGTTCAGATTTCTTAATTTCTCTGGTAATAAATTCTTTTAAATCCTGGAAGCCATCCCCCTTTGTCTGGCTTTGTAATTGCAATACTGAAGGCTGTTCTGGCTTATGAGTGGGGGAACCCCCCCCCGCTGGCTTGGCCTCTGATTTTGTTTGCTTTGATGACATTTTGCCACGTATACGATTTCTGTTCCCAGTACAAAATCCAAGTCTTCTCAATAATTTCTCCAGATTAAATCAGTTCAGTGAAAATCTCTATAATTATTTTTTTTTATTTTCACCCTTCAAGCCGAATCTGTTACTTTGTAGCGTGTTATAATAATCAGACCAGTCCACTTTCGCTTTCAGCTGCTCTTTCCGCTGAAAGCAATCGCCATTTTTTTTCCTTTCCCCCCCCTCTCAAAGTTCCTCAGGCTTCAGAACTGTAGTTCTTTAAATTAATCCACAGGGCTAAAAATACTTGCGTTTTGATTTAGAGTCCAGATTCCACCCTGCTGTTGTGTTTGGTTATTTAGTTGGTCACGCTGTCTGGTTCTGCTTGAAGCAGAGTTTCCCCGTCGTCTGGAGCTTCAGCAACTTAAATAGGGAGTCTCACCCTGTTAACTCCCCAGAGGCAAAAAACGCAACCTGGGGGTCGCACAGGGGACTCTACCTAAAGTCGCCAGCTCTCCTCACCAAATCCTAAAAGATTTGGAGTTTTCCGAGCCGTTTCTCTTCTCCAAAACGGCTCTTTTACAGGCGGCAGGGCTGGCGGTCTTAAGAGGACCGTCAGCGACGAACGCGGCTCAACCGGAAGTCCCTTGCATCTATATTGATAAAGATCTCCTAAAGTTGCTTCTAAACTGTACACCTTAATGTGATAAAATGGGGAAATAATTACACCTGACTGGAGAGTGATCCTATTAGCTTGATTTAATTTCAATTAAGTTTAAACAAATGAAATCAATTTGAGTTTTTGCTGTGGTCCTATCAGGTTTTTTTGGGAGGGAGTCTCTAAAACTGTTCCTTCTTGAGATGGCTAATCTTAAAGAAAGTACCAAGTACCATCAAGTACATATTTCCTTTGATCCAGTTACAATGGGGATCAATAACAGTTACCGAAACATACCCGTTTCGACCTTTTCCTGCCTTATCTTATTTTATTACAAGATCAGCTACCCTCTTTGATTCGTCTCTTTATGATACAGAAATGTTTATGATACAGACTGTATGACTGTAACCTTGTTGCTGGTATCCTTATACTGATTATAAATACTGATTTATATTGATTGTTTCCCTATGACTATCATTAAGTGTTGTACCTTATGATTCTTGATGAAGGTATCTTTTCTTTTATGTACCCTGAGAGCTTATGCACCAAGACAATTTCCTTGTGTGTCCAATCACACTTGACCAATAAAGAATTCTATTCTATTCTCTTCTAAATACAGGAAGCATTGGAGTGCATCTTACTACTAATATTATTTCTTGTGGGGTGGAGGGCTGGTAAGTTACCTGCACAAAGAACCTTGGAAGAAGCTATAGTCCAACTGATGTGCATGATGATGGTGATGAACTATGACTCTTAGTGACCACATGGATGGATTTTCTCCATGAAGATCTGTTCTTTACTTGGTCTTTCAAGACTTCCAATAGTAGGGTCCTTGGTGCTCTTTGAACTTGGTTGTTTTAGTTTTAGTTTAGGTGTTATTGTCATTGCACTTCATACAACAAAATTAAATGCCATCTTCAGTATACATTACTACATAAAAAAATTCAAACACAAACACACATCCTTCACATTCTATACAATTGAATGGAAAACCCCTGATATTGCATTAACATTGCACTAGACAGTAGAATTCAATATAGTTACTGCTCTGGGATAGAAGCTGTTTTTCAGCCTATTTGTCCTTGTTTTTATTGTCCTGTACTGTCTGCCAAATGGTAATAGTTAAAAAAAAAAGGGTGCCCAGGATGAGATGGATCTTTAAGAATGTTTTGAACTTTCTTAAGGCAGCGGGAGCTATAAAGCTCTTCCAAGGAGGGGAGAGGGCAACCAATGATCCTCTGGGCAATGATGTCAACCTTCTGGAGCGCTGTCCTATCTGCCACTGTGCAATTGGCAAACCATACACAGGTTCAGTAAGTTAAAATACTCTGTATGGTGCAGCGGTAGAAGGTCACCAGCAGTTTTTAATTCAGTTATTGTTTCCTGAGAAGTCTCAGGTAGTATAATCTCTGCTGGGCCCTTTTAACCAGTGCTGCAATGTGAGCACCCCAGGTCAGGTCCTCTTTTATGACAACACCCAGAAACTTAAAACTGGCCAGTTGTTCCACTCGGTCTCCATTGATAAGCAAGGGCTGGATGTCTGATTTATTCCTTCTATAGTCCACTACATGCTCCTTGGTCTTATTGGTGTTAAGGACCAAGTTATTGTCTTCCACACCACGAAAGTAACCGGTCCACCTGGGTTTTCTTGCAGATGTATCATTACCCAAATAGGTAACATCATCAGTGCTAGCAAATGTCTGTAAGAAAACAATGAGGTTCAGAGAATTCCAAAGTCCCACAGTTCAACCCTGACCTACGAATATTCTCCGCAGTTGGTACTTCCAACAGTGCATCCATCAATGGGATAACTGAGTCCCTCTCCCTGCTGCTGGTTAGCCTCTTTTTCCTTCCACCATTCCCAGCACTAGACTCTTGATATGCATGATACCAAGCTAAACCCGACAGCCTGCTACTAAAATGCTTCTATTAGTTTCACATTTCTAAAATCAGGGGCTTTACACCCCCACAATTCACTAAAAGTGTATTTTTCAGTATGTGCAAACTCATTCAATTTTCAGTTTTATACCACATTTCCAATGAGACTAGCATGTAGAAGAAGATTTTCCTTCCGAGCAATAGTTTATAACTCAATGCCGTGTGAATCTACTGCATTACATATATTCTGAGATGAATTTTGGATGACTAATCTGTGGTTACAGCAAGTCTCATTTTGAGAATGCATGGTTGGTCTTTTTTTTTTAAATTCAGCTGTGAAAGTACGTTTTCTGCATTCTCAGAATAACTGCAATTAGAAACATGGCTAAGTATTGGTATGCAGATAACAAATATTGCTTATGGACTGGAAATGTATGCAAATACATACATACCTTATGAAGAAACTGGAAGAAGTGATATGTTGAGTATTGTCAAGACATATTCTGGGGGTTTTGGCAAGAAGACTCATCAAGTTAATAACAGACATACATGAGGACAGCTTTATGACATATAACAAGCACAAAACCAATCAGCTGCATCTATTCCAAACTCTTGGTTTTTTTGGCATGCCCTAATAATCATGTCATAGGGACACAGTGGCTAAGACACTGACCTGATTGAAAGGTCAGCAGTTTAGTGGTTCGAATCCCTAGTGCCATGTAACGGGGTGAGCTCCCGTTACTTGTCCCTCCTTCTGCCAACCTAGCAGTTTGAAAGCAGGTAAAAAATACAAGTAGAAAAATAAGGACCACCTTTAGTGGGAAGGTAACAGCATTTTATGTGTCTTTGGCGTTTAGTCATGCCGGCCACATGACTACAGAGATGTCTTTGGACAGCATTGGCTCTTCAGCTTTGAAAGGGAGATGAGCACTGCCCCCTAGAGTCAGGAACGACTAGCACATATGTGTGAGGGGAACCTTTACCTTTAATAATCATGTCATGTTCAACACCAGAATCAGATAACAATAATAAGATCTTTTCTAATATTGTTTTATGAGTTTACCCTGCTAGATCCTTGACTTTTCTTGGATTTTGTCTTCATCAGAAGAACATCTAATATGATTTGTAGAACAAAGAACATTTGTAGAGTTTGCTACAGTGCCTTTTCTAATACAATCCATTTTTTTTGAAGCACTAAGCCATGCATAGGTAAAACACTGCAATAAAGCAATAATGCCTTCATTCAGTTGCATGAAGATTTGCTTCATGCATATTTAATTGATACGCCAAGCCTTCCTATTTGTTGCTAAGACGTCACAACGATGTCCTGATGTAACACCCCAATAATCAATTTTTTGAAGTATTATCAACGCACACAGATATACTTGTATCAGTAGGAATATTAATATCAATTATATACCTGTCTGATTCAGTGGTGAAATCCAAATGTTTTTATTACCGGTTCTGTGGGCATGGCTTGGTGGGCGTGGCAGGGAAAGAATACTGCGAAATCCCCATTCCCACCCCACTCTGGGGCCAGCCAGGAGTGGTATTTGCCGGTTCTCCGAACTGCTCAAAATTTCCGCTACTGGTTCTCCAGAACCTGTCAGAACCTGCTGGATTTCACCCCTGGTCTGATTTGCCTATTTTTAATCATCAACTGTACTAAGACACAGAGTAAAATAAACAGTACAAGATATTGGAAGACTGCAGATATTTTGGGCAAAAAACCATTAAAGAAACAATGGAGCATCCTAATAGTTTTTCTCCAGCTGAGAACATCAAAACCAGAAGAAATTACAGAAATAACCTCGGCCTCGTTTGAAGAAATACTGTGCCAAATAGGAGGCTACTGTCGGGATATTAGGAATGTAGGGGCTGGGCTGGGATTTTTTAAATTAGTTTTTACGTTGTGATTTTTAATGTTGTAAATTGCCCGGTTTACCTATGTGTGAATTGGGTGGCCATATAAATTTGCTTAATAACTAAATAAAACCTGGTCTAGGGAAAAACTGCCTTTAGATCCTTCCGCAAGAGATCTGAAGTGGTTTTTTCAGACCCTCTTTGCTGTAGATAACCTGCTGAAAGTTTCGCCTTGGAACAACATGCCAGCACATGAAATGCGAAGGGTCAAATTACCCTGTGTGGGTGGGGAAAGTTTGTGCAGCTTCAGAAAATGCGGATGGTAATGAATTAAAAAGCAGTGGTGGTATAATGAATTATGTGCCAAGGCTCTTGCATCTCTCTTCCTCATTCAAACACACACATATTTTTTTCCTTGTACTTCTTGTGATTTCAAGCAAGAGCTTGAAAAAAAGGAGAGAGGCAGAAAGTCAAGACTGCCATGGCAAGGTCATCCCTGTTGATGCTAATAAGACAATAAAATAAGCAATTGAAAACCGTGAAGTAATGTTAGTCAGGTCACCCCGATGCATTTCTGCACACTTGTATCCTTTTCAGCTTCCATGTTATGAGTTGTTCAGCCATGCCTAGCAAGAATCTGAGGGAAGCCAAACCCCAGGAGAAGAATAAATGCCAGTCCACGGGAGTCTATATTGTACAAATATATGATTTATTGGTATTTCTTATTTATATTCATGCTTTTTAAAAATAATAAAAGGGATCCCAAGATAGCTCACAAAACAAATCTGGAATTTCAACTGAAAGAATAAAGTTCCAATTGAAACATGAAAGTGGGAGGAATTTTATTCATAAAATGACTCTCGGAATAAAAATGAATGGTCTAAATATGATTGTTGTACATGTGAGAGTTAGGGTTGGTTCTCTCTGAGCTTGCTTGTTTTCTTGCAGATGTTTCATTACCCAAACTAGGGCACATGCTTGATGTACATGTAAAAGGTTACTGTCAGGGGTGGGCTTCAATAATTTTAGCAAGGAGTTCTCTGCCCGGTTGCTGGGTGAGTATGGCCATGGTGGGCCTGGCCTAGTTGGCTCCTGCACCACGATGGGGGGGGGGGTGTTTTTGCCCTCCCCAGGTTCTGGAGGCTTTTCTCGAGCCTCCGGGAGGGCAAAAATGGCCTCCCCAGGCTCCGGAGGCCCTCTGGAGGCCTCGTTTCTGGCCTTCTTGAACTTCTGGTAGCCCCGTTTTTCATCTTTCCCGAGCATCTGCGTATGCCCTGCACTTACCTGCATCCAAAACAGGCGGCATGGGAACTCCTGGGAGGGGCGGGGAGGGGTGGGTGGGGCCAGCCAGGAGTGGGATTTGGGGGTTCACCGAACTGCACAGAATCTTAGCTAGAGGTTCTCCCGAACCCCTGAAAACCCCCAGCAGTCCACCTTGTCAACTGTCCATCTTCATGAAAGAACCGAAAGGATTGATATTAACTTTATCATGTCCTTGATAACCTGGAGTTATTTAAAGGTATTTAAAACAGAAGTGAAAAACCTGCATCTAGGATCTTAACTGTCTCTCAAATAATTTAATTTTTTTTTTTTTACAGCTTGTAAATTCTTCCTGGATTATGTCGCTAAACAGTGGGAAGATACCAATAAAGGAGAATATTTGTAGCTCCAGGTTGAACTGAGGGGTCTTTGGTGCTCTCTGAGCTTGGCTGTTTTCTTGCAGATGTTTCATTATCCAAAGTATATAACGAACCATCATCGTTAGTAAGGAATGGGGTTTGCTCTCAGTTTATATTTTAGTGGCTTGCCCTGTCAGTTTTGATGGGGGTGGTCTTAGAGATTCTTTTCTTTGGCTGTTTAAAGGTAAAGGTAAAGGTTCCCCTTGCACATATGTGCTAGTTGTTCCTGACTCTAGGGGGCGGTGCTCATCTCCGTTTCAAAGTTGAAGAGCCAGCACTGTCCGAAGAAATTTCCTTGGTCATGTGGCCAGCATGACTCAATACCAAAGGCACACAGAATGCTGTTATCTTCCCACCAAAGGTGTTCCTTATTTTTCTACTTGCATTTTTTAGGTGCTTTCGAACTGCTAGGTTGGCAGAAGCTGAGACAAGTAATGGGAGCTCACCCCATTACGCGGCACTACGGATTCGAACCGCTGAACTGCCAACCTTTCGATCGACAAGCTCAGCATCTTAGCCACTGAGCCACTGCATCCCCTTTGGGCTGTTTACTGTTTATTTATTTAGCAGTTCTTTGATTGGGGTATTGTTTACTTGATTGTTGGTCTGGCGTTAAACTTGGAGTTAATCTATGCTCATCTGGGTGTTGATTGTTGGTGGGAAGGTCTTTCGGTCTTTCTGTTCCCTTTTTGGCTTGTTGATTGTCTCTTTTGTGCAGTATGTGTCTGTTGATGGCTAATTTGTCAATGTGCCAAGCTTCTAGAAATTCTCTAGTGTTTTTGGACTTGTGCGGGTGAGTGAGAGTGTAAACATTGGTGATTTTGTTCCTGGTCCACCCTGAGGCAAGAGACACATAAAATTTCTGCTATGGCTTGCTCATTCCTTCAAGATTCCCATAGTCAGGTTCACGTTCCCTTACAAGGGGGCTGTTGGTAAAAAAACATAAGGAAACATGGCAACCTCCTTCTTGAAAAGCAGGAACCCTTTGCTTGATGGAAGAGCCTTGAACGACAGCTTTGCTTGAAGCTTCCTCAAAACAATGAAAAGGCTCTTTTGAAGCTTGGCAGAGCCCTGCTAAGTGACGCTAGCTGATGTAGCACTGTCATTAAAGATTGCTCCAAGGGAGCTGAAACAAAGCAAAATGAATGAAAGCACTCCATGGGTTCCTGCATTAATCCATGCAACCAGGCAAAGGGAAGGAAAACAGAAAGTACACAGATTTCATTAAGGCATCTTTAACATAAAACTGGGATGAATACCAAATCTACAGAAATCCCATCCACATGGATAGTACAGGTACTCCTCAATTTATGGCCACAGTTGGAACCAGAATTTCCGTTGCTAAGCAAGGTGATTGTTAAGTTAAAGGTAAAGGTTCCCCTCGCACATATGTGCTAGTCGTTCCCGACTCTAGGAGGCGGTGCTCATCTTCGTTTCAAAGCCGAAGAGTCAGCACTGTCCGAAGACGTCTCCATGGTCATGTGGCTGGCATGACTAAATGCCAAAAGTGCACAGAACACTGTTACCTTCCCACCAAAAGTGGTCCCTATTTTTCTACTTGCATTTTTTACATGGTTTCGAACTGCTAGGTTGGGTAGAAGCTGGGACAAGTAACGGGAGCTCACCCCGTTTCACAGCACTAGGGATTCGAACCGCTGAACTGCCGACCTTTCGATCGACAAACTCAGCTTCTTAGCCACTGAGCCACCACGTCCCTCTGATTGTTAAGTGAATCATGCCCAATTTATAAGCTTTTTTTGCAATGGTTGTTAAATGGGAAAAAAAAACACGTCAAAATTGACCCCAGAAACTCACTCAAACTCAAATTCAGATGTTTAAAGGAGAAGCACCCAAAGCCCACTGCCTGGGGGGACAAAGACATCATTTTCCATTTCTTAATTTTGTTCTTGATGCAAGAAGAAATGCGTATTTGCTTCTTGTATATCCAATTGGTGTCATGTTCGGGATGATATTGTCATATAAAGGGTGCAAATGGCTGTGATGATAGATGTTTGTATTTATGAGACAGTTGTTTAGAGAAGACAACATTTGTAATTCGGCGTTGAACAGTGGGGTCCTTGATGCTCTCTAAGCTTGGTTCTTTTCTCTTTTTTTGGTTAAATATTTTTTATTGTTTTATATCACATATTCCATTTCTATGTTGAACAGTGTGTTTTCTAGGTGTACAAAATGTTAACATATAAACATCACCATCATAATCATCATAATCATATATACATAAACATGTATGCGATAATATCAATCGTTATTGAAAAGTGTGCTATCTTCCATTATAGTATCGATTATATAATTATACATATTGGTTGTTTTCTTGCAGACATTTCATTACCCAACCAGGTAACATCTTCAGGATAGAAGGGAGAGAGGTTTACTTGTCCTGTCAGTGTTGGGGGGAAGAGTTGTTATGTAGAAAGGCAGCCCATTTTCCTGACTCACTGCACCGACAATCCTACTCATGGGTTCTCTCTCTCCTGACTGGATTCACTGAGTGCTCATCATTTTTTCTCTGCAGTCCTGGTGCTGGTCCCGCCCACTCTGCTTCAGGCTGTCAGTCTTTTTCACTCAGTGGATTGGATCAGACCTGAGTGCTTTTTGGCTACTGTTTTATTAGCGTTTGGCTAGAGTTTCCCTTTAAAACCTTTCCTGACATCTTGCTTTTAGTAAATTTGTTGAACTTTTGTCGGAGAGCTGTGCACCGAGGGATTCCTTCTGTGGGTGAGCTGCGGCTTCGGGTGGCAGCTCTGAGCCACCGGTCCACCATTTTCTTTCTGCACGCCAGCTGAGAGGCGCCTTGACATTTCACCCAGCTGAGAGGCGCGCTATTGATTGCTGCCTTTGTTTGTGCCGTGGGTGGAGGAGCTGGTTTCCCAGCTTGCCGGTATAACCGCCCTCACCCTCGCAGCTTCTCCTTGATATTTGCAGCTCCAGGGTCCCTGCCGGTCAGAGGCATACCCTGTTGTGGGGAGACGGCTTTGCGGTGGTAGAGCGTTCCCGCCGATTCCTGTGACAGCCTTGTTACCGTCTGGGAGTGAAGATATCTTTCGTCGTTTGAGCCCCCTTATAGAATTTGGTTGTGTGGCTGGCCGGCTTTACAGTGGTGTTTGTGACTCCGTTAAAGCGGTTGTTGTTGCACCCACCATTTTCTGGTGCCAATTTCTTCGGATCGCCTTGACAGCTCAACCCAATTACCACAGTGGACAGCGAAGCGTGGCTCTGCAGACGGAGTCTCTGCATCATTCTGTCTCCCTGACTTCTGTTGCCTGGACTAAGGGAAGTTATTTGCCTTGTTCTTTCTTGCCCTGTTGGCTTCTGATGATTTATCTAAAATAATTTAATAAAACAAACAAACATGTTTAATTCATCATAATTATTCAATATATATATATATATATATATATATATATATATATATATATATATATATATCGATATTGACCAAAACAACAGATATGGCTGATTCTGCTCTGTCATCTGACATTAAGCAGGATGTATCTCCGTCTAGAGCCCCATCACCCAAACCCTCTAGCAAGAGGAAGGCTAAGACCAGGGGCACGGAGAAGACAGGTTCCAAGTCCGCCCATCAGGCAGTGGCTATGGATAAGGATGCCAGGAGACGCCATAATGCCTTGGAATGACAGTTTAACAAGGCCAAGGCAGCTACACAGTCTTAGTCTCTCCCAGCCTTGATTGTGCAGGATGAGGCAGCTCAAATGGTTGCTCCTCCTGTGGTACACCCTCAGGTACCTAACGTTCTGGCCTGGCCACAGGGTGACATTATTCTTATCCCTCACGGCCAAAATTTAACTTGCATGCAGGGGGACATTGGGGTTCCTGCTCCCGTTCCCACCCAGGCCTCGAATGTGGCACCGGACACCATCACAGCTCCCGCTGCAACGGCCTTGTCAGATGCTGGGGGTCATGGTCCAGGCCAGACTCTGGACCTTCAATCTATTTTGTCTCAGGCCTTTGCAAGTATTTTCCAGGCTGGGCTTCATCAACAGGCACTCTTGAATAATGCAGGGTGTTCTCCTAGTGTTCCGCAGGTTTCCTCCCGGGTTCAGCCCTCTACTTCGAGTCAAGCATACCACTGTTTGGACAACTCAGTTCAAGAGGATGATTATCTCGAGGACTTTGAACTGTCCAATGATGAGGACAATGTACTTGACAAACCGGCCTTTCCAGGTCTTTTCAGACCCGCCCTTTTCAAATCACTTTTGCATAAGGCGAAGGTGGCGACCAACATGGGCAAGGTCCTTGATCCAGAATCTTAGTCACAAGAGGCGTCTAATCCTCATGAGTCCTTATTCAAGTTACCTGAACCTGAGCTTGACTTTATACCATGTCTGGATTCGTTTTCGCAGGTGATTCAGCGGCCATGGGATCGCCCTGGATCTGTTGCTGGGCCATCTGGACATGACAAGATAATGTATTGTGTGGCTCCAGAGCTGGATGCTCTCTTGCAATTGCCTGTGATGGACGAACCTGTTGCGAGTCTCACCTCCTCTTCGGTTCTCGCAGGTGATGTGGGGGATGGCCTCAAGATGGAAGATAAATGCGCAGAGATGTCCTTTAGTAAAACTCATCAGTCAGCGGCCTGGGCTATCCAGGCGGCGGCTTCTGTTTCCTTTTTTTAATAGGGCATTGTTGATCTGGCTTCGCCAGCTTTGGGACAGGTTACCTCCGGAAGAGGCTCGTATGCATCAAGATGTGACCAAATTGATAGCAGTGGCTGAGTACTCCGCCGATGCATCGTTGGACGCTGCCAAGTTTGCATCCAGGGCCTTTGTGTCCACGGTGGCTTCACGTAGATTCTTGTGGCTTTGCCATTGGCGGGCTGACCTAAAATCAAAGTGGAGGCTCACCACGGCTCCTTATAAGGGTTCTGCCTTGTACAGTGCTGCTTTGGACCCGGTTTTGGCGGAAGGTCGTGATAAAATAAAGGTACTTACCACATCTTATCAGTGACCGGATCGCCGATACACTCCGTATACCCGGCCGCCCTTTCATGCTGACCCAGGACCCAGCGGGTCCTATTTTCCAAGGTCCTCCATCCAGCCACAATTCTCGACATCTGATCGATCTTCATTCCGAGACTGGGGCAGGTGCCAGCCTGGCTTCAAACGACCATTCCGGGACTCCGGATTCCGCTCCTTCCGTCGGGGCAAGTGACTCACCGTCGCCTCTCTCCATCGGTGGAAGGCTCCAGTCCTTTTGTCACGAATGGGATGATTCATTCACGGACATTTGGCTTCACCACACTATCACCAGCGGTCTGACTCTGGAATTCACCTCCACCCCTCCGACCCGGTTCATCCAATGCCCCTTGTCAGGCTCGCCTCAGCGACAACGTCTTATGGATCTAGAGATCCAACATCTATTGGACATAGAGGCCATCAAGCAGGTTCCGGAACATCAGGTACGGACTGGAGTTTACTCAATATTGTTTCTTGTTCCCAAAAGTTCGGGGGGGGGGGTTGGAGGGGAATCCTCAATCTCAAACAACTCAACCTGCACGTGTTGTATCGGCGTTTCAAAATGCATTCACTTCGATCCATTCTCACCTGCGTCAGATGCGGGGATCTCATGCAATCCATCGACATCACGTGCTGATGTCGATGGATTGCATGAGATCCCTGCGTCTGATTTCCACGTGCTGATGCACTCGTATCACCGATGCTTCCTCCGGTTTGCCTACAACGGGCGCCATTTTCAATACAAGACCATGCCGTTTGGACTATCGTCAGCCCCTTGAATGTTCACAAAGGTCTTGGCGGCGTTAGCGGCCTCGTTGAGGGAGTGATCCATCCGAATAGTTTGTTATCTGGACGACATTTTGCTTTTGTCGACGACTCCGGATCAGGTGATGTAGGACAGAACGCTGGTGCTTCACGTGTTACAGAGTCATGGGTTTGTGGTCAATTTGGTCAAGAGTCACCTTATTCCAACAACGTCCATTTTCCACCTGGGGGCGATAATAGATTCCTCACAGGGTTGTGTATTCCTTTCTGTGGACCGCCAGTCCAGTATCAGAGACCTTGTCCACCAGGTGCTGGCAAAGAAATCTGTTCCCATTCTCTTGCTGTCCCAGCTCTTGGGAAAGTTTATTTCCTGCATCCAGATAGTGCCGTGGGCGCGATGTCACTCCCGTCACCTGCAGTGGCTCTTGCTCCCATTCCAATGGACAGGATGGGCAGAGGTGATGGAAAAGTTGTGGTTCCTCCTCGTGTACGGGAATCGCTCCACTGGTGGATCTCTCCAGCCCTTCAATCCGGAACTCTTTTTCTCGAACCCCAACAGGTCACAATTATGACGGATGCCAGCCTCTATGGCTGGGGTGCACATCTGGAGTCCCTTCTTGCACAAGGCTCTTGGTCCTCTCTGGAATGCCAACACAGTATCAACTGGTTGGAGCTGTGTGCCATACGGTTCGCCTTGACTTGGTTTCTTCCTCACATTCGCAACAAACATCTTCTCATCTTAACAGACAATATGGCTACAAAGGCCCATCTCAATCGGCAGGGGTGCACGAGGTCCAGGGAGATGATGGAGGAGACAGAGAGGTTGATGTCTTGAGCAGAGCGGAATATCCTCTTGCTGAAAGCAGAGCACATCTCCGGCAAGTCCAATATCCAAGCGGACTTCCTGAGCAGGGGTCAATTGGATCCCTCAGAGTGGCGTCTGAGTCCTCACCGATTTCGCAAGCTGTCAACCAGATTTGGGGTTCCGGCTGTCGATCTGTTTGCCACGCCTCGCAATGTGCAGCTCCCACGTTACTTCACTCGTTTCCCATTGGCAGGCGCAGAAGGACATGACGCTCTTCATTCTCCATGGCCCAAGGGTCTCATCTACACATTTCCCCCGATTCCGGTCATTCCGAGGTTGATCCGGAAGCTGCTTCAGGAACAGGCAGACATTCTCCTGGTGGCGCCCCATTGGCCACAGAGAGCGTGGTTCGCCGATCTGGTGGACTTGTCGGTCAATGCCCCGTGGTGCATTTCTCCAGACCGGGTGTCCCTAAGCCAAGGTGTAGTCTTACATCCGGATCCAGGTTGGCTCCAGTTGACCATCTGGCGCTTGAAAGGATCATCTTAAGGAAGGACAACATCTCGTCTGAAGTCATTTCTACCATTCAAGCAGCCAGGCGGTCATCTACCATCCTGGAGGACCTTCACGCAGTGGTGCACTTCTAATCTGGTGGACCGTATGTCGGCTTCTGTGTCTGATGTTCTCCAATTTCTGCAGGCTGGGTTTGCAGAAGGATTGGCTCTGTCCACTCTTCGCCGGCAGGTGGCAGCGTTGGCCACAGTCTTGACTGGTGAAGGTCGACAGTCTTTATCTCATGACCATAGGATTAGATTCTTCTTGCAAGGAGTGACCAATTTGCGTCCCACCGTAATACATCGTTATCCTACCTGGGACTTGCATCTCGTTTTACAAGCCCTCACAGCTCCGCCATTTGAGCTCTTGGGTGCGGTGTCCTTGCGATACGTTTCCTTGAAAGTGGCCTTCCTCATTGTGGTGACGTCAGCTCGTAGAGCATCTGAGATTGCGGCACTCTCCATTCGACAGGATCTTTGTGTCTTCTTCCCAGATCGTGCAGTGCTACGACTCGACCCTGCGTTTATGCCCAAAATCAATTCGAGGTTCCACCGGGCACAAGAGATTGTCCTGCCAAATTTTTGTCTGGACCCGAGGAATCCTCTTGAAAAGAAATGGCATACTCTAGACGTACGCTGGGCCCTGCGACGTTATATTCATCGTATGGCATCGTTTAGGAAGACGGAAGCTCTGCTGGTGTCTTCTTGCCATCCTCGCTGGGTCAGCGAATTTCGACTGCTACTATGGGGCGTTGGATTCGAGCCTGTATTTCCAAAGCGTATGAGCTACAAGGTGCTGTTGTTCCGGGTGGGATCGTTCCACATTCTACCCAGAGCGCTGCCACTTCTGCGGCCTGGGCTACCCAGGGCCTCTGTAGAGGACATCTGTTAGGCGGCCACCTGGGCTTCCCTTTCTTCCTTTGTTAGACATTATCGTTTGGATAAGTTTGCTTCTGCTGACGCTTCTTTCGTCAGGCATGTTTTACAATCCATAATTTCTCCCCATGTTCAGGGGATGGCTCCGGTTCCCTCCCAGGAGTCATAAGCTTGGGCATCTCCCATGAGTAGGATTGTTGGCGCAGCAAGTCAGGAAAATGGACGTTGTCCTACCTGAACGTCCCTTTTATGCTCGCTGCGGCGACAATCCGGCCCGCCTGTTGGTCAGCCATCCCCTGTCATGGTCGGGGGTTGTTCCCTTTCTTTCCTCTGCAGTCCTGCTCGGCGTTTGGAGGTGTTATTCGTTATCTTCTGTGGTCTTCGCCTAGGGGAGATACTTCGTGAAAAAGACTGACAGCCTGAAGCAGAGTGGGTGGGACCAGCACCAGGACTGCAGAGAAAAAATGATGAGCACTCAGTGAATCCAATCAGGAGAGAGCGAACCCATGAGTAGGATTGTCATTCCCCTTCCAGTTTCCATCCATTAAAATGAGACTGCACTATATCTAAGACTGAATCCAATCCATTGTTGTGAGGATTAGGCAAAATAAGATGAAGAAGCACAATAGAATATGCTTTGTAAAGAAAAGTCTGATCTGAGTCCAGAGGGAAGATAATAAAGAAGGAGACCACTAAGATATGTGAAAAGTATTTTTTATTATTTTTTTTAAAGACACATTTATTATATTTCTAATTCTAAACAACGTTAAGGTCTGTACAATTAATAATAAAACAACAATCGGTATTAAGGATCATAACATCTACATGATTTGTCATATTAAAAATGTATTTTATGTTTTTTAAAAAGATAAGGATTATTCATATGGAGGTTTTATCTCATTGATTTATACAGAATAACAGAGTTGGAAGGGACCTTGGAGATCTTCTAGTCCAAACCCCTGCTTAGGCAGGAAACCCTACACCACTTCAGACAAATGGTTATCCAACATCTTCTTAAAAACTTCCAGTGTTGGAGCATTCACAACTTCTGGAGGCAAGTTGTTCCACTGATTAATTGTTCTCACTGTCAGAAAGTTTCTCCTTAGTTCTAAGTTGCTTCTCTCCTTGATTAGTTTCCACCCATTGCTTCTTGTCCTGCCCTCAGGTGCTTTGGAGAATAGCTTGACTCCCTCTTCTTTGAGGCAGCCCCTGAGATATTGGAATGCTGCTATTTGATTTATTTATTTATTTATTTTGATTTATACGCCGCCCTTCTCCGGAGACTCAGGGCGGCTTACAATGCGCTAAGCAATAGCCTTCATACTTTTGTATATTTCTACAAAGTCAGCTTATTGCCCCCACAAACTGGGTCCTCAATTTACCTACCTTAGAAAGGATGGAAGGCTGAGTCAACCTTGAGCCTTGGTGAGATTCGAACCTGCAATAATTGCAGGCAGCTGATGTTAATAACAGGGCTTTAGACCACTGTACTATCCAAGGCTCTTGCTATCATGTTTCCCCTGGTCCTTCTTTTCATTAAACTAGCCATGCCCAGTTCCTGCAACCGTTCTTCATACGTTTTAGCCTCCAGTCCCCTAATCATCTTTGTTGCTCTTCTCTGCACTCTTTCCAGAGTCTCCACATCTTTTTTACATCGTGGCGACCAAAACTGGATGCAATGCAGTACTTTGGATCGATTGAGATATTAACTTGTGTTCTCTGCACTCTTTCTACAATCAATTTACAATCAAACACACACACACACACACATTTACAAATAAAAAATACGCACATTCTACTATAGTATCATAGTACAATGACTCTATAGCACTTTTTACATTTGTTAAAGATAAAGAAAAAATTTGGATACATGTAACGAAGTAGGGAAATGATCTGAAATAATTCCAAAGTCATTTGAAACATTATCAAAATTGGTTTGTGAAAGCATCTCTCTCTCTCTCTCTCTCCCTCCCTCCTGTTTTTCCTTTTCTTCAAAGCCAAGAGAAAACAAGGCTTTCTGGAACACATCACTTTATTTAGATTCCTTGTATAAAACATGGATTATTTTGAGCTTTTAGTAAGAAGAATTCTAAGAAAAACAAACATTAAGGAATACAGTGGAACTACTGTAAATTTGACATCTTCCCATGACTGTTGCAAACTATTTGCCAGAACTGCAGTCTTGCCAATGTCAGAGGAATTATTCCAGGAAATTTATAATATTATCACAACATCTAAGATGGATAAAGTACCAATTAATAAATCACCGCTATCTGAATGTGACGCATATCTACGGTACAGGATGAGATGTCAGTTTCTTAGCTAAATTTTTTAAAAGAACGAATTTTATTATGTATCAGAAGCTTTGACCAATGGGACAATTCTTGCACAATGTTTTAAAAGATCCATCATATAGTAATTTTAAATGTATGTCTTTTCTAATTCAGAAAAGCTAAAATTTAGTAGAGCAGAAGGAAAGGCCATGCAAAATTTTTGCTTTTTTTCCTCCTGGAATCAAAAAAGTCATCATCCTTTATTATTATCTTATATAACTAGACCTAATACATCAGAAATGCGGTGTAAAAAAATAGTGACTTTATTCTGGTAGTGCACCGTTTATTTTATTTCTGAGCTCGCTGTTTTAAGACAGTCTTTTCCACTTGACAATCAAGCTGAGTCGACAGTAAAAATAGTTTGTTTATTCTGCTTTATTCCTCAAAGTTGCCAGGAAATATTTTTTAAGATAGTTCATAAATCATCCATGTGTGTTTCTTTCTTGATTGCCTTTTGCTTGGGGTATTTTCTTCTTCTTTTTTGATTGCTCTTGTATATCTAGTGGAGGATTCCTGCTTATCTGGGTATTGGTTAATAGATATGCAATGAGGAAGGATGTTCTTAGGTGTATTTCCCTATTTCCTTGACCTTTGCTTGCTTCCGTTTTACTTACAGTAGTTTGGAAATGGAGCTTATCTCAATGTGGCTATTGTTAGGTTATCATGCCTCTAAGAATTCCCTTGCATTTTTGGATCTGGTTTGGTTTAAGATATCTATAGATTTCCAGGCAAAGTTAGAAAAACAAACTGCCACATATAAAGACCCCACAAACACCACACTCCCCAATATACTGATGATATTACTTAAGTGGTAACGAAAAGGGACGCGATGGCTCAGTGACTAAGACACTGAGCTTGTCAATCAAAGGGTCAGCAGTTCAGCGGTTCGAAACCCTAGTGCCGCGTAATGGGGTGAGCTCCCGTTACTTGTCGCAGCTTTCTGAAAGCACGTAAAAAATGCAAGTAGAAAAATAGGGACCACCTTTGGTGGGAAGGTAACAGTGTTCTGTGTGCCTTTGGCATTGAGTCATGCCAGTCACATGACCACGGAGAGGTCTTCGGACAGCTCTGCTCTTCGGCTTTGAAACAGAGATGAGCATCGCCCCCTAGAGTCGGGAATGACTAGCACAGATGTGGGAGGGAAACCTTTACCTTTACCTTAATGAAAAGTCCACAGGGGGAAAAAACCCAAATTGGAGAACCCTCAACCATTCAATCATGGGCTGCATATTTGTAGGGTACAATCTGGGTCGGTCACCGGGACCAGAGGTTTTGTCTTCCGAGCTTTTGGACTCATGCTGGAGCCCATCTTCAGAGAACTCCTCTCTAGAAGTTCCCTGAAGATGAGCTCCAGCATGAGTCTGAAAGCTCAGAAGACCAAACTTCTGGTCCTGGTGACCAGCCCAGTGTCAACCCTGAAGCTGTTCTGGCTGAAGCCATCTTGAGGCTTCAGTGCTGCCACACTGGAGTGAGGGATAGGGAGAAGGGATTAGAGATAGCTGGGGTTGTGTAGTCAAAATAACATGCTTTCTCTTGGGAACCAAGGATGTTTTTGCACCTGGCCAGAGGAAGGAGGAGTGAGGTCACCAGACCAGTGGACACTGCCTTGATTGGGCCATGTGACTGATTGTTTGGGGTTGAGAGGAAAACTTTTACTTTTGACCCTCACTCTGTTAAGAACCTTGGAGTACTCATCTCTAATGATCTAAGTGCCAGAGCCCACTGTAACAACATTGCCAATAAAGCATTAAGAGTTGTTAACCTAACTGTCCATAACTTCTTCTGTGGTAATATTGTACTGCTAACTAGAGCATTTGCTAGACCAATTCTCAAATACAGTTCATCTGTCTGGAATCCGCATTGCATATCGGACATTAATACAATTGAGCGAGTCCAGAGATATTTCACGAGAAGAGTCCTCCACTCCTCTGCTCGCTACAGAATCCCTTATGCCACCAGGCTTGAAATTTTGAGCTTAGACAACTTAGAACTATGCCGCCTTCGGTTTGACCTAAGCGTAGTACATAAAATTATCTGCTACAATGTCCTACCTGTCAATGACTACTTCAGCTTCAACCACAACAATACACGAGCAAATAATAGATACAAACTTAAGGTCACCGCTCTAAACTCAGTTGCAGAAAATAAGACTTCTGCAACAGAGTGGTCAATGCCTGGAATGCACTACCTGACTCTGTGGTTTCTTCCCCAAACCCCCAAAACTTTAACCTTAAACTGTCTACTGTTGACCTCACCCCATTCCTAAGAGGTCTGTCCCCATTTGTTCGTATCCATTTCATGTATTCATAATCATGTTTATCCTTATATCTGTTATCTTATGCACGCTTGACAAATAAATAAAATAAAATAATAAATAATTAGGTGAAAACCAAGCGGTTCCTCAGAGTCGGTTTTCACCAGATATGTGCCAATATATTTCCAATAAAGCTATTCTTTGAAGAATCCACCTGCCTCTAAGTTTTTGCTTGCAATGGTTCGATCACATGGAACCAGGGGTGGGTTCTAATTTTTTTTACTACGGTTCTGTGGGTGTGACTTATTTTGTGGGCGTGGCTTGGAGGTAATGTGACTGGGTGAGGGTGGGTAGCTGGTCATGTGACCGCGTGGCCATGGCTATGTGTATAGGGACTACTCAGAGGGCTGAAAAAAGTCATTTCTGACAGGTCCTCGCACTTTTGACTGGTCTTCACATTTATGACCATCCTCACATTTATGCCCATGCAGCATTCTTAACAACCATATCATTCATTTCACAACTGCTTCTCTTCACCATGGTGACAAGATAGGGCAAAAACGTAAAATGTGAGGACAGTCGTAAGTTCGAGGACTGGTCAAAAGTGCGAGGACCAGTCAAAAATAACTTTTTCAGCCCTCTGAGTAGTCCATATGCAGAAAAGGATACAGCAATAGAGAGGGATGAAGGAAGGAGAGAGAGGGAAGGAAGAGAAGGGAGGAAGGAAGGGAAGGGAAATTAGAGTAGGAGTGAGGGTAAGAGAGGGAGGAAGAGAGGAGGAGAATGAGAAAGGAAGAGGAAGTAGGAAGGAGAAGAAGAGGGGAGGAAGAGAAAGTAAGAAGGAAAGAAAAGAGAGAGGTGGTAGGTTTAAGGAGAAAGATTGCTGTACAATAAAAAAGATGAAAGGGAAGAAAACCAACCCCAAACAAATATAAAGATATTAAGATAAAGAATGAATTGTTAAACTTTAAAGAATAAAAGAGAACAAATATGAATAAATAGCAATAATTAGAAACACACATACAACGTATTTTCTTTGAACAGAGTATTTGGCCGGTTCACAAATTTAAACAATGTTTAGTCATTTCAATTAAATTTGTAATTTCTATATTTCCTTTTTGCCATATTTATTCCTCATCTATTTTTTTAAAAAAAACCCAATATTACCCTTCATCCTCATCTCTAATCTTAATCAAATTCAATTTTTCCCTTCTATTCTATATTATACCCCTTCCCATTGTCATCTATTTTTATATCCATCCTCACATTGGTTAATTATGTAATTATGTAATACAGTTGTTTAATACAAATTCAATATTTTAATATAAATCAATTAGTTATATAACTATCTTTTTTTGTATATTAATCAATATGAACATGAATATTTCAATTATTTCCATGCAATCCAATTTCTTAAAAATCAATTAATTATATTTACCAATAATAATAAACCAAATAATTTCCCTCATATATTCCTCCAAACCACAACTTAACCATTTCTGTTTTCAACACAATATACAATTAATAGTATCTCAATTATTACAATTCCCTAGTTAAATAGAGCTTTTTTTCTTTTGTGTTTCAAAATCCTGAACTCTCTTCTTTTGCCCTAAATTTCCCATTGTTTGCAGTTTTGCACCTACCTTTTTTGGTGAGGAAAAAGAAAAAGAAATCTGTCTCTGTCTCATTTTGCCACGTTGCAGCAAAGACCCTGCTTTACTTTCAGTTTCGTTTTTTCAGCATAGCTAGGGGGAAAAAAAATCTGCTCCAGGACTCTTTGCAGCTAGCAACACAGCCCTGCGCAAAACAGCTAAGAGCAAATCAGCTGAGAGTCGGGAGGCCGATTAATCAACTTATGCTAATTAACCTATGCTGAAGCTGAAAGGGGCTGTTTTTTCTATTTTTGCAGGCACCGGTCTACTCATTTGTTTTCTTTTAACACTGATCAGCTGTAGGGCGGCCCTTTGAAGCCCCGCGGCAAGAGTTTAAACAGTTTTTTCCCCTCTAGCCATCAGCTGGGACTCAGGAGGCAGCAATAGATTGGGAGTGGGCGGGGTAAGCGAACGGTTCGGGGGTGTGGCCAGCCAATCTTATTACCGGTTCTCCAAACTATTAAATTTTTTTACTACCGGTTCTTGCGAACTGGTGCGAACCAGGAGCAACCCACCACTGCATGGAACCCTGACATCCAGATTTGATCCTACAACATTAGCCTAGGACATGTATATTTGCCTTCCTTCATGGGTTGCATATTTTGCCCATGATGAAAATGGTCAAGATTGCTGGACTTAATTCAATGCAACCCTTCTAGTTTATTTTGTCATGATCTTGCAAATCAGTCCTTGGAAATTTAGAGCCAATTGATAGCTGGGTGAGAAATCTTACGCTCAGGTTAAACTCTCCTCTCCCCCCCCCCGCCCCCGGCATCTTGACTCAGAAGCTATTGGAAGGATTTCATTCCTGAACATTGCGCTTTTTGGTACAGTTAAATGTTTGGGGAATGGGGAAGAAGCACAATATAACCAATTGTTTATTTTTCTCTCTTTGTAGCATCAAAATCTAATTATATCACAAGCAGAAAGGATTCTTTATTTTTTCCCCCTCATTCTTTCTCTTTTGGTTGCTTCTCTGTCATAATTGCAAACTCCATCTGGAATCAAAAAATCAGCTGTGTTTTTCCCCTTGTTGGAGGAGTGTCACTAATAATAATGCTTGTTCATTTGGAACTCTTCTTCTATAAAATGTGTACTGTTCAGCGAGAACAAAACCCAGCCAGTTCTCCCAGAGCTGGGGAAAGTAAACATATCTAGATTTATATTCAGGTTTTTTTAATGATATACTGCAAGTCGTCATATCCATAAATACATAACTATAATTCAAAGGCAGAGAAGCAAAATGCCAAACTTAAATGCAACTGTCAGTAAGTTATCAGTATCATTTGAGGAGGACTCCATTTCCATCTCTTAAATACTCATGAATCCAATTTAAAGGGTATCCAGAACTTGTCTGCTCTGGAGTCATTGGTGCTCTCTGAGCTTGGTTGTTTTCTTGCAGATGTTTCATTGCCCAAGTAGGCAGGGGTGAAATCTAGATTTTTTTTGCTACCGGTTCTGTGGGTGTAGCTTAATTAGTGGGCGGGGCTTGGTGGTAAGGTGACTGGGTGGGTGTGGCTTGTTGATCAGGTGGGCATGGCCAAGTCAATGTCACTTCTTTGCCCTTTTTTAACCTACAAAATACAACACAACACAACTGACTTACCCACAATGTAAAAGCAGCTGTCCTAGACCCAAAATGGCCCCTGCAACAAGCAGGAACCTCACACAGGCACAAAAAGTCCAAAAAACCAACTTTCACACTTTACACACACACAACACAACACAACACAACTGGCTCACCCACAATGAAAAAGCAGCTGTGCTAGACTCAAAATGGCCCCTGCAACAAGCAGGAACCTCACCCAGCCACAAAAAGCCCAAAAAACCAACTTTCACACTTTACACACATAAAATTCCACATACAGCTTTGTGAGATTTTGTGTGTTTGTGTAGTTAGAGTGAAACACTACAGAAACACACTAAAACTCAGAAAGCTGCACAAATTTTATTTTATTTTATTTTTATTTTTATATAAAAGCACCTAAATTTAAAACTTCCTAAACTTTAAATGGCTAGGTCTAAAAAAGGAACAACTAAAAAAAACCCCAATTAACTATTTTTTTAAAGCTCCCAAAGGGGAAAAAAACTTACCCAATAGAACAGGGGTCTCCAACCTTGGCAACTTTAAGACTTGTGGACTTTAACTCCCAGAATTCCTCAGCCAGCCAGCTTTCCTTGCCAAGGTTGGAGACCCCTGCAATAGAAGGTAGGAGGCAGGCAGGCAGATAGAGCTGCTCACCGATGAGCTTGATTGCAGGCAGGGAGATTCAGTTGCTTGCTGATGCAATGGATTGCAGGGTTTACAGCAAGCGAAGCAAGGCAGGCATTGCGACCAGCAGCTAAGGTAAGCAAGCTGGAAGTGGGGGGGGGAAGGGATTTTTGCTACCGGTTAGTAGGCAACTCAGCTGGGATTTTCAGAGCCATTTAAAAGAAAAAACTTTTTTTCTTTTAAATGGCTCTGGCGATCCAAGCTGAGTTGCCTGATTAGCAGGCAACGTAGCTTGGATCGTCAGAGCTTGGATCGTCAGAGCCATTTAAAAGAAAAAAAAAGGCTCTGATGATCGCGTGGCTCAGCTGGGCATGGGGGGCGGGGGCATGGATTTTTGCTACCAGTTCTCCGAACTGCCCGCCGTCATCGCTACCTACTCGCCCAAGCCGGTCCGAACCAGGAGCATTTCACCCCTGCAAATAGGTAACATCTACCTAGTGTCAGCATTCCAGAAAAAAACCCAACTCCAAGCAAAAACTCTGAAGCAAGCATTTTTCAAAGTTCTATTTACTAGAATAGGTAAACTGGCACATCTGGAAAAATCCGAATCTGAGAGGTCCGGGTTTTCTCTCAATAAATCAAAACCTCCCAAAACCAATCCTTCACTTCTCAGTCAATCACATGCTCCAATCAACCACCGTCCCCTCCAACCACTCCTTCTCCAGATGCAGGATCACCCTGACCTTGACCGACAGGAAGAATGCTATTATGTCTACAGACAACCTCTACTAAATCCCCCTTCACTGTGTTTTTTTTATTTTGCCAGCTGTGCTTTGAACTCTAAGACTTACCGTAGATGCTCAGAACCCTTATCTCTAAGCTAACTGTGCATGTCCACATTCCTTCACTCTCCTTCTAACTTTCTTTGTTCGCCTGCCAAGAGTTACGGCAGGAACATTGCCAAGATGTAACTAATTAGCCAGTTAAGATGTTCTTTTATTTCTTTACAATAAAATATGTTTTATTAGAATATATCTCGGGTTTATTTTGCTTATCAAGTATACTTCAAGGGAAATGCCACGGTCCATCTCTAATTAAGTGCAATTACCCCAGGAGGGGAACAGGGCTGATTGCCACCCTGACATGTGGTAGCAGAGGATGGTTCGAATTATGGCTTTTTTCTTGCTTGTTACTTTAACTGATAAGCAACCAGGCTATATTTAGACAGATGATTAATTGCGACTGAGGAGCACTGATTAATTATCGCAAATATGCCAAAGAAAAAGAAAAAGGGAAAAATGAAACTCAGAGCTTTCTCTACAAGTGATTTATACTTTTCTGACCAAGAAGAGATAGAAAGGAGGCTTTCAAGTTTTTGGCTGCTTGCTTCAGCAACCCGACTAGAAAGAGCCATGGGAGGAGAAACTGATCAAATGCTGTCACAGAGGCTTCAGGAAGATAGAAAAGCTGCTTTTGAAGGTGACGAATGACTGAGGTCAGTGATGTCCCCTTCTGATTATGCATGCTCACAAATAATTCCTGCAGAAGTCCAAAGATTTGAAACGCTTGGTGCAAGGCCAAAGTTTTCACAAACGGTGGAGCATTTTTCCTCCCACACAGAGAGAAACGTAACTTATCATTCTCCTCAAAGCTCTGAGCTCTCCCGGCCTCAGCAAGCTATAAAAAGCTATCATGATCAAATAGAATTTTTTGAATGTGAGCTATCCCAGGCAAAAATGGCCTTATCTATGCTTGAGCCAGATAAGAGAGAGTCTTTTGTTTTTCAAATTCCTGACTCCGCCATCTTAGCTTCTTCTTCGAAGCCTAAGCCACACCCCCAAGAGGATATTGTGTCAGGCAAATAAGAACAGAGAGCTGTGTACACGTCACATGTGCCTAGTGATGTTGTCCCTTCTCAGATTTCACATGATGTTAATAGAGAAGCAAAGTTTTTTGCGATGTCTCTAAATCAAACAGTTCTTCAGGCTGCAATGCAACAAGTATCTTCACAGGCCCAATCTTCAGCACCCCCTGGTGGTGCTGGTGTCTTTTTAGATGGAGCGCAGCAAATCCCAATACAGCAGCCACATTTTCAAGTGCCTGCACATGTGCCTCCAGCCATGCAACCAGGTCCAGCTCTTAGTCCACCTCCAGGATAGCCAGCATACCAAATGCATATTCCTCAACAGGCATCTTCTATTGCTCCACTGGCTGGTGAGTCAAAATTAAAGATGTCAGGACAGAATTACAAGGCCTGGGTCAGTGAGGTTACACTATTGCTTTGCAGAAAAGGCACCCACTGTATGGTTTTTAATCCACCTGCACAGCCATGGACTCCTGCAATAAGAGACTTAGAGACTAAAGCTTACACAATATTGTTGATGTCCATGGATACTGTACTGCAGGCTACTTTTCTGCCTGATGCAACAGCCCAACAAATTTGGGTCCAATTGGGAAATTGCTACAGGCCTGTTTCAATTGAATCTTCATGTTTGCTCATGTCTGAGTTCCATGGTTCGAGATTGAAACCTGGTGAACAAATTGGAGGACATTTAACCAAACTGAAAGGAATGAGAAGAGAATTGAAAGAAAGAGGCTATCTTATTGATGATATTCAAATGATCAGCATTATCATTAACTCGTTGAATTATGAATGGAAAGATGCCATTACAAAGATTAATCAAGTCCCTATTGCTCAATGGATGGTGGACTATGTATGCAGACTTTTAACTGAAGAAGAAGCACTCATGTTAGCCATGCCACATTTGAGAGGACCACCCACATCAAGAGCTCCAGTGAGGCGTCCCTTCCGAGGAAGAGCCTATGTTCCAAGGATGCCAACATGGTACATATGCAATCATGTGGGACATGCCACCCGGGATTGTCCCCAACGAGTTCCAGCTCCCGTCTCATACCAGCCCAGAGGAACAGATTCCAGAGGCAGAGGCAGAGGCGGAAGACAAGATCGTTGTGGTCCAAGGCGTGATCCGCAAGCTCCACTTGCCACATTGGCTTTAACCAACGATCCACAACCTCATCCAGAGTACGATAGATGGCTTTTGTGGACTTTGGACAGTGGTGCAGCATTGCACGTTACCTACAGAAAGGAACTTTTCACAGAGATACATGAGCCTGAACCTGAACTACGTGAACTTTATTCTTTTTCCAATCATCCTTGTCAGGTCAAAGGAAAAGGAACTGTTTATGTTGAAGAGCTCGATGCATTCATCCCTGATGTTTATTACATACCAACAGCAAATAGTAGTTTGCTTAGTCAGGCTCACTTGTCTAGAGTCTTAAAGTTCCGGGTTCACCACCTCAAGAAAGCAAGTTACATAGTTAAAAATGGAGATATTGTTGCTGAAACCATTTTAATTGGTGGTGTTTATTACTTAAAACCAAAGCCTAAATCACAAACAGAGGCAAATATACAAACTCAAAAGAAGGAGAGCGCAGGCCCAGAGAGAGATGTTCCAGAGAGAGATCCTGTTGCTACTCCAAAGGCTCCTAAAGCCAACAAAAAGAAAATTAGGAAACAGATAGCTCAGAGCAAGTCTGAGGTTCCTCATAAAACTGTCAATGTTGAAAATTCACTAACTGATAAACCTTTGAATTACAGGTGTATCCATAAGTGGCATAGAAGATTGGGGCATGCCAGTTTCTGTGTTCTTATGAAAATGCCGGAGTTCGCAAAAGGTTTGGATCTAAAGGGGTGTAAGGTGTTTTTGGATTGTGCTGTCTGCAAGAAAGCCAAATCCAAAGCAGCAGCCATTCCCAAACATGCTACATGCCTGTCAACACGCTTTTTTGATTTGGTACACACTGACATAGTTGGTCCTTTTTCCGCCAACACTTGGTGGTAGGAAATATTTTCTAACAATTGTTGATAATTATTCTAGATATGGATATGTATATCCTATGAAAGAAAAATCTGAGACCTTTCAGATCTTTAAAGACTTTGCAGCTCTTGTTTCTACCCAACAGCAAGTTCGCATCACCAGAATCCAGAGTGATCGTGGTGCTGAATTCATGTCTCAGTGTTTCCAGTACTGGATGCGTAAGAATGGAATTATTCACCAGACCTCGGCTCCTTGCACACCTGCTCATAATGGAGTCGTAGAATAACGACAAGGGGTCCTGCAAACCATGATGCGTTTTCTCCTAGAAGACGCCAACCTTAGTATGCCATACTGGGGTGAAGCTATCAAATATACAAATTACATTGTCAACCGTACTTGGAGCAGTGTAATAAATCAGACTCCTTTCTTCATGATGTATGGTTACAAGCCCGATCTCAAAAACCTCCATATTTTTGGTTCATATGCTATGGTGAACATTCCCTTAGCTCAAAGAAGAAAAGGAGGTCCAGTAACAAAAAGACTGAGATTAATGGGTATTAATAATAATTCAAAATGGAGCAAATTTATTGACTCCAGACATGTAATTCTGCTAATTTTGAGGAATATGTTGACTGGTCCAGATTCATTCCAATGATCCTGGAGTTTATTTTCCTAGAGATGAAGTTGTTGATGCCACACAGCCTGATGATCAAGATTCACAGGCAAATGTTCCATCCACTAGTTCTTCTCTACCTGATGTTCCATCTTCACAAGCTGAGGATGCTGACACTAGTGACAACTGTGAGGACGAGGACAAAGCAGAGGAAGAATGGACTGTTGTTCCAAGATGTTCCAAGAGGGCCACAAAGGGAATCCCTCCACAGCAATATTCATGGCAACTGACAAAAGCACCCTTCCCTTTGATTTGCAATGTTACACTTCCACCTGATACGTTCACACAAATCAAGCATCTTCCTGATTCAGAGCAAGAGAAGTGGGTATGATGCAATGCAGGTTGAAATGGACAGTCTAAAGAAACTTAAGGTGTTTACACCTGCAAAACCTTCAGCAAACAAAAGGGTCATTGGCACTCAATGGGTCTACAGAATCAGAAAGAAACCAAATGGTGAGTCATTGTACAAGATCAGAGTTGTAGCTCAGGGTTTCGCTCAACATTATCCGGAGGACTACACAAATACCTACTCACCGACAGTCCGAACTGAAAGTGTAAAAATTGCTTTAGCAACTGCAACTATTCTTGGTTTAGAAGTTTTCCAGTTCGATGTTGACATGGCTTATCTACATGCTGACCTAGATGAAGAGATCTACATGAGAAGTCCTCCAGTGTTCCGACAGCAAGAAGGGGATACCTGGTTTCTACAAAAAAGTCTTTATGGTCTGAAACAGTCTGGTTTAATGTGGTACTTATGTCTTACTGACAAACTAATTTCAATGGGCTTTATTAAGTCCGAAACTGATGAGTGCGTGTTCACAAAAAGATCTAACAATGCATATGAAATAGTTCTTGTTTATGTTGATGACATTGTTTATATTGGTCCAAGTAAGCAGATGAGTGAAAGTTTTGCCAAAGCTTTGCAGAGATACTTCACATTGAAATCTTTAGGTCATGTTAGCACTTATTTAGGTGTTCAGATTGACAAAACACAGAAGGGGTTTAGTCTTTCACAAGAAGATAAAATTGAATAAATTTTGCATCATTGCAACATGAAGGATGCTAACACAACAAAGACACCCATGGAAACAGATTTTCACAACTTGACACATGAACCAAGTCCTGAGTTCAAGGATCAAACACTTTATCGTTCAGTCATTGGTCACTGTTGTACCTTAGTAGTTGGACCAGACCCGACATTGCACTTAGTGTTAATCTCTTGTCTCGACACGTAGGTAAGGCAAAACAGTTTCATTGGACATGCGTTAAGAAATTATTGAAATACCTAAAGCACACAAAACACATGAAGTTATTGTTAGAACCAACACATACTGATTATGCAGAATTATTTTGTTATGCAGATTCTGATTGGGCGAGTGATAATAAATCACGTAAAAGTACTTCAGGTTATATGATGTTCTTGAATGGATGTCCTGTTTATTGGCAAGTGCGTAAACAGAATTTTGTTTCTTGTTCATCTACTGAAGCTGAATATGCTTGTGTTTCAGATGCATGTAATTCTCTAACTTAGTTTGATGCTTTGGTCACAGATATCTGGACACGTCCAATCCGACCAATCACCGTGATGGAAGACAATGAATTGGTGGTTTATATTTCTGAATCACATTTTACAGGTTCTAGGTCCAGACACATTGACATCCGTTATCAAAACATAAAACAATTAGTGAAACAAGGTTTTGTTAAATTGCAGTGTGTATCTACACATGATCAGATTGCTGACATGCTCAACAAACCGCTTCCAGCAGCTCAACACAAATATCTGCGTAAGAAGATGTGCCTTATTTGATGATGTACCTGATGTCCGCTCAACTGACAAAGAAGGGGATTGTCACTGCGTTTTTTTTATTTTGCCAGCTGTGCTTTGAACTCTAAGACTTACCGTAGATGCTCAGAACCCTTATCTCTAAGCTAACTGCGCATGTCCACATTCCTTCACTCTCCTTCTATCTTTCTTTGTTCGCCTGCCAAGAGTTACGGCAGGAATGCTGCCAAGATGTAACTAATTAGCCAGTTAAGATGTTTTTTTATTTCTTTACAATAAAATGTGTTTTATTAGAATATATCTTGGGTTTATTTTGCTTATCAAGTATACTTCAAGGGAAATGCCACGGTCCATCTCTAATTAAGTGCAATTACCCCAGGAGGGGAACAGGGCTGATTGCCACCCTGACACCCCCCTCCTACTTTCCCACACATGAGAAGGTTGCAGCATGGAAGCCTCTGGCCTAATATGGCTTCCCAAACTGACACCTAGCACATACTCACACTGAAGTTACTTAGTTGGGTAATGAAATGTCTGTGAGAAAACAACCGAGCTTAGGGAGCACCAAGGACCCCATAGTTCAAACCTGAGCTACAAATATTCTCTTCTGTTGGTGACACATCTGATCTGCTGAATCATTTGCAGTTGTATTCTGGAGAGCAGGATGCACTAAATATTCAGGGAAATGGATGATTCAAGAAGAACCTTTGCAGTTCCCGTTGAGTCTTCAGGATTGTTTTATTCACTTATTTCATGTTATTTATCCAATTGCTATCCTACCCCTCTCATCTAAATAACTCTGGGCACTTTAAAGCAGAGGTGGTATTCAGCCAGTTCTGACCAGTTCTGGAGAACCAGTAGTGGAAATTTTGAGTAGTTCGGAGAACCAACAAATACCACCTCTGGCTGGCCCCGCCCCCATCTATTTGCTGCCTTCTGAGTCTCAGCTGATTGAGTCCCTGCTGATCAGCTGGATCGTCTTTTGTTGCCCTGCACAGGAGGGAGCTGGAAAGCAGGCTAGTGGGATGGGAAGGGAATGGAGATTTCACAGTATCCTCCCCCTGGAGTGGGGTGGAAATGGAGATTTTCCCCTGAAGTGGAGTGGAAATGGAGATTTTACAGTATCCTTCCCCCTGGAGTGGGGTGGAAATGGAGATTTTACAGTAACCTTTCCAGGGATGGGTTCTACTTACCTTTACTACCGGTCTGCAATGTGACCGAGCGCGCTCACACGCTTCTGCGCAGAAGCTTCCTGACAATGTCCGGGTTGGTGGGTGAAGCCTCCTGCTGATTTTACTACCAGTTCTTGCGAACCGGTCCAAACTGGGGCAACCCACCACTGATCCTTCCCCTTGGAGTCGGGTGGAAATGGAGATTTTACAGTATCCTTCCCCTGTCATGCCCACCAAGCCACTTCCACCAAACCACGCTCAAAGAACAGGTAGTAAAAATTTTTGAATCTCACCACTGCTTTAAAGGCATACATCAATGTAAAAACAAGTTAAAAACAGAACTAAAAATAGAGTTAAAAACAGAATTAAAAAGAAAGTTAAAGGCTAAAAATTAATGAGCTGGAGGGGAGAGCGCTCAAGCCACCAATATTGTATAGGATTCTTAGATCCCCATGTCAATTAGCAGAACCAGGTTTTAACGCACTTTGAGAAGGGCTGAAGGCAATGGCAGAGAAGGCTCTCTTCCTAGATTTCACCAGTCAAAACAATTTTAATTGATGAAGTCTTCAACATAGGTTCCTCTGCCAGATTGGGTAGGATGGGTTGATGTCACTTAAATATCTGACAGGACTTGTGGGAATCACAAACCTCCTTTAAATACTGGAAGGCAGAGGGAAATTGAATAGCCCTGGCAGAGGCACTGTTCATATCACTGATTTGGCTTCTAGCAGATGACACTTCTAATTCGTATGGCACTAGTGAAAGAAAAAGAATGCAAATAGGGCCACAACCTTTTTGGTATAAAACTTACCAAGTAACAAACGGTAACTGCAGGTGATATATAAATGTCAATCCCTAGATTTAAGTCCAATTCTGCTGCTTTCATTTAAATGTCACATTTCCTCTGTGTATGTTTTTCTGCTCATTGTTTGGTTGTGTTGGTAACAATGTCTTTGCATAACTCAGTCTTGGATTATAATAAAATGTTTCTCTATCTGCCCTTTTATGCAATATTCCCCATTTCACCCTGCCCGTTAAAAAAAAAAAACTGTTGCAATCATGATGTCCCCTCTAGTCAAAACACAAGTGTTGGCCGTACATATTGCTGCAGAGAAATGTGGGATATACATTGGCATGTATCTTCCTTGCTGTTTCTCAGATAAGGATCTACCTTATCTGTGAGAATTTCTTTCACATTTTGTTTTGATTTAAGATTTGGAAATGGCAGAGGATATTCCTGGTTTCTATTACTTTTGGTTATGCAACTTTTCTCCTTGGCTGCTCCCTTTTCTTGATTCCGTTCTGGCACCTTTCCTTGGTTTTTAATGGAATCAGAAGACCATCGAGTAAATTATTTATTTATTGGAAACTATTTATTCTATTTACAAGTTCAAAGGTAGTCTATTTATAAAGGCAATACGTGACGGAGTTGCCTATAGGAAGTCTCTGGGGTTCCCCTGATATGTGCTCAGAGGACACTGTTCCATAATATGTTGCGCTGTCTTCTTGGGAGCACCACAACTACCTTCCGAAGAGATCTTCCCTGTTTTGACCAAGGCCCAAGTAGTGATTATCAAACACATTTCAGTCCTCAACAAACTTATTTTATTAAAACAGCTGAGAATTAATTCATTCTCAGCTTAGTCCAAAACAAAATTCTTAATAACCAGTCCGTCGGCCTTATCATCAACTTTTGATATCTTTAGCAACCTGCCAAAGGCTTTTCTTGGCAAAACCCCCACAAAGTTCAAGAGATGCTGACAAGAAGCATGGAATCAACTTGCTTTTCTACAAAGAACTCAACGGCTCGTTGCTGCTCTTTTAAGTCTTATGGGAGTGTCCAATCATCTTCTGGCCTTACTCCTGAGTTGTCCTTTTTTCTTCAGCTGCTCTTGCCTTCTGGCAGCTCTTTGCATGCATGCACTAGGAACAGGCTCCTCCTGTTCCTCTGCCTCTCTGCTGTCCGCCTCTGGAGGCTCCAGAGTCCGCGCATCGTTCCCAGATGGCCGTGGCCCCATCTCTGCCTCCAACGCAGATCCCTCATCCGGGCCTTCCCCTGACTCCAGGACTGGCCCATTGTCCACCCCAGCCCCCTCACTGTCTGACTCCGCTGCCAGGTCTGCAGGCTGCAGGCTGCATTCCCCCATTTATGGAGGAGACTAATGCCATGTTGAGTCCTGTTCCTATTGAGAATTGAACAGGTCTTACAGGGTAGTGTCAGGGTTCTGACGGATGCTCTAATTAAATCATGAGCCTCGAGCCAAACTTCAAAAGAAATTCAGTTATTTATTAGGAGGTTCATGTCAGCATGTTCCAAGTGAGGCCAACCTTACTTAATTTACATCCTGGCTCTGACCCTGTTTCCCCCTCCCCCCAAGGTGTGTCATCAGTCACATTCTCCAACAAAGCAATTTTGCGGGTTGTAGAGATCACTCCCCTTTGGACACTGTGGGTAACTGTGGAGATGGCCTTGACAGAGAGATGGCTGGAATGTGCTTTTGTTTTGACTGAAGTGCTCCCTCACTGCAGCTGCAAAGTTTGTTTTCCCATCCCCCTTGCCTATGGCAACTCGAGAGCAGGCCAGGGATCATCAATCATCAATCTATGGTTCTTTTTGGTTCAGCTGTAAAGCAGAGTACATTGCAACATTCTGGAGGAGCAGTAGAGGACTATTCTTGCCTCCAGACCTGAAGCAGATTAAAGTTGTTATCTAGTAAGTTTCTGGCTGTTCTAATAGGTGGATGTCTGGAGCAAAGCCTGCTGTTTATAGCATCAGTGATATCTGAAATTAATTGGCAGGTGGACATTACTAATTATTTTCTTATAATTTTACATAATAGCTTATAATAATATTTCATATAATATTATCTCATAATAAAAAATAATATAATTATTTTCACTGTTCAGTAAAAGACAGGATCTTCACATAGGATCGTTGATCCCCTTTTCAATCCGCTGAACCCCCAAATAAGCACAGGAATAAAATGCCAAGAGAAGACTTTTGACCAGTCTGTCCAGCATATCATCATAATCATGAATATTAGAATGGACAGCTAACCTTCAGATACATTCTCGGCATGACATAAGGAGAATTAGATGACTGGAAGTGAATTAATTCGGCCCTAAACAAGACAGTGCCTGTTTGGCACTAAATGTAATCTCCCAGAATTAATTAGCTAGGACAATTAACAATCCAACCACATGCTTACCTTCCCTCTTGGGGCCCTATTAAGTATGAAGGGTGATTTGCAAAAAGTATATAAATATCAGAGTTCAACTCTGAGAGGTTTAGTGAAATTCTCTTCTCCTTTTGGAAGGTATTTGAGAAACAAAACAAAAATTTTCTAATATGCAGGTAGAAAAAAAAGGCACACGAGAATTGTTCTGTACCACACTTATTAAGTATTATCATTCTAGTTCTCTCCAGGGAAGCATCACACAGGCATACCAAGTGATTCAATTCCATCAAATTCTCCCAGTTTGTTTTAAGAAAATCCGCATCTGCTTTGCTAGTCCAATCCTTATTCATCATAGATATCTCTGGATGCAACTTCCCCAACTTTTGAATATATTTTTTTGTCCTCAGCTTTTGAACCGAAAAGGATTTTGACTTGGATGCTGGCAAACTCTGTGAGTTATGTGCCTAGTCATGCCAGAATATTTCATTTTGGTGAACCACTCTGCATACAGGCAGTAGGATTTTTGCTTAAAAGGAAGATTTACCATTATCCATTTTTATTAGTTGCTTCAAACGTTTTCTATTTACAAATACTCCCATCCTGTGGAGGAAAAACAAGAAAGAGGCTTATGAAAATGAAAAATAATTCCTTCTTTCCCTTAATCCAATAGGTTAGCGCAGTGATGGCGAAACCTTTTCTCGTTGCGTGCTGGAAATGTGTGTGCATACGCGTGCCAGCACCCATAATGCAATGTGAACCCCCCCCACATGCGCATGCGCACATGACCCCCATGCTCCCCCCCATGCATGCACCCCGCATTGCGCATGTGTCCCCCCGCACATGCGCTTCACCCCCTCACACCCCGTTTTGGGCCTGGAAAGTCATTATTCTGAGGCAGGGCCGTTTGGCCCAACTGATTCTTGCTGTATCTGTATGCGGTGGGCTTTCTGGTGAGCCGGTGAGGCTGTGCGGGTACCGCAGTGGCCTGTAAAGCTCGGGCTAAGCCTGTGGGCTGCCAGGTCTGGAGCTGGCAGCAGCTTCTTCCTGTCACTCAGCCCTTGCCTTGGGGTAACTTTTTCCACATTCAGCCCTGAAGGGTAGCGGAGTCTTCCACTTTGTATGTGCTCAGAGGCAGTCTGCAGTCCTCTGGATCCAAGTCTTGGCGTTGGAAGAAAAGCAAATTTTCGAAAGGAGCAGATTGATTCGGGGGTGAGAGGGCGGTAGCAGCAAGGATGGGCTTCCCTGTCTCCCCACCCGAGTGGGCTTCTGGCATAGCCCCAGGCCTCCGGGAGGGAGGGAGGGAAGCCCCAGCCTGCTGCTCCCGGCTGCTAACCGTTAACACATGAGATGTTTGATTAGTAATCAGACAAGCTATTTGAGATGCAAACAGCTAACAATGAATTTTACTTACTATATCAAAACACCTGCGATACAAATAGCTAACAATTATCTCTATTTTTCCCCACTTCTGATCTATGTAACCCTTTTAGGAGTTGATGATTCATTTGTGATGGAGGATAAGAGATTAGCACAGAAAATGCAAAAGAAAAAAGAAAATTAAAGTAAAAGATAATGGAGAAAATAATAGCGTGTTAGCACTAGAGCTATAGTTGAGGTTTCTTCCTTAAAAAATAATAAAAATAATGACCATTTCAGAGTCTAGGGGTCATTGGCATAATTATTATGAATGAGGAATGTTTCACGGTGGAAACATGCATTTAAATAGAAGTTTTTAAAATTCGGGTGTTTTATTCCCAGCCACCATTAACTTACAAAGCACTTGACCTCATAGTCTGTCAGATGTTGCAAAGAACATGAAGAAAAAGTGTGCAATTCACATTTGCAGAAAGGTGTTGTGCTTAAGTCTGGGTTGCTTAGGGAATTCATTGAAAGTACCGTTTTACCAGGGATGCCTACATTTCAGAGGTGGGTTTCAGCAGGTTCTGACCAGTTCTGGAGAACCGGTAGCAGAAATTTTGAGTAGTTTGGAGAACCGGTAAATACCACCTCTGACTGGCCCTGCCCACATCTATTCTCTGCCTCCCGAGTCCCAGCTGATCGGGAGGAAACGGGGATTTTGCAGTAACCTTCCCCTGGGGTGGGGTGGGAATGGAGATTTTCCAGTATCCTTCCCCTGGAGTGGGGAGGGAATGGAGATTTTACAGTATCCTTCCCCTGCCATGCCCACCAAACTATGCCCACCAAGCCACGCCCACAGAACCGGTAGTAAAAAAATTTGAATCCCACCACTGCTACATTTATCCATGCAAATGTAAGTCCAGATGTATCTTCTGCTGAGTCTGCACAAGTCTTTCAGTGAGTTCCCTGAAATCTATCTATCTATCTATCTTCCTTGGGAAAGCTGAGCCTTGCCCTTGCTCTCCATCCGGACTCTTGAACTTTGACTTAGTACTTAATTACTTGTTACGCCTACTCTTCTGGATCTCTGGTTTTCGACTCTTCAGAACTCTGGATTAGTCTTAAACTAAACTTCTTGCTTCCTTTTGACTGTGTCCTTTGAATCCCCAACTTCCTTTTGTTTCTATCCTTTGTGAGGTGCAGTGGCGCAGTGGTTAGAGCGCAGTCCAGTAGGCAGTGGTGAAATTCAATTTTTTTTACTACCAGTTCTGTAGGCGTGGCTTGGTGGGCATGGTGTGGCTTGGTGGGCATGGCAGGGGAAGGATACTGCAAAATCTCCATTCCCACCCCACTTCGGGGCCAGCCAGAGGTGGTATTTGCTGGTTCTCCAAACTACTCAAAATTTCCGCTACCAGTTCTCCAGAACCTGCTGGATTTCACCCCTGCCTGCAGGCTACTTCTGCTGGTCACCAGCTGCCAGCAGTTTGGCAGATCGAATCTCACCAGGCTCAAGGTTGACTCAGCCTTCCATCCTTCCAAGGTGGGTAAAATGAGGACCTAGATTGTTGGGGGCAAGAGGCTGGCTCTGTAAACTGCTTAGAGAGGGCTGTAAAACACTGTGAAGTGATTTATAAGTCTACATGCTGTTGCTATTACTATTGTGTCAGGTGTTGAAAGTCCAGGTCTGCATGTGAAGTTCCAGTTAAATTATTTTCTTACTAGACATGCCTCTGCCCTCGAATCTACTCAGCTAACGGTTAGCACTATTTTGGAACTTAGAGAAGGGTCAATGGAATTCAAGAGGAGTTGATAGTAGTTTGTTTGTTGCTATGTAGTGACTCTAGCAGTGGTGGGATTCAATTTTTTTTATTACCGGTTCTGTGGGTGTGGCTTGGTGGGTGTGGCATGGATTGGTGGGTGTGGCTTGGTGGGCGTGGCAGGATACTGTAAAGTCTCCATTCCCACTCCACTCCAGGGGAAGGTTACTGCAAAATCCCCATTCCCTCCCAATCAGCTGGGACTCAGGAGGCAGAGAATAGATGGGGCAGGGCCAGTCAGAGGTGATATTAACGGTTCTCCAAACTATTCAAAATTTCCACTACCGGTTCTCCAGAACTGGTCAGATCTTGCTGAAACCCACCTCTGAACTCTAGGCTTATTACTTGCTTGACTCCTTACCCAGGCTCTGCTCTGCCTGCTTTTATCTTACTACTTTTTTGACTGAATTTTGAATTGAGTTCTCATCTGGCATGATTGATGCCAGGCACAAACCCAAGAATGACATATGATGTTTCTTTCAAGCTGAGTTTCTTATTGTTTTTACACCTGAAGACAAAATCTTGCCAGACTGAAGACTCTACTATCTGCATCTACAATATACTCGGTGAGTATATTGTATATCTGCATCTACAATATACTCGGTGAGAGACTGCTTTCACCTTCCTTCTCTCACATGTATCCTCTAGACTGAAAGCAAAGTCTCATCTACCACACTGACTCTTTCAGAAAATATTTTGCTTGCTCCACCTTCACAACTGTCACCACATAAAAGGCACTTATTCTATTATGACATTTGCTAGGCCACTGTATTTTCTTCTCCTTAGTTGCACAGTTGCAACATCTCCCCACCATCCCAATTATAAAATAATTTATTTTATCTATATAATACAGAAAAAGTACACTGAAATACAAATATAACGATTGAGGGATTGGTTTGGATTGCTATGGCTTGCCCATCTCACATAAGGGTTTCAGGGTGGCTGACACAGTGAAAATATCAATATAATAACATTTGATAAATTGTACATTTGTGGGCACTTTTAAACGACAATGTCAGGGTTCCAACGGATACCCTAATTAAATCATGAGTCTTCAGCCAAGCTTCAAAAGAAATCCAGTTATTTCTTAGGAGCTTCATGTCGGCACATTACCAAGTGAAGCCAGCTCTAACCCTACGTAATTTATGCTCCAATTATGATCCTTTTACCCCCCTCCCCCCAAGGTGTGTCTTCAATCACATTCACCAATGGAGCAATTTCACGGGTTGTAGAGGTCACTCTCCTTCGACTGCTGCAGGTATCCCTTGGATACAGCCTTGAGGGAGATAAGTGTGGAATGTGCCTCTTTTTTTTTTTTTTTTTTTTTGCTGCTGTGCAGTTTCGCCAGTTTCCCATCCACCCTGGCCTATGGCAACTCAAGAGCAGGCCAGGGATGCTTTGCGACTTGATAGACAAGCTTTCTATCATCCTCATCTTCGGATTTCATTTTTTAAACAGAGGAAGGCTTGAGTGGACCACTCCAACTTCAAAAACATTTCTTTGTTGCCCAGAATAGCTTTGGTGATAGTGAGACAGAGAGGGGAAGAATATATAAATTTAATAAACAAATATGAAATAAAATTTCTTTGTTGCAGACCTGTAATTCTTGCTAAGAACCAAGAAGATTCATTTTCAGAGACTTAGTGGCCTAATACATGAGCAGAAATATTTTAGCTGATCAGTATGCAGCTCTCTGTTGGTCAGTCACTGGAATCAAAATGAGACCCATCCCTTCTCCTTTGACATCTGCGGAGTTAGGTGTGAAAAACCAGGACCACAAGTAAAGTTCCAATTAAACTGATTTATTACTACTCATGCCTATGTGAAGAAATCTGGTCAATCGATAGTTAGCATTATTTTGGCACTTAGATATGGGTCAAGGAAATTAAACTGGTGTTGGATGTTTGCGGCTATGTAGTGATACTAATGTCAACTCGCAAAGCAGCCCTGGCCTGCTCTCGAGTTGCCATAGGCAGGGGGAATGGGAAAATAGTGAAGCAGCACGGCAGCCAAAAACAAAAGCACATTTCAGACATATCTCTCTCAAGGCTGTCTCCCAGGGTTACCCACAGCGGCTGGAGGGAAGTGATCTCTACAATCTGCGAAATTGCTCCGTTGGTGAATGTGATTGATGACACAACCTGGGGGGAGGGGGGAAACAGGGTCAAGTTTGGGCCATAAATTACATGGGGTCAGAGTTGGCTTCACTTAGCCTAATTTCTTCTAACTCCACCCCCAGGTTCTGCCACTCCTTCTCATACAGTCAATGACAATTTTCCACTTTGCAAAACAATAATAACACTACCACCACCAATAATACAAAACATAACCCTAGTGCTGAAGTAAGAGGAAACTGCAAGCTAGCATGGAAAAAAACCATCTCCGAAGATTTTTGGGAGATGCAGATGCACTATTGCATGGTGGCACATTTTGGGCATTTGTGTGTGTGTGCGCAGTTCATTCCACCAAAGGAGCTGCTGTGCACCTGACTCTCTATATTTAGTGATACCTGTCAAGTTATTATCAAGAATACAAGGGGGAAAAAAGCTGGGAAGAGAATTCTGTTGCTCTTCTTGATTGACTCAGAGCTGAAGAAGCTTCTCAGATGAGAAGCCAAGTGTCTTCAAAGAAAAACCAGAAAGTCCAGTTATATAAGTTGTTGTTTAGTTGTTAAATTATGTATAAATCTTCATTATCCCATGGGCCATAGCATGCCAGGCCCTCCTGTCCACCACTGTCTCTTGGAGTTTGCCCAAATTCATGTTCATTGCATCAGTGACCCTATCTAGCCATCTCGTGGTTATAGGAATGGAACGTGGTGGCTCAGTGGCTAAGACGCTGAGCTTGTCGACTGAAAGATTGGCAGTCCAGCGGTTTGAATCCCTAGTGCCGCGTAATGAGGTGAGCTCCCGTTACTTGTCCCAGCTTCTGCCAACCTAGCAGTTCGAAAGCACATCAAAAATGCAAGTAGAAAAATAGGGACCACTTTTGGTGGGAAGGTAACAGCGTTCCATGCGTCTTTGGCATTGAGTCATGCCGGCCACATGACCACAGAGACGTCTTCGGACAGCGCTGGCTCTTTGGCTTTGAACCGGAGATGAGCACCGCCCTCTAGAGTCAGGAACGACTAGCATATATGTGCAAGGGGAACCTTTACCTTTACCTTAACCATCTCATCTTCTGCCATCCCCTTCTCCTTTTGCCTTCCATCTTTCCCAATATGAGGGTCTTTTCCAATGAGCCCTCTCTTCTCAATTGGTTGTCGAAGTATTTGAGCTTCAGCTTCAGGATCTGTCCTTCCAAAGAACAGTCAGGGTTGATTTCCTTTAGGAAAAGTATATAAATAGGGCTGATTTAAAATGTTTATCCTTTCTGTTTTCTTTCTTTTGCATCACTATCAGTTTTGAAAAACTCTGTAGGTTTCTATAGCTCCAAGCAGATTTTTCTCTCGCGGTGTATAGATTTCCAAATGTTATAAAACATACTGTAACTCCCATCTGCATGGAAAATGTGTTCTAGCAATATACAAATGAAAGTTATAGGCCAGGTATGATTTTATTTTCTATAGGAAAATCACTTGACATATTTACATTGACCATGTTGCTGGGTTCACCCAATGCCCAACCACCAGGGGTGAAATCCAGCCGGTTCTGACAGGTCCTGGAGAACTGGTAGCGGAAATTTTGAGTAGTTCGGAGAACCGGCAAATGCCACCTCTGGGAATGGGCTGGGAATGGAGATTTTGCAATATCCTTCCACTGGAGTGGGGTGGGAATGGAGATTTTGCAGTATCCTTCCTCTGCCACGCCCACTAAGCCACACTCACAGAACTGGTAGGGAAAAAAATTTGGATTTCACCCTTATTTATTTATTTATTTAAATAAATAAATCAGGGCGGTGCACGGCCAACAATAAAACACATGCATACATAAAAGTTAAAACTATGATTAGTTTAATGAGGTTAGTTAGAAGCTGTGTTCATATATTATGATAAACATGGCTAGTGTTAATCTTAGGTTTCATTATGAGGATTAGTGTGTTGTGCAAACCTATGTCTTTATTTAATTTATGGATCAAAGGAGTGTTTAGAAGTTAAGAAACTAAATAATGGATTGTATGAATCCAGCTAGCAGTCTCTCACATACATGTTCACAAACACTCAAACACACAACCTGAAAAGCTTCGATTTGCTATTCCAATCTTACAGGGAACTCATAGCCCAATAAATGTTTTTTTATTTATTTTGGAGAATACTGATAATATCTATCGCTCAGTTGCTGGATCAGAAAACCCAGAAGTCTAATAAAATTGCCACAAAGGAGATTTCAAATTTAAGGGGTTTAACATAGAGAGGAAGGGAAAACTGGGATTTGGTTAAGATTTGAGATAGGATGAATAGGTAATATTGATTTGGAAAAAAAAAAGAAAAAAAAAGAAAGGGGGGGAAAAAAGGGAAAAATAGAGAGAATAAATACTATGGCAAAAAGGGGATATATACATTGTATTGAAATGACTAAAATTTGTTTAAATTCGTGAACCGGCCAATACGCTGTTGAGAAAAAATATATTGTATGTGTGTCTGTCTGTGTGTTTTAAAAAATTAAAAAAAAACTTTAAAAAATAATAGAATTGCCACTGTGTGTACTTTCACACAATTTTGGACTTAGGACCTTCTGACTGTTCGCCTCTATTTATGTTTTTCAGCAGTGGAATTTCTGTTGTGCAATCTTGGAACAGTTGGGTCTAACAGATTGCTTTTAATATGTAAATCATGAAGGCATTATTTGTGCCCCTTGCCGTGTCTGGGAGGAAAGGAAGGAAATGCAACTCAGCTTGGTATCAGCTGTCAAAACAGCAAGATTCAGCTCCTGGGCTACCCCAGTTCCAAAGACTGTCCCTTAGGGCTTGAGCCAAAAACAGTAGCAAGAATATTAATCCTCATTTAAAAAAAAAATTGCATGACATACATAGTGCAGAAGATTACTCATTAAGATTTGAGATCGCTAATAAATATTTGTAGCTCAGGGTTGAAATGAGAGGTCCTTGGTACTCACTGAGCTTGGTTGTTTTCTTGCAGACGTTTCATTACCTAAACTAGGTAACATCATCAGTGCTCATAGGTTTTACCTAATTTGGGTGATGAAACGTTTGCAAGAAAACAAACACCCTCCCAGAGTACCAAGGATCCCTCATTTGGAATCTCTACCTTCTAGGCTAGAAGTTGCAATCATGCTTTCCATTTTCTATATCCATGAATGTTGTTGATGGCGGGGTATAAATCTAATAAATGTATAAATAAATATATGAGACCCTTGAAACATTTGTTCCTGGGTTGCTTCACTGTCCTTTTGATGCTATTTGGCTCTCCAAACTGCTCATTCCTTCAGCCCGCTAAGTGTTTTGCCTAATAGAGGGAGTAATATTTTTTTTTATTAGTGGGCTATTTTTATTAGTGGACTGTTATCTCTGGGAAAACAGCTAAATTCTGCACAATATTGATCACCGTTAGAAAGCATTGCACTGAATTTGGCCTTATGGTCTTGCTATATCTTTTCCTTTTATGAGCCTCTGCTTATTGTATTACCTGATTACTGGATTTTATTTCTCTGGTCTATCACCCCAAGGAAATAACTAATGATTGTTCCAACTGCATCTCTATTTCTGGACCCGAAATATTGACCAACGTGGACTTCATGATTGCTGAATCAAAACCCATAGAGCTCTGGATTGCACAACATGTTAAGCTAAAGTTTAGGTTGGGGCAGAACATTACAGATAGTCCTTGACCTACAACCACTTGTTTAGCCACTGTTCAAAGTTACAGTGGCATCAAAAAAAGTGTCTTATTGTGTCTGTCATCTGCACATCTATAACTGTCTGGTTTGGTTCTGCAACCGAACAAGACAGACACAGACTTCAGAGGATAATTCCATTGAGGACCTGTATACTGCACGAGTCAAAAAGAGGTCTGAGAAAATATTTACAGATCCCTTGCATCCTGGACATAAATTGTTTCAATTTATCCTCAAATTTATCCTATCCTCAAAACGACGCTATAAACAAGTATCACCAAGTATCACCAAGACAAGTAGACACAAGGACAGTTTTCCCCCAAACATCATCACTCTGCTAAACAAATAATTCCCTCAACACTGTCAAACTATTCACTAAGTCTGCATTACTATTACTATTAATCTTCTTATCGTTCCTATCACCCATCTCCCTCCACTTATGACCTCATGACTGTAACTTTTTGCTGTATCCTCATGATTTATATTATTTCCTAGTATGATTTGATTGCTTATTTGTACCTTATGACTATCATTAAGTGTTGCACCTTATGATTCTTGACGAGTATATCTTGTCTTATTACGTACACTGAGAGCATATGCACCAAAGACAAATTCCTTGTGTGTCCAATCACACTTGGCCAATAAAGAATTCTATTCTATTCTATTCTATTCTATTCTATTCTATTCTATTCTATTCTATTCTATTCTATTCTATTCTATTCTATTC
>WNWU01000024.1:8966752-8983663 GCA_012654045.1 Ptyas mucosa
ATTCCATTCCATTCCATTCCATTCCATTCCATTCCATTCCATTCCATTCCATTCCATTCCATTCCATTCCATTCCATTCTATTCTAAAACCGGTCTTCATACATATGACCACTCAGCATCCCCACTGTCATGCAATCAAAATTTGGGCACTTGGCAACCAGCAAGTATTTATGATGGTTGTAGCACCTCAGGATCTTGTGGTCACCATTTGTGACTTTCCCAGCCAATTTATGATAAGTAAAGTCAACTGGGGTAAGCCAGTTTTGCTTAATGACTTTGCACAATTCACTTAACAATGGCAACGATTTCAGTTAAGAGCCATGGCAAAAGAGGTAATAAAATTGGGGGCAAGTCACTTAGCAACCACCTTGGTTTAGCAATGGAAAATGGAATGAAATGGAAAATCTAGTTCCAATTGTGGTCGCAACTCGAGGACTATCAACTTATGGCCCTCCTGTCTTGGTGTTCAGTTCCATGATCAACAAGCAACATTGGGCAATTTGTATTTATATTTATTAGTTTGTCAAACATGTACAAGATAGCAGGTATAAATATAAACATGGATATGAATGAAAGAAATGAATACAAATAAATGGGGACAGTAAGACAGGGATGATAGGCAAGCTGGTGCACTTATGCACACCCCCTTTATGGATCTCTTAGGAATGGGGTGAGGTCTATGATTACACAGTTTAAGGTTGAAGTTGTCAGGGTTAGAGGATGTAACAACTGACTCAGATAGAGCATTCCAGGCATTGACCACTCTGTTGCCGAAGTCATATTTTCTGCAATCGAGTTTGGAGCAGTTTACCTTGAGTTTGTACTGAGTGTTTGCCTGTGTATTATTGAGGTTGAAGCTGAAGAAGTCGTTGACAGGTAAGATGTTGTAGCAGATAATTTTGTGTACTGTGCTTAGATCAGATCGCAAGCAGAGCAGTTCCAGATTGTCCAAGCTGAAAATTTCAAGCCTGGTGGCATAAGGGATTCTATTGTGAGTAGAGGAGTGGAGGACTCTTCTCATGAAGTACCTCTGGATCCGCTCAATCATGTTAATGTCTGATATTCAGTGTAGATTCCAGGCAGATGAGCTGTATTCGAGAATTGGTCTGGCAAAGGTTTTGTATGCCCTAGTTAGCAATACAATGTTACTGGAGAAGAAGCTTCGCAAAATTAGGTTCACAACTCTTAATGTCTTTTTGGCAATGCTGCTGCAGTGGGCTCTGGGGCTTAGATCGTCTGAGATGAGTACTAATTTCCTTGTGAAGAAAGAATTTGAAGACTCATATTATTGTGCCTTTCGATCCAGCACCCTCCCCCCTGCCTTCTTCTTTGTCTTGAGTGGTTTCAATTCCTTTAAAAAAATACCATGATGACTTGTTCTGGACACAGATGGATGTATTTTGCATGGTCTTCAGGCATTTGCTCAGCACATTGGCACACCTCTCAACTTTTCTTGGTGGGCACACTTTCAAGGAAGAAAATGCAGGGTAGATAGCTGGGCCTGTCATCTCTCTCCCTCTAATTAGGCAAAAACTTAAACAGGGTTGACCAGACTTTAATAAAGCTTCTGTCATCATAGCTTCATATGGAAATGAGTCTTCCAAGTCAAATCCAATCTAAATATAACTCGTTTCTTCTTAAGGGGATCTGATGCTTCGTTTGTTCTAGAAAGTGTTTTTCTTAGACCTGTATCTCATTCATTTCCATAAAGCTGGGCTGAAACCATTTTTGGTCAGAAAAACGGAGCTGAGCAAAAAAAAAAAAAAAAATCAAAATCAAAGTCTTCTGAGGTTTTTTTAAAGGGTTTTTTTTTTTGCCTTTTCTCCTTCTGTTCATTGAGGAGCACGGGGAGGGACATCCTTAAAACTGCTTTTGATTTTCTTTGATTTAAAGGAGAATACATTTTTGTGAGTATGTGTATATGCACATGCACACACAAACTCACAAACTCACATGGGCTGACTATTGGGTTCTTAAAATGTCTTTAGTTAGCAGGGCCAAAATGTCAGTCTGAAACATATAATTATCTCTCCACTCTCCACCTGCCCATATTTTCAATGCTTTGTCTGTCTGTCAATAGAATAGAATAGAATAGAATAGAATAGAATAGAATAGAATAGAATAGAATAGAATAGAACAGAGTAGACTAGAGTAGAGTAGAGTAGAGTAGAATAGAATAGAATAGAATAGAATAGAATAGAATAGAATAGAATAGAATAGAATAGAATAGAATAGAATAGAATAGAATAGAATAGAATTCTTTATTGGCCAAGGTGTGCCAATACCTTTTTATGATTGTAAAAAACAAAACAAAACTAGTCACTTGGATTAGAGGCTAGAGATTCATTTCCAAATCTTTGTTTTAACCATTATTTAATTCATCAGAATCTCAGCAGACCCCAGCAAAGATGCTTTAACCAAACAAGCATGTTCGCTATTGATCAAGTCATGCATAGAAAGTTTCTCAGAAATATCGTAATGAGTGGCTACTATGGTAGATGGGTCTTTATATATGTCGGGCAATGCCTACCTTAAAAATTTTGGCATTAAACCTATGTATCCCAACCTTAGGAACTTTAACATATGTGGGCTTCAATGTCCAGAATTCCCCAGCTAGTATGGCTGGCTGGGGAATTCTGGGAGTTGAAGTCCAAATATTTTAAAGTTGCCAAGGTTGAAAAACACCCATAAAGGAGTTTGACACTGTACTTCATACGAAACTGAACGTCTTACTTACCCAGAAAGTTTTTCTTTCTGCCTCATTTTGATTTAGATGATACTGGCAAGATTTTAGTGTAAACATTTATCAACTAGCATATAAATTCTGTTAGAAATGCTTTGTTAAAACAATAAAAGAAACAATGATTCCCTATACTCAGCAGCAAACTCCTTCAAATAAAAATCTCCAAATTTAGAAGAGGGAATTCAGAAAATCTAAAGAGAAGTAAGTTGTATAATGAAAAAAATATATCTAAGTAGGGCAAGACCGTTTCCTACAGAGCTGGCTTGTGAAAGGAGGGTTTTTTTTGAGCAGCTGAACTTACTACAGGAAGTAATTTTGCAGTGAAAAAAGTTCATTTGAAACTTGGCTGCCTAGCATGATAAAAAGGAAATACATCACCATGCAAAATTGCTATGCGCAGTTCATTTACTGTAAAGGCATCAATAGGGATTTTTTTTTCAAGGCACTGTTTCATTTTTGGGACTGGAAGGTAGCCAGCATGATTTCCAGAAATGCAAAGCCTGACAGGATGAGTGCCGTAGTCACCTCCTCCACGGCACACACACACCCCATTTGCCAAAAATAGCACTTCTAGATGTCTCGGTCTGAGAAGAAGCTTGGTGGGATTTCCTTTGGAGTAAATATAAAAAACGATGCAGAAAGATGCAGTAATTCCATTGGTGAAACTATCAATAACAGCAGATAAATATTCCTCCCAAGACTCTGTGATGTTGAGAAAGGGGATTAAACGTAGCTCTGAAGTATGGAATGAAATCTATCCAATTTGCAGCAGAGATAATATGTGTCTTAGGACATAAGATAGGAGTGGGAATTGGGGACCACAGCCTCTAGTGCATTTTTTTTTTGAGGGTGAGGGAGTTATTTTTGGACTGCTTCAAGATTTAACTACTAAAATTCACTGGCAATTTGCATGATTTAAACCATTTCAGGATAGATGCCATCTAACAGGGCTTGGTATTATCCACCATCTCAATCTGTCTCCAACAATTTCTTGAAGATTCTCCAAAGATAGCGATGTACTTTCTTATAGCACACCCCTGCCACCATCTTATCTTTTCTGTTCTCCTTTCACTTCCATCAGCTCTGCCCCAAAGGGTTATTCGGTCACATCACGTAATAAAGTATTTTAAGTTTCTACTTATAAGTTGCTTAAGGGAACAATTGGTTTTTCTTTTCTTTCACCCAGGATTGCCTGAAAAGGTTTCTTGGTGGTTCATATTTCTTTTGATGTTGTGTCTTCATATCTATCATTTGAAAATATCTTATCTTCTTTTTCTCAATTTCTAAGTGCTTAACTTTCAAAGATATATCTCGGCTCGTCAACCCAGCCGATCCTGTAGTAGCAAAGAAGACGCCAAACCAGGAAGTAAGGTGCAGCGTTTACTAAGGTAGAAAGCCAGCAGGGCGGCAGAAAGGAACAAGTCAGAAATGCTTTTTTAAAGTCAGCGTTACAGGCACTTGCAATGCAGTGCTATTTATACATAGAGTAAAACTTAACAATCCACCATCCGGCGTTCAAAAGGAAATTCCCCCTTCCCAAAAGCTGTTTGGCGGGGCGTGCTCTCTGTTACGTCATAGGGGGGCATCATGCGCCACAAAGACACGCCAGCCGCTGAGCTCTCCGTCCTGCCGTGCTTTGCTGCGTGGGTTTCCATTCAGGGTAACCTCTCCCTCTCCATCTCGGCCATCCCCTCCCTAGCGATGGCGAGCCCTGGCCGCGGCTCGACAATATATATTATTAACAGAAAGACAATTGTTATTTATTTATGATCAAATTTCCCCCCCAAATTTTTTATTTTATTTTACAATATATCCATGAACAGTGAACAGTGAACAGTGAACAGTGAACAGCGTGGCATCTGGGTATCATACATTTTAGTACAAATAAAAACAGGGCTATTAATCACATTTGTTACATTCCTCAAGCTTATGTAGTTCTAGTATTAATACACATATTTGTATTAAATTATACTTTCATTATTTAATTATTCAGTGTTTCAATACGTTATTCCAATGCCAATCACAATATTGTTTAAATATACATGATAATACTATCATTCAATTTCTAATCTTCCCTCTTATTATTACTTTTGTCTTATTGTATAAAAATGTGTATACTAATATTTCCCCTCTCTTATTTCTAACCCTATTCTAACTTTTAATCATGCCATCTTTATATTTAAAAACAAATCCTTTCTATCTGTCATCACTTGTCCGCTTTAAAGTTTTAATTGTTTGTTTTTTAACTTGCCTCCCATATTCCTCTCTTGGATCTTTATCCCTATCTGCATCTACGTCCTGACTATTCATTTAAAATATTTCTTCCTTCTCTGTCCTTTCCCATTGTCTAGCTTCCAAAAAGCTTCCCTGCCCCTGTCTCCTTTTCAAAAATGTGTTCCTGCATCTCCGGTTCCCTTTTTAAATCTTTTAAAATGTTTTCCCCTTGGTTTATTTCATCAGTCATTGTTGTTATTGTCTTCTTTTTGTTGTCTTGTTTTGTTTGCTGGTTAATCTGAAAGAGCCTTTTCATCTGCTCTTTCAATTGGTGTCTCCTTTTCCTGGGCATCTTGATCACTCATTGTCCTCTGTATAATATTTCCCAGTTTTTCATCCATGCCATGTATTAAGTTCTTAATGTTCTTGTGGTTTCTTATCTGAATGTCCTTGATGTTTTGAAACATTGATGCCATTTCTTCCCAAATTCCACTCATTTCCTCCTGATGTAGCATCTCGTCTTGTTTTAATAAGCCCTGCTCTTGTCCAGTAATCCAAAAACCATATATTCAAGCCTAAAGTCATTCCCCAAAAAGAATCCAATGTTCACAATTTTTACATTCCATAGTTGATCAATCAATCTGTTCCTTTAGATAATCCCAAAGGCTTTCCAGAACCTCCTTAAATCCCCTTTATGCATTCAATCTTGTATCATAGCATTCAGGGGTTTCTTTAAAGGAAAAAACTTCCTTATTCTCATATTTAAATCTCCAGTAGTCACGACGTAGGTGCATAAAACATATCCTTGTCACAATTTTCCAGGATTTAAGAATATGTTATACTTCCTTTCATCAGCAGATGGCACTCTCAGTTTAGATTTCAATGTTAACCAGTTTAATAAGTCAAAATATAGAAACAAAGTTAGTTTTTTAGGTAAATAGTTCCAGTATTTTTAAAATGCCTTTCCAGAACAACTCCTGCTCAGTTTAAAAGTCAAATTTTCTGTATTTTTAAAGTTTTTTTGCTTTTCTTCCCTTAATTCTTTTCTTTCAATTCTGAAGTTTTTCTCAAAGGGCTTAGTCGCTGCTTTAGTAAATAGTTGTGAGCCTCTCTTTTCCTGGATTATTTCCTTTTGGGGTTAGGTTTTAAATAAGAAAGAATCATCTCACCCAGTTCCAGACATTGTTCACTAACTCAGGTCCAGCACCACTCTTCGGTGTTCCTTGGCTGCCCCAGCTTCTTGGCAGCCATCTTTAGGCTGCCTCTTCTCCTCATCATGGCTGAGAAGGAAAAAAAACCCCAGGGTCCAGCAGGAGAGTTGCGACTCTCCACGTTCTCACGGGGCACCCCTCTTTGCTTCTCCGCCCCTACAGGGTGGCTTTGGCTCCTTTTAGGGGCCCATCAACAGTGAGAACTCGCCACAGGAGTGTGGAGACCAGCTCTTCGTGTCCGATCTCGCTGCGACGTCAACCGGAAGTCCAAGATGAAACTTTTAAAAGGCATAGAAAGCAGATAGAATAATTGAATAAAGACATATGCATAAATCCAAACAATATAATTATGGTAAGTCATAAAGGAATAACTGACTCTAGAAAACTACACTTTTAGTCCCTAAATAGAGGCTGGTTGATCCAGGTAGGAGTCAGTTTAAACTCTTTGATTTTCTGTTATTCTGTAATTGCAATTAGCAGTTGATAACCTTGCTTTTAAAATAAATTTCCATGGACATATTGTCTGTGAAGAACTTATATCAAATCTCCTTGTTCTTCCAATATGCTCATTACAGAAACTTCTTGTTCATTATACAATTTTGGCATGATCTACACTAAATTTTGTTATAGTAAAAAAAATAAAACAAGGGTGCAGCTCCTTATATTTTCTTCCCCTTATCGTTTTATCCTAGCTTTTGAATTTTGTATCCCTCTGTTTTTTCTGAAACTTGTCTGTTTAATTTACACATTTCCCTCTTCATGTGTGGGTTTATTTTTCTTTCAAACACCAGCCTTACTCTACTTGCTTCAGGAATTAGGTAATGGTTAAGTAATTTGCACATTCTTTGCATCTTCTTCTTTCCCCCCCCTAAATAGATATTACACCAATCATTTCCAGTCTCTGGAGACACACAAACGTGTTCCATATTTGTTGACACAGATCAATTAACACTTTAACTGCTTCTTCTCCCCGTAACTTTAAACAGTTTAGAGAATATTTCATCTGCACCTGCTACTCGGGGCTATTTCTGTCGTTAACTCCCTTGCTAGTGGAGTATTTCTGTCATATCTTACTTGTTAGTTCCTGACTATTTTCTCTTTCTGTCAATGTTTCTGTCATTTTATAATCTCATTTGTAAGGAGTTTCAGGGTAGTCACTCTATCTCCCCACAATCTCATTAGATCTTTTTAGTGATTGCCACTCCATTCACTTGAGTGTACTCATGCTCCGAATAGTAATAATTTAAAGTTGCCTATTCCAGTTCATTTAGTCCTGAAATGTCTAATTTATTGCACTTCATTTTCACTTTCATAGTTTACTTGATTCAAGCTTCTCACAGTCCATATTCTAGTTGTATGTGTCCACGTAAAACAAGGAATTTCTCTTCCAATATTGTCACCATTAGTAGTGACCAGATTTCTTATGGCATTGGACTGGCCAGATGATCACCTTTAGATTTTCTTATGAAAGTTCAACATTCTTACATAGCATTTTTCAACCTACAGTAGTGGTCAAAATTGTGGAAACCTTTTGGGGAAAGTGTATTTTTGAGGTTTGATGGCTAATAACACCACTTCTTTTTGGAGTTTCAAGATAATCATATTCCACAGCTGGAATGGCCTGGGAATAGCCCAGACCATAACCAAATTGAAAATCTATGGAGCCGACTAAAGAAACTTGTTAGTCAGAACCCAGCAATAAAACCCAGTTAATAGAAGCAATCCTTCAATCTTGGTTTCACAATATAACAACTGCAGAACTAAAAGACTTGGTTCATTCTACGGGAAGATGTTGTAAGGCCGTCATTCATGCTAAAGGTTACCCGGCTAAGTATTAACTGTCGTGATAATTTTTGTAGTTCTCGTTTTTTCTATGGTGACCATTTTTGTAGATCTTGTTTTTTCTCTGTGTTTCACTTTTCTTCTTGGACTCTTTTTTCCAAGATAAGTTACCTTCCCTGATTCCTGCCTTCATCTCCATTCTGGATCACTCTCCATTTCATCCCTCACCTTCTGATTTTATCAATGAGAATGATGGTTCCTGTAGGATGCAAGCAACAGGAGCCACTTTTAAAAACAGTTAGCATAAGCTATTGTCTCTACCTATGTTATAAGAATCTCCCCAGGCTGCTGGCCTTCCCCTGGAAACAACCAGACAGAGGTTCATGGATCTTTTGGGGGAGAGCAAGCTTATGTCTCTTGTGGCTATGCAAAGATTCCAAGCTGGGTCCCTGCTTGCCCCCCCCCCTCCTTCTAGCCTAGCTAGCAATTTCCCAATAGTACTGCTCCTTGTGGCATCATACTTAGGGTCCCAGAAGTGATAGTCCCTAGTTTATTTTTTTTAAAACTAACTCCCAGTACATCCTCCAAGGCAAATGCAAATGCAAAGGCAACACAACACAACACAACACAACACAACAAAGCAAAACGTAATAATCCTGGCCCCACTTCCTTTGAGGATATTTCCTAGTTGCCAATATGCTTCCCTCAAACTTTTCCTTTATATATTTGGCAACCCCAGTTTTTCTATTGTCAAAAAGTATGGAGAGATTACCTTTTTTTTGCTCTTTATATTGTAAACATCAATGCAAAATATCTCACTGGTTGTTCACTTCAATTTTTTTCATTCAATCTCACTACATACATTTTTCCCCACAAGTAAAGGGTGCTTCTTTACTCATTAGTTAATTCTTGAATGAGAAGAGATTATTGTGTCTGAAGCTATCACTACCAAATGGATACAACTGATTTGGCTCCATGGTACATGGTTTTGAAGAGGGCTGAATTTTTAAAATTTTTTGATTGAAAAGACATTTAAATATCCAGACTGAAACTCATAATGGGACAGTTCGTATATCTCATGAATTTGCTACAATTCAATTTTATTGTTGATAATTTGGCAGGAAAACATTTGCAACATGGATAGTGGTGTTTATTTTAATTCAGAGGGAAGTGTGTATTTTTAATTGTTTATATATAAAGAAAAGAAACTTCTCCCCTTGAATCCAAGCCTTGAATGTACTCCAAACATAAATAGCATGTCTATTTCTTTTAAATGTCAAAACAAGTCTAAAAGGAGTTTCCATAATCATCACAAATGTTGACTTCTGCTCCAAACTTCAAGTTTGTAACATGCACAAATGAATCAATAGGAGATTGAAAACAGATAATTTTTTTTTAAAAAAATGTTTTCGTCATTGTTTTGGAAAGACGATTAGAGGTTGCTGCATTTTAGACAGCTCTTCATTACATAGATCAGTGATGGCTAATCTTTTTGCCATCGCGTGCCAAAAGCGGGGGGAGTGCGGTGGGGTCACACGCATGCGTGCCCACATCCATAATTCTATGCACCCTGTCCCCCTGTGCTCCCCCGTGTCCCCCTGTGCTCTCACGTGATGGCATGGTGGGCCTGGTAGGTCCATTTTTCGCTCTCCCCAGGCTCCAGAGCCTTTCTAGGAGCCTGGGGAGGGCGAAAACGGCCTTCCCCACCCCTTCAGAGGCCCTCCAGAGGCTGGAAACAGTGTGTTTCCTGACTTCTGGTGGGCCCAGAAGGCCCAAAAATCAGCTGGCCGGCACCCACATGCATGCCAGAGCTGAGCTTGCGTGCCCACTGATATGGCTCCACGTGCCACCTGTGGCACCCGTGCCATAGGTTCGCCATCACGGACATAGATTCAAAAATCTTCTTCCTTTGTAGACAGAATTGAATGATATCACCAACAAGATGATGCACAGTGGATTACTCAGTTTAATGAATCCACTCAACTAAGACATTTTTCAATAAACTCTGTTCCATTCTCCTTACTTCTGCAGTCTCATTCCCCTTAGTCACCATTTAATCTGGGTTCTGAGCATCATGCTAAATCTCGTAAATTCTGAATTTGGTTTAATGTGTTGTGTAAACCCAACAAAAGGTAGCTTCTTCAAGGAATCGTATGTAGCAGTGAGGATGAGCCATTAGAGAATGAACGTTAAAAATCCAGGGCTTTTAAAAAAAAATCATACATTTGGTCTCTGTATTTCTGCAGTAGCTTGATCCTTGTGGGTTGTTCTATGGTGAATGCAGTCTGGATTCCCAGGAGGGAGGGGCTGCATTCCAGAGGAACAAGAGTTGAGATCGTTTGGTTGGGAGGAAGAAAGTCAAGTCAGTCCCTCCCTAAGAGTTACAACATAGAATAACAGGGTTGGAAGGGACCTTGGGCGGTTTTCTAGTCCAACACCCTGTTCGAGCATGAGACCCCATACCATTTCAGACAGATGGTTGTCCAATCTCTTCTGGAAGACTTCCATTGCTAGAGCATCGACAATCTCTGGAAGCAAAGCCATTCCACTGATTAATTCTTCTCAACTGTCAGGAAATTTCTCCTTGGTTCTAGGCTGGATCGCTCTTTAACTGGATCTTCCAGTTGTTACTTTTTGTCCTGCCCTCAGGTACTTTGGAGAATAAGTTAACCAGCCGATCTCTGTGATAATTCTCAAAGTATATGATTAATGGTGAAAGTAATTGCTCTGTTTGCAAGATTTCTATCTATAGGTGGGGAACAATAAAGGAAACTACTTAGAACTGTGATCGTGAACCTATAGCACACATGCCCAAAGTGGCACGTGAAGGCATGTCACCTGGCACATGTGGCCTTGCCTGTTTGTCTTCTGTGTTTCTGGCACACATGCATGCACGATGATCAGCTGTCCTTAACACGCAGCAGTTCAGAAAACCGGCATGTGCATGTGCACCGGCCAGCTAATTGTCGGGTGCGCATGCATGCCAGAATCCAGAAGTTCAGCTTTTCCAGAGCATGATCCCTTTGCACGCACAGCAGTGCTGAAAACCAGCCTGCGCATGCACGCCAGCCAGCTGATTGTTGGGTGTGCATGCCCGCTAGAACCCTCTGGAGCGCAATCTCTTCGTGCATGCAGCAGTGCTGAAATCCGGGCTGCGCATACGGACCAGCCAGCTGATCATCGGGTGTGCATGCGCGCTAGAACCCAGAAATTCGGCTTTTCTGGAATGTGGCCCCAATGAGTGCGTGCCCGCAACATTTCGCTATCTCTGGCTTAGAAGAAGCTCAGTGTGTCTTTCTTGTTTTTTGGAGCCTGACATGCTTCCATCTCTCTTCCATGAAATGCCTACCTGGTGCTTTGCTCCAGTTATGGGCAAGAATGTATATGAAATATATTCCTGCTCTTCTGGAAAGTGAAAAAGAGGACAGGGGAGAGAAACCAAGTGAAATTCCCAGCTCAGTAGTAGTATAATAATAGCCAGGGAAATCTGATCTCTTTCCCTCCTACTTTGAAAGATAAACCCATCTCAAAAGAGACAAAACATCAAATTTTGTTAAAGAAAGAAAGGAAGAATGGAAAAGAAAAAAGGTAAAACCCCTTGTTCAATAGTTAGGGGAAAAAACTCAGTGGTAGAAGAGATATTGATATCATAGCATTTGCAGCAGGAGCTACAAAGATGTCTCCCATGACTTCAAGGAGCAATAAATAAATAAATAAATAAATAAATTTAGATAGGTAGATAGATAAATATATATATATACACACACACTGTATATGAAAGGTAATACACATAGAATGTTGATGAAGATTCTCAATCATCCACGTAAATTTGTCTGAAGGTTGCCTGAAGTTGTGTGAAGTTGGATTCATTGCAACTGGACTATTTTGTTGTTGTTGTTGTTATTCGTTTGAGAGACATTTCAAATAATAAATAAGTTTCGATATATGTAGACTTTTTTTTTTTTTTGCTTGTGTGTGCTTTCAGTCAGTCTTCATGTCTGGATAAGTCCCTGAAGTTTTCTTGGCAAGATTTCAAATGTAATTTGCTGTTCTGGTCTACGACCATAGTAAAAAATTGATTTTATGATGTGATTTGGCTTTTCAGGGCTGAGAGCAGGGTGGACTTCAAAAATTTTAGCAAGGGGTTCTTTGCCCGGTTGCTGGGTGGGCGTGGTCATGGTGGCCATGGCCATGGTGGGCGTGGCCTAGTCGGCCTCCTGCACCATGGTGGGGGGGCATTTTTGCCCTCCCTGGGCTCCGGAGGCTTTTCTCGAGCCTCCGGGAGGGCGAAAATGGCCTCCCCAGGCTCCGGAGGCCCTCTGAAGGCCAGAAACAGGCCCGTTTCTGGCCTTCCTGAACTTCCGGTAGACACATTTTTCACCCTACTCGAGCCTCCACACGCACCCTGCACTTACCTGCATCCAAAATGGGCCACGTGAGCACTCCTGGGAGGGGTGGGGTGGGGTGGGCAGGCCAGCTGGTCATTGGGTGCGCATTTGTGCTAGAATCTGGAACTTCAGCTTTTCCAGAACGCGGCCCCAATGAGTGTGCAACCTTTTTGGCACTCGTTGCTGAAAAAGTTCACCATCACTGCCCTAACTCCTGTATCAAAGTGGGTCTTGTTTCAATGACATCCAGAAACTTTTTTTATGTATGCAGCTTTTTCTTTTTCTTTTCTTTTCTTTTTTAAAAAAGAAAGGATGCTTGGAGAAAGCTTTTCTTCACATTAAGCTATGATGGCACCAGTGAAGTGGATTGCATTTAACTCACCAGCCTGCTGTATAAATAGAAACTGTCAATCAATATTTGTGAACACCAAATAAATGGTGTCTCTCTCTCTCTCGAGAAGCTCTAACATAAGCTTTGCTTCCTTCCCTGAAAAGAACATTAAAAAAAATGCATGCCTTCTGTCTGTGCGAAAAGGTATGACACTTTGTCACCGTAGAGGACATTTGCGTATAACTGTATAAATAGGGGAGAATTTCAATTGGTTCACTATTTTATCTGAACTTATCGAAATGGGAACATTTCCTCATGTATGGCAAAGGAAGGATCTTACTTAGAAGGTTGGAAGAACACCGACTAATAGATTATTTTGCTCAAGCAGCTGATTTTGAATGCTCAGCTCATAATATTGGATCTGAATGCATAGCTGTAACTCAGCGAGAAAGCACCAATTGGCTCTTTAGGCAGTTTGTCACTTCACTTTTAAAAGAGTTGCATTGTTTGTATCTCCGTGCGTAGCTTGAAACCGAAATGACTCTACACACCATTCTTAATCGCTAATCACGACTAACTGGGATTTTAAATGTGAAAAGATAAACTTATTTATGTGTAAACGTAAAGGTAAAAGTTCCCGTACATATGTGCTAGTCGTTCCCGGCTCTAGGGGGCGGTGCTCATCTCCGTTTCAAAGCCAAAGAGCCAGCACTGTCCGAAGACATCTCTGCAGTCATGTGGCTGGCATGACTAAACACCAAAGGCTCATGGAACGCTGTTACCTTCCCACCAAAGCTGGTCCCTATTTTTCTACTTGCATTTTTTACATGCTTTCAAACTGCTAGGTTGGCAGAAGCTGGGACAAGTAACGGGAGCTCACCCTGTTATACGCGGCACTAGGGATTCGAACCACTGAACTGCCAACCTTTCGATCGACAAGCTCAGCGTCTATTCCGCCTTTATTATTTTTATTATTATTTTTACTCAAGCAACTCAAGGTGACAACCATATCCAACACACCTTCCTCCTCCTTTTCTACCCCCCCCCCCCAAACAACAACTCTGTGAGGGGAGTTGCTGTGTGTGTGAGAGAAAGTCATCAGCTGGTTTTCATGGTTAAGATGGAACTTTAACTCATGGTCTCCTGCTTTCTAGCCTGTTGCCTTAACTATCAGACCGATCACAATTGGGACCAGAATTTCTGTTGCTAAGCAATGGTCAGTTGCACCTAATTTTACGACATATTTTTTGCCATGGTTATTAAACAAATCACTGGGCGGTGCGGTGGTCAAGAGGTGGAGCTCTTGCCTTACAATCAAGAGGCTGTGAGTTCGATCCTAGGTAGAGGCAGATATTTCTCTCTCCAGGCACGACGAGAATATATCTACTGAATATAACTCCACATTGGCAACAGGAAGGGCATCCAGCCAGTAAACACTCAGTCTCCATTGCCCAGACTCCACCCCGCAAGGGATTATAGGGTCATTAAAAAGAGATGATTAAGTGAATCACTACTTAGGTGAATTCGGCTTCTCCCATTCACTTTGCTTGTCTGAAGCCAGCTGGGAAGGTCACAAATAGTGATCACATGACCCTGGGATACTGTAACCATACAATGTCAGTTTTAAAGTACCCAAATTTTGACTGTGGGGATTCTGTGGGTCGTAAGTGTGAGGATTGGTCATATATCTCTTTTTTCAGTGCCGTTGTAACTTCAAGTTACAAGTTCTGAGCTGAATAAATGTATTGGTAAAGTGGCCACCACATTTTCCAGACTTACAAAGAGAGTATGGCTTAAAAAGAAGCTGACAGAAGATACAAAGATCCAGGTCTATAGAGCTTGCATCCTGAGCACACTCTTGTACTTCAGTGAGTCTTGGATCCTTTACGCATGGCAGGAGAGAAAGTTGAACACCTTTCATATGAGCTGTCTCCGACGTATTCTTGGCATCACCTGGCAGGACCAAGTTACAAATAGTGCAGTCTTGGAACGTGCTGGAATTTCTAGCATGTATACACTATTGAAACAGCTGGCTTGGGCATGTCGTGAGAATGGCTGATGGTCGGATTCCGAAAGATCTCCTGTATGGAGAATTAGTGCAGGGAAAGCACCTCAGAGGGAGACCACAGCTGCGATGTAAGGATATCTGCAAAAGGGACCTAAAGGTCCTGGGAATGGACATTAACAACTCGGAAACCTTGACCTCCGATCATTCAGCTTGGAGGCAAAAGACGCAGCATGGCCTTCTCCAATTCGAAGAAACATTTGTTTGGCAGGCTGAGGCAAAGAAGCAATCCTGGAACGAGCGAAATCTGGGGGCTGGGCAGAGGACAGAATGTATCTGCCCTCAGTGTGGAAGGGATGGCCACTCTTGAATTGGCCTTTTTAATCACACTAGATGCTGTTTTAGGACCTCTTTCCAGAGCATGATACCATAGTCTTTTGAGACTGAAGGATGCCAATGTAACTTCAAATGGTTGTAGGTTGAAAACTTCCTGTACATAAGATGTCCTGGTCTCCACCTTTGGTTTTGTCCTCAAGCCATCTACTCAAAGGAATGAAAGACCCTGGCTCATCTATTCAACACTGTTGTTGTTATTTTGTTCTGAAATACAAATCTTGCAGTGACTCAGATATATATGTAAGCAGAGGTGGGATTCAGCTGGTTCTGTCCAGTTTGGGCACACTGATAGTGGCAACTGCGATAGGCTCTGCCCATCCACCCAGACGTAATGCCTGACCACTGCGCATGCTCAGAAGGCTGCAGACAAGGTGCGCACGCCCACATTTGCGAACCAGTAGTTAAGGTAAGGGAATCCCACCTCTGTATGTAAGACTACAGATCCACAATGAAGGAGACTGCGAAGGATGCTGAAAGTCTTCTTGGCAAGAGAAAGAATCAAAAGAGAAATAGTTTGTGTCAGGGAAAAAAGTGGGTCATGAAATAGAAGGTGGAGTGTCATCTTCTGGTAGGGCTTGGGTGACTATTTTTAGAGTTGCCTTAGATTCGATTGGCCATATTTATAGATGTGTTTTCAAACTACTCTGAAGTTGATGGAAAACAAAATAGATCTGCTGCAGATCATTAAGGATTTCTGATGCCCAGCTGTTGAGAACAAGGAAACAGCATATGACTCACCAAATTGTATCAGGGAAATGCCAAAAATTGACAGTGGATAGGGATGAGATCAGGAGAAAGGGACTGAGTTAGTAGCTAAAATAAAAATCCTAGATGAATCCGCATACAGACGGGAGGTTAAACAACTAGCGTAATGTTGCGACCGGAACAATCTGGAACTGAACACGGTCAAAACCGTAGAAATGGTGGTAGACTTTAGGAGAAATCCTTCCATACTTCCACCTCTCACAATACTAGACAACACAGTATCAACAGTAGAGACTTTCAAATTTCTAGGTTCTACCATATTGCAAGATCTAAAATGGATAGCTAACATCAAAAACGTCATCAAAAAAGCACAACAAAGATTGTTCTTTCTGCGCCAACTCAGAAAGCTCAAACTGCCCAAGGAGCTGCTGATCCAGTTCTACAGAGGAATTATTGAGTCTGTCATCTGCACCTCCATAACTGTCTGGTTTGGTTCTGCACCCAACAAGACTTCAGAGGATAATTAGAACTGCAGAAAAAACAATGGCTACCAACCTGCCTTCCATTGAGGACCTATATACTGCACGAGTCAAAAAGAGGGCTGTGAAAATATATACAGACCCCTCGCATCCTGGACATAAACTGTTTCAACTCCTACCCTCAAAATGATGCTATAAAGAACTGCACACCAGAACAACAAGACACAAGGACAGTTTTTTCCTGAACGCCATCACTCTGCTAAACAAATAATTCCCTCAACACTGTCAAACTAGTTGCTAAGTCTGCATTACTGTTAATCTTCTCATCGTTCCTATCACCCATCTCCTCCCACTTATGACTGTATGACTGTAACCTTGTTGCTGGTATCCTTAAGATTTATATTGACTGTTTCCCTATGACTATCATTAAGTGTTGTACCTTATGATTCTTGATGAACATATCTTTTCTTTTATGTACACTGAGAGCATATGCACCAAGACAAATTCCTTATGTGTCCAATCACACTTAGCCAATAAAAAATTCTATTCTATCCATATTCTATTCTGGATTCACTTTGCCTCAGATGATTTTCTTTTCCTTCCTCTTTCCTCCTTCCTTCCTTCCTTCCTTCCTTCCTTCCTTCCTTCCTTCCTTCC
>WNWU01000024.1:8997408-9009927 GCA_012654045.1 Ptyas mucosa
AATAGAATAGAATAGAATAGAATAGAATAGAATAGAATAGAATAGAATAGAATAGAACAGAATAGAACAGAATAGAACAGAATAGAATTCTTTATTGGCCAAGGGTGATAGGACACACAAGGAATTTGTCTTTGGTGCATATGCTCTCAGTGTACATAAAAAGACAAGATACATTCATCAAGAATTATAAGGTACAACACTTAATGATAGTCATAGGGTACAAATAAGCGATCAAATCATACTAGGAACCAATCAATATAAATCGTAAGGATACAAGCAACAAAGTTACAGTCATGCAGTCATGAATGGGAGGAGATGGGCGATAGGATTGATGAGAAGATTAATAGTAATGCAGACTTAGTAAATAGTTTGACAGTGTTGAGGGAATTATTTGTTTAGCAGAGTGATGGCGTTTGGGAAAAAAACTGTCCTTGTGTCTAGTTGTTCTGGTGTACAGTGCTCTATAGCGTCGTTTTGAGGGTAGGAGTTGAAACAGTTTATGTCCAGGATGTGAGACATGGAAGTAATCTCACAAACACATAATTCCCCTAATGCAGTCATTTCTAAATGCCTCCAAGTACCCTTAAAGTTCATTCAGTCATCCCATTCCCCATCAAAAGTTGTCTCCCTCTTAAGTTGGTGTTTAGAAGGTAATTGTCTCTCAGGCATGAGATTGAGAGCTGTGGTAGGGGAGAAAAAAACCTTATCCAGCAGCAACTACCCTTCCTTCCTTGTTGAAGAGGAAATCTTGACAATTTGGAATATAGGTCAACTAAATTATCAACAAAGTCCAAACTCATTCATATTCATATATGAAAAATAGATGATAGATACTGTAGATAGAGAGGGGGGGGAGGGAGGGAGGGAGGGAGGGAGGGAGGGAGAGAGAGAGAGAGAGAGAGAGAGAGAGAGAGAGAGAGAGAGAGAGAGAGAATAATCGATGGATGGACCAATTGATAGATCAATGGATTGATGCATGGATCAATGGAAGGAAGGATGGATCAACCGACAGACAGACAGAAGACAGACAGACAGAAGACAGACAGACAGACAGACAGACAGACAGACAGACAGACAGAAGACAGACAGACAGACAGACAGACAGAAGACAGACAGACAGACAGACAGGCATGTGTATTAAACATTTACAATAGTAACAGTTTAATTATATCTAGTAGAAGCATGCAAATATTTTGAGGTTGTTATGTTTGAGTCTTGAACGTTTCCTTTGCAACTTCACCAGAAACAGTCAGTTGTTGGACGGTCCTGTTCATATTTTATCCCTTATTCAGTCTCTTTCAATTATGTAACAGAAGTTGGAACAACCTGTTCTGAGGTCAGGACACTGCCAGGAAGACCAGAAGAAGCAGTTCCAAATTTGGAAACTTTCCAGCAAAATCAGGCTAGTCCTTCTGATGCTTCAGGGTTGGGTGGATTTTGACTTCAAAATGTTTTGTGCTCACTCTGCTTATGTGCGTCTAATTTTTGTAGACTGGATTATAGCTGGGTGCATTTATAGTGGCAGGTCACCATGACACATGTAATGCAGGGGTACACAGAAAGGATATTTAAAATTACAGCTAGAATTTGTACAAGTTTGTAGAGTTCAGCAAGAATTTATGAGTATATCTTTATCAAACTTATCTCCTAAGAGATAAGTAGACTCTTGCAGGATTATAAAAGAAGACAGCAACATAAATGATATAAAAACAAAACAAAATATATATCTAACTATTTTTTATTAATTGTAGCCTGCCCAATTAGATTGTATTAATCAAAATCTTTCTGGAAAGATAAGATAGTAATAAGATTGTACACATTACCATTCTGAGCTCAGTGTGTCCATTTAGTTATTCCTTTGGGTTAAGAAAATGCAAAAATTATTCAACAACCATTTTTAATGAATGCTACTCTAACATTACTATGAGGGACGCGGTGGCTCAGTGGCTAAGATGCTGAGCTTGTCGATTGAAAGGTCGGCAGTTCAGCGGTTCGAATCCCTAGTGCTGCGTAACGGGGTGAGCTCCTGTTACTTGTCCCAGCTTCTGCCAACCTAGCAGTTCGAAAGCACGTAAAAAATGCAAGTAGAAAAATAGGGAACACCTTTGGTGGGAAGGTAACAGTGTTCCATGCGCCTTTGGCGTTTAGTCATGCTGGTCACATGACCACGGAGACGTCTTCGGACAGCGCTGGCTCTTCGGCTTTGAAACAGAGATGAGCACCGCCCCCTAGAGTCGGGAACAACTAACACATATGTGTGAGGGGAATCTTTACCTTTACTTTAACTTTACTATCTATGTTTCCAAAGCTTTTAAACCACCACAGTGAGGAATTGATGATTGTATGTTTCTTATTACCATATTTACTATTGAAAACATGGGGAGATTAAAGTCTCTATTTCTTTGGTCAGTGGAATTTAAAAATACATACAAAAAAAATCATTGTTGAAAAAATTAACTCAACCATACAGTGTCATGGAAAAATATTTAGTCACAGTTGAGTCTTTATTTTATTTGATAATACTGTTTGGTTAAAGGTTTGTTTACTCAAACTAAATCCTCTTAAAAAAAACCCAAAAACCTCTAGCCACAAAATATTTCCAAACAGATTCCTAACCATCTGTATAAATATTGTCAGGGTAGAAATATTGAATAAGTATGTTTATCTATGTGTGCCTTAATATTTTTAGGGTAAAAAAAAACCTTTAATGAATACATGCGTTCAAGGTTTATTTATTTTGCTTTTGTTAGTCTTCCCATTTTGTTACTTTTTGCCAAGATATTTACATTAATTAAAATATGATAAAAATAGCAGCCATCCAAAGACCATGACCTTTCTCTATTTCACCCCCCCTGAAATGAAGAAAGCTGAATAATAACAACAGGAACCCGTTTTATTTTACCAAGGTGGTGAGACTTATTTTGTTCAGGGTCTCAAAAGATATTTTGTCTTTGAACCTTTGAATGGAAGAGTATCTCATTTGCATACATGGGTTCTTTTTGAATAGATCACAACATTCTAATCAACCAAGCAGTGGTGAAATTCAGCCTGATCTATCCGGCTTGTACGATCCAGTAGGGCCGGTGGCGGGAGGCTCCGTCCACCCACCCGGATGTCATCATGTCCCGTTTTTGACCCTTTGCGCATGCACAGAAGGCTCTGTGCATGTGTGGAGGAGGCACACGTGAGCATAGAGCACGCATGCGCGCGCACATTTGTGATCCGGTAGCGAAGGTAAGTGCATTTTACCCCTGCAAACAAGAATATCAAGCCTCAGTTCTGCATATCCATTGATCTATTGAAAAGATGTGCAATCTTTACTGGCTGGAGTCAATCCTTTTTGGCACAGGGAGAGAAACATTACAGTAGGTAGAGTGATGTCTCAAAGTGAGGTTATTTCAGACAGGGACTGAGCCAACATTTTGTTGTGACCCAGGAAGTTTTATACGCAGACAGTTCCGAAACAAACAGACTTTATTAGAACAGCTGAGAATTAACTCATTCTCAGCATAGTCCAAACTAAATTAAAACAAATTCTTCATAACACAAATTCTTCAGTCTAATCACCAACCTCGGTATAATTAGACAAACTGCCAAAGGCTTCTCTTGGTAAAAGTTCAGAAGCAGAAGACGCCGACCAGAGATAAGTGCAGCAAGACAAGAACAAGTCTATCAACGTTGTTTTCCGACAAAGAGTCCAAGAGCCGTTGCTGGTCTTTTAAGGCTTATGGGAGGGGCCAATCATCTCATGGTCCTACTCCCGAGTCGTCCTCTTTGCTTTAGCTGCTCATGCTTTCTGGCAGCTCTTCTCATACATGCACTAGGAACAGGCTCCTCCTGTTCCTCTGTCTCTCTGTCAGCCTCTGGAGGCTCTGAAGTCCACACATCACTCCCTGATGGCCCTGGCCCCATCTCTGCCTCTGACGCAGAGCCCTCATCCGGGCCTTCTCCAGCCTCCAGGACTGGCCCATGTTCTTCCTCAGCCTTATCACTGTCCGACTCCGCTGCCAGCTCCGCAGGTTGGTGGCAGACCACAACACATTTCCCTATATATATATATATATATATATATATATATATATATATATATATATTCTTTAGCCAGGTTCTACCTACGTAAGCCAAGATTTTATGCAGCCCTAGTTCAACATATATATATGTTTTTTATTTTTCAATTTCAAGAATATAAACATTCCATCTTTCCTTAAGCAGTGTGTCGTCTGAGTAGAGGTATCTCTGTGCAACATCCTTCACCTTCACCTTAATATTGTTTCTCTAAACTTAAAATTATAATATATTAAACAATTAAACATGGTAAAGCTCTTCATTTTCTTCTTTATGAGTTCTAGTGATAATACCACATTAACATTAAACATCATTATTCTCATCATATAAGCTACGCAGTGGCTCAGGGGCTAAGATGCTGAGCTTGTCGATCGAAAGGTCAGCTGTTCAAATCCCTAGGGCCCAGGACTTGTCCCAGCTTCTGCCAACCTAGCAGTTCGAAAGCACGTAAAAAATGCAAGTAGAAAAATAGGGACCACCTTTGGTGGGAAGGTAACAGCATTCCATGCGCCTTTGGCGTTGAGTCATGCTGGTCACATGACCAAGGAGACGTCTTCGGACAGCACTGGCTCTTCGGCTTTGAAACGGAGATGAGCATCGGCCCCTAGAGTCTGGAATGACTAGCACATATGTGCAAGGGGAAGTTTACTTTTACCTTTATTCTCATCATATGTATACTAACAATTTTCATGTTATTTATATCTATCTTAATATATTTTCTATTATTCCTTAGTCTTCTTCATTTCCAAACATCTTTTTTATTCTCTAACCATTGATAAAATACTTCCCATATCATATAATATTCAGTTTGTTCTTTCTCCTTAATTGCTAATGTTAATCTGTTCATTTCTGCACATTCTAATATTTTCCTAATCACCAACATTTCCTATTCTCCCTTGGTTTTACAACAGAATGACAGAGTTAGAAGAGATCTTGGAGGTCTTCTAGACCAACTCCCTGCTGAAGCAGGAGACCCTATACCATTTCAGACAAGTGGTTATCCAATTTCTTCTAGAAAACCTCCGGGGTTGGAGCACTCACAATATTTCTTCCTCTGGACAATTTGCGGAAAACCTTCCCTCTCCTCTTTGCCCCAAAACATGCAAAATTGAGACAGGTCAAAAATCATAATTAAATAATTTGATTTATTTGCCACCCATCTTGTTCTGAAGCAACTCTGGGCCTCCAAATAATGCATCTGCAGCACCATCATTCAAAGCCATTAAAAAGCAAAGGTTAGAAGATTTTGGACATGCGATGCGACACCCAGAAAAACATTACATCCTTCACTTAATCTTCCAGGGAAAGATTGAAGGCAAATGAGGCCCAGGCAGAAGAAGAACATCATGGCTTCAAAACCTAAGGGACTGGTTTGGATAAAACTCAGCAGCATTTTTTCATGCAGCTGTTGACAAAAATAGGATTGCCAACATGATCGCCAACGTCCAATGACAGATATGGCACAAGAAGTAGAAGAAGAATGGCATCATGTCATATCACAAGTTATTTTTCCACATAAAAATATTGCTGTGAGAAGTCAAAATAAAAATAGGCTTTTGCCTTTTGCCTCTGTTTAGTGTCCAAAATACCTCAGGACATATTTGCTTGCCTTATCACCATTTCTGTGCTTTCTTTTCTACCAAGAAGACTTTTTTACAGGGGTGAAATCCAAAATTTTTCACTACCGGTTCTGTGGGCGTGGCAGGGGAAGGATATTGCAAAATCTCCATTCCCATCCCACTCTGGGGCCAGCCAGAGGTGGCATTTGCCGGTTCTCCAAGCTACTCAAAATTTCCTCTACTGGTTCTCCAGAACCTGTTAGAACCTGCTGGATATCAACCCTGTTTTTTTAACGGTATGTTTTAACAATGCTCTCCATCCTAGTGATATCTCAATTTCAAATGTCTTTCCTGACATTTTTTTTAAAGGCTATGACTCAGCATAATTAACTTTGGCAAAATCAGACAGCGAGCATAAGAGTGCTAACTTGAAATAAACAATTCTGTATAAATATTTTGTGCTTGGATCAAACCTGGACTGTGAATAACAAGAGATAATTAACTTTATGAATTCTCCTGGGTGGTTAGAGTTGTTCTATACAATTTTATGTCTCTCTCGAATTGCTGGGTTTAGCACATTACACTTAATTGAAGGTTTTAGATTTGTACTGGTGCTCTCTGTGGGGGAAGAAATATAGTGTAAATGTTGCTATGCTGATTATTGAGTGCTTCATTTCCAGTTCACTTCTTCAATTTTCAATCTGGCACAATGCAAATTGAAGAAGAGCATTTCAAGAGAGTAATTCATTCCCTCAATTTACCGTGGCTAAATTAAAGTGATTTTACTTGCCACCAAGATGATAAGGGAGACCGATATAATCTTGCTGGCTATCTGCCAACAGAGCTGGTGTATAACTTATGCATACTTACTTTCATGACATTGAAAGGTTAAGTAAATACAGGTAGCCCTTGACTTACAACAGTTCATTTTGTGACCATTCAAAGTTACAACGGCACTGAAAAAAGTGATTTATGGCCATTTTTCACATTTACAGGATCCCCATGGTCATGCCATCAGAATTCAGATATTTGGCAACTGATCATATTTATGCCGATTGCAGTGTGATAGGGTTGTGTGATCACGTTTTGCGACCTTCTGACAAGCAAAGTCAATGGGGAAGCCAGATTCAGTTTGATTCAGTTCAACAACCATGTCACTAACTTAACAACTGCAGTGATTTGCTTAACAAGTGAATGGCCAGAAATGTTGTAAAATGGGACAAAATTCACTTACCATATTTTTTGGAATATAAGACGCACCTTCTTCCCCTAAAAGGGGGTGAAAATTTAGGTGTGTCTTATACACCGAATGTAGCCCCGTCCACCCACTGGCCCCCACCCTTTGGCCTCTGCCTCCCAGCAGTTTACCTCCCTGCAGCAAGCAGCAAGAAAAAAACCAGCTCCTTTCAGCTTCAGCACAGCCTAATTAGCACAAGTTGATTGGATCGGCCTCCTGACTCTCGACTGTTTTGCTCTCAGCTGTTTTGCGCAGGACTCTGCTGTTTTGCTGCAAGGTGGTAAATTGCTGGGAGCAGATTTTTTTTCCTTGTGCTAATCAAGCTATGCTGAAAATGAAAACGAAAGTAAAGCAGGCTGTTTGCTGCAACGAGGCAAAATTGCTGGGAGACAGAGGCAGAGGCAGATTTCTTTTTCTTCTTTTCCTCACCAAAAAAGGTAGGTGCGTCTTATAGTCCGGTGTGTCTTATACTCCGAAAAATACAGTAATCAATGTCTCACTTAGCAACAGAAATCTTGGGCTCAATTGTACAGGACTATCTGTACAGATTTAGAACCAGATTACTTTCTAAATGGTGGTGGACTATAACTCCCATCATCCTGATCATTAGCCACACTCATGGAATTGATAGGAGTCAACACTGGAGTCTCTTTACTCTGTACTTAATTATTCTGTGAGTTTTCTCCACTTGGGAATGAATTCTTTCTGAATTCCGATGTGAACCAGAAATTTCATAAATAATTCCAGAAGATGGATGTGAATTTGTAGTAACTTCCATTGCTATCTTCTCTTACTAATTAAAGTATGTAAAAAAAGGAAGCAAATGATTTTGGCTTGGATTTACATGAGATTAAGTGAATTTTTTATTCTGTACTGATTGACTATATATATTTATTGGTATATATATACCTGCTCAATGATAAATCTTTTTGACACCAGAGCATGTGCAAAAGATTGGAATATGTTATTACCAGGCCCAATAGAAAAGAATGCATTTAAATAATAATAATACCGTGTTTCCCCGAAAATAAGACCCTGTCTTATATTTTTTTGAACCCTGAAATAAGCACTTGGCCTTATTACCATGTGCTCAAAAGCCCAATTGGGCTTATTATCAGGGATGTCTTATTTTGGGGAAAACAGGGTAAAAATATTTGGTTTAGATGTTCAAATATCAATTTGATGTTTCCTTCTCTTATTGCTCCAAAAAAATAAAAAAATAAAAACAAGCAGCATTAGAGAAGGGTAAATGAATCACTACACTTTTTTGTTCTCTCTCTCTCTCTCTTTTTTGGAGAATTACCTCTGAAAGGTAAATAATGTACCAAGGTGTTGTGAATCATATTATTGTTCTAAAAAGAATTTGTGAGGCAGAAGAAAGACCAGTTGCTTAAATATGAAAAGAAGCTAAATAATTCCCTTTTGCCCAAAATCACCCTTTGAGTCCATAATGTTTCTTATGTGGATATATCTCCTTGGGTATCAAGTGAGATGGAAGAGAACATTATATAGTACAGAATATACTAGGACAGTGATGGCAAACCTATGGCACACATGCCAGAGTGGCACTCAGAACCTTCTCTATGGGCACGTGCGCTGTCGCCCCAGCCCAGCTCCATCGCGTTTCTCCCACAATGTTCTGCCCCAGCTACGGACCCCAAAGAACACAGCACACACAAAGTCTGTACAAAACTTAAATTTACTAAAATAACTCAGTCTTTTCCAAACAAAGGCTGTTAATAAACTTTCTTAACAGCCTACAAGAAATCAAAGATAACATAATCACAATCTTACTAAGGTTGGCAGAAAGCCCAGAAGCAATTTGCAGAGAATCCAGACGCGAAGGAGAATGAACTAAAGTTGTTCCCTACAAATTGCTTCAGTCGGCGTTCCTCCTTAAATAGGCTAAGGGAGTGGCCAATTAGCCCCAAGCCTTACTCTCAAGGAGACCTCCTCCTGAGGACCCACTCCTGCCTTTTGGCAGCTCTGCGCGCCCGTGCATCGAGAAGAGGCTCCTCCTCTTCTTCCTCTTCACTTATGGAAGTTTCTGGAGGTTCTGAAGGCCCTGGCTGAATCCCCGCCTCTGGCACCACATCTTCTCCATCCCCCTCATTGTCCAACTCGAGTGCCAGCTGCACAGGCTGCTGGCGCAGCACCACACCAGCCTCCTCACTGTCAGAATCAGCTACAATCCACACAGGCCACTGACGGGCCACAACACACAAGGGGGAAAGAGGAAGAGAGAGAGAGACAGGGAGGGAGGGGAAGAGACAGTGAGAAAGAGAGAGGGGGGTGAAAAGAGAGAGAGAAAGAAAGAGAGAGGGAGGGAAAGAGAGAAAGAGAGGAGGAAAGAGAGAGAGGGAGAGAAAGAGAAATGATATTGTTGCTAAACGTAATATTCAAAAGCAGAAAAAAAATGAAGGGGCATAAAAGTGCATTTATCACATTTTTCTTAGAACAATTAGCTGAACTCTGCCTTGCTTATCATTATTTTAGGTAGTAAAACTTCATTATTCAGGTTAAATTGCCGTGTTGGCACTTTGCGGTAAATAATTGGGTTTTGGGTTGTAGTTTGGGCACTAGGTCTCTAAAAGTTTTGCCATCACTGTACTAGGATATGTGCAAATGTTTACATGAGTCTGGGCTCGTTCTTACTATGAGACTACTCACTATGTCATGAAGACACCTTGCTAACCCACTTTTAAGGAATATGTCTCTGTGATCTTGCATTTCACCCCCTGCCTGTTATGGAAGCAATGGAGTCATCCTTAATTGTTCTGTTGTTAAAGTGGATGTTTGTCCTTTCTTCAGATACAAATCTGGACCTACATATCACACATCGATGGTGAGTTTAGAATCAAGGAGCTGCCCAGCTCTCATTGACCATTTAAATCTGCTGTAAACTGACCTCTTCCTATCCAGATACTGGGTCATAACCTCTATTTGTATTTTGGCTTGGGCAGCAAAAGAGATTCAACTGTGAATAGATAGATGATGAATAGAATAGAATAGAATAGAATAGAATAGAATAGAATAGAATAGAATTCTTTATTGGCCAAGTGGGATTGGACACACAAAGAATTTGTCTTAGGTGTATATGCTCTCAGTGTACCTAAGGAGAATAAAATACATTCATCAAGAATAAAAAGATACAACACTTAGTGATAATCAAGGTTACTAATAAGCTATCAAATCGTACTAGGAAACAATTAAAAACAATATAATTGAAAGATACAAGCAACATTGTTATAGTAATAAGTGGGAAGAGATAGATACTAGTAAGGAAGAGAAGAATAATAGTAATACAGTCTTAGAAAATTATTTGATAGTGTGGGAATTTGTTGTTAAGCAGAGTGATGGCATTTGGGGAAAAAACTGTCCTTGTGTCTAGTTGTCTTGGTGTGCAGCACCCTATAGTGTCTTTTTGAGGGTAGGAGTTGAAGCAATTTATGTCCAGGATGTGAGAGGCCTGTAGATATTTTCACAGCCCTCTTTTTGATTCGTGCAGTATACAGGTCCTCAATGGAAGGCAGGTTGGTAGCCATTGTTTTTTCTGCAGTTCTAGGCAGATATAGATGGATAGATGGATAGATAGAATCGAGAGAGAGAGAGTGGGAGGGAGAAAGGTGTGGGGAGGGAGGGAGGGAGGGAGAGAAATGGCTCAGCCAATGTATTCTGGCCTTGTGCCTAAATTGTGGAACAGCACCATTTATCTTGGTGGACTTTTCTGCTCAATCAAGGTTGGGAAGAATGCATTTTATTTATTTTATTTTTATTAATAAAAATTTATATAGATACCCATCTCAGCAAAATGACTCTGGGTGGCACTCATCATCAGATCAAAAACAACTAATATAAAAACAAAATTTAAAAACAATCCATATTAATAGATGTCATAAACGTGAAAGAGAAGATACTTTATAACATTCACATCGTTGTCTGGCTGTGCCCAAGGTGTATATACAGTATGCGAGCTTGCTCAGCACAAGGTATTACCTGGGTTTCGTGCAGGAAGGACACAGGGATAACCAACACTGAGCCGAAAGTGCTTAAAACAGAATTCACGCCAAAGAGCTTGGTCAAAGTCCAACCTGAGATTCAAGGGGAAAGGTTCCAATATCAGTTGCATGATTAGAGGACTAGGCACTAAAGCAGCATCAAAGTCTGGCAAAGTTCAGGTTGCCACGACAAAGCAGATGCCACCCTAGATCAGGCGGTTACACACAGTTTCCATTTATGGCTGCTCCCAGGTGGTGACGTCAGTCTCAAATATCCCCCTCCCTCCCTCAAACAGATCAAATTTGTCACCCATGCTAGGCTACAAGGGAGTCATAGTTCTCTCCCCAACCGTTACTCCCAGTGCAGATCAGTTTGATATTCCTGTACATTTTGGTTATCACTTGACAACTTAAATGCAGTTGGAAGCTGTGTTGCAATGCTGGTGTCAGAAACGGAGGACTGGAGAATTGGAGATAGAGGAAGTCTGCTCGGAAGCCTACTTCTTATCTATTCAGAAACTGTCAAAATAAATAAGAAGGTGATGCGATTCTGTTTGCACAATCTATCATAGCTTGACACCCAGCGAATGGTTTGAACTTCCCAGAATTTCCAACTGGGATGACTACCAGTTCTTGCCAGGGATTTAGGGAATGGCAGTCCGCTTCATCCGGAAGAGGACCAGGCCAAAAACATACTGCTTGTTGTTTTCCAATGTAGTGGGCTAGATATGTCACAAACTTTGTCACAAACTACCCCTCCTGGTTACAGAGAAGCTGAAGAGAAGGTTTCATCACTTCTGCCAGGGGTTGGGAAACAAGTGTTTCTCAAGAGCCTGTAGTACAGTGGTTTAAAGAACCCTGTTATTAACATCTATTAACATCTGCTGCTTGCAATTACTGCAAGTTCGAATCCCATCAGGCTCAAGGTTGACTCAGCCTTCCATCCTTTCTAAGGTGGGTAAAATGAGGACCCAGTTTGTGGGGGCAATAAGCTGACTTTGTATAAATATACAAAAGTATGAAGGCTATTGCTTAACGCACTGTAAGCCGCCCTGAGTCTCCGGAGAAGGGCGGCATATAAATCAAATAAAAAAAAAAAGATTGAGACTCATCTTTATTAGAAGCAGTCCTTCAACTCCCTCCCTCCCTCCCTCCCTCCAATGATTGCAGGAATTGGGTATGTCTAATCTAGTGAAATGAAGGACTAGGGGTGCCATGACAGCAATACTCCAGTATTTGAGGGGCTGCCACAAAGAAGGGGGGGGGGGTTTCCACCGGGGGGGAAAAGCTCCCGGGTCGGGCCGGGGCCCCCCAAACCGGGGCAAACCCCCCCCCCCCCCCGTGGTTCGGTGATCTGGTAGCGATTGCCGCCCGGGTGTCATTACTTCCTGGTTTTAATCAGGAAGTCATGTTTTTTTACCTTCTGTGCGTGCGCAGAAGGTTTTGCACATGCGCAGAAGGTGTGTGCGCACACATGATGAGTGTGCACAATGTGTGCGCTTCTGAACCGGTAAGGAAGGTAAGTAGATTTCACCCCTGATTCAACCTATTTTTCAAAGCATCAGAAGGCAAGACAAGGTCCCTTCCAACTCCGTTATTGTTATTCCTTCCTTCCTTCCTTCCTTCCTTCCTTCCTTCCTTCCTTCCTTCCTTCCTTCCT
>WNWU01000024.1:9026853-9051521 GCA_012654045.1 Ptyas mucosa
GAAAGAAAGAAAGAAAGAAAGAAAGAAAGAAAGAAAGAAAGAAAGAAAGAAAGAAAGAAAGAAAGAAAGAAAGGTGGGCCTCGATTCCAAAAGTTCAACTTTCCCTTTTTTGTCAAGGTCCATGTATGGGTGTCAATTGGGGTGAAATCCAGCAGGTTCTAACAGGTTCTGGAGAACCAGTAATGGAAATTTTAGGTAGTTCGGAGAACCGCAAATACCACCTCTAGCTGACCCCAGAGTGAGGTGGGAATGGAGATTTTGCAGTATCCTTCTCCTACCACGCACACCAAGCCACGCCCACAGAACCAGTAGTAAAAAAGTTTGAATTTCACCACTGGTGTCAATTGATTAATTAATAACAAAATGGGGGGGGGGGGGGGAGGAGTAGGAAGGTCTTGGAAATATAGAAGAGGACATGAGTTCTTGGCTATTGCTGGCACTGCAAAGGTTAAGAACCTTCTGGAAACTGATGCCTGGGAGAAAGCAAGAAATGGGACTTCCCATCCAGTGCTGTCACATTCCATGTATTTTCTGAAAGGAAAAAGAAGAAATTCATAATACATTACAAATAAAAGGGACTTCATGAGGTTTTTTTTAACTTTGTGGGGTCTTTACATTATCCCAGCTTCATTTCATATATTGTAAGCTGCCCAGAGTCACTTGGTTAACTTGGGCAGTTATGAAAATTACATTAATTAATTAATTCAAACAGAGGGAGAGAGGAATGAGTTTGTCAATATCTATAGAAAGCATAGACTCAGCAATTATATATAATCTCTTTACTGGTCAATTGTAAGACTGCCTTTTCCTCTACATACTATCTCTGCCTCCAAAAAAGTATAGAGGAAATATTTTAATCTTTGAATCTGAATATTTAGCTGAAATATTGCATGGCTTATGTCTCTTAAAGCATCCATCTTGCATATTATTTTCATCTCATTTCCATTCCTAGCTCATGGTCAGTCTTGGGCAAGCTTGAATTGAGTTCAGTTTCTTTCAAATTTCAAATGCAAATCAGATGTTTCCCCCCTTTTGAATCTTGCATTCAAACCGGTTCTTTGCTCATTCACAGATCTCTAAAGTTTAAGCATTTCTTTAAAAAATGAATAGTCTTTTAAAGAAATTACATTCCACCCAGATAACTTACATTAGAAGAAACAGTTCTGCAGTTAATTAAATAATGGCAGTACATACATTTTTTTTTTTTTGGTGGCTGGTTACCTCTCATGAAGAGACTGATTTTGGAAGCATGATGGCAATCTACTTTTGGGTTGGGTTCCCCATGTATTTTACCAGTATTTTACCCATTTTGGCAACATTCTGAATGTGTCAGACAAATAGAACATTTTATTTGTGATGAACATTATTCTGTGCTACAGTATGTAGTGAGGAGGGGAAAAGCAAGAGAGAATAAAAAACTACGGAGCCAGATCTAATCCTAAATTTGGAAAAGAGCAATTATCTCAGAAGTGGAAACATATTTTTCTTTCTCTAAATAATTTGAAATTATACTGCAGACAGAGTGACACATATATTTCAATACTGTAGTTTTATGAAAATTAGTATCCAATATCCTGAAAAGGAAACTCAAATACTTTGGCCACCTAATGAGAAGGAAGGACTCACTGGAGAAGAGCCTAATGCTGGGAACGATTGAGGGGAAAAGAAGAAGGGGACGACAGAGAATGAGGTGGCTGGATGGAGTTACTGAAGCAGTAGGTGTGAGCTTAAATGGACTCCGGGGGATGGTAGAGGACAGGAAAGCCTGGAGGAACGATGTCCATGGGGTTGCGATGGGGACACAACTTCGCAACTAACAACAAAGAATCCAGTATATATTTTCATTTCATTGGGTTGGATTCAGGAGAGAAGAGATTGAAGAGAAAGGGTTAATGAGACTGAGAGATTTAACAGATTAAAAGAATCTGAAGGGACCTTGTAGGTCTTCTAGTCCAATCCCCCTAGAATTTTAGATGTTCTACTAAAATTTATGGGCGAAACTAATCATGAATGATAAAGTCATACATTCATTTAAATGGGCTTAAATAAAATGATTAAAATTGTTCTCAGCCCAGTGTTTTTTCTCCATTCTTCTGTCAAAAACCGTCAAATGATACTAACAATTAATGATAATAACTGTCATCAATATACAGTAGATGGATCACATACATTGCAATTAGGCTCGTGGCTGAGTAACACACTGTCAACAAACTTCAGTTTGTTTTTAAATGCATACTCTTTTATCTATTCCAGGTGTCTACAGTTGTTCCCAAGGAGTGACAGAATTGCTTCCTTCTGTCATACTTATTTGTTCCCATGATCTTCTGGGCAGTAAATTACAGTTTATGTATTTTGGTAGCGGAACAGTAATTTTGCAACACTAGTTATTTCAGCAAGAAGGTACCTTGATTTATTCTCAACATTTCATTTAATACTGCAGAGAGTGATTTCATTCATTCATACATTGGCACTGGAGCACATAAACACTCTTAGAAACATGCATACATAGTCCATAAGAAATCCTGAAATATAAATTTTGAACGTTAAGGCTACACTCCCTTTTGGGGAAATGGTTTTTGTCAGCAGGAAAAAAAAAAAAACATTTTTCAATCCATATGAATTATAGCCAATTCCTGCCTAGCCAAAGATGCTGGGACATTTTGCTAGGTTTATCAGCAAAATGTTCAATCAGCTGAAGCTGATTTTGATAATTCTGTACTACAAGATAAAGATTATACTGCTGGTTAATGCCATGCACAATGATAGTTCTACCTTAATTAGTAACCTTTTTGATGATGGGTTGTGAAAACTTAATTGGTGATAAGCCTTTTACTAGTGTATGTAAACTCCCCTATTCTGCTACCCCCATCCATTTCAGTTATCAATAAGTAAAAGGAATAGATCATCTATTCAGAGCATACCCATTGTGGATATTGCTAATTATGCATCTAAAAAGGAGACACCAAGTGTGTCAGGTGTGGTTGACGAACACAGGTAATTACTCCAAAGTGTTTCCTATAGCTGTTTGCCTAATAGATAGAATCTTGCCAGGCTAAAAACTGCATGACTACCTAAAATGGAGAATTCAGGAAGATTCTTTCAGCATCTCTTCCTGCATGGCAACGATTCAAGGCTGATGCGTCTCTTTACTACTCCCTCTGTATCTCAGTGCCAGAGAAAGTACTGTGTTTCCCTGAAAATAAGTCCTCCCCCAAAAATAAGACCTCCCCAAAAATATTTAACTGCATGCTCAGCTGGTCCCCGCCATTTCCTCCGGCTAGGGTTAGGGAGACAGAGCTGGAAATCAGGTAAGATGGCAAGAGGAGCCCCGTCTTGTTCCACGCGCCCCAAAATAATAAGACCGCCCCAAAAATAAGGTCAAGTGCTTATTTCAGGGTTCAAAAAAATATAAGACAGGGTCTTATTTTGGGGGAAACACGGTAGTAAATGCCACCATATCATGTCACTATTTGTATAAGATGTGGATGTCAATTGCACAGCCTTAATTCCACTCAGGGAAAGATGGCTACAGTTCTTGGACATAGCTGTCTTCTGTTGAGACTAACCAGAATTTGGGAACTGTTATTTGGCTTAGGTATCTAGCAGGATTGAAAAACAATGAATGACTCCCACACATCTTTGGATATGGCAGCCAGGTCTGATTGGGCTTCCATATCCTTGGTGCATAGTTTAAGGGCTACCTCTGTGCACTCATATCATCAGGATTGTATTAAGTGAGAAACAATACTACTTTGGTTTCTTTTGCAGTCTCTTACCCCAAGATGAAATGAAGGCATTACTTAAAGTCAGAGGTGTTTAAATTCATAGGGAAAAATAACCTTAATCCATAAGAGAAGATGCACGTCCAAATATAGATTTCAGTTTTGATTGTATCATACCAGACTTCAGACAAATGGTTATCCAATCTCTTCTTAAAAACTTCCAGTTTTTGGAGCATTCACAGCTTCTGGAGGCAAGTTGTTCCACTGATTAATTGTTCTGTCAGGAAATTTCTCCTTAGTTCTAGGTTGCTTCTCTCCTTGATTAGTTCCCACCCATTGCTTCTTGTCCTGCCCTCAGGGGCTTTGGAGAATAGCTTGACTCCCTCTTCTTTGTGGCAGCCCCTGAGATATTGGAAGACTGCTATCATGTCTCTCCTAGTCCAGGAGTGGGTTCTACTATCTTTACTACTGGTTCGCAACGGGATCACGCGTGTGCAGATCGCTGATGATGACATCCGGGGTGGTGGGTGGGGCCTCCTACCGATTTTATTACTGGTTCTTGTGAACTGGTCTGAACCGGGGGCAACCCATCACTGACTTGACTTGAATTTTTCCTGGGGGTGGATGAAGGATGAATGTTGCTTTCTGCTAGCTTATATCCTGCAACTGTTCTTCATATGTTGTTGCTCTTCTCTGCACTCTTTCTAGAGTTTCCACATCTTTTTTTCATCGTGGCGACCAAAACTGAATGCAGTATTCCAAGCATGTCCTTACCAAGGCATTATAAAGTGGTATTAACACTTCACGTGATCTTGATTCTATCCCACTGTTTATGCAGCCTAGGACTGTGTTGGCTTTTTTGGCAGCTGCTGCACACTACTGGCTCATATTTAAATGGTTGTCCACTAAGACTCCAAGATCCCTCTCACAGTTATTACTATTGAGCGAGGTACCACATATACGGTACCAGTCTCAAGACTAAGTAACGATCACATTGTAGGACTTCAAATGTTTACTTTAAGAATTTTGATCGCTAAAGAGAATCTAAGTGGGAAATCTTGACTTTTTCTATCTGGCTGAAATGGATATTTACATAATGGCTGTTGAATTCAAGGACAGTTTTATATAGGGGGAGAGAGAATCTGTCAAGATCCTTTTACTATAACAAGAAAGTAGATCTACCTTGATGCAAGGTCTTTACTATATTGACAATTTATTATTCACTCTGGCAGAGGATATGGTGGTATCAAAGTGACATCACTAGACTGAACTAAATCACAACGTTTTATCCCTTGGGTTGGATAACTGAGATGTAAGTAAAATAGAGATTTAGTAGGTTTAACCTGCCTCTTTTTATGGAGGAAGAGAAGGAGGGGAAACTGACCTTGGAAAATGTTGGGGGGCAGCAAACAAGAGGCTGGCAGATGTAAGTGAAGAGAATTCTATTTCTTTCTGCTGGTGATGACAATGAGAGAACTTCCCAATGAATAGGTACTTTCATTGGCTTTGAAACAATGGAAGCAATTCTTTTGCTGGTACCGCTAGGCCATCTGACTATCAATCACAGCTAGATTCCCAGATCCTTTTCTTGTCCCTATGTCAGGCATAACAACACCTGCAGGCCCTAGAACGTAACGCTAGAGATCAGCAACTTCAAGAGACAATCTGGCAAAGGGCGACTGTAGCTGTGAAGGTCCAAAATGATGCAATGGAAACAACAGTATAATATAATCAGACACAGCCTAGTCTGAACAGCAGCAGCAGCAGCTGCCTATTTAATTCCGGGCTCTGTGCCGATTTCATGTCGCCCTCCCCCACCTCTGGTTACAATGCCTTAAACTTTTGAGACTTGTCCAACATCCTATGCTTAGCGTCGGGGGTAATACTGAGCCAAGCAAACAAGTGGGAAATGGCTCAGTTCAGCCTGGAGAAAATATTGAGTTTATCTGAGCCTCTTCATATAGAGAGGAGGCCCATCCAAAAGCTTGGATGAGATTCTGAAAGTCAGAGGGACGTTTTGCCATGGCTGCAGCCACTGAGTTGGGATGGGCCCAATTTTATTTTATTTTTAAGGTTTGTGCCAAGCTGTATAAAGAGTCCTGCTCAAAATGTTTGGTCAGAATGTTTGAAACTGGACATTGTCCAGTGAAATATAACTCAAAATGCTGTGAGATTTCCACCGCCGAGAACAATGAAACTTCAAAAGTAATCATAGAAGTAGTTGACCAGCTCAAAACCCAGAAAGAAATTACACGATGAGACTGCAAATAAAAACTGCAGTAAAACCCAATAATTATAAAATTGGGGTGGTCAATGTAGGATATATTTTACAAATAGTAAAAATCATAGTCAAGTGGTGGCTCAGTGGCTAAGACGCTGAGCTTGTCGATTGAAAGGTAGGCAATTCAGTGGTTCGAATCCCTAGCCACGTAACAGGGTGAGCTCCCGTTACTTGTCCCAGCTTTTGCCAACCTAGCAGTTTGAAAGCAGGTAAAAAAAGTGCAAGTAGAAAAATAGGGACCACCTTTGGTGGGAAGGTAACAGCGTTCCATGCGCCTTTGGCATTTAGTCATGCTGGCCACATGACGACGGAGACGTCTTCAGACAGCGCTGGCTCTTTGGCTTAGAAACAGAGGTGAGCACTGCCCCCTAGAGTCGGGAATGATTAGCACACATGTGCAGGGGAACCTTTACATTTACCTAAAAATCACAAAATCAAATATTCTAAGCTGTCCTAATAAAATAACATTGATCCAATAGTTAAAAACTATTGAATAGTTATTAATGATGGTTCTGAGTTACCTTGAAATCTGACTAGAAGGGGGGTGTCAGCCCTGAAGCCATTTTCCCTGGTACCTTCAGTGCTGCCACAGTGGAGCTGAGTTGAGCTGTGGGAACGGGAGGGTGGGGTAAGAGATAGCTGGGGACTTGTAGCCAAAATAAAATTCTTTCCTCTGGGAACCAAGGACCAGGGTTAGGGTTAGGTGCTAAGGAGGTGAGATCTGAGACCAACTGACCCTTGGACTGTGATCCATGTGATGGATTGCATGGGCAGGAGAAAGAAAACCGTACTTTTAACTGGGGTGTGTGTGAACCCGAGGGGAGTTTAGAGTCGGGTTTCCCCCAGATGTGACAATATGACATGCCTAATAAATCTGTGCTTTGAGGAACACGCCTACCTTGGAGTTTTGATTCTGTGGGGTGTGTTACTTGGAACTCTGATACTAACCTGACTCTTGACAGGGGCCTTATTAGCTGTAAGAAGCCTCTTTGTAATGCGAACAGTAGAACAACATGTGGGTTAATATTTCAAGATCTTCTTTACCGCAGAGACAAAATCAAATGAGATACCTTGTACAGGTGGTTCTCGACTTACAACCAACAGCATTTCCATTGCTAAGCAAGGTGGCTGTTAAGCGAGTCACACCTGACTTTATGATGTGATGCGAATCACTGGAGTTGCTAATCAAATCACATAGTTGAACAACTAATTCCCACAAGACTGCCTATGCCCAAGGATGTCAAACCACCTAGTAGGGCTGTATTACCTATTCTTCTTCTCATCTTCTCATCTGTCCTATTGCCCATTTCCTTAGCTTCTTATGACCATAACTTTGTTCTTTGCATCTCATGATTTATGTTGATTGCATTTTATGATTATGATCACGATTTATCACTTGTTGTTTGTATGTACACTGAGAGCTTATGCACCGGAGATAAATTCCTTGCATGTGCAATCAATAGTTAGAATCTATCTATCTTGTTGCATATGGAGTTTCTCAGTCATCCAGGTTATGGTTTTTCAGAGACATAGTAACTTTAAAGGGTTGCTTAAATGAATGACTGTAGATTGCGGACTATGTATAATTGCCTCTCCAGAGCAACTGTTAGAAGGTTATTATATCTCACAAGAGTTAGGCCTCTTTTGAATTTTGGAATCATTGTTTGGCTTTGATAACTAACTGGATTGAAAAAGAACAAATGACTCTCACAGATCTTTGGATCTGGCAACTAGATCTGATTGGGATTTCAAATCCTTCGTGCATTGACTAAGGCTGCCTCTGTACACTCAGGTTTCATCATCAGAATTGGATGTGGGTTGCATTCCTATTACAAATATTAAAAAAATTTTTTTTTAATTTAAACATTCCATCTTCCATTAAACAGTGTGTCATCTGGGTACAAATATTTCTGTGCAATAACAATCAAAATTTACAACAGCATTCATTACATTGATATTGATTCTCTAATATAATAATAATCATAATCATCATCATCATAATAATCATAATACATTTAGTCATTTCTCCCTCTTAACATATCTTCTAATAAGAATATATTAATAAAATTAAATATAATAATCTTAATAGTCATATTAATAAGAATCATCATATTGTTTGCTTCTCTATCTTAACATGTTTTCTATATTTCACTGATCTCCATTTATTTCTAACTTCTATTTTTAATTTCCAACCATTCATAAAATAACTCCCATGTCATATAATATTCAGTTTATTCTTATTCTTTTATAGCAAGCATTAATCTATTCATTTCTGCACATTCTAATATTTTCCTAATCACATTTTCATCAGCAGGGATGTCTCCGCTTTTCCAGTTTTGTGCAAATACAATTCTAACCCTATTAAAAATATTTTGAAGATGAATCATTACATCTTTTTCAAAAGCATTCCTGTTTCTCGTGCAATGTCCTAGCCCAAGCTGAAATAAAGGCATTATTTGACATCAGAGGTGTAAAGTCCACGAGGGTGGGTGGGTGGAAGGAGGAAATAATTTTTTACCCTCTATAAAGTCTTAGTAAGACCACACTTGGAATGCTGTATCCGATTTTGGTCGTCACAATGTAAAAAAAAAAAAGAGACTTGAGAAAGAGTGCAGAGAACAGTAACTATGATTCAGGGGTGGGTTCTATTTACCTTTACTACCGGTTCGCAACGGGATTGGCATGCGCAGATCGCTTCTGATGACATCAGGGTCAGTGGGTGGAGCCTCCCGCCGGTTTTACTACTGGTTCTATAGAACCGGTCTGAACCGGGGGCAACCCACCACTGCAATGATTACTGTTGATTAGGGGACTGGAGGCTAAAACATATAAAGAATGGTTGCTGGAATTGGGTATGTGTAGTTTAATGAAAAGAAGGCCTAGGGGCAGTGGTGGGTTGCTCCCAGTTCTGTCTGGTTCTTGCGAACCAGTAGTAAAAGTGGCGGGAGGCTCCGCCCACCCACCCAGATGTCATAATGGATGATCTGTGCATGCACAGAAGTGTGAGCAAAGCAAGTGTGCGTGTGTGTTCCCATTGCAAACTGGGAGCAAAGGTAAGTAGAATCCACCTCTGCCTAGGGATGACATGATAGCAGTGTTCCAATTTCTGAGGGGCTGCCACAAAGAAGAGGGAGTCAAGCTATTCTCCAAAGCACCTGAGGGCAGGAGAAGAAGCAACGGGTGGAAACTAATCAAGGAGAGAAGCAACCTAGAACTAAGGAGAAATTTCCTGACAGTTAGAACAAGTTAATCAGTGGAACAACTTGCCTCCAGAAGTTGTGTGTGCTCCATCACTGGAGCCTTTTAAGAAGAGACTGCACAACCATTTGTCTGAAATGGTACAGGGTTTTCTATTTCCTGAGCAGAGGGTTGGACTAGAAGACCTCCAAGATCCCTTCCAAGTCTATTATTCTATTCTATTCTGAATCAAAATAACATGGGAAACAGGAGCAGAAGAACAGGAGAAAGGCAAGAAATGTCACCAAAAGTTAATAACAACAAATATTAAGAATTGGAAACTAGTCCTGTATTGCTCTTGAAAAAGGAGAAGCAGAAAAAAGTATCAAAATTGAATGTCCTGATGAATTGGCATTTTGATCCCATAAGGCCAGATGTTGACACAGCTGGACCAGAGAAGTTGTAGCGATGCGTGGACATTGTGTTGCCAACAGATGGCTGGGGATTTAAATAACCCCCATGGAGTAAAACAGAAAGCAGATGATAGTTGTTGGAACCATTCCTAAATGGTACATACCATGTATTTTATTTAAATAGAGATTTTAAGTAACACTTTAAATAGCATATTTGATAATCTCTCTTCGCACAATTTTATGATTTGGTAGTAACATATCCAATTTTACGCTGTCCAAGATGCATTCAGATTTGTAAACCACTTAATGCATTTAGCTACCTTTGAAAGAAGCAACGAAATATTTGTAAGAAAACATGTTCAGTTTATTTGTTTGCTTATTTATTTCAATTTTATCCTGCAACAATCTTGTGACTCAGTGGTTAGAATGTCACATTAAAACACTGGCCTCAAACAGAATTAACATACCATCTACAGTAGTAGCCAAAATTGTGGAAACCTTTTCGAAAAAGTGTATTTTCTAAAACTAGCTAACAACACCACTTTTTTTTTTGGAGTAGTACCATAAAATTATATATCAATGGAAAGATAATTTAATCAAGAATGTAATGCAATAACTTTTATGAAGGATTTGCTATTAGAATAGCAGTTACAGTATAAAGAAGAAAAGTGAAACACGTAGAAAAAATGAGATATACAAAAATTATCACCATAGAAAAAATGAGATATACAAAAATTATCATGTCAGTTAATACTGGGTAACTTTAGCATGAATTACAGCCTTACAACATCTTACTACTGAGTGAATCAAGTCTTTTAATTCTGCAGCTGTTCTAATGTGAAACCAAGATTGAAGGATTGCTTCTATTAACTGGGTTTTATTGCTGGGTCGCTTCTGACTAACAAGTTTCTTTAGTCGGCGCCATAGATTTTCAATTGGGTTAAGGTCTGGGCTATTCCTAGGCCATTCCAGGAGTGGAATAGGATTATCTTGAAACTCCAAACAAAAGTGGTGTTATTAGCCATCAAACCTCAAAAATACACTTTTCCCAAAAGGTTTCCACAATTTTGGCCACTACTGTAAATCAGAAAAAGAGGAATTAAAATAGGGGAGAAAAATAGAATTAAAGAATAAATTAAATGGAAAGTAGGGGGCGGAAACAAAACTTGCCATCTCAATCAGAAAAAGAGGAACTAAAGTCAGGGAGAACAAGAGGTGTAAAAATGCTCCATTTTTAATAACTTCCTATAGGCTGCTACCTGGGACGTGGTGGCTCAGTGGCTAAGATGCTGAGCTTGTCAATCAGAAAAGTTGGCAGTTCAGCAGTTCGAATCCCTAGTGCTGCGTAACAGGGTGAGCTCCCGTTACTTGTCCCTGCTTCTGCCAACCTAGCAGTTCGAAAGCACGTAAAAAAATGCAAGTAGAAAAATAGGGGCCACCTTTGGTGGGAAGGGAACAGCGTTCCGTGCACCTTTGCCATTTAGTCCTGCCTGCCACATGACCATGGAGACGTCTTCAGACAGCGCTGGCTCTTTGGCTTTGAAACGGAGATGAGCATCGCCCCCTAGGGTCAGGACCGATTAGTACATATGTGTGAGGGAGCCTTTACCTTTACTTTTTATAGGTTGCTACGAAGGAAGAGGAATGCAATTTTAGTGGAGACCCAGGCAGAGTTTATTTTGATCACTGAGTAATAAAATACATTCAATAAGACAAAAAAAGCAAAGTTAACCTATGACATCAAAAGCTATTGGTAACTTTGCCCAAAATTTGTGAGCAAAGCTTACCCTTAATGTAGCAACATTTGCTATTTTTAAAGAAAAAGATTTATCTTGGTTATCTAACAAACAACACAAATAAAAATGACCCTACTGCCCTGGAAATTTAGATAAAAAGGGGGATGGGGGTGAGCAGCTAGTGGCAAATGTCCTTGTAGAATGACTAGGTGGCTCAGCGGCTAAGAGACCGAGCTTGTTGATCAGAAAGGTCAGCAGTTCAGCGGTTCGAATCCCTAGTACAGGTTTCTTGTGTGAGCAGGGGGTTGGACTAGATGACCTCCACAGTCCCTTCCATCTCTGTTACTGTTATGGCAAGACAAAAGAACGTGGGCTGTGGTTTCTGCAGCACCTGAATCTCAGGGGCGGTCTCAGTTTTCATAAGGCATTTTCAGCTTTCCATCGGTTGTGGGTGCATTAAATCAAGCTAAAGAAAAAGCTTTCCTGAATTTGGGAACTGTGATGTAATATAAATCTGATATAGGAGCTTCTGTAAATTTTGGTTACAGATAGACCTTGGCTTGCAAATACAACTGGAACCAGAATTTCAATTGCTAAGCAAAGCAGTTAAGAACCTGATTTTATGACCTTTAAGCAATTGTTAAGTGAATCTTTGCAGTTAAATGAACCATGTGGTCATTGGTTCCGCCCCAAGCGCCTGATGGACCCAGATAGGTTCCAGAAGGAGCTTGGACCATTTCCTGAGGCTCTGGCACATGGCTCGATCGAAGACCTGGTGGCCACCTGGGATAGGGAGGCTGCCGGGGCCTTGAATCGAGTCGTGCCTTTGCGGCCTCTGACTCGACGCCGATCTCGCCTGGCTCCTTGGTACACTGAGGAGCTGAGGGAGATGAAGCGTCGGAAAAGACGCCTGGAGAGCAGTTGGAGAGCCAGCCGATCTGAATCTGACTGAACACTGGTAAGATCTCATATTAAGACTTACCTAGTGGCGATAAAAGCGGCAAAACATAACTATTTTTCCGCTCTTATTGCATCATCAGATAACCGCCCGGCCGCCTTGTTTAGGGTGACCCGCTCCCTGCTCCTTCAGGAAGCGCGGGAAGACCCCTTGGAGGGTAGAGCCAAGGATTTTGTTCAATATCTGTATGATAAAATCGCTCAGATTCGGGAACACCTGGACTCTGACATAGTAGATTCAGAGGAAAGGATGGAGGCAGGTCTTGAGAATACCACCTGGAAAGAGTTTGATTCTGTGACTCCCGAATATGTGGACAGGATACTGGGGAGGCTGAATGCTACCACATGTTTATTGGACCCGTGTCCCTCCTGGTTGGTGCTGGCCTCTCGGGAGGTTACACGAGGCTGGCTCCAGGGGATTATAAATGCTTCTCTGAGTGAGGGTGTCTTTCCTGCTGCCTTGAAAGAGGCAGTGGTGAGACCTCTCCTCAAGAGGCCTTCCCTGGACCCGGCAATATTGGCTAATTACCGTCCAGTCTCCAACCTTCGCTTCGTTGCGAAGGTTGTTGAGAGTGTGGTAGCACAACAGCTTCCTCAGTACCTGGATGAATCATCTTATCTGGATCCGTTCCAGTCGGGCTTCAGGCCTGGACACAGCACGGAAACGGCATTGGTTGCATTGGTTGATGATCTCTGGAGGGCTCGGGACAAGGGTTGTTCCTCTGCCCTGGTCCTATTAGATCTCTCAGCGGCTTTTGATACCATCGACTATGGTATCATGCTGCACCGGCTGGAAGAGTTGGGAGTGAGGGGCACCGTGTTGCGATGGTTCTCCTCCTTTCTCTCTGACCGGTGGCAGTCTGTGTTGGCAGGGGGGCAGAGATCGACCCCGAGGCCCCTTATATGTGGGGTACCACAGGGATCGGTTCTCTCGCCCCTTCTGTTCAACATTTATGTGAAGCCACTGGGTGAGATCATCCGTGGTTTCGGGGTGAAGTACCACCAGTACGCTGATGACACCCAGCTGTACATCTCCACCCCAGACCACCCCAATGATGCCCTTGAAGTGATGTCCCGGTGCCTGGAGGCTGTACGGATCTGGATGGGGAGGAACAGACTCAGGCTCAACCCATCCAAGACCGAGTGGCTGTGGTTTCCGACATCCCGATATAGTCAGTTGGTGCCAACGCTGACTATTGGGGGCGAGTCATTAGCCCCCACGGAGAGGGCTCGAAACTTAGGCGTCCTTCTGGACTCACAGCTATCTTTAGAAGAACACCTGACGGCTGTGGCCAGAAGGGCTTTTTATCAGGTTCGCCTGATACGCCAGTTGCGCCCCTTTCTAAATCGGGACTCATTAAACACGGTCACTCATGCCCTCGTCACTTCCCGCCTGGACTACTGCAATGCTCTCTACATGGGGCTCCCCTTGAAGAGCACCCGGAGGCTCCAGTTGGTCCAGAATGCAGCCGCGCGGGTAGTTATGGGAGCGATGTGGCGCTCCCATGTGACACCCCTCCTGCGCGAGCTGCACTGGCTTCCTGTGTTCTTCCAGGTGCACTTCAAGGTTTTGGTTACCACCTTTAGAACGCTCCATGGCTTAGGACCGGGCTATCTTCGAGACCACCTTCTGCCACCAGTACCCTCTCACCGACCAGTACGCTCCCATAGAGAGGGGCTTCTCAGGGTGCCGTCGGTCAAACAGTGTCGACTGACGGCCCCCAGGGGGAGAGCCTTCTCTGTGGGGGCACCCACCATGTGGAACAAGCTCCCCCCGGAGATATGGACAATCCCAGATCTCCGCGCTTTCCGCCGTGCCCTCAAGATGTTTCTATTCCAGCAGGCTGGCCTGGACTAACCTCTTCTAAAATTGCTCTTATATTTTTAAATCTTAATCTCATAAATTTAGAGTTTTAATTTTAGGTTTAAGACCAAATTATTTAATTGTATTTTAATCAATTCTTTAAAATATTTGTATTATATGTATTTTATCATTTGTCTGTACACCGCCCTGAGTCCCCTGGGAGTAGAGCGGTATATAAATATAATATAATATAATATAATATATTGAGTGAATATGGCTTCTCCCATTGACTTTGCTTGTCAGAAGCCAACTGAAAAGATCACAAATGAAGATCAATGACGCCAGGGTGCTGCAATGGCCTTAAATACATGCCGATGGCCAACGTTTTGTATTGTATTTGTAGTTTGTCAAACATGTACAAGATAACAGGTATAAATATAAACATGGATATGAATGAAAGAAATGAATACAGATAAATGGGGACAGTAAGACAGGAATGGTAGGTATGTTGGTGTGCTTATGCACATCCCCTTTACAGACCTCTTAGGAATGGGGTGAGGTCCACGGTAAACAGTTTAAGGTTGAAGCTGTGAGGGTTTGAGGATGTAACAACGGAATCAGGTAGAGCATTCCAGGCGTTGACCACTCTGTTGCTGAAGTTGTATTTTCTGCAATCAAGTTTGGAGCAGTTTACCTTGAGTTTGTACCACTGTTTGCCCGTGTATTATTGAGGTTGAAGCTGAAGAAGTCGTTGACAGGTAAGACATTGTAGCAGATAATTTTGAGTACTGTGCTTAGATCAGATCACAGGCGGCGCAGTTCCAGATTGTCCAAGCCGAAAATTTCAAGCCTGGTGGCATAAGTGATTCTGTGGTGAGTAGAGGAGTGGAGGACTCTTCTTGTGAAATACCTCTGGACCTGCTCAATCGTATTAATGTCCAATATACAGTGTGAATTCCATGTGTATTTGAGAATTGGTCTGGCAAAGGTTTTGTATGCCCTAGTTAGTAATACAATGTTACTGGAGAAGAAGCTTCACAAAATTAGGTTAACATCTCTTATTGCCTTTCTGGCAATGTGGTTAATGTAATGTTGTTTTGATCATATCAGCGTGAAGACACTGTGATGGTTGTAAGCATGAGGACCAGAAGTAAATCACTTTTTTTTTCAGTGCCTTTGCAACTTTAAATGGTTGCTCAACAAATGATTGTAAGTTGAGGTCTACCTAATATTTACAAATACATTGTGAGAGAAAGCAGCAATTTCTGGCTTTCTCTGTCTTAGATCCTTTGCCTTATTATGGATTAGTTGATTTAATCTTTAAAGTGAAGATGGCATTCCTGGAAAAGAGGCTCAGTTTCTCTTGGATAGCTGTTTTTCCCAGAAGATTTGAAGTTGCCTGCCCATATTAGATTGCTCAGTCCACCAGGACTGCGGTGTAGTTTTAGCTAGTAAGTAAAGATATTTATCCAGAGATGGGATTCCAATTTACTGACTCCTGCTTCCTGTTGAAGAACTGCATTTAGGACACAGCGGGTTACCTGAAAGATGCTTCTCAAAAATGTTGTTTGAATTCTTTCTAAGGTGTTCATGCTGTTATATGGTCCTAACCGAACCCCATATATAGCAGTGCTGGAGCTTTAGCTGCAAACAACTTAAATTGCAGCAGGGATTAAACTGTGTTCCACCAGCAAAATAATCATCTTGAAGAGCTGAAACAGATCTCTGTGCATTATCAGATACATAATCCAAGTGGGGCATTTCTGCTTCCTGAAGCTTGAAAAACTATATAAAGATTTTAACCTGCCCGATGGACTGCCCCACTTAAGTTCCAGCTTCTCTGTTTTGGGCATTTGGAGAAAAATGAGAATTGTAGTCTTAGAATAGTTTATTATTCCTACTCTGTAGAATAATGAGGAAGTGATCTCCAAGCTCTTTTAAGGTCAATGGAAGTCAAGGACAGAATTACTGCATCATCAGCGTACGGCGGTAAATTGATATGTCTGTGGGCTAATTTGGGAGGATGAAAGGTAGAGTTACTTAAATGAAGAACCAATGAATTTATATAATCATTAAAGAAAACTGGAGCCAATGGGGAGTCTGTTTCATAGCTTTGGTAGTGCATGAGGAAGCAGTGTCTCAGGTCTCAAGATGTGGGACAATGTAGATGTCAGGGTTTCAAGTAATAACACCAAAGCATTCAAAACTCTGAGGCTGAGAGTTTCCTCAAAGTATAACTTTATTTGGGATATGATATTGGCACAGCAAGTGAAAACCTGACTCTGAAGGACCCAGGGTTTTCCACACCCAAGTCAAAGCCCTAAGTTCTTGCCATCCAGATCACATATCCATCACATGGTCCAATCAGGTTGTAATCCCACCTCCGGCTGGCTTTGGTCTACGCTCGTCCAACACCTGGTAGAATGTCCTTGGCTCCCACGAGAAAGAATGTTATTTTGGCTACACATCCCCCCAGCTATCTCTTGCATTCCCACAGATCCACCCAGCCTCACTCTGGCAGCCCTTGAAGATGCTCCCAAAATGGCTTCAGGGCTGACATTAGAGTCTATCCCAACATTACTTAACAGGCCAGGGGAATATAGTTGGTGGAAGTGCTGAGCATAAAGGACTGTATAGATTAATACCGGCACTTGCAATTTTATTCAGGTATGAACCAGTAACAATGGCAAGGCTTAAAAAATAAGCCTAATCATATGTGGGGATGACTTTGGGGGCAGGATGCAGTGATGGAGGAAATGGTCAATAAAAGGCAGTGGAGCCTACAACAGGACTGTGGATTGGGTAAACATTTCAGAAGGAACCTCCCTAGTTTCTTGGGTTGTAAAGGAGGTGGTGGAGAAATGTACTTCCAGACTTCCAACGTAACTTTAATGTAAAATTAAACAAAATTGCAGACAATACCAAGCTAGCAGGAATAGCCAACACTCCAGAAGATAGGCTTAAGATACAGAAGGATCTCGACAGACTTGAACGTTGGGCGCTATCCAACAAAATGAAATTCAATGGTGAAAAAAATAAGGTTCTACATTTAGGCAAGAAATACATAATGCACAGGTACAGTATATGTGGTACCTTGCTCAATAGTAATAACTGTGAGAGGGATAGAGGAGTGGCAGTTATTGTCCATAAGAGTCCGTAAGAGTCTTTGTCCTCGCAGGATCCCTGCCCCGGAGATTGTTGGGTGTGAGTCTCTTCTCTTGAGGTTGGACTCAGGGGTTCAGTTGGGCTTGTTGTTGATGTACCTGCTTCTCAGTTGCGTTACGACAGTCCTGCCTGTGCTGCTAGAGACAGTAGCTGGGTTGGCGGTGGAGTTCCCCAGGCTTATGGTACTGGGGGACTTCAACTTGCCATCACAAGGGAGAAGAGGTTGGGGAGGAACATGGGCCAGTCCTGGAGTCTGGGGAAGGCTCTGATGAGGGCTCTGCGTCGAAGGCAGAGGGCGGGGGGCAGGGCCGTATGCCAGTTATCAGCTGCCTTTGGAGTCAGACATCAGTAAGGCAGACGAACAGCTGTAGCCTGTTCCCAGTGTGCGCATGCACAGAATTGCCAGACAACGGGAACAACTAAAGAACAAGGGTCGACTTGGGAGTAAGGCCAGGTGGATGATGAATGGCCCCTGCCAGAAGGAATAAAAGAGGAGCGAAAGGGGAGTGGAGTTTGCAGGAGACAATTAGTTCATTCCTGCATTCTTGCCAAGTATTACGGCATCTGAAAGATATCAGCCTGGCCTCTCTCCAAGCCTGATAAAGGTCAGAGAAGAAAGACTTTGCTGGAGAGGAATTCACTGTAAATTAAATAGAGGGGTTTATCGGGACAAGGACTCGGCTTCGTGCTGCTGGGGAAGCCTAGGTCAGAACCCTCAATCTGTCTCTCATCCAGACCCTCCCAGTCTCCAGACGCTGGAACAGAACATCAATATCATTTCTTCCACAACCCAGGATAGTGAAGTATAATTGGTCTCATTCCTCTTACATTTTCCAAGATTCTGTGTTTACCTCAGACTAAAGAGACTTCGCTGAAATCCCTGTAATTTGTGCTTCCTTGAACTTGCTTCGCTGCATGGGGCTTAAGGCACAGACACCCACCGGTCTTGAATAATGTGCAAAATAAACACCCGTGGCGAAATGGAATTCAGGAGGATTCCTTTAAGGATGTATCTGATCCTCTAAAGCCACACGTGTGTAATGAGTTAAAGCCCTATTCTTATGCTGGTGAGGAGGCAACTCTGCTTAGAGAAAGATAAGGTTTCTGACAGTTCAAGGACCTCGGAGTAGATTATGCTAGTTATAGCTATATAAATCCATAGAAGCACAATTTAAGTTTCCCTTGGTTGTTTTATGCATTCTGCAGCTACTCCCAGAGAACACTTCATGGTCAGTCAGCCTTCACTGATGGACTCTTGCAGAAAAAGCTACCATTACTGGTGACTTCCAAACCAGTTAAATTATAGTTATTTGTTTGAAGACTGTATGAGGTGAGAGAGAGAGAGAAAAAGTGGAAGGAAGGAGAGGAAACATGATGGAAAAAGACAATTGCGGCAAACAAAGGTTGTCTCGAAATGAGATGGGTGTGATGCATCCTGATGCAAACTCTGCCATTACATACTTGCATCCTGAGGCAAGCGTTTAACTTGTGTTTTTTGTGCCCCAACATCATTTAATTTTATTTATTTTTTATTTATTAAATTTATGTGCTTCCCATCTCACTATCCAGAGCAACTCTGGACACCTTATGATGCATTTCTAATAACAGATTTTTCTCAGTTTGCCGCTTGCTCCCACGTGCTTTGTTTGGAAAGATTAAGGACAAAAATGGCATTTAATACCAAAGAGGAGCTAAATAGAAGAATAATTTGGAGTTCCAACTTGAGCCGAGGAACAATAAACAGATACAAATAAATAAATACAGGAATAAATAAAAATTGAAATCCAGACTGCTGTGAAGAAAGATAATTGTTTATTCCCAAAAGCAAAGACAGCAGCTGCAGAGAAAATGGGGTACAGAGAGATTGTTTTTTTAGGGGAGCTTGTTGTGGATGTGGAAGTGTGGATGTGCTTCTAGGGTGACACTTGAGGGGTGTGTGTGTGTGTGTGTGTGTGTGTGTACCTGTCATCTATGATGTTTATTTATTCTTGTGAACATGTAGTTCTGCTGGGAGACAGTTTTAATTAACTCTATTGGTGTTTACAGGCCTTCTCCTTTGATGTGTGGATTAGATCTGGATAACTTGAATGGAATAGAATTTTTTATTCGCCAAATTGGACACACAGGGAATTTGTCTTGGTGCATATGCTCTCAGTGTACATAAAAGAAAAGATACATTCGTCAAGAATCATAAGGTACAACACTTAATGATAGTCATAGGTTACAAATAAGCAATCAGGAAACAATATCAATATAAATCGTAAGGATACCAGCAACAAAGTTACAGTCATACAGTCATAAGTGGAAGGAGATGGGTGGTGGGAACGATGAGAAGATTAATAGTAGTGCAAACTTAGTAAATAGTTTGACAATGTTGAGGGACTTATTTGTTTAGCAGAGTGATGTCATTCGGGAAAAAACTGTCCTTGTGTCTAGTTGTTCTGGTGTGCAGTGCTCTATAGCGTTGTTTTGAGGGTAGAAGTTGAAACAATTTATGTCCAGGATGCGAAGGGTCTGTAAATATTTTCACAGCCTCTTTTTGATTCGTGCAGTATACAGGTCCTCAATGGAAGGCAGGTTGGTAGCCATTGTTTTTTCTGAAGTTCTAATTATTTGGGGGCTTAGGGAAGTTTGAGAAAAAGATTCCCCCCTTGTCCCCCCGGCCTCATTTGCTATTTTTACTTGATTAACTTAGTTTCAGCTTGACTGACAATTATCTAGTGGAGACACTGATTCTCAGTCCATTGTGGATTCTGTTACTGTTGAAAAGAACATGGAGACAGTATAGGAAATAGAATATATTTTGATATAAAAGTGCGCACAATATATACATTTGTTCACTCTGGGCTAGCCTACTCTCTGCATCATGTGAACATTCCTCTTATTTTCCTACATGTGACTCCAGGGTATTTCTGAGACCCGTATGTGGTCTTCAGATCACACAAGTTGGTCTTTCCTGAGGTAAATCAATGAAGATACGGACAAGAATGGAACAGTTCAGGCTCCATTTCTATTACTACGGGAATAACTAAGGAGAAAAATAAATCTCTTCCTTTCCCCCCTCTCCCCCCATCACTCCTGCCTCTCTCATTTCTGAGACCAAATGTAGAAAAACTCAGGATGTCGATGTCTGAATGACAAGGAAAACCTTACATTTTGTATTTGTCTTGCCATCAACCTTTCAACAATGCATCTTGGCCCATCTTGTATTGCTGAGCAGAAATGAAAAGCTCAATCAAAACATTCTGGATTAGCACAATGGAAAATTTACAGTTCCTTTGAAACCCTCTTCCCAGGCTATTGTTACATTGATTTGAACTTTGTAGGTCTTCAGCATAATCACATCCTTTTGTATAGCAATTTTCTCTGGAAATGTGTTCCATAGGAAACCTGTTGGCTTCAGGCCTATGAGGCAATTTATACTACAAGGAGGAAGTGAAAAAGAGAAGTTCATTTTTCACTTTTTCTGCCAGGCTCTTGCTGAACTTGTCTCATTGGTATATCACTTTGAATTCCCACTTCCTGTCTGAACTAGTGTTTTAATGGTCTGACGCCCCCATATTGTCCTTTGGGAGACTTACAGAAGACAGAATCTACATGATTTATCTCTCTGATACATTAACAAAGAAAAGAAGTATAAAATGGAAAAGGATCTAAGGTGTTGAACATCAGCCATAAACTAGACTATTCTGCATCAATAGAGGTAGCACTGGACCAGTATGAATTTGGACACTCTGTGTAACACCTGCAGAAATAAGCTCAGTTCTTGATTATTGATAAAATTACACTGATAGGATTTCTACAGAGCTAATTTGCCTAGCCAGGGTAGAAGAAGCATTGATGATTTTGAATATTGGTGTTGGGGAAGACTCCCAAGGATACTATGAACAGCTAAGAAAACAAATGGGTCATCAAAACAAATCTGACTCGAAGCACAAATGATCAGGCTTCACACATTCTCCTGTCAGCCTCCTTGAATCGCCATGTGCGAGTAGGCGGACATATAAATTTTCTAAATAAATAAATAAGGTGACGACCTTCTCTCTGGAAACGGTTCTAATGCTGGGAAAAGGAAAGAGAAGGAAAGGATGACCAAGAGCAAAGCATTCAGTTCCAGTGGCAATGGAGGAATTGTTGGAAGATCTGAAGGATTAGGTTAAGGACATAGTCATGGAAAAGATGTATCTAGATGATCACTAAGAGTTGACATCAACTTGGTGGCATGTAACCAACCAACCAACCAAGCAGCCAATCAACCAACCAAGCAGCCAATTAACCAACCTAACAGCCAATCAACCAACCAAGCAGCCAATCAACCAACCAACCAATCAACCAACTAATCAACCAACCAGTTAATTTGCCAGCAGATAAAGATATAAAATGAGACAAGAACCTCAGCCAAAAGTCAAAGGCCAACATATATAACACGTCAAGTCTCCAGGTCTCATAACTCACAAAAGGTCATATAACCATCTAGGAAGTTTAACATAACAGCAACAGAAAAGTCAACATCTGGATTGACTGGGGCAATGCTGACAGTGCTTATCACAGCATGCTTGCTTTCTTCTTGTCGTTACATATTAGTCTATGAAGTAGAGAGCATGAAACATCAGTGGGAAAAGCATTGACAAAGCAAATTAATCTTTTGAATTCATGATATAAGTCAATGGCAGACTAGTGATATTGATATCTTGCTTGATACAGAGCAGATGATAAGAGGATCTTGACTTTAGCTGTTGACACTCCAGCAGAATTCTTTTAGATGCCCAGAACAGTTGTTCTAGCCACTAGAACCATGATGGCAAACCTATGGCATGTGTGCCAGAGGTGGCACACAGAGCCCTCTCTGTGGGCACGCATGCCATCACCCCAGTTCAGCCAGCTGGTCATCAGGCACACCGGCCGTGCATGCTGGCCGTCAGGTTTCCGAGGCATGCATGCATGCTGGCCAGCTGGTCATCAGGTTTTAGACACTCTGGCGCACGCATGTGCCTTCCAGTTTGGGCACTCTGTGCCTGAAAGTTTCGCCATCACTGCACTAGAATATCAAATGAGAAGAAACCCCACTCCCTACTAATACTGCTGATGTTACTGAATTTGGTAATGAAGTGTCTGCAAGGAAACAACCAAGCTCAGAGAGCATCAAGGACCAAAAAGACCAAAAAGGAAGTGGCTGCCTAAGAACCAAACCTAGGTTGCTATTTTTTTCCCTCATTTGGATTAGGCCTGGATTATTTATTTACTTAATTATTTCTCCATGACTGGGAAACCATAAACTGTTGCCCTTGACCTTTAAGGAGGAAGAAGGAAATAAAAGAAAAATCCTATAGTTATATAATAGATAGGTTATCTCAGAAACACACACTGGCACAAAGATTGACTCAACCTTTAAATTTGCCACTCAACTATTGAATGATGGGAAGGTGACACTCTATCCATTAGCAAGAAAATTAGAGAGTTGCTTCGATATAAGGCAATGATGGCCAATAGGACTCTCTTAAATGACAAAGTGGATTGTTTTGTCTACGTCTTTTAAAAACTGAGCTGTTTTGAAGCAAAAGGAGAACACAATTTGGATTCATTTTTCTCCCTCTGTTCTGTTTCTCAGTGGAAAGCCGTATATATTTACTCAATACGCACATATGCCCATACACACTCTGAAGTCTTTCTTTAATTAAATAAATAGTCTTTTAATCAACTAGGTAGTCAAAGCTCTAGGGATAAATGTATGCTCCAACGCTCTTTTCCTTGGAACTATGGATCTTGTAATTACAGATCTGTCAAAAGTGACCTCAGCTGCGCAGAGAAACTTAAAATGAAAACACTTCCTGTGGGAAAACAGAGATATAAATGGGATTTTGGAATGTCACATTTTTCTTTCACTGTGTAAGCAATATTAAACATCCCCTCATTTAGACATTGATTTTTTTAAAAAATGCACACTGTTACCTACGTTGCTAGGTTTTCATCATTAATATTGCCTATTACAGCAATTAGAGTTTATTTATTATGATTGTTTTTAAGAGAAAATCTGCCTATTACGGGAAATTATATCTTTATAATTTTTTATTCCCTGGGAGGAGAGGTCAAATGGAACTAAAAAGCATACTTAAGAGGCCTGATGAAATCTGACTAACAAATTACTGTACACAAAATGCCAGTAGTTGAATTTATTTTCACTTAGTTTTCCTGGCACCAAACCCAGAGAAATAATGATAAGCGGGTAGCAAGTAACATTTACAAGTCTAATTTTAAAAACAGGGGGTTGGATTGCAACTGATGTTCTTCGCTTTTGCCTGAACGTTTGATTTTTAAATTGTTATCATAATATTAATATTCATGTAATATCAATAATAAGATTGGGACATTAACATTCCTTATAATGATTACATTGCATATTTATACAGTGACAGCTTCTAGATTTTCAAAATGAAGACTTTAATAAATAAATAAATATAAATTTCTACATGGCTTAGTTTCCCTTAAACTAGATATAAATGTTCAGGACTGCAAAATGTATTTTAAAAAAATTTTTAGACGATCTAAAATTAAACACAATTTAACACCACCAATTTAACCATTAAACACAAGGGAAGAAATCATAATATAAATTAGCTGCAGTAATAAGCTATGAGAACAGCAGCCTGGAAACCATGGAAAATGATACTAGCATTATTCAACTGGTATCAGGAAGGCCAACTGATGAATTTCAAATATTGTTCTAACATATGTTTTCCTGAACCTTATTTTTTGAATAAATCATAACTATTTATATAGCCACCGATGCCCATCTCACTAAATGTGACCTTGGGCAGCATACAGCCAATAGTGAACACAATATTACAACTATTAAAACACTTTAAAAATGAACAAAAATATTAATACAAGAATACAAACAAGACTGGGCAAGAACGTCCATCTAAACACAATACAACACAGCCTCCTCATGAGACCCTCAAGGTTGCTAGAAGACTACATTTTCAGAGATTTCTGAAATTCTGTGCTTAATTGAATGCTTAATTGAAGGGGCGGTATTTTAAAAAAATGTGATTCAAATTTGAAGAGAAAGACCCTTTAACAGCCTCTCCATCCAACTGTCACAAAGATGATTTTTCAAAAGGCGCAGTAGACTAAGGCACTGTGATTAACATCCAACTGCCTGCAATTACTGCAAGTTCGAATCCCACCAGGCTCAAGGTTGACTCAGCCTTCCATCCTTTCTAAGGTAGGTAAAATGAGGACCCAGATTGTGGGGGCAATAAGCTGACTTTGTATAAATATACAAAAGTATGAAGGCTATTGCTTAACGCATTGTAAGCCGCCCTGAGTCTCCGGAGAAGGGCGGCATATAAATCAAATAAATAAATTTTTTAAAAAAACGGACTTCAGAGAACTGAAGAAGTGTCTTGGATG
>WNWU01000024.1:9072660-9096760 GCA_012654045.1 Ptyas mucosa
TCTATTCTATTCTATTCTATTCTATTCTATTCTATTCTATTCTATTCCTAAGCTTCTGCAGCATGCTGAAACTTAAACTAACCACTTGGAGGTGAGTTTTTATCCCAACACTAAAAATGTGATAGGTTAGCTTGTGTTTCACTGAATGATATCATTGCCAGCAACAAGTCCCAAAGGACATAAGCTTTCTTAGATTTGGCTTGCCAGGCCTATGCGTCTTTTTGGATCTTTTTTTTTTTTTAAAGAAGTGAGATTGATGAGCATAAATGTTATTTGCTAGTAGCCCTTCCTTCTTGCCATCTGCTGCAAGAGTCACTGTTGATCTCTCAATGGAAACCCTCCCTCCTCAAAAGAAAGACAGAAAGATATTAAATTGGCCTTCTGGAATGTCCCCAGGCCCATCCACTTCCAATATATGTGTATAAATCATTAGTCGGCAGTGGTTGCAGTGATAATGGATATATTGAAAAAATGTTCATAGTCAGCAAACTGAAACGATGCCAAACTATGCAATACAATATGGGTGTCTTTGAGTAGAGTGCTGGTAAGGCACCATCTATAATTCCATTTTATTATTTTTATTATATCTCAGTATGGGATATAGATGGTGGCCATGCTACAGAGGAAGGAGTATGCCCTGAATATCGTTGCATTTTTTAAAAAATGCTTGAATCTACATATGCTGTTTTACAACATGTATTAGTATCTTTATCAGTGTCAGAATCCTCAGCTACCTACCTACCCTTCCTTCCTTCCATTATCCGTCTATCTATCTATCTATCTATCTATCTATCTATCTATCTATCTATCTATCTATCTTTCTCCAATGCGCTGATTGGAGAATCCAAAGTGAGGGTTATTCAACAGTCTAGTAGTCAGCACTGAGAGTATGTGTTTTTAAATTTCTTCAGACACGCCTCCTTGCTCGTCAGAGGCTCTGTTTTTATTCACTCAGTCAGCTAAGCAGACTTGTTTTCTTCAGCTCTGCGTCTAGATTATTGAATAAATATTTTTCACTTTGGATTCTCTGGATTTTGACCTTGGATTGGAACTGATTTGGCTTGGATTTCATTTTTTTGGATTGAGTGAAGGGTGATTATTTCTTCTCCCTCATATTTCAGCATTTAAGGGTAAGTCCTCCTGGCTCACCAGTTTGGCTACCCACATTCCTTTTATTATTACTGAAGCTCTGCCCAGTACAGGGTGCCTTATGGGTTTTTTTTTTTTTTTGGTCCCTTTCTGTGTTTCTGGTGTGGAGCGGTTGAGGAGTCCCTGCCCTGCTCTCAGTGGCATACTCACAATGAAATAAACATTATTTGCCGCTAGTGGAGTCCCTGCCCTGCTCTCAGTGGTACACTCCCTCCAAAGTATACCAGATTGCGCTGGGGCTACTTTTGAGTAGCTGCGCGTTCCTGGCTGGCTATGGGGCTGTTGGATAAGTGATTCAGCTTTTTTATGGGCTTTGCACTGCTGGAGAGGCAGCCATTACCACATGGTGCAGCTTCTTCTCTAGGGTCCCCTTTTCTGCCCGGCAACAGGCCGCACACGCTCAGTTGCCTGTTTTACGGCCAATCAGCACAGCAGAGGGGTCTGAGCATGCCTGAAGCCTCCCTAAAGCAAATCTGCCCAGCAACAAGCCGTGGCTGCTCAGTGGGCTCCCCAGCCAATACTTAAGCCTGGAAACAGTGCTGCAAGGCACGCTGGGGCTAATTAGAGCTTCCATGACAGCACAGGAGCTGTGCCTGATCAGGAAGTGCCTGCTGTTATTATGGGCCAGTGGAAGTGGCTGTAATAAGGAGCCACCCTAGTGCCCCTACTGTTGAGAAGGCTGTCAGCTGGACTGGTGGCAAGCCTTCTGTGATCCCTTGGCAATTCACATGGCTGCATCTATGTTAGTATCTGATTGGATGTTTTGTTTTTTCCCCTCTGACACAGGCTTCATTCTAAGTCTGTGCTACAAAAAAAAAGGGGGGGGGGTTTAGCTGTTTTAGCAAAACTCTCTGTACCCAGCTAAATTAAATAAATAAATAATTTTTTAAAAAAATGATAATTTAAAAGAGAGAGAGAGAGAGAGAAAGAGAAAGAGAGTTTGAGACTTTGGCATTAATACAATGAATGAAGCTATTGGTATATCTGGATATGCTTGTATCTGCCCTTACAAGATTAAGGCAAATACTTACATTCTCTCCTCGTATCTTCAGCACTCCTTGAAATGGCTGACTGCAAGCTCTCCTCAGACTTGGAGAATTGCCCTGAACCATCTGAGGCCCCAACTTCCCCGGGCCCTGCAAAGGAAACGGCAAAGGGAAGGGCTAAGCGAGGGTCTACCACCGTGACTGTCCCCTTGGCGGGGAGTCACAAGCCCTCATCGGCTGCGTCCAAAGACGCTGACAGACGTCACAGGGCGCTTGAACGCCATTTTGAAATGGTGCAGTGACAGGCTCAGTTATCCGCCTTGCATGTGGCTGCACCGGATATTGGCCCTACGGCATTTCCGGTTTCTCATTCTGAAGTACGATTGGCTGAGAGTTACGCCTCTATGACTCACTCTTCTACACTACCAGGGGTGGCATTTTCTTCGCCTTCCACATCACATGACACGGCGGCTCCGGTGGATTTGTCTTATCGCCGATCTTCAGCTCGCCACCCTCCCCCGGAGGCTTCTTACACCCCCACGGCTGTGGGGATTTGCCCTGAGGGTCCTCCACAAGTCATGTTTCCCTGTGACATCAAGAGTCTCATCTCTCGAACTGTCTCTAAAACATTGGCAGCTAGCGCCCACAAGCCTCCGTCACATAGGCCTGTGCCAATGCCGACTGTTCCTCCTCCTCCGCCTCCATAGACTTCTCGGGTTTACCACTATGAGGATCAGTCGGACCATCATTCTTCCCAGTTGGACTCAGCACAAGCTGACAATTCCTCTCTGGAAGATGAGGATGTTCAAAGGGATGTGGTATTCTCCGATGATGAGGGCCTTCTTCCAGACAAACCTGCCTTTACAGGTCTGTTTAGGCCGTCTCTCTTTAAGTCCTTGTTGCACAAGGCGAAGGCTACTACTCACATGGCTTCCTCGGAAGGCTTCTCTGAACCATCAACGGCGCCTCAGCCTCATGACACTCTTTTCAATGTCCCTAAGACTGAACATACCTACATTCCATGTCCTCAATTGTTCACGGAAGTGGTTCAACGTCCTTGGTCCTTGCCGTCTTCCTTGCCGGCACCTACTGTCCTTGACTGGAAGTTGTATTGTTTGGCTCCGTCCCTTCAGGATGTTTTGGCATTGCCTACTGTATATACTCCGGTGGCGAACTTAACTTCATCTCCATCGCTTCTGTCTCACAACATCGCTGATAGCCTCTGGACGGAGGACCGGAAGGTGGAACTCAAGACGCACAACGCGGCCGCATGGGCGGTCAGAGCTGCGACTTCAGCGTCATTCTTCAATAGGGCAACTCGCATTTGGTTGCGCCAACTTCAGGAACGCTTGCCACTGGAAGACACTAGAGTCCACCAGGACATTAATAAAATAGTTGCGGCTACGGAGTACTTGGCGGACGCTTCACTTAATGCAACCAAGTTCATGTCTCGTGCCTTGGTTTCATCGGTGACATCCAGGCGTCTGCTCTGGCTGCGACACTGGAGAGCGGACATGAAATCGAAGTGGCGACTTGCATCGGCCCCATACAAAGGGACACATCTTTTCGGGGATGCGTTGGACCCGATTCTCGTGGAAGATAAGAACAAGCGCAAGGTCATGCCCTCGTGATACCGGCGGACTGAGCGTAAAACTCCTTCATACAGCCAGTGGCAGCCCTTTCAGACTGACCCAGGGCCCAGCGGATCCTTCTCCACGAGACAGTACTCCCAGGGTTTCGATCGTCCCAACAACAGATCCTCCTTCCAAGATCGCGGCAGACGCTCGGCCCCTGCCAAGCGCCCCTTCAGAGGCATGGGGACCTGTGCCCTTAAGAGAGGGAAATGACTATCTCCGACATCTTCCCATTGGGGGCCGTCTCCAACACTTTGCGGCCCAATGGGAATCGACGTCGGATGCCTGCGTCATCCAGACCGTGTCATCCAACCCGGCCAAGCAGCGACCGATGGAGATGGAGATACAACACCTCATCGACATTTTTGCCATAGAGCCGGTTCCCACAGAACACTGTGGGACCGGTTTTTTTCAATCTTTTTCCTTGTTCCAAAGCATTCTGGCAGCTGCCGGGGAATCTTGGATCTCAAGGAATTAAACAAATATATCCTCTACCATCAGTTCAAAATGCAGTCTCTGAAATCCATCTTGGAATGCATTCGGGAAGGGGATTGGATGACATCAGTAGATCTCACGGAAGCCTACTTGCACATTCCGATTCGACAGTCTCAACATTGTTTCCTCCACTTCACCTACAACAACCGCCACTTCCAATACAGGGCTATGCCCTTTGGACTTTCATCCGTCCCCAGGATGTTCATGAAACTCCTGTCAGCGGTAGCTGCACGTCTCAGACAGATACCTATCAGAATACTGTGTTACTTGGACGATGTCCTCATTCTTTTGTCCTCAGAGACTATGGCCAAGCGGGATCTGGCCACGGCGTGTCACTGCCTTCAGCAACATGGCTTTTCCCCAAACCTGCAGAAAGACCATTTGAGCCCCACTACCAGCATCCTACACCTGGGCGCGGTCATAGATTCCGTCAAGGGGCAAGTTTTTCTATCTCCGGATCGCTGCATCAGCATCTAGTCGCTGATCTCTCAAGTACTTTCACTCCTGTCCACTCCTCTAGTGCTTTTATCTTGTCTGCTCGGGAAGATGATCTCCTGCATCGCGATTGTTCCATGAGCTTGTTTCACGGCCGCAAGCTCCAGTGGTTCATGCTCCCATACCAGCGCTCTCGCCACAGCAACTTCAGTGCTCACGTGCGGCTTCCGGCGGAAGTTCGCAGGTCCCTCCGCTGGTGGACTTTGTTGGCCTTGTCAAAGGACTGCGTCTTCCTGGAATCACCTCACCTTACAGTGATGACAGAGGCCAGCCTGTTGGGCTGAGGTACTCACATGGATTCCTGGGTCGCCCAGGGCAGCTGGTCACAGACGGAGAGTCAGAACGAGATCAACTGGCTGGAACTCCGTGCAGTTTGACTCGCTCTCCTTCACTTTTAGTCGATCATAGAGGGTCAACATGTACTCATCTGGACGGACAGTGTGACCATGATGGCGCATGTGAACCATGAAGGGGGCACGTGCTCGAGACCACTGATGGATGAGGCATCCCTGTTGATGACTTGGGCAGAATCTCACCTCCTCTTCCTCCGGGCCCAGCACATCACCGGGACAATGAATGTGACCGCAGATTGGCTGAGCAGGACACAGATCGACGAGTGGCACCTTCTCCCGAACATCTTCCATGAGCTGTCTTGTCGCTTCGGGACTCCCGTTCTCGACCTGTTGGCACAGCAGGACAACGCTCAGCTCCCCTGGTTCTTCGCTCGTTACCCGTGCCTGCAGGTGGAAGGAATCGACGCTCTTGCCATTCCTGGGCCTCCGGGGTTGTTATACGCCTTTCCCCTGATGCCGCTCATACCGTGTCTAGTCCGCAAGATCCTGAGCGAGAAGGCGGAGGTAATACTCATCGCCCCCCACTGGCCGAGGAGGGCTTGGTACGTGGACATCCTGAACCTCTGTCGCCCCTCCATGGTGCATTCCGGACAACAAGATCTCGCTCAGCCAGGGGGTCATTCTGCACCCAGAGCCTCAATGGCTGCAGTTGACCGCCTGGTGCTTGAGAGGATCCTTCTGAGGCGGGACGTCTCAGGGAGGGCCATATCTATCATCCAGGTGTCCAGGTGTCCTTCCATGTGCCGCATCTACAATGCCACTTGGTCCTCCTTCTGTGCTGGGTGCTCCAGAGCCCACGCAGACCCTACCTCCGCATCTGTTTCCGAGGTTTTAGATTTTCTTCAGGATGACCTGGACAAGGGACTTGCCCTGAACATGCTCCGCCGACAGGTGGTGGCATTAACTACAGTTCTGTCGGCCAAGGACGGCGTTCCACTTTCCTAGGATGCCAAGATTCGGGGATTCTTGCGAGGTGTGGTGAACTTGGGGCCTCCGGTAGTCCACCGCTATCCGACATGGGACTGTCTCTAGTCCTACAGGCACTTACCCAACTCCCTTCGAGCCATTGGGTTCCGTCAGCCTATGGTTCCTTATCCTGAAGACAGTTTTCTTGGTTGCAATCACCTCAGCACGTCACATCTCCGGGCTGGCCACCCTCTCGGTTTGAGAGGATCTCTGTGTTTTCTTCCCCAACAGGGTGGTTCTTCGGCTGGACCCATCGTTCCTACCCAAAGTTAACTCTCTTTACCACCGTGGACAAGAGTTGGTTCTTCCGGACTTCTGTCTGAACCTGAGACGACTGCAGGAGGCCCAGTGGCACACCCTAGGGGTCCGCAGGTACTTACGCCAGTTCATCTGTCAGACTCGGCACTTCCGTAAGTCAGAGGTGCTGTTTGTTTCTTTTTTGCTGACAACGATGGGTCAGAAGGTCTCTTCATCCACCATTGGGAGATGATTGAAAGCTTGTATTTCCAAGGCTTACATGCTTCAGAGGAAGCCGGTCCCAGGCAAATTTCTTCCTCACTCTATGCAGAGTACGGCTACCACGGCGGCCTGGGTGACTCAGGCCTCTGTCAAGGACATCTGTAAGGCGGCTACGTGGTCTTCGTTGAACACCTTCATACGCCACTACAAGGTCGATTCGTACGCCTCAGCTGATGCTGCGTTCGGACGACGAGTTCTACAATCAGTGTATGCCACTTCAGACACGCGTGCGCAGCCTGCCACCCTCCCGGACTAGAACTTGCTTGGGCATATCCCTCACTTTGGATTCTCCAATCAGCGCCTTGGAGAATGGACGTTGCTTACCTGAACATCCCTTCTCGACGCGCTGATGGAGAATCCAACCCGCCCAGTCAGGCTGCCAGGGCTTGGATCTTCTTTCGTCTTCTTCTACTGCCTCTTCGTGAACAAAAACAGAGCCTCTGATGAGCAAGGGGGCGTGTCTGAAGAAATTTAAAGACACATACACTCAGTGCTGACTGCTAGACTGTTAAATAACCCTCACTTTGGATTCTCCATCAGCGCGTCGAGAAGGGACGTTCAGGTAAGCAACATCCAATCTATCTATCTATCATCCCATCCATCTCTATCTATCTCCATGTCTGTCTGTCTGTTTCTCTCTCTCTTTCTCTCTCTCTCTCTCTTGTCTGTCTGTCCATCCATTTATCATCTATCTATATCTGTCTGTCTATCTATGTCTGTCTATCATCCATCCATCCATCCATCCATCCATGATCTATCTATATCTCTCTGCCTGTCCATCCGTCCATCCGTCCATCACCCGTCCATCATCTGTCTGCCTGCCTGCCTATCTATCTATCTATCTATCTATCTATCTATCTATCTATCATCCATCCATCCATCCATCCATCCATCCATCCATCCATCTATCTATCATCCATTCATATCTATCTATCTATCTATCTATCTGTCTGTCTGTCTGTCTGTCTGTCTGTCTGTCTGTCTGTCTATCTATCTATCTATCTATCTATCTATCTATCTATCTATCTAGTATCTATCTACTACCTACCTACCCACCAATGTATATGTGGATATGTCTGTCTGTCTGTCTGTCTGTCTATCTATCTATCTCTATCATCTATGTATTTATCCATTCTAAATATGTGTGGCATAGTTACATTTATAAAGTGATATTTATTGAAAGCACACAGTCATATTAGTGATATTTATGTAGCACACCCAAGGCTGGGGTTAAGAAATATTATTAATATTCTACTTCCAAGTGAATGAACCATATGATGGTTTTCTATTTTGACTTGGTCCATGCCAAGGCAATGGCTACATTCCAGCTATATCTGTGGCAAAGCATGGTCATGCCAGAACATCAGCTGTTATGATGTGGTCTTGTCATGGAAATGCTGGCATTGCACTCATTTGTCCTGACAGAATATGTGTCACTTAAGTGACAGCATCGTAATTCATGTTTAATCATTTATCCTTGCTCACTCCCATCCTCAACCTCCCCCATCCATTACGAGTGTCCACAACATGATAATCCATAAAGTTAATATTTTGAATTGCTAGCCCTGATTATTATACAGGTTTTTCTGAAATGTCTTTGCCACTGAAATTCATTGAGATTAGACTCCTTCCTGATTGCTAATTTCATCATAAGCAACATGAATACTAATTCACACAATTAAATTTATTTCATTAAAGTCATTCCATCGGTTGCCCATCATAAGAAAAGAAATTCATGGTGGATTCTGAAATAAAAAATAAATAACAATTTGATTGATATATTTATGCATTAATTTGCTAGCATTTTTGGGGAAAAAATGCTAATATGAGCGTATATCAATACTTTTTCTGTTTCTTCAAATGTTGGCATAAGATTGTTATTCCATCGTGAAGCTGTTTCTCATTAAGGAGCAAAAACAGCAGCAAGAACTTTGGCAGATTATTCACACTGTAGTAAGGCTTTTCTATTCTGATTTTAGTCAGAGCTAGTTAGGGCATGTGCAAATCAGAGGTGGGTTTTAGCAAGTTCTGAGCAGTTCTGGAAAATCGGTAGCAGAAATTTTGAGTAGTTCAGAGAACTGGTAGTAAAGATTCTGACTGGCCCCAGCCCCATCTATTCTCTGTCTCCCGATTCCCAGCGGATTGGGAGGAAATGGAGATTTTACAGTATCCTTCCCCTGCCACACCCACCAAGCCATGCCACGCCCACCAAGCCACACCCACAGAACCGGTAGTAAAGAAATTTGAAACCCACCACTGGTGCAAATGCTTCGCTCGGCTGTATCGCAGATGGATTTTAGGACTGTGTTGATGCAAGGGAATTTGGCTAGATGTTCTGCTCAAGAAGCCACTGTGTTTTCCCCCCTACCTGTTCGCATTCTGTTATATGAAAAAGAATTTTCTTTCAATGCCTCTGTTAAAGGAGAAGAGAATGTCAGTAAGATCCCCCTGTGTTGTTCTTGCACTGATTTAGTGATGAGATGACCAAGGTACATGTCTATCAAAGTAGAAGTAGTTCTTGTACATCCTTATGACCACAACTGAGCTCAATGTTTCCATTGTTAAGCAAGGCAGTTGTTAATTGAGTCACACTCCATTTTATGACTCTTTTGCCGTGGTTGTTAAGTGAAACACTGCAACGTATAGTAAAGACAATTTATATCTGATTATTCATGTAATAACTGCAGCTAGAATTGTATTTGTGCAAAATTGAAAAAGTGAAGAGATCCCTACGGACGAGGATGTTATTAAGAAAATATTAGAAGGTGCAGAAATGAATAGATTAACACTTGCAATTAAAGAAAAGGAAGATTCTGATTATTATAGCGTATGGGAGTTCTTCTATCAATGGTCAGAGAACAAATATGAAAATTAGAAAGAAAAGCAGAGAAGTGAAATATGGAAAATGTTTTAATAAAGTTAAATAAGCTAAGAAGAGGATTGTTATAATAGTAGGTATGTTAGGTATTAGTATTAAGTTAAGAATAGACAAAATATTAAATATGATTGTAAATTTTAATTGTTATTGCACAAAATATTTGTACCCAGAGGACACACTGTTTAATGAAAGATGAAATGTTTGTATTAAAATAAAATTAAAAAGTTTATTTAAAAAAAGTGAAGCACTGCAATCATTATGATGCATGGAACGCTGTTACTTTCCCACCAAAGGTGGTCCCTATTTTTCTACTTGCGTTTTTTACATGCTTTCGAACTGCTAGGTTGGCAGAAGCCAGGACAACTAACGGGAGCTCACCCCGTTATGCGGCACTAGGGATTCAAACCGCTGAACTGTCGACCTTTCGATCAACAAGCTCAGCGTCTTATCCACTGAGCCACCGTGTCCCTATTGAACTTAAGTAATGAAGTTTATAAAATGAAGCTTAGAATGCCAAATATTAAAACCAAAGTTAAATCATAGTTTAATATGAGGGACTAGCTTAATCTAAAGAGTTTTCCCCAATCTTCACCCTAAAAGCAGGGTATTATAGCTAGGCATTTTGATTGTAATTTAACACTATAGAACATAAAATAATGGGATTGGAAGGTACTTGGAGGTCTTCCTATACCATTCTGGACTTTCTTTGGGCTTGACGGCATGGATACAAATGATCATAGAAAGAATAACAGACTAAGAAGACAGAATAGTAGAGTTGGAAGGGACCCCGGAGGTCCTCCGATCCAACCCCCTAATCCCAAGTAAGAGACCCTATACTCTTTCCCACAAATGGTTGTCCAATGTCTTCTTAAAAACCTCCAGTGATGGAGCACTCACAATTTCTGAAGGCAACTGTCAGGAAATTTCTCCTTAGTTCTAGGTTGCTTCTCTCCTTGATTAGTTTCCACCCATTGCTTCTTGTCCTGATCTCAGAGGCTTTGGAGAATAAGTTGACTCAATTGTCTGTGGCAGCAATGGGATCTTTATTTCTTGCAATTATCCCTAGGTTTTGTGGTTTATTGAAATATTAATTATCATGTGTTAATCCAACTACAGAGTTTCATCGCTAGAGACTTTAATCTGGTTCTGAAGATTTTGATCTAATGCTCATGTTACAGGATGAGGAAATTCTCTATACTATAGAGTCTAAAGTCTTTTAGTTCTGCAGTCACTCCTAGATGAAGCTTTCGGCTTCAGTTTCTTAATTTATAGGATTTAAGTCTTGACCTCTGCTTTATGCAGCCCTGAAGGCAGCTAATAATATTTAAAACAGAATACAAAAAATTTAAAAATTTGCACAATCCAGTACATTTTTGTAGTGCAGAGTTCAGTGTTCTTTGCAAAATCCTATGTGGCCATCAACCCAATCAGAAGTGGTACCTCTTCATTTTAAGAAGACTCCATTGAGGTGACATGATAGCAGTCTTCCAATATTTGAGGGGCTGTCACAAAGAAGAGAGGATCAACCTATTCTCCAAAGCACCTGAAGGCAGGACAAGAAGAAATGGATGGAAATTAATCAATGAGAGAAGAAGCAACCTAGGACTAAGGAGAAATTTCCTGAGAACAATTAATCAGTGGAATCGCTTGCCTTCAGAAGTTGTGGATGTTCTATCACTGGAGGTTTTTAAGAAGAGATTGGACTATCATCTATCTAAAATGACATAGCGTTTCCTGCTTGAGCACAGATTGGACTAGAAGACCTCCAAGGTCCCTTTCGACTCTGTTATTCTGAGGTAGCTGAGTCCCCCAGAGTGTATGTGGATAGGGGTACAAGTTGGTGGTACATCATTATTGTCTACATAGAAGATGATTAATGATCAATTACTACTTTGCAGCTGTGCTCACAATTCACCTGAGACATTGGCAGGCTCGCCATTCCCGGGATACAATAATAAACAACTGCCATGTGTGTTCTTGGATGGCTTTTTCTGATTTTTTTTTTTTTGAAAATACAGTTTGATTCTGAAAAATAATCAGTTCTTGGTATTCTGAATTGCATAGCTTGTGGAATTCCTGTTTTCTTTGTGCACCGTGTAAGTGGTACCCATCTAAAGTTGAGTATCTCTCAGTTGATATAACTCAACTGAAATTCCAGAGGACTTACTTTTTCTTGACCGATCAATAAATAAACTCAAAGGCTATTGTTGATTATCCCGTTTGGCTGCAATGCAAGAATGGGATTTAAACCCCAATAACATGTTGATTAAGTGTAACACGCTAGTACAAGATCAGTGCTGTGATTTTGCAGTGTTGGGTTGTGTGTTTTCTTTGAAAGTTTAGGGCTTGACTTCAAAATTATAATTTATAGGTAATGAAAGTATTAAGTAGGGGGTAATTGAATTAGTAAAGGTTCCCCCTGCACATATGTGCTAGTTGTTCCTGACTCTAGGGGGCAGTGCTCATCTCCGTTCCAAAGCCAAAGAGCCAACGCTGTCCGAAGACGTCTCCATGGTCATATGGCCGGCATGTCTAAACGCCAAAGGCGCACGGAACGCTGTTCCCTTCCCACCAAAGGTGGTCCCTATTTTTCTACTTGCATTTTTTACGTGTTTTCGAACTGCTAGGTTGGCAGACACTGGGACAAGTAACTGGAGCTCACCCCGTCACACAGCACTAAGGATTCGAACTGCTGAACTGCCGACCTTTCAATTGACAAGCTCAATGTCTTAGCGACTGAGCTTAATTTCAATTCGGTCAAATTTAGTTTGTACTTGACTTCACGAAGCTTGTTCTGGTTCTGCCTAGATTTTAGAGAAGAGAATGCCTTGAAAATGGTTTAGAAAATGTACTTTGGATCTTGCTCTTTATTTAAGCAGTTTTTAGACTTTGGATAAGTCCAAAAAAAGATGCCAGTGCTATAAAGGATTTGCTCACTAGTTAAGATGAAGCTTTTTTTTTTCAGAGAGAGAAGGCTGAAAACTTGTCTTTGTTTTAATGAGGAACAAAAAAGTACTATGCGTATTTGAGGTCTGAACTATAGCTACACACTTTTTAATATAACTATTGAGCAACCTTGGAGAAGATGCCATAAATGTGACAGTTATACTTTGGATTTTTGGTTACTTTAGTCCAGATTAACAGGATGATGGAGACCTGACTAGGTGGCTCATTGGCTAAGACACTGAACTTGTCGATCAGAAAGGTCGGCAGTTCGGAGGTTCGGATCCCTAGTACAGGTCTCCCCTGTGGGACTAGATGACTTCCAAGGTTCCTTCCAAATCTGTTACTGTTACCTGATCCATACTGAGATTCAGGCTTGGGGGTACAGGGATTAAAACCTTTGACTTGATATTTCCATGACATATAACCATTGTCTCCCTACAAGAGTGTGGATAAAAAAAAAACCATTTTTTCTAAAGATCAAAGGAACCATCCAACTGATACCAAGGATGATATTCTTTGTAATCATTCAACCTAGATGGTGTGAGGTCTCCTGCCTTGAGCAGAGGGTTGGACTAGAAGACCTCCAAAATTCCTTCCAGCCCTATGATTCTATGTTCAATGAAATCTCTGTGACTGTATTTGTTTAACAGAAAGTTTGGACTGCTTTCTCCTTGTGGTTACTCAGGAACAGCAGACTGAGCGGTTAAAGAGATGGGTTGTTTCTGTTTTGTTTTTTGTTTTTTTATTGGATTTATATACCGCCCTCCTCCCGAAGGACTCAGGGCGGTGAACAGCCACAGAATAAAACACATAAATACAAAAATTTAAGATAGAATAAAAGCGAATTAAATAATTTGGCTGGGACAAATTTAAAATACCCAATAATTTAAAAACAGATTTAAATTTACATTTAGCAGGGGAAAAGATTTAGGCCAGGCCAGCTTGATGAAATAAAAAAATCTTAAGCGCGCGACGGAAGGTGCGCAGATCCGGGATTGTCCGTATTTCCAGGGGGAGCTCGTTCCAGATCGTAGGTGCCCCCACAGAGAAGGCTCTCCCCTGGGGGCTGCCAGTCGACATTGTTTGGTCGACGGCACCCGGAGGAGCCCCCCTCTATGGGAGCGTATTGGCCAGTGGGAGGCTATTGGTGGTAGCAGGCAGTCCCGTAGATAACCAGGTCCTAAGCCATGGAGCACTCTAAAGGTGATAACCAAAACCTTGAAGTGCACCCGGAAGACCACCAGGAGCCAGTGCAGCTCGCGCAGGGTTGGTCAAATTCTGAAGGCTATTTCAAATTCAGATATAGTCATATTCTCAAACCAGAATAAAAATAGATTGAAAAATGGGGAAAAACTGAACCTGTTTTTTCTATTCTGGTTTCCAGGGAGAAATGAGAATTTTTCTCTTGTTCTTTATTTAATTTTTTTCACTTCTTCTCTTTTATATGCATTGTCTCTGCTTGGAGTAACTAAGAGGAAACTTTGCCCTGGGAAAGGACTGAAGGGGAATTCAGAATGCAAGATTGGTTTACTGCACTCATGATCTGCTCCAGGTATTCTTTTTTCCCATACATTTGTCCATGGATCCTTTATTTCTTTAGTAAAATCACCATCCAACTTTTTCAGTCCATTTCAAAGCTTCATAGTAGTGTCTTCTGACATGAAATCCTTCAGATAGGTTCAGCTAGTAGTTAGGAATTATGAGAAATTCTGTCCCAAAATAACAGAATAACAGAGACCTTGGAGGTCATCTGATCCAACTCCCTGCTCAATATATTTGAAATGTCCAAGTTGTAGTAGATTGATTTTACAGAATACTGTTCTTCCTTGTTAACGTAAAGAGACTACTGAGACATTACAGGTCTTCAAGTTATTTGATCAAGTAGACTCAACGTTATGCCACTGGACATTGTTGTGGTTCGTCAGCAGCCTGTGGAGCTGGCAGCGGAGTCGGACAGCAATGAGGCTGAGGAAGAACATGGGCCAGTCCTGGAGGCTGGGGAAGGCCCGGATGAGGGCTCTGCTTTGGAGGCAGAGATGGGGCCAGATCCATTGGGGAGTGATGGGCGGACTCTGGAGCCTCCAGAGGCTGACAGTAGAGAAGCAGAGGGACAGGAGGAGCCTGTTCCTAGTGCACGTATGAGAAGAGTTGCCAGAAGGCAAGAGCAGCTAAAGCAAAGAGGACGACTCAGGAGTAGGGCCAAGAGATGATTGGCCCCTCCCATCAGGCTTAAAAGACCAGCAATGGCTCTTGGGCTCTTTGTCGGAAAACAACGTTGATAGTATTGCTGCACTTATCTCTTGTCAGCGTTTTCTGCTTTTGAACTTTTGCCAAGAGAAGCCTTTGGCAGTTTGCCTAATTATACCAAGGTTGGTGATTAGACTGAAGCATTTGTGTTATGAAGAGTTTGTTTTAATTTAGTTTGGACTACGCTGAGAATGAGTTAATTCTCAGCTGTTTTAATAAAGTCTGTTTGTTTTGGAACTGTTTGCGTTGATTACTACCTACTTGGGCCTGGGTCACAACAGATATTTCCGTGTTGCTGGTTCTGAATCAACTCTTGAGATCCCATATGGGCAGTTGAGAGATAATTTACTTTGGCCTCCTCATCAACACTGCAAGAGGACCTGGTTTCAACCTTAAATGCTTGAGCTGTACAAAGTTTGAAGGTCAACTGTTGGATGGAATGCTTGCCTTTGCCTTTCTGCTGGATTTTGAGCTTCAGCTGCTCTATGAATGTTGAAAAAAGAACGTTGACTTGTCTTGCTTTTGCAATTCTTTGGTATAAGTGTAGGCAAAAGCTAATAGGATTGAAATTGACATTTCTTCTCTTTGGCAAGAGAAACAGCATGTACAAATAATGGGGTTGCTTGGCTGTTTTCTAACTTTTATATGGAGTGAAGGATCAGTAGATATTTGTTGCCATAGGAACTGGTTGTTGTGGCCCGTCAGCGGCCTGTGCAGTTAGTAGCTGATTCCAACAGCGAGGAAGCTGGTTGGTGCTGCACCAGCAGCCTGTGCAGTTGACACTCGAGTCAGACAATGAGGAGGCTAGAGAAGATGTGGTGCGAGAGGCGGGGATTCAGCCAGGGCCTTCAGAACCTCCAGAAGCTCCTGTAAGTGAAGAGGAAGAAGAGGAGGAGCCTCTTCTCGATGCACGAGCACGCAGAGTTGTGAAAAGGCAGCAGTGGCTCCTCAGGAGGAGGTCTTCTTGAGAGTAAGGCTTGGGGCTAATTGGCCACTCCCCTAGCCTATATAAGGAAGGATGACGACTGATGCAATTTGCAGGAAACAACTTCGTTCACACTCTTTCGTGTCTTGATTCCAGAAAACGTTTGATTCGGCTCTTGTTTCTCTCTTATCAATTTTCCTGCAAATTGCTTCTGGGCATTCTGCCAACCACAGTAAGATTACAGTTATCTGAAATATTGTGCCTCAGAATTGATTTATTATTCTTTGGATTCTTGTCGGCTGTTAATGAAGTTAAATTAACAGCCTTTGTTCAGAAAAGACTGATTTAAATTAGTAAACTAAGGTTTGTACGGACTTTGTGTGTGCTGTGTTCTTTGGGGTCCATAGCTGGGGCAGAACACTGGTGCAGCTTGTGATGGGGCAGTGACTTTCACTCCTTGATCCCAGAGCTGGCAGTAGTAAAGGTAATTGCGGGCTACTTCTGAAGCGTTGAGAACTGCAAGCCGAAAAAGTGCAGAAATTTACCTGCATCGCTTAGTCTTCACAAACTGGTTTTACAACCTGCCAATCCATGGGACTGACTGAATTGTCACAGGTTGCATGTGACTCAAAGAAGCCACATGCTAACCACAATTCTATGCAACACATTTAAGACAGAAACAAGTCAATCATATTGTAATCTAGAGTGCTGATTAAACTGATTAAACATTTTTGTTTCCAAAACTTATTCTGTTCCACTGATTTTCTGAGTCCTGACTGGGGAAATTCCATGGCATTTAACCTAGAAACTGACCGTTTTGAAACAAAAACCCGTGCTCCTCCCCATATACGAAACATATCTATCTTCAGTAGTCAAACCAAGAAGGAAAAGTTAAATTCTCTTACTTTTTTTGCATTTTACTCTGCAGCTCGCTATTATTCCAAATCTCTGCATCCTCTACTGCCCTTCTCAATAGATTATTTCACGGAGAAGGAATCCTTTTCAAATATGTGCTAGAATAGGTCAAAAGAAGTGGATTTCTCCATGAGGGAAATGTCTCCATCACTTGAAGTGACATAATTATCTGAAGAAGAAGAAAAAAGTTGGATTATCCAAAGCATCAGAAATTGGCTCACCACCCTTGGGATAAAACTTTTCTACATGTAAATATAATAATTGGAACAAAAGCTGAAAATCCTCCCCTGAAATTAGAAACTCTTTAACTGATTAGCTAAATATACTCTGGTTGGTTTTCTTTGCCTCTGGTGGTTTCATTACTATGGCTGAGGTAATTGTTTTTGTCTTGAGTACAAAGAGCAATTGTGAAATCTGCCCTTTTGGTAAAAGAACAAGGATCAGAGTGACCTTGTGGAACATATTAAGTGCTGCTTTGTGGTGTTTGAATTTAAATTGTGTCCAAATGTGCTATCAGCTATAGGCTATTACTGTTCAGGGAGTTGCTCAGGCTTAACAAGAAAGAAAGTGGGTTAAGTTGTCACCAGCTTTACAAAATTTGTTAAATACAATTCTGAAATTTCTCTTTCAAGAAAAAAAGGCCTTTGTTATCCTGCTTGCTTTTAGAGAGCTCTGTGTGTCTTTAGTATTTCTTTGGAGGTTGTTCTTGAAGTGATTTGTTAGTACAAAGTCCTGGTGCTTGTATTCTGTTACCTTGATCTTGGAACAGAGTGAAATGTGATCCAAGAACCTCAAGAGGAGCAATGCCATCACAATCAATCGGGACGAAGAAGACCTGTTGTCATTACGAATGTTGCTTAGGTCAAGAAAGCTGAGAAGTCTTCTTTCTTGATGAGCTGAGGTGACACAGTGGTTAGAGTGTGGTACTGCGGGCTGCTTCAGCTGACTGCTAGCTGCAAGTTCGGCAGTTCAAATCTCACCAGGTTCAAGGTTGACTCAGCCTTCCATCCTTCCGAGGTGGGTAAAACAAGGACCCAGATTGTTGGGGGCAATACGCTGACTCTATAAACCGCTTAGAGAGGACTGTAAAGCACTATGAAGTGGTATATATCATATTTTTCAGAGTATGAGACGCACCGGCGTATAAGACGCACCTACCTTTTTTGGTGAGGAAAAGAAGAAAAAGAAATCTCCCTCTGCCTCTGAACAATTTTGCCTTGTTGCAGCAAACAGCAAACAGCCTGCTTTACTTTCATTTTCGTTTTCAGCATAGCTTGATTAGCACAAGGGGGGAAAAAAATCTGTTCCAGCAATTTACTTCCTTGTAGCAAGCAGCAGAGGCCTGCGCAAAACAGCTGAGAGCAAATCAGCTAAGAATCGGGAGGCCGATCCAATCAACTTGTGCTAATTAGGCTGTGCTGAAGCTGAAAGGAGCTGTTTTTTTCTTTCTGTTTGCTTCCAAGGAGGTAACTGCTGGGAGGCAGAGGCCAAAGGGTGGGGGCCAATGGGTGGGTGGGGCTACATTCGGTGTATAAGGCACACCTAAATTTTCACCCCCCTTTTACAGGGGAAAAAGGTGCGTCTTATACTCTGAAAAATAGGGTAAGTCTAAGTGCTATTGCTATTTCCAATTCTTCATTCCAACTTTTATCTTTCAATCCAACAAAAGGTGTCAGGAAAGACTACATAGATTGATGAGATAATTTTCTAAAGACCAATAAGGCTATCTACATGGAAACAATGTGGACATCAAATAGGCAATTTCTACCTCCTTAAATACACAAAGAAGGCAAATTGTCTGAAGCATTGGAACCATCAGAGCTGGATTACCCGGTTTTATGGATGCTGTACTCAAACTATGTGCCACCAGCACTCTCACTCTCATTAAAAAAAAAACACAACCCACTCCATAAGAAGACTAAAATCCAGTGGTGAAATCCAATTTTTTTTTACTATCAATTCTGTGGGCGTGGCTTGGGGGGCAAGGCAGGGGAAGGATACTGCAAAATCTGCATTCCCATCCCACTCTGAGGCCAGCCAGAGGTGGTATTTGCTGGTTCTCTGAACTACTCAAAATTTCCGCTACTGGTTCTCCAGAACCTGTCAAAACCTGCTGGCTTTCACCCCTCCTAAAATCCAGTCAATCTCCCTAACCATACTGTTATGTATGTATCTATTTAAGTGGGAGATTTGAATTGGGAACTGTTTGTGATTGGTTAACGGTTGGTGCTGAACTGTATGTAAGGAAGGCTGTTGCCTGTGTTTCTTAGCTGAAGTCTCACCCTGAATTAAAGAGCTGTTGTCACTAGCTTGCTTGTGCCTCTCGTTATTCCCGCATTATAACATTGGTGACGAAGGTGGGATCGAGGCCACAAGAAGCATAACAAAAGAGCTTGGAGTTTCAGCCAGGGTGACGAGCAGGCAATGGAAGACATACAGCGATGTCTGCCTATGTACCACCAAAACCGTTCGACCTGACCCGGGAAAAATGGGGGTCGTATTTAACCAGGTTCGAGTGTTCCCTGGAAGCCAGCGAGATGCAGGGTCTCTCAGCAAATCGTAAGAGAGCCCTCTTCTTGAGCCACTGCGGGCTAGACATTTTTCAGATGGCCGAATCCCTGTGCTAACGAACACCAGTCCAGACCATTCCCTGGGACGTGCTGCAAGCTACTCTCAGAGCTCACTACGTTCCAGTTCCTTCAAAATTTGTACAACACTACGAGTTCCGGCAACGGGTACAAAAAGAAGGAGAACCGGTCAGCGCTTACATGGCAAGCCTACAGAAAGCCGCAACTCACTGCGATTATCGAGACCTCAAAGATGTGCTCCTAGAGCAACTAATTTGTGGCGTTAGAGATACGCGGTTACAGAGACGACTACTCGCGAAATCAGACTTAACCCTAGCACTAAAGACCCTTATTCCAAGAATCAAGAAAAGCCAGCTGTTACGATGAGTTTGCCTCCTCGACTATCAAGGAAACCGAGTTCCTGTAGAAGGTGTGGGCACATTCCGGGTCACCTACAGCAAGTTTCGAGAGAAGCTACCCCTGACGATCGTCAGCAAGCCGCTACCAAGTCTCCTAGCCTTGGGTGGTTCCGAGCCCTTGGCATGGGTTTCACAGGTGTTCACAGCCTCAGCGGACCATCTCTCAAGGACAACCTCCTGCACGAATTCCAGGATGTTTTTGGAGAGGCGCTTGGCAAGTACGTGGGGACCCCTATTTCATTTAATCTAGACCCTCAGATAGCCCAAATTAGACTTAAGGCAAGACGGGTACCCAAAATAGACGCAGAGTTTGATAAGCTTATCAAACAGGGAATATTGGTTCCAGTGGATCACGCTAAGTGGGAGACCCCAATAGTCACACCAGTCAAGCCAGATGGATCTATCAGGATCTGCGCCGACTATAAGTGTACTATCAACAAGGCACTCCAACAGAGCGCATATCCAGTCCCAATTGTACACCATTTACTTCATTCCCTGGGAGCCGGCAAAATATTCACGAAATTAGACCTTGCGCAGGCGTACCAGCAGCTGCCGGTGGATGACGCTACCGCAGAAGCGCAAACTATTGTAACTCACAGAGGGGCATTCAAATGCACCAGACTTCAGTTTGGGGTTAGCATAGCACCAGGGCTCTTTCAAAGCACCATGGAGTGCCTGTTGCAAGGACTTCCGGGAGTGGTACCCTATTTTGACGATGTCCTCATTAGTGCCCAAAATGAGTCACAGCTTAGAGATAGAGTAGGACAAGTACTCACTAAATTTAGAGAAGCGGGACTGCGAGTTAAGAAAAACAAATGCATGATCGCAGTTCCTTCCATAGAATTTTTGGGTTACCGAATAGATGCCTCAGGCATCACCCCACAGAAAGCAAAGTTAAGGCTATCCAAAGCGCGCCCACACCAACTTCCAAAGCTGAACTGCAGGCATTTCTGGGACTTTTGAACTTTTATTCGAAGTTCCTTAAAGACAAGGCAACCGTAGCAGAACCCCTACACAGACTGCTGGGAAAAAAAATTCTGTGGGTTTGGGGCAAGGCAGAAGCAGCCGCCTTTAAAGCCGTCAAAAAACTTTTGTCAGAGGACAGTTTCCTAATACAGTATAATTCCGAATTACTGCTTGTCCTTGTGTGCGACGTGTCCCCTTTTGGAGTGAGTGCTGTGCTGAGCCATAGACTACCAAATGGGCTAGAGGTGCCCAGGGACTCTCGCACCCTGTCCAGCGTGGAACGAAATTACAGCCAACTGGACAGGGAAGCCTTAGTGACTATTGCGGGAGTTAAAAAATTTCACGAATATTTATTTGGCCAGACTTTTGAACTTGTGACTGACCACCAGCCTCTGTTGGGACTCTTAGCCGGAGACAAACCTACGCCCGCCGTACTATCCCCCCCGGATGACTAGGTGGGCTATTTTCCTGGCCGGCTATTCTTATCGATTAGTACACCGGCCGGGAAGAACTCTGGGCCACGCAGATGCCCTCAGTCGCTGCCCCCTTCCTGAACTGTTGGAGAATCCTATGCCTGACGCCTCTGTATTATTACTCGATGCTGTGACTCTGGGTCAGCTTACGTCTGGTGAGGTGGCACGGGCATCTACTAAAGACACTGTTATTCGTACTGTCATGGGCTGGGTCATGAGGGGATGGCCAACCAAGGTGGAAAATGGGGACTTTCAAGTTTTTTTAAATAAGAAAAACGAATTGTCTATGCAAGGGGGTTGCCTGTTGTGGGGCGATAGGGTGGTTATTCCCTTATGGTTACGGCATAGGGTTCTGGAACTCTTGCATGAGGGACACCCTGGTATAGTTTGGATGAAAGGATTAGCAAGACGTTATGTGTGGTGGCCGCATCTGGATCAGGATGTTACTGAATGGGTAGGCAAGTATAGGCCATGTCAGGAATCCCAGCCGGATCCCCCGTTAGCCCCTGTCAAAGAGTGGGAAAGACCAAAGGGGCCATGGGGGAGGATTCACATAGATTTTGCAAGACCTTTTCACGGATAGAATTTCCTGCTGTGGTGCAGGAGAGGCTGACTAGGCCACGCCCCACCATGGCCACGGACACCCAGAAACCGGGCAGAGAACCCCTTGCTAAAATTTTTGAAGCCAACCCCTGCTTCTGTGCATTTATAAATGGGAACCTCTATACAACACATAAGCGGATAAAGTGGGGAAAGTGATTTTATTGATATATTTATTTAACAGGACTGCCCAACTCGAAATGACCCTGAGTACAGGTGCAGGTTGGATATTTTCCTCTCGAAGGTAGACACTGTTATTTGCTGATATAAAGATCTGCAGGGTGAAAATTAATATATACGGAGATGTGTGTATATACACCCACATCTATGGGCGCAGACGTGTCTAAACATCTCTAGTTGTGTCTATCATAATGCATATAATTGCACCTACTCTGTAAACATATTTGTGTGAGTGTTTATATGCATAGAGAGAAAAACGATTTACTGTATTACATCTGTTTATTTTATGTAGTTGCCAAAAGTAAATGGATTACGTTGCTAAACGATAAATTGTACAGCAGTTTCCACATCCAGGTGGAACAATGTCCATTTCAAAAAAAATTGTTGAACAGGCCAAAGTGGCTATTTTTCCTCAAACCAAAATTGTGCTGACTTCGCTTAACGCTGCCTATTTTTGGCCTAATAATATACCGCAAGAACATAATATCGGATTAGGGTCAATTTACACTGTCTGTTTTCAAACTCTTGTGTGAGTCAGAGGTAGGCAACTATGCTGCTTTCCATGGGGAGAGTTTGCTGAATAGAAGAGAAAGAATAAGCACAAGAAGCAGAATGCTGAAGAAGTAATTGCTTAAGCAGTTGCTTTTCAAAGTAAGATCAGGATTAACATCTTGGCATCAATAGGATCAGGTATTAAGAGTTTGAAATAGTTATAACAATGGATTCAGCTTAAACAGGACACAGTCTTCTCACTTGCTCCAGTTACAGTAGACGGCATGTTCCAAACTTAGCACAAATCTATGTTGGCTGAGTATTATTATGGCAGTTGCAACCCATGATTTATAGAAGGTATCAAATTGGGGAAAAGCAAATAACCTAATTAAGACATCCTGACAACATACAGTAGTGGCCAAAATTGTGGAAACCTAGAAAAGTGTATTTTCTAAAACTAGCTAATAACACCACTTTTTTTGGAGGGGGGGGAGTTGTACCATAAAATCATATATCAATGAAAAGATAATTTAATCAAGAATTTAATGCAATAACTCTTATGAAGGATTTGCTATTAGAATAGTAGTTATAGTATAAAGAAGAAAAAGTGAAACACGTAGAAAAAAAATGAGATATACAAAAATTATCACCATAGAAAAAACGAGATATACAAAAATTATCACATCCGTTAATGCTTAGTTGGGTAACCTTTAGCATGAATGACGGCCTTACAATGTCTTCCTATGGAGTGAGCCAAGTCTTTTAGTTCTGCAGCTGTTCTAATGTGAAACCAAGATTGAATGATGGCTTCTATTAACTGGGTTTTATTGCTGGGTGGCTTCTGACTAACAAGTTTCTTTAGTCGGCTCCATAGATTTTCAATTGGGTTAAGGTCTCGGCTATTCCCAAGCCGTTCCAGCAAGTAGAATAGGATTATCTTGAAACTCCAAACAAAAGTGGTGTTATTAGCCACCAAACTTCAAAAATACACTTTTCCCAAAAGGTTTCCACAATTTTGGCTACTACTGTAGTTGTTTCTTTCTGAACAGCTATGAATCAAAAACAGTTTTCATCCCTTTGTTAAATAGCCGGAAAGGATAGTCAAGAATTGGTGTTTCTTTAGAACTACTTCTGAAGATCAAATGGAGTGGATTCACACAGCATGCTAAGTCTTCATGTAGTTTATTTATGGTTTACCATGTGTGAATTAATACTTTGTGGCTTGCTATCAGTGTTTAGGGCTTGGCATTTTGTGTGAACTCATCTAATTGAAGTTTAGTCAACAATGGTTAACCAAAACATGCCTCAATGTGATTTGTAAATTGGTCTCTCCCTCCTTCCCTCCCTAAAACTCTGTAGAAAAGTAAAATCCAGGGACAACAGTTAAAATATTCCATTGAGAAATCTGCATTTTTAAAATTTAGAGATGATTATTATTCAGTAGAACACTTGGTCTGTCAGCTTGCTGCCACATCTGATTTTTGTTCCTTTATTGCTTAAAATAAAATCAATTCCCACCAGGGGTGAAATCCAGCAGGTTCTGACAGGTTCTGGAGAATCGGTAGTGGAAATTTTGAATAGTTCGGAGAACTGGCAAATACCACCTCTGGCTGGTCCCAGAGTGGGGCGGGAATGGAGATTTTGCAATATCCTTCCCCCAGGAGTGGGGAGGGAATGGGGATTTTGCAGTATCCTTTCCCTGCCACGCCCACCAAGCCACGCCCACCAAGCCACACCACGCCTACCAAGCCACACCCACAGAACTGGTAGTAAAAAAAATGAATTTCACCACTGATTCCCACGTATAATAAAATTTGGAGGCATGTCCTTCTATAGGGTTTTCTATTCCTTTTCTTTTCTTTTCTTTTCTTTTCTTTTCTTTTCTTTTCTTTTCT
>WNWU01000024.1:9096770-9137358 GCA_012654045.1 Ptyas mucosa
CTTTTCTTTTCTTTTCTTTTCTTTTCTTTTCTTTTCTTTTCTTTTCTTTTCTTTTCTTTTTTTCTTTTCTTTTCTTTTCTTTTCTTTTCCAAGTCCCCTGTTGTTGATTAAAGCTGTAAACATGAAATGGCTGTGGGATGACATTATCAAGAAGATCATTTCCTTTCTCTGTACTATGACTCAAAGGCCATTTTTGATGGCCTTGTCTGACTGATAACTTAGAACAGTGATGGCTAACCTTTTTGCCATCGTGTGCCAAAACTGAGGGGAGCGCGGTGGGGTCACACGCAAGCGTGCCCACATCCCTAATTCTATGCGCCTCGCCCCCCCATGCTCCCCCCACTTTTGGCATGTGATGGCACAGTAGGCTCATTTTTTGCTCTCCCCAGGCTCCAGAGCCTTTCTAGGAGCCTGGGGAAGGCAAAAATGGCCTCCCCCTTCCCCAGAGGTTCTCTGGAGGCCGGGAACAGTGTGTTTCCTGACTTCTTGTGGGCCCAGAAGGACCGAAAATCAGCTGGCTGGCGCATGCATGCGTGCCGGAGCTGAGCTCGCGTGCCCACCGATATGGCTCCGCGTGCCACCTGTGGCACCCGTGCCATAGGTTCGCCATCACGGACTTAGAATAAGAACAATAAAGTCCATGATCAAGTACAGATATTCCAAACCATTGGGGGAAAAAAATAGTGGAGCAATTTTCCTGATATAAATCATCTTCTGAAATTCTTCAAACATGGTAAAATGGTGGTTAATAAGTAGAAGTCTCTTTCAGGAGTAGCATTTTACTCCTGAAGTAAGAACATTTTACAAATGAGGACCGTTTCTTTCTAATCCTTCAAGATGGGATTATTTACTGGAGTTGGTATGGTCTTCCTTTTTATGATGGTGAATGATTTAAATCTTCAGTTTCCTGTTACTAAGTTATAGACAGTAGTGAAATCCAATTTTTTTTATTACCGGTTCTGTGGGTGTGGCTTGGTGGGCATGGCAGGGGAAGGACACTGCAAAATTTCCATTCCCACCCCACCCTGGGACTAGCCATAGGTGGTATTTGCCTGTTCTCCGAACTACTCAAAATTTCCGCTACCGGTTCTCCAGAACCTGCCAGAACCTGCTGGATTTCACCCCTGGTTATAGAGATGAGTGGTCCGAACACCTAATGTTTCTCATGCCTTCAAAATTCTTACAATAGCCTTAAGAGAAGTCAGACTGTCACCATTTATTAATATTGTGAGGGTTTTTTTTTTTATTTCTATCCTTTTTATTATTTTTACCTTCCTCCTCCTATTTTCCCCACAACCACGACCTTGCCTGGTGGGTTGAGCTCTGAGAGAGTGACCGGTCCAAAGTCAACCAGCTGGCTTTTATAAGGCTACAGTGGGATGTGAACTTACTCACTGTCTCCCACCTCCTGATAAAAATGGAAAGTGATTGAATTAACAGGAGAGCAGCTGCATTCATTCAATTTGATCAGTAGCGGGTTTCAATTTTGGACGCTACTGGTTTGCTCGTGGGTGCGCGTGCGCACAACGCTTCTGCGCAGGCGCAGAGACATCCAGGCGGGTGGGCGGAGCATTCCGCTGTCGCTACAGGTTCGCCCGATCACTGAATTTGATACTTAAAGTAGAGTTAGTAGCAAATCAGGTCAAAGTGATTTACTCCACGTGGCATTTTGGGGAAAGCTAGCCATGGCTTTAAAGCTAAGCATGATCTTCAAGACAGGAAAATACTGTGCACCTCTGTTGCATTGTGTGATCCAGGGGTGGGGCTGCTGGGGGTTCTCAGGGATTTGGGAGAATTTCTAGCTAAGATTCTGTGAAGTTCGGAGAACCCCAAATCCCATTCTTGGTTGGCCCTGCCCAACCCAGCCCACCCCTCCCAGGAGTCCCCATGCGGCCTGTTTTGGATGCAGGTAAGTGCAGGACACATGGGGAGGCTCAGGGAGGGTGAAAAATGGGCCTACCGGAAGTTTGGGAAGCCTGGAAGTGGGCCTGTTTTTGGCCTCAAGAGGGCCTCCGGAGCCTGGGGAGGCCGTTTTCGCCCTCCTGGAGGCTTGAGGAAAGCCTCCAGAGCCCAGGGAAGGCAAAAGCACCCCCACCCCCACCGTGGTATAGGAGGCCATCTAGGCCACGCCCACCATGGCCACGCCCACCCAGCAACCAGGCAGAGAACCCCTTGCTAAAATTTTTGAAGCCCAACCATTCTTTGCAACATATCAACGAAGATTGCTAGTGAATAATTACTCGCCTGCTTGAGCTTCGGTACTTTGCAGTATTCTTGAGCACGACTTGGGGAGATAACGTACCTTGGGTAGCAAAGTGGGTCCCTAAAGTTGAATTATGTGCCCCACTGGTACTTGTTTTACACCCTGTGGTGACATCTTTGTGCTGTTCTTCTGTTATGAGAGGGCTTCAAAGACCTCAGAGGGAGCCCTTGGCGATGTTCTCAGACTCCAGGCATTAGTTAGCATTATATTGTAGTCATGGGAACTCTGAATCACCGTTCAAGGACTTTATCTCATGCATAATGCATCCCTAGCTATTCGCTTGGATTTCCTACATGCTAGAATATTAACAATTTCTTTCACTTGGGATTCATATTTGTCCTTTTCCCCTATATTTAACAACAACACAAGTCTTTTATTTATTAGATGGCGTTCGCTTTTGTGCACTTGCTGATTCAGCCTCTTTTGGTCATTTTACATATGCCAAGCTTGCCTCTGAGGTATCTTACAAAAAATGTCTCCCCTCTATTAATGTTATTAATGAAGTGAAGCACATTAATATGCATTTCCTGAAAGAGCGCTGGGAAAAGGGAGAAATTCCTCAAAGCAGCCCAAATAATTGTTTAGAAAGGCAATATTTAGACATCTCTATTCAGGAATGGGTATGGGAGTTGACTACAAGTTTGTTGTATATTGCATACAGCATTGCATATGAGAATGTGCTATTCAAAATTGGGCTTTGTGTTTATTTTGATTGCAACATTGGTGAATCACTGTTTTGGCTACAGCGGGTGTCAGCAACCTGTGGCTCCAGAGCCGCATGTGGCTCTTTGGGCCCTCTGCTGTGGCTCCCTGTCAGGTGATCCCACCACTGGCTGGCCCCGCCCCTCGCCCTCCCCTCCCAGTCACTCCTCACCTGGCCTGAGAAGGTAAGGGTGATGGTGGCAGATGGAGAAGCAACCAGGCCAGAGACAGAAAAATACAGAGAGAGGGGGAGAGAGAGAGACATAGAGAGATACAGAGAGAGAGGTGGAGAGAGGTGGGGGAAGAGAGGGAGGGATAGATAGATGTCAAAAGGGTGTTGTGGTTCCCAGTGTTTTTTAACAAGCGGTTCTCTGCCCTAATGACTGGCTAGGTAGGTGTGGCTAGGGGAATGTCCTATGACTGGTGGAAGTGAGTGATGTCGAGTTGGCCACACCCACCCAGGTTTTGTGGCTCCCGGTGTTTTGTTTTCTGTGGGAAACGGGTCCAAATGGCTCTTTGAATGTTTAAGTTTGCAAACCCCTGGGCTATACCAATAGCTAGATTCCAATTCAGACAAACTGTGTAGCGTAGTTGAGAGATTAGGCTATGGTTTGAGTTTCTAAATTAAAACAGGCAAACCATGATTTAAGGGAGGTCCTTGGTGCTCTCTGACCCGGGTTGTTTTCTTGCAGACATTTCATTACCCAAATTAGATAACATCATCAGTGTTAGTGGTGATGCTAGTGTTAGTGATCTTTATTAGTACTATAAGGTTTTTTAAAACAATTTTTGTGGGTGATTAGGGCAAAAAGAATTTAACCAAACAAAAATACAGATTTGGGGGCTTAATTCTTTTCTTTAAGGTGTATTAAGCTTATTAAGCTGAAGGCAGAACACATCTTGCCTACAATCAATCCAAATATTGACCTATTTATTGTTTATTAACTCATCCCCTGGGTTTACAGAATACACTGAACTAATCAAACAAATTGGGATTACATAAAAAGTTGAGCCACAAAGAAAAACAACAACCCTTAACCAAGTTTAATACAATTGTAGTAGGTAAGTTGTAGAAATGCATTTGCTAGATCTTGAACACATTTGTGTAAACCCTGTTCAAACTTGTTGCGTCTAGTGCTGAAATTGACAGAATTAAACCACTAATTTCTTCAGATTATCTGCCAAATTTCGGGAGGATGCATTCCAAAGATTGTTTGTGGCTAAAAGTTCTTAGATTTGAATGAGTTACTTGGCTATTTTTCTTTTTAATGTTTCCAGAACTCAGCTTCACCAGATTTTACTTGGCTGGATAGTGCAACAGATTCTGGAGAAAGGAACATGGTGGTTTCCATGAATCATTCAAGAACGTCACGTTAAGCCATATTGAGCTTCGGTTGCCTGATGTAACTTGGAGCAGGTAATTGTTCTGTTTTTTTTCCGTCTGCATTGGGGGCTGGCAGGCTGTTGGGCAAGATGGAAGTCTCCAGCTTTCTAAGTAAATGGAAAGGGATGGTGGTGTATGCAACTTTCAAGCAGATTTTGCTTTTCATTATACTAAACTTTTGCCATCAGCATCAGTTTAATACATATTGGGTAAAATCTGCTTATATTCACTCTATGGTTCATAGCCTGCAGACAGTAATTGTATTTTAGAAGCAGAGGTGGAAAAGCACCTCAACTGTGGGGTAAGTTTCCCAAACAGTCTAACAATAAAGTAAATAATAACAATATTTTATTTAATTTTATTTATCTTATTTCATCAAGCATGTATTTTATGACAGATACAAGTGTAAACATAATTATAAATACATGAAAAGGATACGAATAAATGGGGACAGTAGGACAGGGATGGTAGGCACGCTGGTGTGCTTATGCACGCCCCGCTTAGGAATGGAGTGAGATCGAATTCAGGAAGGGAGAACCTGAGCAGTTTCTACTAGGGATTTCCATAGAAAACTATACCAAGGAAATACATTATTTAATATTACATATACTGACAGCAGCCCGCATAGCCTATGCACAAAATTGGAAGAAGGAAAACCTTTCCTCAGAAGAAGATTTAATTAGAAAAATTTTAGAATGTGCAGAGATGGACAAATTAACAAAAGAACTCAAGGAGAAAGAGGATACAGAATATTACAAAGTGTGGTGTAGATGTCATGAATGGTTGGAGAATAGGAAAAATGAGAAAGAGGAATAAAAGAGAGAAGGGGGAAAATGTTGAAGATCAAGGTACAATGTAGGCGAAATAAAGAAAGATGGAAAATAATTGTTGAATAAGACAAAATTTAAAATATGTGTAAACAGATGTAAATAGCAAGAAAGGATCACCTTGAAATAGCTGAAGGGATAAGTGATATCTATATAAATGTTGTGTGTTTATGTCTTGTTTTAAGGTGTTTAAAATAAAAAACTTTTTAAAAAAGGAATGGGGTGAGATCAACAGTAGACAATAAGGTTAAAGTTTTGTGGGTTTGGGGAAGAAACCGCAGAGTCAGGTAGTGCATTCCAGGCGTTGACAACTCTGTTACTGAAGTCGTATTTTCTGCAGTCTAGTTTGGACAATAGTCGTAACAAAACCAAAGGTCTTTATGAAACTTGGACATCTCACTATCCCATTCCAATTTATAAGTGTGATGAGATTCCTACTGTAATGTTTGCAAATCCGTTTTAAATAGTAAACCAATCCCAGTGAAGCTGCAAGAAACGTGATTGTTTCATTATCAGTATGCAAGTGTGAAAAGAGAGACTGGTCGGTTTTCTGATTATTTCAAATAATTTGCATTATTTTAGAAATGTTTTTCCAAAGTATCTGGACTTAAAACAGTGATGTGTATTTGTATGCATTGAGCAGTGTTTCTGCCTCTACTCCTAAAGAGTTTTATCAGTTTCTCTGATTAACTGGCAGAGAGACCAATTAAATTGTGAGGTTAGGATGTGGAACCTGGAAAATAGAGCAATTGGGAATAATTTTTGCCCAACAGATAAAAGTAAATGTTTCTGGACGTATTATTGGATTTGCACAATGTGCTAAATGAAGCCAGCTTGAGACAGGGTAGCTTGTGTTTCACTGTGTCTTTGTAGACACACAAACATTATTTTAAGATGTTGGATGATTAAGGCATAACACTTTGTGGTTGTTGGGAAATAGCATATTACTTAAATCAAGATTTTAGGTTTATTATATATATATAGATAGATAGAATTCTTTATTGGCTAAGTGCGATTGGACACACAAGGAGTTTGTCTTTGGTGCATATGCTCTCAGTGTACATAACATGAAAAGATACATTCGTCAAGAATCATAAGGTACATATGATTAATAAGGTGCTTAATGATAGTCATAGGGTACAAATAAGCAATCGAATCACACTAGGAAACAATCAATAGTAAGGATGTCAGGATACAGCAACAAGTTCCAGTCATACAGTCATAAGTGGGAGGAGATGGGTGATAGGATATGAAGTCAACTACTCAAGTTTAACTGTCAGTTTTGGAAGACAATTTTCTTTTTTGCTTCTTAACTGCCACATATTTTAGCTGGGGAAGTTGGGTGGGGGTTGTTGTTGGAGCGGTAGAAAGTCATAACAACGTTCCGTATTCAAGGACTTTTGCCTGCATCTGATGGAGACTGCCGGAAGATTATATCCAGTCGAGTGTGAAGAGTTGATCGGACAATGTGATGAACTTGTGGGTGTGGGGCAAGGCTGTGAACTGTTAGCTGGGTGGAGAAACCTTGGAAGCTTTCAGATTCGGATTTTCCCAGATGTGCCAACATGACATCTCTAATAAGTTGGAACTTTGAGGAACCTCAGGCCTCAGAGCTTTATTTCATTGAGGGTGTTCCTTGGAACCCTGACATTAACATTATTAACTGACAACCAGTTTTGTAATTTTCCTTCCTATAAAGCAGGGGTCTCCAACCTCTGGGATGCAATAGGTCCATGCCCTATTAGGAACCTGGCTGCACAGGTTGGAGGTGGGCAGACGGCAAGCAAATCCTACTGTAAACTGAACATGTGTGGGTTGTGCCCGCCTCCTACCCCCTGGTCCATGGAAAAATTGTCTTACGGAAAACCGGTCCCTGGTGTCAGAAGGGTTGAGGACAGCTGGTGTAAAGCACATAATACATACTGGTACTCCATCCCCTTACACCTTACATAGGGGAGTGAACTTCACTGAGTGATTCTTATTGTAGTGTGATGTCGACAGAGAGAACGGTTTTGTCCTCCGGCATCTTCACAAGTGCATTCGGGCTTAATTGATGAGTTGGAAAGTGCCACTCTGTTGGGCTTAGATCCAGTGACTGCATGCAAATACTTGCCATTTTAACCTAGCTCCAACATCAGTTCATAACTGTTCCTCTTCCAAAGGCAGTTCAGTAATTTAGCTGATTCCACCAGTCTACCTCATCTGTCGTCCACTTGCATTTCTCTGAACTTTGCTATGAGTCTTCCACTTATTTATTAACACAAGATGATGTAGTGTCCTTAAAATGCAAAAATAAGCTTATCACTACCTAGCGCAAGGGTCAGCAACCTGCAGCTCTGGAGCCACATGTGGGTCTTTCACCCCTCTGCTGCAGCTCCCTGTCACTCAAAATATGCATCACAACCGCCAATGTGCGACACCCGCCGGCACACAATTTATTGAGCTTTTCAACCCCCGGTAGGTCAACCATGGATAAATCCAAGAAAAGAAAAGTTTCAGAAGAAAACAGAACGTTTACTTCAACTACATATACTAGTTTTGTGGCTGCTCAAGAAAGTCAGGCACGAGAAGGTTTTTGTGGCTCCCGGTGTTTTCTTTTCTGTGGGAAACGGGTCCAAATGGCTCTTTGGGTTGCAGACCCCGACCTAGTGTCATTGGAAGAAAAAGTACCTTTTTACCAGTCACTTAACGAACATGGATGGTATGTTCTATAACAGTGTTGCAAGATTCCTCAGCTTCTCATTTGCTTGACCATTGTCAGAAAAGGTTTTTTGGATTAGGCATATTTTCGGTTGAATCGCACTAATCGATTATGTTCAAAATAATAGAGCCATGTTTTGAGAGACATCTGGAACCCAAGAAAAGGGTATCTCTGGGACTATTTCCCAAATGTTCTATGTTGATGCATGTTCTATTTCCGCTGGTGTACAAATACTTTATGGTCAATGTGCTGTTGAGTGTCTTCAAACTAGAACGTCAAGCTTTATAACTTATTCAATTATGCTATTTTAATTGAATCCTTCCAGCCACTATTTTCTGTCACTGGTGTTGTATTTAAGGCTTTAGGTAATTAGATGATAAGCTAATCCTTCATGTGCTGGTCTTAAATATGTCAATAATAAGAGTTTTGTAGCCCAATGTTATGCAGGTCTCCCTGGAACTATATCGTACCGCTTTTATCTCTACAAAATTGGGTCCCTAATCAACTGTTCTAGAAAGGCAGCTAGAAAATGAATTTCAGCTCCTTCTTGATAAATGGCTAATGGGTAGATTTGATAAATTCCAGTTCAATTGTGGGCCTATTTAATCTTATCTTTCAATAGACAACTTCTAGTTTGAGTGTTCATAAAGTATTAGTCCTGTGCTGCACTTCAAATTTGATTATGGGAAGATTCTGAATTAGAACAGGGGTGTCAAGCTCAATTTCACTGAGGGCCACATCAGGATTGTGTTTGACCTTGGGGGGCCAGGGTGGGCGTGGCCAGCTCAACGTCACTTGTGTCAGAGGCACCTGTGGTGACCCGAGTGCTGCCAGCGAAACCGGGTTCCTGAGCTCCGTTTTCTCTGCTCCGTTTTTGCCCCCAATGGTGTCCTGCAACCCTCTGCCAGCAAAAACAGAGCTCCGTGCACTGTTTCCAGGGTGGCCCCACAGGCCAGAGCTAAGTACCCGCAGGCTGGATCTGGCCCCCGGGCCTTCTGAGTTTGACACCCCTGAATTAGAAACTCTTTAAAGCAGTAGGGTCTTTCCTGGGATTATGCAGAAGCTGCAGAGGGCAGTCACGTGATATTGGAGGATGCAGCTATTTTTAGAATTCCAGGCAGTTCTGAAATTCTTGTGTCGTCCAAAACATCATTTTAGTATCTAATCCAAAGTTCTTGATAGCAATACAATTGAAGAATATGCTAGAAGCTGAAAACGGACACTTTGTTATATTGAAACATTAAGAACTTGAGTTTATCATAGAGGTTACCATGCATTGAAGCAATAATTTCATTCATTTCAGGTAAACAGAAGGCCTCTATGTCAATACTTAGTTTAACTTTCGATTTTAAAATTATCCTACTCAAAGAATTCTTGACAGCACAAGCTAGTCAGCTGTTTCCTCATTATATCACTGCTACTGAGTATGAGATCACATTCTGTTACTCAAGAAACTTTTATTATGCCCAATTTTGGTGCTTCCCATTTCAGTATCTCAAAAATTAATATTCTGCATTCTCATCAACCTCAGAGAGTATACAACCTGAATGTTTGTGGGAATACAACTAGAAGACTACTTCCCTAAATTCAGTGTAATGGGATTATGGTCAGGTTTACTAGTTCCAATGAGATTTTATTATGGAGTAGCAATATTTCAGTATCATCCATTAACTACCGTATTTAACACTGACACAGGAAATAGTTCAGCAAATAAAAAGTAACTGAATTTACTTTTAGCTAGATTTCCCCCATTCTTTCACAATTCCTTTTCCATATGTTTAAGAATTAGTGTATTACATTATTTGGAAGTTACTCTGAGTTACTATGTTTACAGTCACATAAATATGCTTTAAGCAAATTGAATAAGAAAAATGGCAACATTAGTTTTAGCGGCTGCCAAATGTAGCTTTTAATGAGTTCAATCAGAAAAAAATAAAATGTTCTTTTTCCTCCTCAATGGAGCCTAATATGCTACTGAAGTCACTAATTCCAAATACATTTTATTTGAATCTGTTTGTTAAACTGAAAGATATTTAAATGTACTTTATCTTCAGATGAATTGCAACCGTTCCTTAATTCTAACTTCCTTATTGTTTTTGAGTGATAGTTCTAGTTTTAGATGTGTGTTTTGAATATTACACATAGACACATTCAAATTATTGCTTGCTTTAAACATTTGGGTTTATTATTTTTTTAAGGAGTTAGGAATACATTTTCATAATCAAAAGGCAAATACAATGAGATCGTACAATGAGACAAAGACCTCTCCTGATTCCACAGTTTTACATTTGAGACAAACTTCTTAGTGGAATGTTATGACGTTAATTTAGTAGACTAGACCGGACACTTCAAAAATTGTAGCACTGCTCCCTTAGACTGGTGCAGTAGACCTATTCACATGGATTCTGGATAACAATAAGAAGATACTCCTTATCTGTGGGAGGAGGAAATATAAAATGATGAAACACAGCAATTTTTAATTCCATGTTTGATTTCTAATATTCCTTTTCATAATTTATTATGGTTGACACAAACAAAGCCACTGCTTATTCCAGTTTCCCAATAATGGGAAGTAAAACTTCAATTTTCAATACAGTAATGTAATAGTTCAATATCATTATGGTGTATAAATCAAAAAAAGGCCAAAGGCAAAATCTGCTTAGTGTTTTACACTATCTTCCAAATGTAAACTGTTGCAATAATGGTTAATTATTGCAACTGTCTGTTAATTGGGCAAATCCATCTTGGAACAATTATTCCCATTACGTAACAAGCTGCCTTAGATCAGTTCTTCATCTCGTTCAGTATAGCTACCAGCTGGATTCAGATGCTGCCACAATCCTGACAGATAAAATAAGACTCTGCTGCCTTGATATGTCAACACTTGAAAGCCCTGGCATCAGGCAGCTTATCCTTAAAGTGATCCCCCCCTTAAATAATGTATGATTAAACAGACATTTTGTGGCAGGCCTGCAGAAATTTAAAGAACATCACCAGCCATCAAAGCAACGGCAGGGAAAAGACAAAAGTTATTACCTGGGGCAACCATGATTTCATGTTTCTTTGATCTAATCCTGAGAAAGGTGAGATCGTTCTGGGGATCAATGTCTCTGACGGTGCTCTTTGCTTTCATGGTGAGCTGATGAAGAAGGCCAGCATACTGAACTGTGGTGGAGTTGTCGAGCGTTGTTCGGATTGGGATCCCTGAGAAAAGGAATATTAGGAATGGCTTTCAAATGTAACCAAACTTTTCAATGCTATCAGTAGGGGGGGGATCCAGCTGTGCCTAAATTGAGACCAGCCCATCTTCTGGGATTCAGAGGATTCCAATAAATACTAACAGCACAAATTGCTTGGTCTGAAACATTTGACAGCTTCTGGAGTCATACAGAATACTATAGTTGGAAGGGACCTTGAAGGTCTTCTAGTCCAACACCCACCCTCCCCCCCCAAAAGCAGAAGACCATTTATAATGCCTGTCTAATCTCTTTTTAAAAATCTCCAGTGAAATTAATGCTTCTGCTCTCAGGGGCTTTAGAGAATAGGTGGAGAATCCTCTCCTATCTGTGGCAGCCCTCAAATATTGGAAGACGGCTACGACGTCACTCTAGTCCCTCACTTTGTTAGACTAGACATTCCCAATTCCTCCAACCGATCATCGTATGCTTTAGCCCCAGTTCCCCTCATTTTCTCAGCTCTTCTTTGCACTCTTTCTAGAATCTCAGTATCTTTTTTGCCTAATGGTGACTAAATCTGGGCACAGTATTCCGAGCGTGGTCTCACCAAAGCAATATACAAAGGAGTTGGCTTTTCAATAGGAAATGTGGAGACTCTAGAAAAGAGTGCAGAAAAGAGCAACAAAGATGATGAGGGGATGGAGGCTAAAACATATGAAGAACGGTTGCAGGAATTGGGTATGTATAGTTTGATGAAAAGAAGGACTAGGGGAGACATGATAGCAGTCTTCCAATATCTCAGGGGCTGCCCCAAAGAAGAGGGAGTCAAGCTATTCTCCAAAGCACCTGAGGGCAGGACAAGAAGCAATGGGTGGAAACTAATCAAGGAGAGAAGCAACTTAGAACTAAGGAGAAATTTCCTGAGTTAGAACGATTAATCAATGGAACAACTTGCCTCCAGAAGTTGTGAATGCTCCAACACTGGATGTTTTTAAGGAGAGGTTGGATAACCATTTGTCTGAAGTGGTGTAGGGTTTCCTGCCTAAGCAGTGGGTTGGACTAGAAAACCTCCAAGGTCCCTTCCAACTCTGTTATTCTATTTTATTCTAGACAAGATTCCATAAAACAGGTTGGCAATCACTGCACAACAAGAAATAAAAAAAATCAGGTGTTTGAGGTCACTTATTAAATTTCATGTGATATTAATGAAATCAAGATGTAATTCAATTTCTATGTATTTAAAAGGTTGAGCAACACTGACATCCATGAGTTTACTTTTATAGAATTGCCCTGTCAAGCAGGTCATGACTTGGGAGCTTATCTTTCTGATACATTGCCAAGAACAGATGAAACTAATTATTGCGGTAGGGGAGGAATCTTCCTTACAATCTCTTTTTTATGCCAGAGGCCATCCTGAAAAGGACAGAAGCTTTGGGTACTTTAATACCCTGGGATATTAATCCGAGTGAAAGCCCAGCTTTGCCAAATGAATGGGAGTTTTGATACTTCTGTTGGAAGGAGGGAATTATATCTAGTGCAAAAAAACAAAAACAAAAACCCCTCTCCTTTATAATGTAACTATCTTGAATTTGATGCAAGAAGCTTCACAAATTTTGGCACCAAATTACTACCAGTCTATTAAGATTAAAGGAAAAAAGTTCATGAACTTCCGTGGCCTCCAGCCCCCAGGTCTGTTTAATATCAAACGCAAGGAAGGAAAACCTCCTAGTTTTGTGGCAATGTGAAAGGCAGCATCAGTCTGGGCAAGGTGTCAATTTAAACATGCACATATGCCAGATACTACAGACCACATCCTCGCTACAATTAACCTAATATACCTTCAGTCTAAGATCCCACTTGTTAATTGATTTCTTTGGGGATTTGTTTTACTTTTCAAAGTACTTTTTTAAGGGATTAGCATTAAATGTTCGTGGAAAGGTGAATGAGTGAATACAATAACTGCAAATCAAGGAGACCTGGTTGAGGAGTGAAGTCACTGGCTTCCATGGGGTCTATATATTCTCTATTTCCCATCCATGACTACTCTCCAAAGCTTTGAGCCAGTCTATGCTAAGGAGGAATTAATTCTCTAGCAAAATATTTCGGGGTTTCAGAACTTTGGAAGAAATCATAGAGTAACATTATTTGAAGGCAGGCAACAGTGATGGACTACATTACAAAAACCCTGATTTTTTTATTGGAAGGAGATTTTGTGCATTTTAAAAAGGTCATAACACAAATATTAAGCCAATTTGACTTTTGCCCACAACAAGGACGTGAATTTCTCTACGGTGTATGACAGTCAGGCCCCCAACAAAACTTTTTGGGAAAGTCAAGTCATATTTTCATCTAACTATTTTTGAATTGAATATTACTAGCAGGATTGAACATTACTAACAGATCCAATTCAGCAAATTGTAAAATGTTCTGCAATTATTAAAAGCAACACGATGAAATTCAAGGCCATCTGCCATCTCCTTGCTATAGTATGAATGCAAATGTCCTTGTAATCTTGTGTGTTCTTTTAGCTTAAAATAACAATGCTTTTGATGTGCTTTACTAGTTACCACTTAACCTATGGAGAAGTCTACATTCACTAGGTAGGGTTTTAAGTTAATTAGTTCAATAACTGCTATTGGTGATGAAAAGAAAATCATTGTGGGGAACCAAGTCAATTGTTTTGCCTGCTGTGCTGATTAATTTCAATAGAGGATGCATTGCTTAGTTCTTACCAACTTTTCAGAAGGCGGCTTCTGGTGGGTTTTGCAAAACTAAACAAGGGCTTCAGTCTAAAAATAGTTGTCCACTTTTGATCTATGCTGCATAAATGCCAGTAACCCATGGTTAACTGCATCCACTTGAACCACAATCAGTACACAATATTTTAGCTTAGTATGTTGTGTGACTCAGGGGTGGGTTCTAAATTTTTTTACTACCGGTTCTGTGGGCGTTGCTTGGAGGTCGTGTGACTGGGTGGGCGTGGCTAGCTGGTCATGTGACCGGGTGGCCATGGCTATGTGTATAGTCGGAGGGCTGAAAAAAGTCATTTCTGACAGGTCCTCGCACTTTTGACTGGTCCTCACACTTATGACCATCCTCACATTTATGCCCGTGCAGCATTCTTAACAGCCATGTCACTCATTTCACAACTGCTTCTCTTCACCATGGTGACAAGACAGGGCAAAAAACATAAAATGTGAGGACAGTCGTAAGTTCGAGGACTGGCCAAAAGTGCGAGGACCAGTCAAAAATAACTTTTTCAGCCCTCTGAGTAGTCCATATGCACAAAAGGACTACCCAGAGGGCTGAAAAAAGTGATTTCTGACAGGTCCTCGCACTTTTGACCAGTCTTCGCACTTATGACTGGTCATCATTTATGCCCATTGCAGCATTCTTAACTACTGTGTCACTCATTTCACAACTGCTTCTCTTCACTATAGTGACAAGATAGGGCAAAAACGTAAAATGTGAGGACAGCCGTAAGTTCGAGGACTGGTCAAAAGTGCGAGGACCAGTCAAAAATAACTTTTTCAGCCCTCTGGGAAGTCCATATGCATGAAAGGATACAGCAATAGAGAGGGATGAAGGAAGGGAAGGGAAATTAGTGTAGGAGTGAGGGTAAGAGAGGGAGGAAGAGAGGAGGAGAAGAGGGGCGGGGGAGAGAAAGTAAGAAGGAAAGAAAAGAGAGAGGTGGTAGGGTTGAGGAGAAAGATTGCTGTACAATAAAAAAGATGAAAGGGAAGAAAGCCAACCCCAAACACATATAAAGATATTAAGATAAAGAATGAATTGTTAAACTTTAAAGAATAAAAGAGAACAAATATGAATAAATAGCAATAATTAGAAACACACATACAAAGGTACAATGTATTTTCTATGAACAGAATATTTGGCCGGTTCACAAATTTAAACAGTGTTTAGTCATTTCAATTAAATTTACAATTTCTATATTTCCTTTTTGCCATATTTATTCCTCATCTATTTTTTTTTAAAAAACCAATATTACCCTTCATCCTCATCTCTAATCTTAATCAAATTCAATTTTTCCCTTCTATTCTATATTATACCCTTTCCCATTGTCAGCTATTTTTATATCCATCCTCACATTGGTTAATTATGTAATATTGCAGTTGTTTAATACAAATTCAACATTTTAATATAAATCAATTAGTTATATAACTATCTTTTTTCTATATTAATCAATATGAACATGAATATTCCAATTATTTCCATGCAATCCAATTTCTTACAAATCAATTAATTATATTTACCAATAATAATAAACCAAATAATTTCCCCCATATATTCCTCCAAACCACAACTTAACCATTTCTGTTTTCAACACAATATACAATTAATAGTATCTCAATTATTACAATTCCCTAGTTAAATAGAGCTTTTTTTCTTTTGTGTTTTAAAATCTTGAACTCTCCTCTTTTGCCCTAAATTTCCCATTGTTTGCAGGTTTGCACCTACTTTTTTTGGTGAGGAAAAAGAAAAAGAAATCTCTCTCTGCCTCATTTTGTCACGTTGCAGCAAAGAGCCTGCTTTACTTTCAGTTTTGCTTTTTCAGCATAGCTAGGGAGAAAAAAATCTGCTCCACTCTTTGCAGCTAGCAACAGAGCCCTGCGCAAAACAGCTAAGAGCAAATCAGCTGAGAGTCGGGAGGCCGATCTAATCAACTTGTACTAACCTATGCTGAAGCTGAAAGGGGCTGTTTTTTCTATTTTTGCAGGCACCAGTCTACTCATTTGTTTTCTTTTAACACTGATCAGCTGTAGGGTGGCCCTTTGAAGCCCTGTGGCAAGAGTTTAAACAGTTTTTTTTCCCCTCTAGCCATCAGCTGGGACTCAGGAGGCAGCAATAGATTGGGAGTGGGTGGGGTAAGCGAACGGTGACCAGCCGGGAACCAGTTCGGGGGCGTGGCCAGCCAATCTTATTACCAGTTCTCCGAACTATTAAATTTTTTTACTACCAGTTCTTGTGAACCGGTGCGAATCCGGAGCAACCCACCACTGGTGTGACTCCAAAAAGTTTTCCATGATGTTTTTAAGAAAAATAACAAGAATGTATGGTAGATATTTACCTTCTGCATTTACGACGATAGTTCCAATAACTCCTTTGTGGGCCTGAATCCTTTTCAGCGTTTCCTCTACCTCTGCCTGTAAAAGAAATAAATATACGGAAGTATGAAACCTGAAAACTAGGCTGTAAGGCCTCAGCTAATGTATTTTTTAACATACTACCTCTTGTCTAACTTTGGACTCTTATCTCCACAATATAGGCAGCCACAGAGCACTAGCAAAGAAATCCTGGTGAGCAAATCTATTCCTTCTTTCCTTCACTCCCTAGCTTATCCAATGCTTTTCATTTTGGTTCCATTATGGATGGGCACCTGCACAATCACAGCATTTTGAAGAAGAGGTGCTCTACATGAATGAACCAACTCGGAAGCAAGAGGGAGAGTTGTGCCATGTTAAAGGCCATATGCTGAGCAGTCATGGTTGGCTGGAGTCTGTCAGTGACTTCTCTCCATGCCGTAAAAACAGAGATGAATGCATTATCCTCTGTGGTTTTCCTGCTGGCAACTGGCTCTCTCTTTTGAGACTTCCCCTTTAAAGGAAGCAGTGGTCACAGTTAAACTACCAATGATCCAGTTCCTCAAAATCCAGTTTAATTAAACTACTGCTCTGTTTTATCTGAGCAAGAAACAGCTTCCTTCGTACATGGACTGTTTCATGAACACCTAGCTGTAAAAATCTACACTGCACACAGACACGGCTTATAAGAGAATGCAAACAAATAATTCAACTTATTTCAAACTATTCAACATAGGGTCACAAAAGGGCCTGCTTCTCTGAATTTATACTTTTATGTAAAAATGAATGAATATCAAATGATATATATCAAACAAATCCAGGGCTAATACTTGTAAAACCTTTACAAGTTATATGGCTAAAGCTGAAAGGTGCCCCCTTTCTTTCCTTTGAAAATGTTATATAAATATATATTTATTTTACTAAGTAACATCCAAAATCAAAGAACAAAAACATTAAAATCAGCAAGTCATTAAAAACAGAACCTTATGGTATCGAAAAGAGTTTTGGAACTCATTTAAAGATGAGTAGAGAAGAAACTTGACTGTTGCTTTCAGAGAGAATTCCTTAATGACAGTGCAAGCATTTTGGTATGTTTGTTTACATACTCTTCCTGGTTTCCCAGGGCTATTTTACTATGTAAAAACCAGCAAAATACTTTGTTAAAGCCCTCAACCTTTTGAATCCATAATGTCAAGTCCAGACAAGTCCAGGATCTGCATCTTAATATCTGAGCATTCTATCATAATGCCATTTAGCAACTTCTCCATTTACCTATATCTCAATAGACTCATTACTTTATCTGCCTACCTTTGTTCTGGAGTATGTAAAGCATCATAAGTGGGGCAAATAACCTCTAAATGCTTTTTTTAAAAAAATAAAGTTAATTCAGCTGAGATCAATGGGCCTTACATGGGCAGAAGATCCGTAGTTTTAGTTGTTAGATAATAACTCTCTTGCTCTTGAATTGCATGGTCTTTCCCTTCCGTGCACACTTGCTCTTGTCAGTAATGAAGATAAAGGCTTGGAAACTCCTTTGGTGTCCTATCATATTTTCTTGGCATGTAAGGTTATAGGAACAGGATCTTTCCCCTTCCTTACTTTCACTTTACCTAAAACCTAAGGAGGTTCCTGAGATCCTTTCTCGACTCCACCTTTCCTTAGGACTCAAATTTCATTCATCAGACAGTGGTCTAGTCTACCTCCTCCTTCCATCTCCGAAATTACAATCCTTGTTTTATAGAAAAGTACCCTCTACAGACTGAGATGGCCCTGTCCCTAATGGCCTTTCATAAGGTTGGGAAGATGTGGCTATTTCTCTAGGTGTTTGACTTACCCTGTTGTCCATTCTTGTGTTTATGATTGAAGGTGTCACTTGCCCAGGGTGCCATGGGGGCAATTGTTTTAATGATTGGCCTTTAATATTTCACATGCCACCCAGAGTCACTGTTGTGAGATGGGCGGCCACATCAACTCCCACCTTAGCCATGAAAGCCAGGTGGGTGACAGTCCCCCCCTCTCTCTCAGCCTGACCCACCTCACAGGGTTGTTGTTTTGGGGAAACTAGAAGGAGGAAGGTGCATTGGATATGTTCGCTGCCATGAGTTATTTGCACAATAATAAAGGCGCATACAAATAAATAATAAAAATAAATTATAAGTTAGACAAAGGGGGTAGTTGCTTTTTAGGATAAAGTATTTCATACAGTTCTAGGCTGCATAAACAGAGGGATAGAATCAAGATCACATGAAGTGTTAATACCACTTTATAATGCCTTGGTGAGGCCACACTTGGAATACGGCATTCAGTTTTGGTCACCACAATGTAAAAAAAGATGAGGAGACTCTAGAAAGAGTGCAGAGAAGAGCAACAAAGATGATTAGGGGACTGGAGGCTAAAACATATCAAGAATGGTTGTAGGAACTGGATATGTCTAGTTTAAAGAAAAGAAAGATTAGGGGAGACATGATAGCAGTCTTCCAATATCTCAGGGGCTGCCCCAAAGAAGAGGAAGTCAAGCTATTCTCCAAAGCACCTGAGGGCAGGACAAGAAGCAATGGGTGGAAACTACTCAAGGAGAGAAGCAACCTAGAACTAAGGAGAAATTTCCTGACAGTGAGAACACTTAATCAGTGGAACAACTTGCCTCCAGAAGTTGTGAATGCCCCAACACTGGAAATTTTTAAGATGATGTTGGATAACCATTTGTCTGAAGTGGTGTGGGGTTTCCTGCCTAAGCAGGGGGTTGGACTAGAAGACCTCCAAGGTCCCTTCCAACTCCTCCACTCCACTCCACTCCACTCCACTCCACTCCATTCCATTCTATTCACAAAGTAATCCTTATTAGAAATGTAGTTACCCATAGTAATTTGAGATCAGCACCCACAGGAATTAAAGAAATACATTTGTAAGCCGCTTGTCTATGTGGATATTCTCAGTCATCCCAGGTCCTGGTTATCCTAAAAGTGCTTTCTTAAAAGGCAATTAGACTTTGTAGGGTTTGTTTTTTTTTTTGAAAAACTAGACAGCCACCTATCTGCTATAGGCTCTCCTGCTTGAGCAGGGGGTCGGACTAGAAGACCTCCCAAGGTCCCTTCCAGCTCTATTCTCCATTGAATTTTCTTTGTTTTTTTTTCCCTTGAAGACGTTTCGCTTCTCACCCAAGAAGCTTCTTCGGTTCCGACTGAATGAATGGTGGTGGAATGGAAGGATTTATATATTCTCTGCAGTCACCTGGTTACTCACATCAGTCAGTGTGCTGACGGCCGCCAAGAATACAAATCCTTCCATTCCTCCCACCATTCATTCAGTCAGAACCGAAGAAGCTTCTTCGGTGAGAAGCGAAACGTCTTTAAGGAAAGAAAAAAAAACCCTAAAGAAAATCCGGTCGTCTTTTGAAAAAAGCAACTTCTAACCTTGAAAGCCACCTACGGTCCTATCAATGGAAAACCTGGCGGACTACCCCACCCAGAATTCCCAGCCAGTCCAAGCGGGGCAGGATAAGATTCAACACTCCCGACCCGCCATTGCTCTCCTCCTCCTCCTTTCCCACCCAGCCATCCAGCTCGCTCACAGACGCCCCTGCCTGCCCCATCGTTCCCAAACCCCGTCCCTCCGTTTTACCATGATTAGGCTCCAATCGAGCGGCGTCCACCGGCTAGGCCTCGGTTGCTATGGAGCCCCGACCGGAAGCGGCAGGGCCGGAGAACGGCGGAGGGGCCGGAAGTGTGATGGCGAGAAGAGGCGGGGCTTAGGTGGAGTGGCGCCTCTCTTTTTTTTTTGCTCCTCGGTCACGTGGTCCCGGCGGCTTGCTGGCTGGCTGGTTGACTGCCTATGCAAAGCATTGGCGCTGCAATGAAGGAGCGGGGAGAGATATCTAGCTAGAACCAGGATAGGGAATGGGTTTAAAATCAGGGGTCTCCAACCTTGGCAATTTATAAGACTTGTGGACTTCAACTCTCAGAATTCCTCAGCCAGCAAAGCTGGCTGAGGAATTCTGGGAGTTGAAGTCCACAAATCTTAAAGTTGCCAAGGTTGAAGACCCCTGGTTTAAATGCTTGGAAGAAGGTTGGGGTTGGGGTGGGGGAGTCCCTATTCAAAGTTCCTGTTTCTTCAGGAGGGTTATTCTGGGGGGGGGGATTAAAATGAGAGGAGAGACCCTTCTGCCATCAAATTTGAGCGCTGTCTTTCAATCTTAGCAGTTTTTAAGCCTGGCGGACTTCAACTCCCAGAATTCCCCCAATAAAAAAAACCACGGAATAGATCAGGGGTCTCCAACCTTGGCAAAGCTGGCTGGGGAATTCTGGGAGTTGAAGTCCACAAGTCTTAAAGTTGCCAAGGTTGGAGACCCCTGGTTTAAATGCTTGGAAGAAGTTTGGAGTTGGGGTGGGGATGTGGGTGGGTGGGATCCCTATTCAAAGTTCCTGTTTCTTCAGGAGGGTTATGGGGGGGGGTGTAAAATGAGAGGAGAGACCCCTCTCTGTCATCAGATTAGAGCACTGTCTTTCAAATCTTCTAAGAACTTTTAAGACTAGCAGATTTCAACTCTCAGAATAGATACCCCATCCAACACCACCTGCCTTCTGAAAGCCGCAGAGACTTAAAAAAAATAACACAGCTGAAATTATTTAAAATGCCGTCAGCAGTGACAGTCACAGAGTTGGAAGGGACCTTGGAGATCATCTAGTCCAACCCCCTGCTCACGCAGGAGACCTTTACTAGGGATTCAAACCACCGAACTGCTGACCTTTGTGGAAGTGCAGGAAATTAAAAGGAGAACTTGTTACACCCAAACGGCAAGCAAGCGAGAATGGCAATTCCTTGGCAAGCCAGTATTGCATGAATTATTTACAGGTTAACAGAGTTGGAAGGGATCTTGTAGGTCATCTAGTCCAACCTCCCCCGACCCAAGCAGGAGACCCTATGCCATTTCTGACAAATGGCAGTCCAATCTTTTTTGAAAGTCACAAATGATGAAGCTCCCACAACTTCCGAAGGCAACTTCTGTTCCATGGGTTGATTGTTCTCACTGTCAGAAAATTCCTCCTTATTTCCAGGTTGAATCTCTCCTTGATCAGTTTCCATCCATTATTAAGTCAGGATGTTATAACGTTACCTGGTTGCAACTTATGCTGTGCCTTTTTTGGGGGGGGGGGGGGGAATCCCATGGTAGGAAGCTTGTAGATCATGCTGAGTTCACCTGGAATGTTAAAAGATTTTCAGCAATTAAGGAGGATGGTCGGTTGGGAAAAGTTGGCTCCCTTCTTTTTAGCAGAGGAGCTGCTATTACAGAATTTGTAAGACCTGGCCTTATCATTAGGCAGAATACTAATAAACTTTTAAAACATTTTTATTCTGCTGTAAATCTTAATATATTACATTGTTTTCTTGCAATGTTGTTTATACAGTATGAATTGAAGATTGACATTGTATTGTTTATTAGTTATTAAATTTATACTGCCCATTTCAACTATTTAAAGCAGCAAAGTTATATTTATATAACTCAAACCTGTTTTTACTCCGAGGGTTTCTCAAAGATTATAGTCACCATATAATTCTTTATTATAAAGGGCAGTATTTCATTTCAAAAAGTTGTCCTCTAAAATTATTTAATTACTTTATTGGTTTTGCTTTGATTTTTTCTTTGTAAAGCAAAGTTATAAACGTAAACAGTTATTTTTCTCCTTATGAACTTTTTTTAGGTTTGTTCCTTTATCAGGTGTCTTCTTTTATTTTTTCCAAGAAAATAAAGACATGTACCCTAGACACGGTCAGGATCTGTGAAATCAAAATCATTTCCCAGATTTTTAATTGAAACAATTAAAAACAATATCCCTCTTCTCATTTTTATTAAAAACAGGTTTTTTTATTTAAAAAAATTAAATTTAATTTAAAAATTAAACATGTTTAATTTAATAAATAATAGCTTTATTACTGTAATTTTTATTTTATTTTTTTGAAAAAAAATCAGTTTTATTTCTTATACACATAATATAAAATGTACATTTTCTTATACATAATTAATCGTACTTATACATGTTTTCCTTAAAGAAAGCATTAAAATAAGGCATCTTAATTACATTCGGAGTTGCTCTTCTACCCTTTCTTCCCTCATTTCACAACAAACCTTCTTCTTCTTCTCTTCTTTCTCTTCCCTCCCTCCTCTCCTACTTTTTCCTTCCTCCTCTCCTACCTCATCCTACTTCCCCTTCCTTTCCCCCACTCCTCTCTTCTTTTCCCCCTTCTCACCTTATCTTCTACTCCTGTCCCCTACTCTTCCTTCCTCTCCTTTCCCCTTTCTTCCATTCCTCTCCCTCCCTCTCCTCTTCCTACCTTCTACTCCTCTCTCCTTTCTATATTCTTTGCTATGGAATATTCTCCTTTTTTGGTATCAGAGCAACTCCTGTATTCTAATAGTATATACTTTCTTTCAATTTCTTTTCAGATTTATTCTATCTATCAGTATTATCGTCATAATTGTACATTTATTCTTATTATCTTCTTTCTTTCCCCCCTCCCATCCCCCTTTTTCATTTACTCTGGTGTCATCTGGATTTCTATTTCTATTTCCTCCCCCTCATTTAACTTTCTATTATCTAAATCATTTTTCTATCCTCTTATCTTAGTATCTCTTTTCTAACCCTAACCCTATTATTGTAAGTTTTACATGAGTCATTACATTTTCCCTGAATGTGTTTTTTAATGTGGTAAACATCAATAAATGTAATCCCTATAAATTAAAACTCTATTGGGTTCCTCCATAAATTTTAAAAGTGGGAAGAAGGGGTCCTGACTATTGGAATACTTTGTTAAACTTGTACGCTTGGCTCTCAACAAGTCTGGATGGCTTAGAACTGTCAAAAAAATTATGCTCAGTGCAGTGGTGGAATTCAATTTTTTTTACTACTGGTTCCGTGGGCGTGGCTTGGTGGGCGTGGCTTGGGCATGGCAGGGGAAGGATACTGCAAAATTGCCATTCCCACCCCACTCCAGGGGAAGGTTACCTCAAAATTCCCATTCCCTCCCCACTCCTGGAGAAAGGATATTGCAAAATCTCCATTCCCACCTCACTCTGGGGCCAGCCAGAGGTGGCAATTGTTGGTTCTCCGAACTACTCAAAATTTCTGCTGTCAGTTCTCCAGAACCTGTCAGAACCTGCTGAATAGCACCCCTGGCTCAGTGAACATTAGTAAGAGATACCAAGTAGAATATGTTGAATTATTTTCATTATATAAATATAAAATTTGATCGTAATAGCAAAATCTCCAGTATTATTTATAAATATATTTTTTAAAAAACTCACCCACCTCCAATATAGATTAATATTTAACTTCTGACTTCTTTCTTCTTTTTTCTTCAACCAACCTACTGGCATATACTTTAGAGACCATGTTCTAAATACTGAGAGAGAAGACAATATTTGTAGCTCATGGTTGAATTGTGGGTCTGAGATTGGCGGTTTTCTTGCAGACGTTTCATTACCAAACCAGGTAATATCATCAGTGCTAGCAGTAATGAAACATCTGCAAGTAAACTTCCAACCTCAGAGAGCACCAAAGACCTCACATACTCATAAGTGTTTGCACTTGTCTTGTACTGTAAAATATAACACAGGGGTGAAATGCTCCCGGTTCGGACCGGATTGGGCGATCCGGTAGCAATGGCAGTGGGCAGTTCGGAGAACCGGTAGCAAAAATCCCTGCCCCGCCCGCTCATGCCACCCAGTTGCCCGGTCACCTGCTTGCCTGCTTGGCCGTTTGTTGCTCGCATACTCACTTTTCCCGCCACTCAGCATTTCCGCTTCCACTAGTTGCTTTTCCAGCCACTCGACGCTTCCTACCGGCCCACCCACCCCACCCCTGGCCTATATAAGATCCCCTATGCGGCACAGCTACTTTGCCCAGATGTTCGCCTGGCCGCTCGGACCTGCTGGATTTCACCCCTGCTACTAGACCCCATTGTTGGAAAGATGAGCAGATTTCAGTATTGAAAGTAAAGCAAAATGAGCCGAGGTGGTGCGGTGGTTAGGGTGCAGTACTGCAGCTACTTCAGCTGACTGCTAGTTCAGCAGATCAGCGGATCAAATCTCACCCGCTCAAGGTTGACTCAGCCTTCCATCCTTCCAAGGTGGGTAAAATGAGGACCCAGATTGTTGGGGGCAATATGCTATTTAGTATACTGTCTATTGGTGTAAGCCGCCCAGAGTCCTCGGAGAGTGGGCGGCATAGAAATATGACTCATAAAATAAATAAATAAATAAAAATAAAAATAAAATAGCTCCATTTCCTCACTGAATTATTACTAAAGTTTCCTTGTATTGTATTTTCTAACTACAAAATGTAGAAAAATTATTAAATCTATTAAATTATTAAAGGCTATTGCTTAACGCATTGTAAGCCGCCCGGAGTCTCCGGAGAAGGGTGGCATATAAATAGAACCAATAAATAAATAAAATAAATAAATCATACGAAGAATGATTGCAGGATTTGGGTTTGGCCAGTCTAGGAAAAAAAAAAGATTGGGGCAAGGGGGACATGTGTTGTGGCCTGTCAGCAGCCAGTGGATCTGGCAGCAGATTCAGACAGTGAGGAGGTTGGGGAGGAACATGGACCAGTCCTGGAGTCTGGGGAGGGCTCTAATGAGGGCTCTGCATCGGAGGCAGAGAGGGGGCCAAGGGCCGTATGCCAGTTATCAGCTTCCTTCGTAGTCAGACATCAGTGAGGCAGACGAACAGCTGGAGCCTGTTCCCAGTGTACGCATGCGCAGAGTTGCCAGACGATGGGAACAGCTAAAGAACAATTTGGGAATAAGGCCACAGGTGGATGATGAAGGGCCCCTCCCAGAGGGAATAAAAGAGGAGCGACAGGGGAGTGGAGTTTGCAGGAGACAATTAGTTCATTCCTGTATTCTTGCCAAGTATTGCGGCATCTGAAAGATATCGGCCTGGCCACTTTCCAAGCCTGATAAACGTCAGTAATTATGAACTATCTTGAAAGACTGTGGGAGAGGAAAGACTTTGCTGGAGAGGAATTCACTGTAAATTAAATAAAAGGTTTATCTGTGCTGCTGGGGAAGCCTAGGTCAGAATAACATGATAGCAGTATTCCAGTATTTGAGAGACGGCCACAAAGAAGAGGGAGTCAACTTATTTTCCAAAGCACCCGAGGGCAGGACAAGAAACAATGGATGGAAACTAATCAAGGAGAGAAGCAACCTGGAATTAAGGAGAAGCTTCCTAATGGTGAGAACAACGAACCAGTGGAACAGCTTGCCTTCAGAAGTTGCGGGTGCTCCATCATTGGAGGTTTTTAAGAAGAGACTGGACAGCCACTTCTATGAAATGGTACAGGGCAGTGATGGCTAACCTTTTTGCCATCGCGTGCCAAATGTGGGTGGAGCGTGGGGGGTCATGCACATGCGTGCCCACACCCATAATTCTATGTGCCCTTTCCCCCATGCATGCACACGTGACCCCCTCCCCCCACGCTCCCCCGCTTTTTTTACGTGATGGCATGGTGGTCCCAGTAGGCCTGTTTTTCACCCTTCCCAGGCTCCAGAGGCTTTCGAGGAGCCTGGGGAGGGTGAAAACGGCCTTACTCTCCCCCCCACCTGGAGGCCCTCCGCAGGCTAGAAACGGCCCATTTGCTAACTTCCGGTGGGATCGGAAGGCCCGTTTTTCTCTCTCCCCAGGCCTTCTAGAGGCAGGAAACAGCCTGTTTCCCTACTTCCAGTGGGCCCAGGAGACCTGAAAATCAGCTGGCCGGCACATGCATGCATGCTGAAGCTGAGCTCATGTGCCCACTAATATGGCTCTGGGTGCCACCTGTGGCACGTGTGCCATAGGTTCACCATCACGGATATACGATCTCCTGCTTGAACAGGGGGTTGGACTAGAAACCCCCCCACAAGGTCCCTTCCAACTTTATTCTGATTGACTGGGCTTGTGCCATTTACAGCAGAAAAAGGGAACACGTCACTGTTTCCGGTGAGCAATCCGATCAAACAAATGAATCAGGAACTTGTAGTCTTCCAGGTTCTCCTGATTCATAGCAGGAACAGGGATGGGGGAAGCTTTGAGCTGGAGTCCCGCTTTGCGGAGAACAATTTTCTGTCGGTAACTCGTCAGGTCCAAAATTGAGGCTTCTCACCCTCAAAACAAATGACAAGATTTTTCTGAGCGTGTAGTTTCTTTTGCAAGGATACTACGTTGTTGTCAATAACAATACTATTTATTCATTTGCTCTGTCATTATGTTGCTCATTTCCAATTGGTTCCAGAAGATAACATTGAACAAAAAAAAAGATGGAAGCGAAATTTCGAGGCTTGTTTCCTTATTTACAAAAAGCCCCGTTAAAGAGATTGCTTTGAGTTGAAGGATTGCAACCATCCTCTAGATGGTGCTACCATTATGTTACATGGAGAGAAACACAATTTCTGCTTGAAAGAGTGACTTGATTCCATGTTCCCCTTGGATCCTGGTGCAAGAATACCAACATGCTTTCGAATGTAACTTGCGTTCAGAATTGCGGTTGACCAGGATGAAATAGAGCTTGTAGAGTTAATCAGCAATAAGGCTTAAAAAAAATAATTACGCTTTGCACAAGGATGGATTTACTTTGACAATAAATGCTAGTCCGGTCCAATTCTTTGCTTGATCCTGGATGTCTTCCTCAAACACACCTTCTGTAGTCCACTCAAGTCCAGCTAAGATGATTCAAGCCATAGCTGGTGTTTTTGATTAAATGCAGGCTGCGAGTACCTCCAGAGTGCCAGCAATTGCATCTGCTTTTGAATGCTAATGGAATTTTACCATTTTCTTTTTTTCTATAGAGAGCAGATGTAAGTCTCTGGAAATCACTCCTTTATATCGGGAGCAAATTGATAATAACTTCAGCTTGCTTGGAAATGGCACAGCCTTCTTTTTATTCCATCAGAGCAATAAGCTTACGGAGCAGTTTGTAGGGAATAAATATTTCATATTCTGCTAACTTTTCAGGCCCAGTTTGAAGGAAAGTTTGAATACGACAGTTTCTCATCGGGGATCGACTCCTCTCCGCCCCCCAAATACAATGGCTTTGAAACCATTTATTTGCCTCAACTGTAGGGAGAGACTGGTAGCTTGGTAGTAGAACACATATTTTAAAGGTAGAATATCCTGGAGTTATCTCTGAAGGTGGCTCTCACCTCACAATCAGGAGGCTGTGAGTTTGATCCTAGGTAGAGGCAGATATTTCTCTCTCTGGGCACAATGAGAATATTCCGCATCGGGGACAGGAAGGGCATCCAGGCCCAGCCAATAAATACTCAGCTCCATTCAGTTGCCCAGACTCCACCCTGCAAGAGATTTGTTGTTGTTAGTTCCTCCAGGCCTTCCTGTCTTCTACCATCCCGTGGAGTCCATTTAAGCTCATGCCGACTGCTTCAGTGACTCCATCCAGCCACCTCGTTCTCTCCCCTTCTTCTTTTGCCCTCAATCTTTCCCAGCATTAGACTCTTCTCCAGTGAGTCCTTCCTTCTCATTAGGTGGCCAAAGTATTTGAGTTTCCTCTTCAGGATCTGGCCTTCGAAAGAGCAGTCAGAGTTGATCTCCTCTAGGACTAACCAGTTTGATCGCCTTGCAGTCCAAGGGACTCGAAGGAGTCTTCTCCAGCACCAGAGTTCAAAGGCCTCAATTCTTTGGCGCTCAGCCTTCCTTATGGTCCAACTTTCACAGCCATCCATTGCAACTGTGAAAACCATAGCCTTGACCATACACACTTTTGTTGGCAGGGTGATGCCTCTGCTTTTTAGTAAGCTAACTAGATTTTCCATAGCTTTCCTCCCCAGAAGCAAGCATCTTTTAATTTCTTGGCTGCAGTCCCCATCTCCGGTGATTTTGGAGCCCAGGAAAATATAATCTGTCACTACCTCCATTTCTTCTCCATCTATTTGCCAGGAATTGAGAGGGCTGGATGCCGTGATCTTAGTTTTCTTAATGTTGAGTTTCAAGCCAACTTTTGCACTCTCCTTCTTCACCTGCATCAAGAGGCTCTTTAGTTCCTCTTCACTTTCTGCCATGAGAGTGGTATCATCTGCATATCTGAGGTTGTTGATATTTCTCCTCGCAATCTTAATTCCAATTTTTGATTCATCTAGCCCTGCCTTTCTCATGATGTGCTCTGCATATAAGTTAAATAGGCAGGGCAACAGTATATAGCCTTGCCGGACTCCTTTCCCAATTTTGAACCAACATGATGATCTCTGGCATTTGCCCCAAATAGGTCCACATAATGCAGTAAGTAGGATATGACTTTCATTTAGAGCAGTGTTTCTTAACTGGGGCAACTGAAAGACAGGTGGACTACAATTTCCAGGATTCCCCAGCGAGCAAGCTGAAGATCACCCAACTTTCAGAGGAACAGTAGTCTAGAGATTAACCATTAGACATGCATTATGAACAAAGTTAGGAAGCTTCTCCGCACCATTCCTGGAGTAGATAAGCTTCCAGGACTTGGGAATGCCAAGTTGCCTGATAGTAAGATGCCAAGCTCCATTCACCTCGGGTAGAAATATATATATAAATATTTTTGTGCTTTCAGTAGCTTCTTATTGCTCTGATGATGTAATAACTAGAGGGAAAACATCCAAAGAGATGCCTCTTAAAAATGCAAGAAATCAGTTGATCTGTCCGCTAATAAGCAAACATTTATTGAAGAGGCAATGAAAAAGATACAGAAGACAGGTCTAGATAGAACTTTTTCTTTGGAAAAAGTTCAGAGAAGAGTAACTAAGATGATCAAAGGCCCGGAGAGTAAACCATACGATGAACGGTTACAGGAACTGGGCATGGCTAGTCTAGTAAAGAGGGAGACATGACAGCAGCATTCCAGTATTTGAGGAGCTGTCACAAAGAAGAGGGGGTCAAATCAGGGGTGAAATCTACTTGCCTTCCCAACTGGTTCGGAAGTGCATGCATGCTTGGACCCTCTGCGCATGCGCAGAGGGTAAAAAACAGGTTACTTCCTGGTTAAAACAAGGAAGTAATGACGACTAGGTAGGTGGGTGGAGCCTCGCGCCGCCATCGCTACCAGTTCAGCTGAACCGATCCGAACCGGGAACATTTCACCCCTGGGTCAAATTATTTTCCAAAGCAAATTATTCTTCAGAAAGCAGGACAAGAAATAATGGTTGGAAACCAATCAAAGAGAGAAGCAACCTGGAATTAAGGAGAAACTTCCTAACAGTGAGGATACCTTCCTTAACCAGTGGAACAGCTTGCCTCCATAAATCATGGGCACTCCATCACTGGAGGTTTTTAAGAAGAGACTGGACAGTCACTTGTCTGAGATAGGTTGTCCTGCTTGAGCAGGGGGCTGGACTAGAAGACCTCTGAGGTCCCTTCCATCTCTATTCTATTCTATATGAGCTGAGCCACTGGTGTCAAACTCGCAGTATCACGTTGCGTCATGTGATGTTTCGTGACGTTTTTCCCATCTGTGGAGCTGGGGTGGGCGTGGCCTGCGCATGATGCATCCAGCCCCTGAGCTAAGCTGTTCTAATGCAGTTGGCGTATACAGATTTTTGAATTAGTGGCATCTGGTGCACCGCTGGGGTAAGCCAGAGACTTTAGGAAAAGGAGGGACCAGGTGCAAAATCAAAGAGGATTTTCAGTGTTCATTAGGCAAACCTTCCCGGTTGTTTTTTGTTTTTGTTTTTTTGGACCAAGAGGCAATTAGGCAAATGTGATAGAATGTAATCTGGATTCCCAGGAGGGATGGGCTGCATTCCAGAGGAGCAAGAGACAGCCATGTTTAGATAGTTTGGTTGGGAGGAAGAGAAGTTAAGGCAACTCCTCCACAGAAGTTCTTAGTTCTCCTCCATAGAAGTTCTCAGAATAGTTTAGCCTTAGCAGTTGCAATAGCACTTAGACTTATATACAGCTTCACAGTGTTTTACAGCCTTCTCTAAGCAGTTTACAGAGTTAGCCTCTTGCCCCCAACAATCTGGGTCCTCATTTTACCCACCTCGGAAAGATGGAAGGCTGAGTCAACCTGGAGCCGGTCAGGATCAAATCCAGACTATGGGCAGAGTTTGCCTGCAATACTGCATTCTAATTACTGCGCCACCAGGGCTCCTTTAGTTTATTTTAGTTTGGCAAGATTTCTGTCTCTAGGTGAGAAACCATAAAGAGACATGCTTTGAAGCAACCCAATGTGTATTTCTTGGTTTTTGGAATCTGACCACAAGTTTTATTGTCATTTACTGATAAAATAGAATTGGTAAGAGGTTTATCAAGAGACACTATAGAAATATAAGCAATAATACAGTTTTTTCGGTCACTTTAAACTAACATTTTAAGTATGCTACATACTTGCTAGGACCAAAGGTTCTTACAAAGTTTATTATTTAAACCATGGTTTATTGAATAAATCACATTAATCCATAATCTATGTCTTGCCCAATCTATATGCCCACCATACCACAGTTTATTAAAGTGGGCTAAATAAATATTACAGAATCAAATGAACTAATTTGCTAATTCTGGATTATAATGTTGCGGTTTTAAAAGTGACATTGCGTTTCCACATAATTAAGGAGTAGTTCAGATGTTTCATTACCCAACTAGGCACAGTGCACTGATGATGTTACCTATTTGGAATAATGAAATGTCTGCAAGAAAACAACCAGGCTCACAGAACACCAGGGACCTCACAATTCTACCCTGAGCTAGTCTCTTCTGTGACAGATCTTCATTTCATAAAGCTACTTGTTCAGTGTAAAATAGTTCTGTGCTGACATCTGTCTTGCAGGTCCTCAGAAGTTTTGTTCCTCTGCAAAATAAATAAATAAATAAAATTTCACGATTGTACTGAATGGAGCAATGCATTAAGCGACCCAGCCTAGCCACACCGGTTGAATTTCTCCTTCATGTGGCATTGTAACTTAGTGAACCTCTAAATGCTTTAGTTACCTTCTCTGCCTCTCTGACAGCTTGCTAACCAAATGCATTATTCAGTTCAATCTCTCAGCAGCCCAGAGGCTGCAAAGGACAGACGGTGCTAAATCTACGCAGAAATCTCTGGACACAATGTCAGAATAACATTCCTTTGATGGATCTGCCACTCCAAGAGTGCTGCGCAGGAAAAGCAAGTTAATAAATAACATACTAGTTTTGACATCTGAGAAGAACGGAGAACCCTACTGCTCTGCTGCTTTTTGGTGGGAGGAACAGGGGAGGGAAGGAAAAAAAAAACACACGCTCCTGCTAGCTTCAGAGCTGGTGAGATGCTTTCATTAGGCCTGGGTGTAAATAAAAGCCAAGGAAATGTTCATTGCTTGTAGGAGCCTAAGTAACGGAAATGTAAATAAGGGTGTCTGTCTTCCCAAACTCTTTTCTTGAGCATGATTCATGAGTTTCCTTGTGGAATTTCAAATGGATTCCCGGGTGCAATTGTCAATAACTTGGTGATCCATAATGCACAGACAGCAGTTGCTCTTCTTGACTCCTGAATGTTAAAGGTGATGGAGCTCCTAGAAGATTTGGTGTAGGTATTACCCAGCAACAGCCTTTCATGCTTCTTGGCTTACATTACCCCATTTAACTCTTTAACAGCCAGCAAGTGGAAAGTTGCTTCTTTATATTTACATGCATGGACGTTACTTTGGTGTAACTATGCGAGGAGTTTTCTCCATAATTTCGGTCTGATCTTTCTATTTCTCACAAGTTTCCTCCAACTGGTACCTTTTAGAAGTTTTGAGACTAGAAAGCACAGGGGAATTCTGGGAGCATTGTTCCCAAAATATTACAAAATCTCCAAGTTGGGGAAGGAATTCATCCTGTTTTTGTAGATGTCCAGCTTTCATCTTTCTACAGTCTTATGAGGTAGTTAGGAAGACAAATGTTGTTGGTTCACAGTAACAGTAACAGAGTTGGAAGGGACCTTGGAGGTCATCTAGCCCAACCCTCTGCTCACGCAGGAGTCCTGTGTTAGGGATTCGAACCACCGAACTGCTGACCTTTCTGATCGACGCAGTAGGTAAACCCACAGTTCCCGGATCTGTAATCTATTGAACAAACTGGAGTTGATTGGTCCCTGCTGAAAATTGGAGGACACATTTCAGTCCAATTTTAGTATCCTGCCCAGGAATCTTCTAAAACCTAGAATTGTCATGTTCCTACCTGACGCTGTATCTCTTAATAGGCACAATATAACTAAGTTTCAAACCCAAGAATTTTTTCTAAGTTCCAATAAAGGAGAATATTTGTAGCTCAGGATTGAAATGAAGGATCCTTGGTGCTCTCTTCTAGTTGAACAGAAGAACAGAATGAGAAGAATTTGGAACAAAATAAAGCTAGCACTGATGGGGTTACCTAGTTTGGGTAATGAAACGTCTTCAAGAAAACAACTGAGATCAGCAAGGATCCCTCATTTCTCCAAATTCTTTATCCTCCTCTTTCAGAATCTGTCCTCAGTTGAATTACCGTATTTTTCACAATATAAGATGCTCCGGACTATAATACGCACCTACCTTTTTTGGGGAGGAAAACAAGAAAAAAAAATCTGCCTCTGCCTCTGCCTCCCAGCAATTTGCCTCCTTGCAGCAAACAGCCTGGTCAGCTTCAGCTTCAGCACAGCCTGATTAGCACAAGCAGCTGATTGTCGGTTGGATCGGCATCCCGAAGATCCCCCGTTTCAGGCTGCAGAGATTGCCATAGCCTATTGCCGCCTCCACACGCCCCATTTTCTGGGGGGCCGGTGGGTGGACGGGGCTACATTCGGTATATAAGACACACCCAAATTTTCACCCTCTTTTAGGGGGCAAAAAAGTGCGTCTTATATCCAAAAAATACGGTAGTCCATAAATCCCGATCTTGTATAAAACTTGACAATTGAACTAAGAGACTCAGTTCCTTGAGATTTTTTTTCCCAAGGTAACATCAGGAAAGTGCTAGCTTTATTTTAATTTTGTTCCAAATGCTTCTGATTCTGTTCGTTTTTGTTTTTATTATGTTTCCAGCCAGCTGCACTGTTACCGTTATTATGCCAAGATGAATTATTTTGATTATTGCCAACAGGCTCTCTTCTTATAATTTTAAGCCCTTCATTTAGGAATCATCTGTTCTCTCACCTCATCTACATGAACGCAAAAGGAAAAAAAACGGCTTTCTTTTTCTTTCTACAGTCATCTTCCTACCAGCAGCTGTTGTGAGAGGAAAAATAGCAACATAAAAGTTGAAGACAATTTGACATCAAAACTGTTATCCCATTTGGGTAACTTAACTATGGAGAGTGCTTCTATTTGTGGCAATCATTTTGCATGTGTATATATCCATTCGCACATGCAAAAATAGCTTTGCTACAAGTTTTACTTGACAGTATTCTGTTTTGTTTTTTTTTTTGGTGCAGGCACTAAAATGGCTCAAGTGGAGAATCTAAGATATGACGGTTGGTTCCTTGTAAACCATCCTAGTCAACCTGGAGACCCCTTTATATCTGCAAACTAGAGGTGGGTTGCAGCAGGTTCTGACCAGTTCTGGAGAACCGGTAGCGGAAATTTTGAGTAGTTCGGAGAACTGGTAGTAAAACTATTGACTGGCCCCACCCCCATCTATTCTCTGCCCAAGTCCCAGCTGATCGGGAGGAAATGGGGATTTTGCAGTAACCTTCCCCTGGAGTGGGGTGGGAATGGAGATTTTACAGTATCCTTCCCCTGCCACGCCCACCAAGCCACGCCCATCAAGCCATGCCATGCCCACCAAGCCACACCCACAGAACTGGTAGTAAAAACATTTGAAACCCATCACTGCTGCAAACTATTGATTTAGTCTTGTCTGCCCAAGCACTTTTTGAAGCCTTTTCTGTGGCTCACTTCTGCATTATAAATAAACTTGCAATAAACTTGCAATTGGGTTGTTTTGGTTGGGCATGTTGTGTTATAGCCTTTCAACCCTCTTTCTTTCCTTACTCTCACCCCCAGACTTCCTTAGTTTAGGTATCAGAAAGAAATTACGTGTTAGTGAGGATTACAGAGATTACAGATTAACAGAGTTGGAAGGGACCTTGTAGATCGAGTCCCCCCACCTGCACAAGCAGGAGATCCTACACCATTTCTGACAAATGGCAGTCCAGTCTCTTCTTGAAAGCTTCCAGTGATGAAGCTCCCACAACTTCCGAAGGCAACTTCTGTTCCATGGGTTGATTGTTCTCCCTGTCAGAAAATTCCTCCTTATTTCCAGGTTGAGTCTCTCCTTGGTCAGTTTCCATCCATTATTCCTTGTCTGGCCTTCAGGTGCTTTGGAAAACAGGTTGACTCCCTTCTCTCTGTGGCAGCCTCTCAGATATTGGAAGGCTGCTATCCTGTCTCCCCTGGTCCTTCTCTTCACTAGACTAGCCATGCCCAGTTCCTGCAACCGTTCTTCATATGTTTTAGCCTCCAGTCCCCTAATCAACTTGGTTGCTCTTCTCAGCACTTTTTCTAGAATCTCAACATCTTTTTTTATAATGTGGTGACCAAAACTGGAGGCAGAATTCTAGGTATGGTTTTACTGAGGCTTTATAGAGTGGTATTAGTACCTCACTTGATCTTGAATTAACTATATAGTTTAGTTTCAAGTAAGCATGGGATTCCTAGTTAAGACAAAAGTGGGAACTTGTTTTTCAGGGCTGATTACATCCTAAAGGTGTCTAGTTGGCCTCAGTGGTGGAAAAAAAAAAGACTCTGATGAATTCTCAACTTAATCTAATTTAGCTCCTTCTTAGAGCTTTGGATCTGAGCTGCTGATTAAGGAATATAAAACCATTTTGCTGAAGCTTTCCAAGATTTTCCAAATCTGCCTGGAAATGCCGCAGATGCAACTTGAGGGATTTTTTTGCAAGCAAAGCAGACACTCTTCCATTTTCTCTCCTCCCTTCCTCCGTGGAGTTGGATACTAGTGGTGATGCACCAAAAGATTTGCAAGTCACGATCGAAACTGTATCATTTATACAAATTAATTTGGTAGAGTTCATGTGGTTGTTCCCAGTCTATGATTTTCCTTTCGGTTATATTCAATATTAAAATCACAGTATATTGGCTATTTTTTTTTTTTGGGAGAAAGTCTGGGCCAGGCTCCCAAAACCAAGAAAGGCACATTGAGTTAATTTTTTAAATTAATTTATTTGTATGCCGCTTTCATTTTTATAATTTTTAAAAATAATTTTTATTCAACATTTTTAACCTTTAAAATCACAATTACACTATTACAGCTTCCCATTATCGGAATTTTTTCTTAATTTCAACTTATCCATAGGCCTATTGTTTTATACATATACATTCTTATTTCATAGTTGCTTATTTGTATAATATATACAATATTTACATGTCTACTAAACTCTAAATATATATTTTTTCATTTTATTATCTTTCCTATACATTCACGATACATTAATCTTGGACTTCTTTTCAAGCCAATTATACCACCTGTTCCACGTCTCATAATACACTCTTTCCTCTCTGTCCCTTAATTCCATCGTTAATGTATCCATTTCTGCACATTCTAGCACCTTTTTTTATGATCATTGCATTTGATGGAGTGTTTTCTTGCTTCCAATTTTGGGCGAATTTAATTCTGGCTGCAGTGACTATAAGGAGCATGATATATTGAATTTCTTTACTTACATTTCCCTTTATTATACCCAAAAGGAATAACTCTGGCTTCATATCAATTTTTTGTCCAATAATTTCCTCCAGATTAGCATGGCCTCCGCACTTTTATTTTTATAAATAACTCAAGGCAGTGAACGTATCCAGCACACCTCCCTCCTCCTATTTTCCCCACGACCACCACTCTGTGAGATGAGTTGAGTGGAGAGACTGGGGGGCTGGTCCCAGGTCATCCACTGGCCTGTCTTGGCTAAGGTGGTATTAGTACTCGCAGTCTTCTGATGTTGGCCAAAAATCAATCAACTGACTTTTCATATGGCTAAGGTGAGACTTGAACTCATAATCTCTTGCTTTCCAGTCTGGTGCCTTAACTACTAGACCAGGGGTCTGCAACCTTAAACACTCAAAAGAACCATTTGGACCCATTTCCCACAGAAAAAAAACCAAAACATCGGAAGCCACAAAACTCTTCCCATGCCTGACTATTTCTTGAGCGGCTACAAAACTAGCGTATGTAATTGCATTAAAGGTTCTGTTTCCTTCTGAAGCTTTTCTTTTCTTGGTTTTATCCATGGTTGGCCTACCGGGGGTTGAAAAGCTTAATAAATTGCGTGCTGGCAGGTGTTGCACATTGGCGGTTGTGACACATATTTTGAGTGACAGGGAGCCACAACAGAGGGGTGAAAGAGCCACAGGTTGCTGACCCCTGCACTAGATCAAACTGACTGTCAATTCAAACTCAATTCAAAGCAGTTTCCTTTATTGGTTCTTCCCTGTAGACAGAAATCTTGACAAACTAAGGCAGATTACTTGCACCGTAAAACATATACGCCGGGAATGATTAGGGAGGAGCTGTCCTTGCCTTCTTTCTCCTACATAAGATCTGATGTCTCTTGTTCCTCTGGAACAGAGCCCCTCCCTCTTGGGAATCCAGACAACATTCCATCACAGTTTGAGACTCCAGGAGTTGCATCTTCGTTCTATTTGAGAGCAACAGCAGAAGAACAGTCAATGCCTCCAGGTTCTCCTAGAAAGCTCCACATCTAGCTGGCCCTGTGGGAGAAAGGACACAATTTTTAAGAGGAGTTTTTGTCTGCTCCAGCAGGCACCTCTTTTAGGTTGACATGTAACACAATCCGTTTGCCAAGAACGAAATGTTTTAACACTGTCATCGTAATAAATGATTTGAACCAGAGTTAGTGGAGTGTTACTGTGTGCCTTTGTCCCCCTGCTTTGGTGGTAAACTTAAACTAAATTACATGGATAGTTTTAATTAAATTTGAATTGGCTGGGGTTTTATACCATTTTAAAGGCCGCTTGAGACCCTTGAGTTGCATTTAAAATGGAGTGTTGTAATTAGTGAGTTCTACATTTATTATAGTAGTAACTGCACTTTAATGAATTTATTTAGTACTAAACAAAGCTGCTCTAAACAGTTCTGATTACAGAAGGCTGTTAACTTCAGCAGTATATTTATTCCTTCTCTTAATTCTGTATATCTTTGAATTTTTGGTTACTTAAATTGGGACTGGATAATTAGAAATGGAGCAGGGAGGGAGTGCTTATTAATTCATTTTATATTCAAGGCAGGAGAATTTTCCTTTGTGTGTGTTCACCCTTGTGGAGGAGGAAACATAGGGAGAGGAGGAAGAGGAAGAGGAGGAGGAGGAAGAGGAGGAGGAGGAGGAAGAGGAAGAGGAAGAGGAGGAGACAGAGATGGAGACTGATATCTAAATGAAAGCGATAAAGGTGTTTCAGAGAATGCAGGAGTGCCAAAGTTATCCCTATGGACAACTTCTTAAAGAGGAGTTACTATTTATTCACTATATCTTATATTATTCTTCAACTGGACTCTGATGATAAACAGAAGCAACACTGCAAGTACAGGAATACCAGATTTAAAAAGAACATGGACATGAAAACTGAAATTATTAAAATTTCAAAACTTGACTAGAAGGATTTGCATGAAAAGTTCCCCTCCAGGAGAAAAGGGACAGGGACAAACATTAGTTACTAAGGATTGCATTCTGTATCTGGGTGTAACGCAGGGAAGGTCCTCCTTCCAGGTGCTTGCTTAAGGTCTTCTGGAGATGTCAAGACTTCAAAAAGTCTTCTGACAATGTTAATGTCTGGGTAATGTATTTTCCTCATACTAAGACAATTGTAGGATGATCAGCATAGTTCTAGTTTCAGTATACAGTCCTAATGCTGGGAACGATTGAGGGCAAAAGAAGAAGGGGACGGCAGCGAACGAGGTGGCTGGATGGAGTCAACGAAGCAGTAGGCGTGAGCTTAAATGGACTCCAGAGGATGGAAGAGGACAGGAAGGCCTGGAGGAACATTGTCCATGGGGTCGTGATGGATCGGACATGACTTCGCAACTAACAACAACAACAACAACAAATTAAAATGGCATTGCAAACGCATAAGAGAGATTACTGTATTAGCACTACAAAAAAAAAAAAAAAGCTTTGAAATCAGCCTTTGGGGAAGAACTCAAAAGTGTTCAGTGAATGGTACAGAGACTGGCTAAATCATCCTATGAGCTTACTTAGCTGAAGCTGATTCTCTACATTCATCACATAGTGGGTTTTTTTCCGATTTATTTATTTCATATTTTTATACCAGTTAGAAAATAGATTTATTCAAATGGCCTAATAATGTATTGATAAATTTGTGCTGAGGAAGAGGAAAATGAACACGTAAATGTAGCTCTTTGAGAACAACACAAAAATGCTTTTTGCTGCCTTTTCTGGTTGTTGTTGTTTTTTTTTAAATTATTATTTTGTTTGGACCTCCAAACATTAACCAGTCTGAACAGTTGTTTAGGTTTTTGAGATGAACCAAGGTTGGTTAGATGCTTCCATCTAGCTGTGACAACTGATTAGGAGAATGCCAAAATTCTCCTGCATGATGACAAAATATTGTTGTCTCCTATTCAGAATGAATCACATTCATCCAGTTTTGAGGTGGAGAGGATTTTCATGTATGGTTGGCATCCATGTAATTAGACATGAGATCCCACCGTTCAGGAAAGCATCTGCTTCTTATGAACATCCTTTATAACTGCTCTTATGAGCCAGGGTGGCACAGTGGTTAGAGTGCAGTACTGCAGGCTACTTCTGTTGACTGTCGGCTGACTGAAATTTGGCAGTTCGAATCTCATCAGGCTCAAGGTTGACTCAGCCTTTCCGTCTTTCCAAGGTCGGTAAAATGAGGACCCAGATTGTTGGGGACAATATGCTGACTCTATAAACCGCTTAGAAGGGGCTGTAAAGCACTGTAAAGCAGAGGTGAAATCCAGCAGGTTCTGACAGGTTCTGGAGAACCAGTAACGGAAATTTTGAGTAGTTCGGAGAACCGGCAAATACCACCTCTGGCTGGCCCCAGAGTGGGGTGGGAATGGAGATTTTGCAATATCCTTCCCCCAGGAGTGGGGAGGGAATGGGGATTTTGCAGTATCCTTCCCCTGCCACTCCCACCAAACCACTCCCACCAAGTCACACCACGCCCACCAAGCTACGCCCACAGATCCGGTAGTAAAAAAAATTGGATTTCACCACTGCTGTAAAGCAGTATATAAACCTAATTGCTGTTGCTGTTGCTAAACCAAAAACAGCTATTTCAGGGTTTGGGTTCTACTTACCTTTACTATCGGTTCGCAATGGGGCCACACACGCACACTCGCTTGGCTCACACAGAAGCATTTTTATGACGTCGGGGTCGGGGGGCGGAGCCTCCCGCCAGTTTTACTACTGGTTCTATAGAACCGATGCAAACCGGGGGCAACCCACTACTGATCTATTCCCTCTTTCAGCTGCTCACTGATGAAGTTTGCTTGCTGAATGAAAACACTAAGAATCCCCTATTCCTATAGGTTATTTACTTCACGGAAACATCTCTCTTTACTCTTCCAACATCCTTCATTTTGAACTCTCTCTCTCTCCTTTTGTTGCCTTACAGCTTCTAATAATTTCATTGCCTGTTGCCTTTGATTTATGCCGGCCTGACGGTGAAGAGGAACTAGTCCAAACTGTCAGTTTGTTTTCTGTGGAGGGATTTATGCAATGTGGCTCTCTTTTGCTGTATGTTTTTGCCATGTTTTCTGAAATGTAAATTGGGATTGTCTGCACATCCTGGATCTCGCAGGGGCTCGCATGATTGCCCCTTGGTTTTGAAGAAGCAACTGTGAAGAACTCATTTGCATCCATCTCTATAGCTTGTTTTTGCACCGGTCTAAGAGAAATCAAACACATCATCATACCTTCCATCCCATTTGCCTCTTCTCTCGTACCAGTTTTTCTTCTATCTTTGAACTCTAGAGGCTAAGATATTCCTCTCTCTCTTTTTCCCCCCCATAGTTTGCATTAAATGAGTTTTCTCTCCTTTTATTCAAGGGTGCCTTCTGTTGTAAAGCTGTCAATTTAGCTCTTCTAATGTGGCTTGGAAATTAACCTGATGTGTTCATTAGAACTGGGTCTTTGCATCTCGAAGATTTTAAGAAATTTGTTGGAGGTGGGTTGGGGGAGAATAATAATTCTAATTTATTAAGAGATCCTTTTTCAAGGACCTGATCGTAGAGAAAATAAAATTACGAACAGGGAAACTTGTCAACATTGTTGTCTTCTTTGCATTCCTCATTCCCCCCCCAAAGAAAACAAAATCATTTTTACCTTGCATCAATTTGCATTTTTAAGAATATTTTCTTGTGAATTTGTGCATACTTTCATGGATATGTCTCTGAATGGGTTCCAAACAGAACAGAACAGAACAGAACAGAACAGAACAGAACAGAACAGAACAGAACAGAACAGAA
>WNWU01000024.1:9165634-9177562 GCA_012654045.1 Ptyas mucosa
TTCTTTCTTTCTTTCTTTCTTTCTTTCTTTCTTTCTTTCTTTCTTTCCCTTCCTTCCTTCCTTCCTTCCTTCCTTCCTTTCTTTTTTGCAGAAAATGAATATAAATGAACTGCTGATTTTGGTTGTATGTATTGATTGAAAAGATTTGCTTATGTGAAGAAAGGAACTGTGATAGGCGATATGGAAGGGTGGAAATGATAATTGCTACGCTAAGAAGATAAGAAATTCCTTCTTTAAATGATTTTCTTTCTCTTGCTTCTTTTGTTATTCTTCACGTATTTTTTAATAATCTTTTTTCTACTTCTTCTAAGTTTCTGCAGTTTTTTAAAATCTCATTTTAATAAAACTTGCTAATATATATATAATCTTCCTTCTGCAAAACTTAACTTGGATAACCATTACAAATGTTTTCAGGTTTTTATCAACAGCTACGTCTTGCAGAGAATCTGGATGGTACTTTATTCTTGCTATTGTTTCAGGTTGGGGTCTTGTATCTCTTGCATTTTAAAGTTTTGCATTTGTGTTTGATTGGTCTGGGACCATAAATGAAATATTTTCTTTCATGTACCTTGGATGAGCAATGAAATGTCTCAAATTAATGAAGTTTGGTCTATTGTCATGATTCAACTTTTAAACACCTTTGGTTTGGATGATTGAGTCTTCATTGACATATTGCAAGCCATTTTGGGGAGAAACCCCTGAAATTGGTTTGACAGGAGTTGATACATTCCAATGACTCTCTGCCTAACTCAGGGGTCTGCAACCTTAAACACTCAAAGAGCCATTTGGACCCGTTTCCCACAGAAAAAAACCCAAAACACCGGGAGCCACAAAACCCTTCCTGTGCCTGACTATTTCTTGAGCGGCCACAAAACTAGCATATGTAGTTGAATTAAATGTTCTATTTTCTTCTGAAACTTTTCTTTTCTTCGATTTATCCATGGTTGGTCTACTGAGGGTTGAAAAGTTGAATAAATCATGCGCTGGCGGGTGTCGCATATTGGCGGTTGTGACACATATTTTGAGTGACAAGGAGCCGCAGCAGAGGGGTGAAACAGCCACATGCGGCTCCAGAGCTGCAGGTTGCAGACCTGCGAGGGAGTGTGTTTGGGGATTGTTATGTGTGTTGGACCTGGTCTTTGGGTGTCAAGGGAATTTCGTTGTATGGGTATACTGTGTATACAAGTACAATGACAATAAAGTTCTTTATTTATTTATTCACGTACCTTCATGGCAGAGTTGGGTGAAACATTCGGCATCTTTTCACAAATTTGTGGACAGAGAAATGTGGTGAAATATTTTGAACAGGAGGGAGGAATCTTCCAATTCATTTTCTGAGATAGCACATATCTTGGAGATTACCAGAGCATCTGTATTCCAGGATGGGAGAAACCCAGGAGCAGGTATCAAAACCCATTGCTACCAGTTCGCTTGTGGGCACACGTGCTTCTGCGCATGTGTAGAAGAGTCCGGGCGGATGGGTGGAGCCTCCCACTGATGCTGCTACCAGTTCGCCTACGGGATGAACCGGTAGCAACCCACCACTGGAGAAACCTTTGTGAAAATTTCATTCTTGTGATTGAGATTGAAGGCGTGGGAGTCCAGAGGAAAGACATTCCCATACTTTTTGGCTATCTTTTCCTTAAGAAGCGCAAACATCCTATATCCTTCCTATGAAAATTTCCCCAAATATTTTTTGTCTCCCTGAAAGATATTTTAAAAGCATTTTTTTGTTTGTTCATCACGTTGGGCAAAAGCTGCTGGTGGTGATAGAGGAGAAGAAGATCTAGGGTCAGCTCTGTAGACAACCTCCTGCATCCTAGTATTTTCCTGTAGATGAAGGGTCTGTTTTTGGGATCAATGAATGCCATTGTCTTTTTTTCTTTTGCAATCAGAAATGGGGGAGTGACACTTGTCAGATTTTTCTGTCTCCATTGTCTAAAGAACCGGTGTTCAGTTCTTTAGGCAAGGATGGCAGAAACTTGACAAGTGGCATTCTTCCTTTCTGTCTGCAAAATAAAATAAATTTCATGTATTCTGCCCAAATACTACTACTACTACTACTACTACTACTACTACTACTACTACATCATCATCATCATCATCATCATCATCTTTTAACAACCCCAGAATCCCTTGCAGGATAGAGTCTGGGCAACTGAATGGAGCTAGCAGAGTATTTTAATGACTGGATGCCCTTCCTGTTGCCAATGCGGCGTTTTGTTCAACAGATATATTCTCATTGTGCCCAGAGAGAGAAATATCTGCCTCTACTTAGGATCGAACTCACAGCCTCCTGATTGTGAGGCATGAGCTCCACCTCTAGGCCACCACACCACTCATTCTGCCCAAATCATTCTGGCCAAATCATCTGGTGAAGGGGCTGCCTCATGCTGTTGAAGGCCCTTTGGCTGCCATTGTGATGGGCCAACAGGAGTGAACAAAAATAGAGTTGAGGGGTCCTTGGTGCTCCCTGAGCATGGTTGTTTTCTTGCAGTCGTTTCATTACGCAAACTAAGTAACATCATCAGTGCTAGAAGTAGAGTTGAACTACTACTGGTCAACTCCATCAAGCTTGATTGCTCTTCAACAGTCAATGGAAGATAATACCAGAGATACAAAGAATTCTTACTTTATAATATTAACATTGAAATAACATATAAAATTGCCAGGTTCTATGTGGAGGCGTAAAAAAATAAGCAAGGAATAATTAAGAGCAACTTAATTTGTTTGATCATGAATGGCTTGTACTACTCTGTCTTCCTCAGATTTGTCAGGAGCTCTATAATTCTATATTTTAGGTTAGTTTTAATTTATAAAAAAGAATCCCTTAAGTGTACTTTTCTATGTATTATTCCTCCTTATGTATTTTTGGATGTTTGGATATTTGAAAACTTATGTACCTGTATGTATGTATGTTCCACCATAACTCTGGAACACCTCGAGCAATTTCAACCAAACTTGATACACAGATGACTTACTGTTTGGAAAAAAATACTGTGGGGTAAAATACCCCTAATACCCCTCAGTGCGTGTATGTGTGTGTGTGTGTGTGTGTGTTCCAGCATAACTCTGGAATGCCTGGGTCACTGAAATGAAAAGGAAAGGAATGAATTATATCTATAATGTCAAATCACAGTACTTTTGACAGTGATAATGTGCATTTTGGATTCAAGATACAGCCTGTTGTGCCTTAAAATGGCTTCTACTGTACAGCACAGTGGGGTTGCCATGGTAACGGCTTCACAGTGCTCCACAAGGGGGCTCCCTCTGGTAATACACAGCATCCCTGTCTAATACAGGGTTGGGATAAATAAATACCCGTGTTAACAGCTAGTGATATATAAGTGAAGAAATGTCATGTGACTTCATGGCATAAAATCTGCCTTCCGTGCTTGTAGCAATGTTGCAAGCAGAAAGCTGTAATCAGGTGTTTCCTCCTTGTGCTTCCAAGTCATCAAATGCTTTAGTGTTGAATGCCAATACTTTGAATTGAGATCAGAATTCAGCATTTCACTCTGTTGACCCATTGACAGATGGGGCTTAGGGAGGATCACTAAAGTTGTTCTCAGACCTATCCTCCATGGACTGAAGGTGTCTAGGTACAGAACAGAACAGAATAACAGAATAGGAAGGGACCTTGGAGGTCTTCTAGTCCAACCCCCTGCCTAGGCAGGAAACCGTACACCACTTCAGACAAAAGGTGTTCCCTTCAAAGCAGCCTCCCAAATTTGCAGTTAGGTGTCAGAGGGGAAGGAAGGCAGAGATAAAAAAAATACTATTGATAAATCCATAAATAAAGGTCAGAGTATTCTTTTCACTTTTGGTGAGTTAGCTTTCATAATACATACTGTAAAACCCTGCCTTTCTATTTTTCCACTTAAAACTTGCTTTGCACAGGGAAGGTAAACATAGACTAATTGTTTTATCTTCATTAAATAAAGAGATTTTAGAAATAGAAATGGAATAACAGAGTTGGAAGGGACCTTGGAGGTCTTCTAGTCCAACCCCTTGCCCAGGCAGGAAACCTCATGCATGCAAAGAAATTCTGCTACATTTGTTTTCTTACCAGATCTCATTTTGAGTCCTGAAAGAGAATTTGCTCTCAAAAATACCTTTCAAAGAAGGAATAAATTTCAGCGAGAATCTCGATTGAAAAGGAGATGTCGCTCATTGAACAAGTAGCCTTCTGCATATATAGAGAAGTTGCTTTCCCATTGAGCATTTGAGCCCTTGTATCTTCCAATCCCTCAGAAACTGCCCTGAATTTTTCCAGGCAGTTGGAAAGCTTTGCTTATGGTTAGGAAGAATTATCTATGAATTTGACTGCTTAGAACAGTGATGGCTAACCTTTTTATTGTTGCATGCCAAAAGTGGGGGGAGCACGGGGGGGTCGCATGCACGTGTGCTCACACCCATAATTCAATGCCCCCCCGGGCCCCGTGCATGCGTGCACGATTCCCCTGCGTTCCCCCCCCTGCTTTTGGCACGCAATGGCAAAAAAGTTACCAGTGGACCTGGGAGGCCTGTTTTTCACCCTCCCCAGGCTCCAGAGGCGTTCTTGGAGCCTGGGGAGGGCAAAAACGGCCTTCCCTGGCCCTCCGGAGGCTGGAAATGGCCCGTTTTCTGACTTCTGGGTGCTGAGCTAGGGCAACTCTCACGTGCCCACAGATATGGCTCCATGTGCCACCTGTGGCACGTGTGCCATAGGTTCGCCATCACAGAATATCACGTTCAAAGCATTTTGAAAAATCAAACCCACCACAGTTTCCATGAATTAGTGCCTTATCCCTAATTCTGCCATTAAGAACATGTGTGTAATTCTTCCTTCCTTATTAGTTCCTTGCAGTGGGAGTCTTGACAAGTGACCTGAAAGCTTCCTGGCTTCTTAACTTTTCTTAATTCCCAAGAGAAAACCTCAGGAGATGAACACCGTGCTTTTTTCTGATAAGTGGACAACTAGAGTGCCTTGGAGAGTGATAACGGGGTCAGAGAACAGAAGACAGCTGCACAAGTGTGGTGGCAATAACCAGCCTTAACTCTAGCCAAGTGAAATTTGAAAGAAATTCTCGTCTGAGTATAACAGCGAAACCAGAACTGTCTTACACAGGAGAAAGAAAGTATGGTATGATTGCAAGAGAGACTATGGCCCAATTTGGACCATCTGATGAGATTACCGTATTTTTCAGAGTATAAGACGCAGTTTTTTCACCCCTAAAAGTGGATGAAAATTTCACTGTGTCTTAATACAGCAAATGTGGCAGAGGGGAGGGGGGTTGGTGTGGCGCCGATCAGCTGTTCTAGAATGGGCCATGGCAGCAGCAGCAAAAGGGCTGCGGCAAACAGGTGGTGGTAAATGGGCCATGGCGGCGGTGAACAGGCTGTGCCGAACAGGCCGCGCCAAACGGGCCCTGGCAAACAGGCCGCACCGAACGGGCTGCACCAGCGAACAGGCTGTGATGAATGGGCCATGGCTGTGAATGGGCGGCAGTGAATGGGCCATGGCAAATGTGAGGAAGCAAATGGGCCGCAGTGGTGAATGGGCCGTGGTGAACAGACCAGATAAATGGATGCTGGGAGGAAGAGGCAGATTTTTTTTTCTTTGTTTCCTCCCCAAAAAAGGTAGGTGCGTTTTATAGTCTGGAGCATCTTGTACTCCAAAAAATACGGTAAGTCTCCTCTTGCCTAGTTACCAGTTGCCTCTGCGAAGTTCTTCTGGTTCTGCAGGAAGTTTGGAGCAGTCAGCTTGTTGCGGAAATAGTCCACAACAAAAGCACACCCAAAGTTTGAAAGAACATCTCTCCCCCTTCACTTTGACAGTCTAAGAAGCTCAATGTAGAAGAAGAGCAGGCTAAGAGAGAAGGTGGGGTTAAATGTGTCATCAGTTTGGAGTCATTACAATGCCACAAGAGACCCAAGTCCAGCCTCCCTTGTATTCCATTGACTTGTATTCTAGCACAAATTTAGTTGACTAGTTTCCTGTGTAGGGAGCAATAATTAACTCTTCTATGATTCAAACTCAATAAATGCTCCTGGATATTTGCACCTGACATTCAGAAGGGGAGACCTCTTGCCATGGACCTGTTGGTTCGGTGAGCTCAGCTGCCTCTTCCCTGACCAATGTCTCCCACCAAGGTCATTCACACAATGGCCAGAAGAGACCTAGCCTGACAGCTCTCTCCTCCTCCTCTCTTTTTTGACCACTGAATATCAACAGTGACGCCTCATTGGCAGCACAAAGAACAAGATGGCACTTAGTTTTGGCTTAAAAATAAGCCAGTGATTGATGTTCCAGAACTGAAGCAAAGGGTGGTTTTTGGTTTTTTTTTTGCTTGTAGCTTCTTGTTTGCCACCCATCCTGTAGCTGTCAAAAACGACACCACCACTTTCCCATAATAAAATGTCCATCAGTGGCCTCGGGGCCAATGTGCCAGTTTTAATCAACCCAAGCCCTTTATTTTCAAATAAGTTCCAGCAATTGTGCTCTGTGCGTGTTGCTTCTTTTGCCCGTAATGTGGTACTCAATTGGTGTAATGGGAACACAAGCCATTAATAAAAGATTAAAGGGAAACGTGGCAGGAGGGAGCGCCGAAAAGCTTTGAGAATTTAAAATTCCAAGCGTATCTCCATAGACGTGTCTTTATAAAAGGCAGTTTCCTCGACAGGTGTTGAAATGAAGTTCCCTCTACATGTTCAATTATAAAATCAGACATGTGAACTTTCAGATTGCTGTGCTGAGCAAAACAGATGCAGGCTTTTTAAAGATGATTAAATTAAAGGAATTCAGAGTTTTTAAGAATCAGAGCCTCCTACGAGCACAGTTGGAAAACTGCAGCGTGCTATTCCTCCCAACCTCATTAAACTGTCATAAATGAGAATGCTATATCTCTTGGCTTCCCCTTTCTGATTGCCAAAGGGTTCACCTTGCAAATCGCAGCTCTTTTGCAAACTGGATACCGCCCCCCCCCCCCCGATGCCCCTGATAGAACTATGTTGGGTGACAACAAAACCGGCTCCATAGGGATGCCGGCTTGTGATGTCACAATTGCAGGAGGACAACATTGCAAGTATTACTTAGAACTGGGACTCCCTGGCAGGGTTGCTGTTTATCTGATGAGTCCCAAAGAGACTGATCACAATGGCTAGGTTATGTTTTAATTAAACAATTGACTCCAGAACCTATGGGTGCTCCATCACTGGAGGTTTTTAAGAAGAGATCATTCTTCCTAACCATGATAGGGTCTCCTTCTAGGGGTCCTCCTAGAAGACCTCCACGGTCCCTTCCAATTCTGTTATTCTGTAATTCTGTAAATCTCTGCACCCTGTTCTTCACGTTTTCCCTCCAATGTCTTTTTACCTCTTTTACCCAACTCAGTTCTCAGGGTACCAGTTGCTTTTCTTCTATTAATTGTCGAAATTGGAGTTCCCTCGCTTCTGCCAATAGCACAATCTTATGAACAATTGTTGCTGGTTATGCTCCCTTGTAGTGTAATCCATTTGTTTCCTGCCTCCTAGGATCTTTTCGTGTTTTTCCAACCAAAGTTTGGTATTTTATAAGTCCCAAATTAGGTGCTTAATTGTTCCTGGGTTTTTCTTACAATATTTACCAAGATTGGGAATCTCTGGTTATTTTCATGTAAATAATTTGGAGCATCATCAAAAGGGCTACCCAATCATGCCTGTGCCAAAAATCACAACAATGAGGGCAAGCTTCATCTCACTTCAAGCAATCACTGCATAGTACTATCACCGAGTGTAAGTTGTGCATGCAGAGTTGTCTGCTGCGATCTCTCTTTTCCTTCTGTTTGTGTGAATCTCTGGATGGCTGTGCTGTTTTTCAGTTGCACACATGCCGCATTGTCACTCATTCCAATATAAGCAGGAATATAAATAGACCATTAAAAAAAAATCTAAGTGTGCATTTTGGGAAAGATTTTTATTTTTTTCCAAGATTCACCAGAATCCCAGCTAGAGTGAAATTAAATGTATAGTCATTCCAGGTTGTTTATTGTATTTAGTTATATTATGATTCTGTTTTAATTGCTTAAATGTGCATGTGATTTCTAATTCCTTCCTTCCTTCCTTCCTTCCTTCCTTCCTTCCTTCCTTCCTTCCTTCCCTCCTTCCCTCCCTCCCTCCCCCTTTCCTTCTCCCTCTCCCCTTCCCTCTTCCTCTCTGTCTCCCTCTCCCCTTCCCTCTCCTTCTCCCTCTCCTGCTTCCTCTCCCCTTCCCTCTCCTCCTCCCCCTACCCCTCCCTCTCTTGTACAATCCTTGTTCATTTAAAGTTATGTATAATTAAGATTGCTGTTGTATCTTTTTATGCTTGCAGTTATGAATTTCTCTTTCCTCTCTTTCCACTCTGTGCTATGGTGTACAGGGTGCTTTTGATCAGTGAGATTTCATTGGTGTTTGGCTTTTCTTAACCATTGCAGACTGGTTTAACTGGAAATTAGCAGGAAAAAAACTATAATGAATAAATACTAAGTAAGTAAGTCTCACAGCCTGATTTGGAGGGGGTTTTTTGGGGGGGGGGAGGGAAGAGAAAAGTGTTTAAAAGTGGATTAAGTTGGGGATTTTAACAGGCAATCCTTCTGGGTGCAACTCTGATTTGTTGCAATGATGCAGTGGATTTTGTGCCTGATTGTTTTGCTTTGCTCACAGTTCCTTCCCTTTGGCCCCCTTTCTCCCCCTAAGATTTCATTTATAATTGATAAGTAAGCAAAGAGGGAAAGGAAGTGAACTGGTTGCCTTCTTCAATCTGTCCACGGGCTGCAAAATTTTCAGAGTCAGATAGTTATTTGAGCGCAATATATGGTTCTGTTCAGGAAAAAAAAAGAAAGAGGCTTTACTGTCAAGGAATGTCATATTGTCACAAAGGGTGTGACGTTTTTCCATTTTCTAGTTGTAAACATGCCTCAGACAGGCTGGGCTTTTATTCCTGCCAAGGGCAGAAAAAAGTGATTTGACAGGTTAAAGTCATTACGGTGAAAGAACTCGGCTTCATAATTGTTCAAATTAGACTTGACATCAAATTTTCTGAGAATTCAAAAGCAGGATAATTTGTATGTGAGAAAAACCTTGCGATGTGAGCTGGCATTCAAAATGTCTGAATAATCAAACATTTAGATCCCGCGCAGGAAGTTCTGTTTACTTAAGAATTTTTTTTTTAAAAAAAACAATCTCGATAAGGGTTAGGATTTTTAAAACGTTTGCTCAAGTTTTGCAGCTACTAGGAGTGAAAAGTCATTTCATTCTTTTCTTTATAACATGCATGTAGTCACTTGCCATGCAATACATCCCTTGGCATGCTACAGAATGCATTTGAATAGAGGGGCATGCAGTAATAAAATGCCAACATTACGATCAAATATAACAAACAAACTTTCCTAGAACAAGGATGGTAATTTGCTTTGGGGATTGAAAGGCTGTGATGAAATAAAAGTATTTTTTTAATACTTCCCACCAGACACTATCATTTGTGATATGTGGTGGGAAAGAGATTTGTTGATATGAAGAAGCATTCAAATATTTCACTTCTTTCCTTCATATTTTGGCTGTCTGAAAACAAGACAAGAGCTCCTACATATTTGGGAGGAAATGAAGAGAACCGAAATATGCATACATTGAATGTATACTAGGGGTGCATTCTACTTACCTTTACTACCAGTTTGTAGCGGGGCCGCACGCAAGTGCAGAAGCTTCTGTGTATGCGAAGAAGCATTTTGATGACATCGGGGTTGGTGGGCGGAGCCTCCCGCCGGTTTTACTACTGGTTCTATAGAACCGGTGTGAACTGGGGGCAACCCACCACTGATGTATACCTACACCCATTGATACGTACAGTGGAGCGTGAGAGAAAATTTGCAGGAAATTAGAACACTCACCGGTGCAGAAAAAGGGAAATCTAAATTAAATAGCCAGATAAATATATGAGAAGCATTCCAAATATGCCTCTAAAAGAATTTAACATACAGCAACAGAAAACAGAATAACAGAGTTGGACGGGATCTTGGAGGTCTTCTAGTGTTGTGGCCAGCAAATCAGGCAGCAGATCTGGACAGTGAGGAGGTTGGGGAGGAGCATGGGCAGTCCTGGAGTCTGGGGGAAGACTCTGAGGAGGGCTCTGCGTCAGAGGCAGAGAGGGGGCCAGGGCCAGTTATCAGCTGCCTTCAGAGTCAGACATCAGTGAGGCAGACGAACAGCTGGAGCCTGTTCCCAGTGTGTGCATGCACGGAGTTGCCAGATGAAGGGAACAGCTAAGGAACAAGGATTGACTTGAGAGTAAGGTCACAGGTGGACGATGAATGGCGCCTCCCAGAGGGAATAAAATGGAGCGAAAGGGGAGGTGTGTTTGCAGGAGACAATTAGTTCATTCCTGCATTCTTGCCAAGTATTGTGGTGTCTCCAAGTCTGATAAAGGTCGGTCATTGTGAACTATCTTGAAAGACTGTGGGAGAGGAAAGACTTTGCCGGAGAGGAATTCACTATAAATTAAATAAAAGGGGTTTATCGGGTTGAGGACTCGGCTTTGTGCTGCTGGGGAAGCCTAGGTCAGAACATCGAGCTCAACCCCCTTCCTAAGCAGGATACCTTATATCATCCTGGACAAATGGCTGTCCAATCTCTTCTTGAAAACCTCCATTATTGGATCACCCACAACCTCTAGAGGCAAGCCGTTCCACTGATTAATGTTAACTGTTAATAGTTAATGTTCATTCTGTTTTGAATTCCTGGATGGACATTGATTTTGTACCCGTAGTTGCAGCACAACATTTTGTTGGACGTCTGGATGTGTGGATCTGTATGAGTATTTTAGAGTGTGAGCAAAATATTTTTCTCCTCCTTTCACTCCATGCCTCCTTTCCGAGTTTGCTACTGTTTTCAAAGAAAGAAATATCTGAGTCTATATAGCAGTGAAATATTGATGCGATGTCGTCTCCTGGCTATGATCATTGTGACGTTGTTGGAATTGTTCTGTCCTATCACACTTGCTCTGCTTGTCAGCTCTGTTGTTTGGGTGTCACTGGCAGATGTGATATTGAAACAGTTCATGGCAGAAGATGGAGAAGGATACGTTGGCTTGCCACAAAATGGAAATGAGCTCGGGAGCCTTCAATAAATGGAGGTTTATGTTTCCGCTCAGAACTCAGCAATTAGATTTTTTTTCAATAATGCTTTTGGGGGAGGCAATGGATATTTGCTAGAGGCAACGGAAGTGGATATTTGCGTTTTGCTGGATAGAATCATAGGAATATTTGAATCGGAAGAAAGGCGAAAATGTTTTGATCAATCTGCAAACTGGGAGAATCAATTAAAAAATGTTGAAGGAAGCCATAATTAATCTAAGTTGCTCTACAAAGAATTAATCTTCATAAACATGAATAAGCAAGCAAGCAAGCAATATGATACAATACAATTCAATCCAAAAAAGAGAGAGAGAATCTAGAAAGGTTGTAGAGAAGAGCAACAAAGATGATAAGGGGTCTGGAGGCTACACTGCATGATGAAAGGTTGAGGGAGTGAAGTATATCTAGCCTATCGAAGAGAAAGATTAGGGGTGACATGATGTCTTCCGGTACTTGAAGGGCAGTCACAGAGAAGAGGGGATTGACCTATTCTCCAAAGCACCTGAGGGAAAGACAAGAAGCTTGCTAAATCTGGAACTACAGAAAAACTTTCTGACAGTGAGAACAAATAATCAATGGAATAACTTGCTTCCTGGAGTTGTGGGTGCTCCATCACTGGAGATTTTCAAAAATAAACTGGACAACTATTTGACCAGGATATTATAAGGTCTCCTGCCTTGAGCAAGGGGATGGACTAGAAGATCTCTGATAGAAGATCTCTGATAGAAGATCTCTGATAGAAGATCTCTATCATCTCTATCTATCTATCTATCTATCTATCTATCTATCTATCTATCTATCT
>WNWU01000024.1:9209234-9227023 GCA_012654045.1 Ptyas mucosa
GAGAGAGAGAGAGAGAGAGAGAGAGAGAGAGAGATGAGGGGGGAACCTCATCACCAAGTTCCAGAAAACAGATATGAATCTGTAACTGAATTGTTAGGTGTTCTGAATGGAGAACAATTAAGGACGCAACAACTGGCTCATTAACACAACCCTTTATTAACTGTAACTCTGCGAATATGAAAACATGCCAGATTATGAGCAACCAGAAAAACCCCTGACAGCTGCTTAAATAGCAGTCTGTCAGACGGACGGAACCAATGAACTAGCTGCCTTATTCCCGCGAAGAACTAGCATGCGTCTTAACCAATAGAACTAGGGCAGCAACGGTGACGTCTACGGAGTCAGTCTTAGTCGCGAGGACCTAACATTAGGCTAAAGATTTTAAAGAGAAAAGGTTTTGGAAGAGAAAACATAAACTATCTGAATGTTACGTTGAAGAGTGGTCCAAGACCCTTTGCAGCCTGTAACACAAAGAGGTGTAGATTGTTTCAGAGTTGGATAGACTATCTTACTTTAATCCAAATCTTGCAAGTAGTTATGTGCAGAAAACACTTTTAGGACTATTTTCTCTGGGTAAAATACATTTTGATCCCACAAGGTTTATCAGGGAGATGTTGCTCTGGGCACCCACCATGTGAGAGACCAATGGCCTTGAGATGTAAAGAATGCCACTTTCTTGACTCTGAAAAAGTTTGCTTTGTGAGGCCAGGTTGGTCTCCAAACTTGGGTCTTGTAGGAAACGTGTAAACCCTCTTTTATAGGGCATATTGAAAGGAAGATTTGAATTATAATAGCATATGTCATTTTAATGTTGGTTTGCTGTTATGATTCTCTTCAGATGCATTTATTGTGACCCACCTTAATCTTTTCCATCATTCTTCCTCATGGGTAAAATGCAGGGGTGGGCTGCTGGGGGTTCGGAGGAATTTGGGAGAACCTGTAGATAAGATTCTCTGCGATTCGGAGAACCCCCAATTCTCACTCCTGGCTGCCCCCTCCCTTCCAGGAGTCCCCAGGCAGCCCGTTTTGGATGCAGGTAAGTGCAGGGCGCGCGTGGAGGCTCGGGGAGGGTGAAAAACAGGCCTACCAGAAGTTCGGGAAGGTTGGAAACAGGCCTTTTTCTGGCCTCCAGAGGGCCTCTGTAGCCTGGGGAGGCCGTTTTCGCCCTCCTGGAGGCTCAAAGAAAGCTTCCGGAGCCAGGGAAGGGCAAAAACGCCCCTCCCACTATGGTGCAGGAGGGTGACTAGGCCACGCCCACCCAGCAACCAGGCAGAGAACCCCTTGCTAAAATTTTTGAAGCCTACGCCTGGTAAAATGTCATTTTTCCCAGAGACAGTCCATTTTCTCAGTGAAGAGAATCGGTGTATTTTTTTTTTCTCTCACAAATAAAGTTAGACATTTTGCAGTTGATACCTTCTCATTCTATTATCTGAGTGTTGTTGTCATGATACTATACAATACCCAATTCATTCTAATCTCTGCTTGAGGGCAAAAAATATTTATGGCATACTTTAAATAAAACATATTATGTGTTTGTAGGAACATATGTATCATTGTCCCTCTAGCTGAAGCAGATGTAGTTTCTGTCAAGGTGTGCTCAGAGCTTCATGAAGTATTCATGACCTGGCATTGCATAAGAATGAAGGAGCTCCTTTCAGATCAAGTTTCTGCTGCAATAAGTCCTCATTTTGCTGTCCCTGAATTTTTTTTTAATTTTTTTCCCCCAGTGGGTTAAAAGAAAGGAATCTTTCCTCATTTTGTGACCGTTGGGACAAGAGAAACAAAAATGTAGATGGTCCTTTAGAAAGGAAGAGAAATGAGATTAAGGCCATGAATCATGCCCAACCAGGTCTCCCATCAAATTCAGTTGCATGTTTTCATGTAAATCTAACATGAATTTTCCCTCAGGCTACTGACAATCCAAGCCGGTAAACACATGTCATGAGTTATGGATTGTTGAGCATCTCTTTCTCTCTAAGAAAAAAGAAGAAGAAGAGGGAAGTCATATTAATGTCCCAATGCTGGAAGGACAGCCATCCAGGAGTATTATCTTCAAAAATATAATAGTAGCTAATAAGAGGATGAGTTTTGCCTTTTTTGACCTTCTCCTTAAACAATGTCACTCCTATTCTCTTTCACCTTTATGCGTTCTTTGTCTTTTCTTGGGAGCAAGGGGGTACTAGACATGAATTCACAGTCACTCTGTGGGTGAGATGGATGGTCTTTAAATTTGACAAATAAATAAATACATCTGATAATTTTGCAATGAAGGAACTGTGATTTATACCAGTGGTAGAAGTTTTGCACTAGTATAGGGATGGGAAGCCCTGGGATACACATTGCCTTCTGATAATTTATTTGTAATTTGTTAGTACCTCAATTTGATGCCAGGAAAATTCAGCAATAAAATGGTTAATTTTAATTTGATAAACAAGGATGAAATGATGCAGACAGTTTGCATGCAAAGTCTGAGTCAAAAAAACAATTAAGGTACATATTTACAGACTCTGGATTCTAGCATAAGTGGAATCTGTGAATCCAGTCAATTGTGTTTTATAACTAAACCTACAATGGTTTAGCCCATTGTGGGAGCCAAGTCAAAGGTTTATATCATAGTGTCACAAGCTACATCCATACACTCATTTTGAATTCAAAATTCAATCCCATAAATATGTTGATATAATATTTTGGCTTCTTAAATGCATGGAAATATTCTAGATTTTCTTACATTCATGTTATACCACAAACAGTCTTTTCTTAGAAATTGCAATACAACTCTCAGAAATAAATCAGTTAATGGTTTCACTGAAATGCAGGAAGAAAACAGGCTGTCAGATGACCCATCCATGAACTTTCTTATGCAACATTTTCTATGCTTTCCATTTTGATAACTGGTTATTACAGAGAAGGGAGAAAGCAAACTATAGCAACAAATGCAAAACATGATATCGTTCGGTTTTATTTTTTAAGTGTTACCAGTAAATACAGATAAGTCAAAAAGTCAGAAGTTTTGCAAACTGTTTCAATACATGGCTAAAAGTTAAAGGGCTGTTGCGATATGAACAAGGTGAATTTTTGTAGAAATAATTCTGCCGGGGGCCTCATTGTGCATTTTGTTGGTAGGGACTTGTAAAGCTAAATGTTCCATCATGCAAAACCCCAAATACTGGAAACTGACATGTCAAGGAGAAGATGTCAGTTACGGACCATGTGCAGGCCTGAGGTCAGCCTCAGGGTTTACGACCTGTTTCGTGCTGAGCTGGAAACCAAATGGCCGTTTATAATTCTCCACCGATTTCTGGCCAAAGAAATTGGATGGTCTCCAGGGTTAAGAGGTTTCCCAAGAGTTTCTCAATGTAAAATAGCAATCATGAATCCGTATATGGGAAAATGGGCATTTTTATAGTGGTTGGGAGTATGATGAATATTGCCATGGATGTCCTCCCCAAATGGTGCCAATAGAAGGTGGGGATCTTTGCAGAATTTAAATAGTGAAGCTGTGATATAACAAATATATGGCTCTTAGGACCAACAGTCTATAAACATCTATAAAGATGAGAAGAAAATTTAACTCTCTTCTCTTTGTCTCCTCCTCCTCCTCGATACTTCTTATGAAGAAGGAGGAGGAGGAGGACCTCCTCCTCCTCCTCCTCCTCCTCCTCCTCCTCCTCCTCCTCCTTCCTCCATAAAAAAGTATCTTGGGGGTCATTAAATTGAGCAAATTTTGCTTTCTGATGGAAAAGGAAAAAAGTGTGATCTTGAGGATAGACATCCAATGCCAGAAACCTTCTCCACCCCTTCCCTCTAACCTCGAGGGCTCATATTTTTTTTTTCCCAACAACATTATGGAAATAATTGATCAAAGAATATTCTGGAAAAACTAACCGCCTTCCACCATGCAAATTGGTGAAGTTAGATAAGTCCAAGAGCTGACTCCTTCCTTCCCACTTTGGGAAGTGGCAGGAAAATGTATTAGCCGTGAATATTCCAATTATCTTCAATTTTCTCATCAATGTCACATCTAGTTTAGGTCTCTGTGTTGTTAGTATCTGTGCGATTGTCCTATACTGGTTTAGGAGATCTGAGTATGGACTATTCCCCTAGGACCATTAAATGAGCTCAACTTTTCCGATAGTCTTCTGAAGCCACTAGTTATGTACAAAAAAAAAATTGGCAGCTCTGTAAAGCTGGCTCTGTTCCTGTAACACCCTGCACTGTATTTCATAATAAAGACGTGTCTCTTTTATTAGCATAACTTGCTCTTTGATTTGTTTCAGTTTTTATGATGTTTAGACAAACGGATTTGGACAGTTAAAATCCCACTTAGGCTTGATGCATTGTATCTGCTTGACACACAATAACATTGATTTATAAGAAGCGATGAATCTCTAATTAGATTTTGGCAGGGTTGTTGCAGGCAGAAAAGTTCCTGGAAGTCCTCGTTTGGAAGATGTAATGAAGATCGTCTTTTAATTAACCAATTCCCTTCCCAAAGGCTGGTAACCAAAACACACTTTTGCTTTGGGACCTATGGCACATCTGCCTTCTGAAGTGCATTCTTCCATAGGATGATTTATATGGCAACCTTTAAAAGCAATATTTAGGATTTGCTGCCACCATGCACGGTCCATGTTTGGAAAGATCCTGGATCTCAGCCACAGAACAATTTCTTTAGTTAAGAGTTTATTTAGTGACTGTCCAAGTTACAATGGCACTGGAAAGAGTGATTTATGACCATTTTTCACAGTTATGACCTTCGCAGTATCCCTATGGTCTCGTGATCAAAATTCAGATTCTTGGCAACTGACTTGTATTTATGACGGTTGCAATGTCCTGGGGCCAAGTGATCCCCCTTTATGACTTTCTGACAAGCAAAATCACTGGGGAAGCGAGATTCACTTAACAACCGCATTACTGATTTAACAACTGCAATTATTTTTTTTTTAAAAAAATTAAGCATAGCTTTCAGTTGAGATAAAGTAAGTTTATGATTACGCTATAAATTTTAAGTTACATTTTCAGGATTTTTGGATTGCCTTATACATAAGTGGAATGAAGGAGATAATTAAAAAGTTTTTTTTTTAAAAAAAAATCAACCCACTGTAAGTGAAACAGTCATAGATTTAATTTAGCTCAAAAATATTGATCTATTTTTCCAAATATATACCAAGGAGAGAAAACTGAAACGTAGCCAATAAAAAGTAATTGCATTGAGTCTACTTCTTTTGGCCAACAGGCAACGTAATGGCTCTATCGTAAGTTTTTTTCAACTTGGTGTCCTGCAGCTCAAAATATCCAAGTCAGCCTGGGTTGATTAGATTAAAGGGCACAATCCGGCTGCAAAAATAGAAATGGCCACAAGATGAAGCAAAGAAATGCAGAACATTTGAACTCTTTGCTGGCACCCTAATCTTGTCTACTTTCTGCAAGCCAGATGTGGTTAGCTCTACCCAAAAAAAAATAAAAATTGGATGGTGCCTATCAGATTTAGATTTAAGTTAAGTGAGATGATGTATGGAAAAAATGAAGGTCCAAAGTAACCCCTTTGGTCTTGGTCTTTTAGAAATTAGCTCCATTCCAGGAAATCCTAATACAGGGGTCTGCAATCTTAAACACTCAAAGAGCCATTTGGACCCATTTCCCACAGAAAAGAAAACACCGGGAGCCACAGAACCTGGGTGGGTGTGGCCAACTCGACATCACTCACTTCCACCCAGTCACATGACACCCCCCCCCCCAGCTACGCCTATCCAGGTTTTGTGGCTCCCAGTATTTTCTGTGGGAAACAGGTATTTCTCTCTGTGTGTGTCTCTTTCTCTCCTCTCTCCCATTTCCCCCCTTCCCTCTCTCAGGCCAGGCGTGGAGTGACTGGACGGGAGGGCGAGAGGTGGGGCCAGCCAATGGTGGGTTCAGCCCATAGGGAGCCACAGCAGGGGGACGAAAGAGCCGCATGCAGCTCCGGAGCCCTGGGTTGCTGACACCCGTCCTAACACTACTTTATGTTAAGACCTTCAGGATCAAAATGTTGAGTAAGTTACAAAATACAAAGATAAAATCTTCTAATTAAGCTCAGCTCCTGATCAGTTCTTATATAGTTATATAATACAGCTTACTTGGAAGCAACGTGGAATATTTATAAACTTTCCAGCCTAGCCTACAACTCATCAGGAATTGCCTGGTGCTTTTCCATCTAAATACCACATCAGTCATCCTTAAAAACCCAGCTGGTGTTCACTAACAACTTGCACATCAGGCTAAGAGATTGCTTTTCCTCTGAGAATGCAGCTTGGCAAGGCCAACTCAAGAAAATTAGGGTGGTTAAAAACAAGATGCCACACCCTGTCCAGTCCATAAAGAAGGACTTGGCCGATTCTGGAGGTAATGTGCTTGCAGAGAGAGGACATTTTACATCACCCATGGATTCTAATCTAAACAATATTTACAAAGAGAGAAGGGAACATGTTTATGCTCAGCTATGCAGGTTGGTTATTCTTGAGGCTCACTAGAGGGTTGATGCTTTCCAGGATGATTTGTTTGTGTGTTTACCAGATATATATATATATATATATATATATATATATATATATATATATATATATATATATTTATATTTATTTATATACTGCCCTTCTCCGGAAACTCAGGGCGGCTTACAATGTGTTAAGCAATAGCCTTCATACTTTTGGATATTTATACAAAGTCAGTTTATTGCCCCCATAATCTGGGTCCTCATTTTACCTACCTTAGAAAGGATGGAAGGCTGAGTCAACCTTGAGCCTGGTGGGATTTGAACTTGCAGTAATTGCAGGCAGCAGATGTAAGTGGATGTTAATAACTGCCTTAGTCTGCTGAGCCACCAGAGCTCAGATTAACAATTTAACAGATTAACAGATTGAACAGAGTTGGATGGGACCTTGTAGGTCATCTAGTCCAATCCCCTGCCCAAGCAGGAGACCCTACACCATTTCTGGCAGATGTCCAATCTCTTCTTGGAAGCTTCCAGTGCTGAACCTCCCACAACTTCTGAAGGCAACTTCGGTTCCATGGGTTGATGGCTCTCACTGTCAGAAAATCCCTCCTTATTTCCAGGTTGAATCTTTCCTTGTTCAGTTTCCATCCATTGTTCCTTGTCTGGCCTTCAGCTGCTTTGGAAAATAGCTTGATCCCTTCCTCTCTGTGGCAGCCCCTCAAATACTGGAATACTGCTATCCTGTCTCCCCTGGTCCTTCTCTTCACTAGACTAGCCATGCCCAGTTCCTGCAACTGTTCATCGTATGTTTTAGCCTCCAATCATCTTGGCTGCTCTTCTCTGCACTCTTGGTATGCTGCCTGACTGCCAATCATTCGGGGTAGCTCACACAACTAAAACAAGGAAAGTACAGGAAGTCCTTGACTTACAACAATTCACTTAGCAACTGTTAAGAGGTTATGATACTGAGGAAAGTGAATTACAATTGGTCCGCACATTTACTATCGCAGCATTCCCATGGTCATGTAATCAAAATTTGGGCACTTGGCAACCAATATATACTTATGAGAGTTGAAACAAAGATGATGAGAGGACTGGAGGCTAAAACATATGAAGAACGGTTGCAGGAAGTGGGTATGTCTAGTTTAATGAAAAGAAGGACTAGGGGAGACATGATAGCAGTCTTCCAATATTTCAGGGGCTGCCACAAAGAAGAGGGAGTCAAGCTATTCTTCAAAGCAGAAATTTCCTGACACTTAGAACAATTAATCAGTGGAACAACTTGCCTCCAGAAGTTGTGAATGCTCCAACACTGGAAATTTTTAAGAAGTTGTTGGATAACCATTTGTCTGAAGTGGTGTAGGGTTTCTTGCCTGGGCAGGGGGTTGGACTAGAAGACCTCCAAGGTCCCTTCCAACTCTGTTATTCTATTCTATTCTATTCTATTCTATTCTATTCTATTCTATTCTATTCTATTCTATTCTATTCTATTCTATTCTATTCTATTCTATTCTAGTTGCAGTGCCCCCGAGTGATGTGATTATCATTTGTAACCTTCCCAGTCAACTGCAACGATTCACTTTAGCAACTGTGGCAAAAAAGATTGCAAAATGGGGCGTAACTCAACCCACCCTCCTTCTTAGCGATGAAAATTCATTCATAAATTGAAGATCACTGATAACAATACTAACCCAATTCAAAAATAACGATAATGAAAACAATAGGTAAAGATTGTGAGAATGACAAAACTGAACAAGGATGACGCAAAAGATCTTCACTGTCTTACACCAAAGGCTGGGGTTTTTTTTATTTTTTTTTTAAATTTGATTTATATGCCGCCCTTCTCCGGAGACTCAGGGCGGCTTACAATGCGCTAAGCAATAGCCTTCATACTTTTGTATATTTATACAAAGTCAGCTTATTGCCCCCACAAACTGGGTCCTCAATTTACCTACCTTAGAAAGGATGGAAGGCTGAGTCAACCTTGAGCCTTGGTGAGATTCGAACCTGCAATAACTGCAGGCAGCTGATGTTAATTACAGGGCTTTAGACCACTGTACTATCCAAGGCTCTCAAGGTTTTCAAGGCCCTTCTACACAACAGCACGTGGGGGGCCAAGAAACCTTACCCCTTCATTTGTGATTTTTTGTCAGATTATCGTGAGTGTGAAAAAGTGACCAGGGCTCAGGGGTGAAATGCTCCCGGTTTGGACCAGATCGCCCAATCCGGTAGCGATGGAGGCGAGTGGTTTGGAGAACTGGTAGCAAAAATCCCTGCCCCCCCCCCAATTGCCGAGCTGAGCTGCGCAATCATCAGAGGCTTTTTTTTAATATTTAAAAGCATTTTTTCGGCCGAAGAGGTTATAGAAAAAATGCTTTTAAAAGTAAAAACAAAGCCTCTGCCGATCAGGCAAGTCAATTAGGATTGTCAGAGGCTTAAAAAAAAGAAAAAGCCTCTGCCGATCAGGCAAGTCAGCTGCGATCGTCAGAGGCTTTAAAAGCATTTTTGTAGAAAAATGGTTTTAAAAGTTAAAAAAAAAAAGTTGGCCAGTCATATTACACCCCCCCCCCCACCAAGCCACGCCCATAGAACCAGTAGTAACAAAATTTACATTTCACCACTGCCAGGGCTGGTTACTTTTTTCAACACTCAGGCTCTAAGGATTTGCCTGAGGTATTCCGGGCTACAGCAAAAAAAAAGTGGGTACATCAAAGATAACCCGAGATTATGTGTCCACTGATATGGAATCTGATTCCTGGAATTCCCATCTCAGCCTGCAATTTAAAAACATCACGAAATTAATCTTCGAGTGCACTTTTTCTTCAAGCGTCTATTCCTAAATGATTTAAAATACATATTTTTAATGCACTTTTTTCTTCCTTTTGGGGCTGTCAGCAGCAGCATAAAATTCAATAAGGCAAAATCTAAAAGATAACCCACTTTCTCTGCCTCATATTTGCAAATTATTCAAGCATTCTGAATACAAACATGTTTCAAAGCTACAAGTGTGTTGCTGCTTGAATCTTACAGAGGCTGAGAGAATTCAGAATAATTTTGGTTTATTCTACTTTTGGCCGGAGGAAACTTGCAGAAAATTCAACAGCAATCGTATTAGTATAGATCACTACAAACCAAGACATACATTTTTATTATTGCTTAACCCTATACATAATTATGACTGTATACATATCTAAATTTCTCTGACTTCCATTTTTTGAACCATTATTTTAACCGCAATTTTTTAACAGATCACCTGGGGGTACCCCATTTTTCCTCACTGTCCTTCTCTTAAGTGTGCAAGAACAGACTGTTGCAAATAAAAAAAAAATACATGTCCCGCCCAACAGAGGCACAGATTATCTTAAAGTGGCTATATAGCAGTTCGCCTGCAGTTCGGACCAGTGCGCAAGAACCGGTAGTAAAACTGGTGGGAGGCCCCGCCCACTATCCCGGATGTTGTCATCAGCAATCTGCGCATGTGCAGAAGCAAGGCACGTGTGTGAGCGAAGTGAGCGTGCGCGTGCAATCCCGTTGCGAACCGGTAGCAAAGGTAAGTAGATCCCACCTCTGCTATGTAGCCAATAGTGCTCTTTATCAATTTTAGTTTAATCAGAGTCAACAATCTGGTAGGAATGGAACAATTAACTATTTTGAAAAAATGTGGGCCAAATTCCTCTTGAGAAATGTTTCATCTTTGTAATTAGAGAAAGGGAAATCCCCTTTTCTGACAATTGAGAGTTATGCTGGTTGGTAAAAACGAATGGCCGTAAGTTGAAAACTAACTGTACTGGGAGACAGGTGTCCCAATGCAGTATTACATTCCAGATGTTACTGGATCATCTTTTACCAGAGAACATCTTCAACTGCTCCAACTGAGGAGTAAAATTTTGACTCTAGATCTTTCATTGACTTCCTGGGCTATGTTAAGATAAGAGAGGCTGTACTTCCTGAGAATGCTCAGGAAGATAAATCTATCTCAGCATCTACTTCTGTCCTACTATCGCAGCCCCATTGAGAATATCCTGACATACGGCATTCTTGCATGGTATGGGAGCAGCTCTGTAGCGGATAAAAAAGCTCTACAGAGAATCAGTAAAACTGCCCAGAATATCATCGGGCTCCAGCTACCAGCCCCAGATGACATCTTCGAATCTTGCTGTTTGAGGAAGTTGCATAACATTCTCAGAGACTCTCCCCATCCTGCTTACAATCTTTTGGGACTGTTGCCTTCTGGCAGAAGATACAGAACAATTAAAACTCGGACCACACGTCTTCTGAATAGTTTTTATCCCAGAGCTAAAATTGCACTCAACAATGAACTAAAGGGCCACCATCAGTGAGCTGTTGGACAGCATTTCTTGATCTGTTGTGTGGATGTTGGGTGGTTTAGGGGTGGGGAAATGTGGTGGGTGGGAGTGTGTTTGGGGATTGTTATGTGTGTTGGACCTGGTCTTTGGGTCTTAAGTGAATTTCGTTGTATGGGTATACTGTGTATACATGTAGAATGACAATAAAGTTATTATTATTAAGAGGGGACCAGTTTAGATTCTTTCTGTTTGGTTCTCTGAGTAATCTGCTTTGGTGGGCAGTTCAGAAATTTCCTAGCAAGATTTCAGATGCAAGACCTATAGTACTTTGTCTTCCATTCAGGAATTCTGTCAACAGTTGGAGTAGCTCTCACCCTTATTGTCCACCACGGGAAACAAGAAGTTCGTCTATATAAGGGTTTGGTTTAACGGAGATAACAGAAGAACAGAGCTGGAAGGGACCTTAGAGGTCTTGTAGTCCAACCCCCTGCTGAAGCAGGATACCATTTTAGATAAATGGCTGTACAATCTCTTCTTATAAATCTCCAGCGATGGAACACCCACAACTTCTGGAGGCCATCCAGATGTTTGATTCAGCTTCAGCCGAGCATTTTACTGTATGTTCTTTAACAACTGGGGCTCCGTTGATACAAAGTTCATGTAGTATGCAAGCCAAGGGATAAATACTTTCTACATGTAATTACTTTAAAAGAAGCTGGGGCAGCTGGCATTTTATATCAAGAGCACCCCGTGGGTGGAACAGCTGTTAGTCTTCTAGAAAGAGGCTGCCCTGACTCAATCTTTCTTTCTCCCGGAGTAGCACTGCTACTAACCCTCAATGGAAGTCTAAAAGAACAGATTGGGGAGGGGAGTTGAGGGGTTCAGTAGACTCAATGCAACTGCAGATGCTGGTTTTCCTAGATTATACAAAATTAGGTGAAAACATATGAATGAAAGAGACCAATATAAAGCTGCACTGAATATTGCTAAATTCTGAATTAGGAAAGATCTACTTCTGGTTCAGTCCATGATGGGTTTCGAATTCTTCCCTCTTTTTTTGTGTGTGTGATACATACTGTATTTGATTTCTTCCGCCCGAAAATTAGGCGGAAGGAAACAGAAGGAAACAACTTCTCCCAACGGGACTTTTTCAGTTGAGGGGCTAAGGAGACATTCTGTCTGTGAAAAATCATTGGAGAAATTTTCCTTCCCATGGAGAAATTCACAGAAATTGCCCAATTGATTTCATTGCTTACAAATTTGATGGAAAACTGCATGGTGTCCATGGGATTAATAATGCCATGGTTAGCATTAAAACAATTTTAAGTAAGCAGTTCTCCATAGCTTTCCCATTTGAAATATCATTACTGTGTATTTTTTTCTGATATGCTTCTAGGCTTTTAACCACATTGTTCCCTCTTTGTGTTTTTGTCTTTTTAACAAGACCTGGATAAATTTGCCTCATAAATTCACTCACAATTAAATCCCGTGAGAATTAAGATGGTTCTGAATTTTAATTGCCAAGGCTGGACTTACCCAGAGATGGATATTTGAACAAGCCGTGCTTTAAAAAAATTGACTGAACTCTTCTTGAACATGTACATAGGAGACATCTGTCCCCCAGCATAATTATTGTGTCATTATTATGTGAGCTATTTGCATTGTTGAAGTTCATTGTTGACTCAATCTCTGTGCGCTACTGATAGTTTGAGATGATTAACTGGTGACATGGATGGTACAATTATTTTTGCTAAGAGAATGGGTTGTGGGACTAATGCCTAAGCTGCTTCCAAGTACACATACAGAGGAATAGGAAAAGCAGAAAAGCATCTTTGAACCAAGATGATGATGATCGTGGTGGTGGCGGTGATGATGATGGTAGTGGTGAGGATGATGATGATATCCCTTCAGTCGGGTCTGACTCTTGGTGATTCTGTGGGCCAGATCTCTCCAAGTCTTCAAATCTTGCACTACTTTTTTGAAGTGTTCTATGCTCTGGCTGGTGTCAGCTTTGACAGTGTCCAGTCGTTGAGTTCTTTGGCAGCCTGGTCTTCCAAACATAACTGCTTTCTCCAGTGAATTCTCCCTATGTGACATGAAGGAAGCTGCAAGCTATATATTTCAACACGCTATCTTTTTCTAGAACTAGTTTTGGGATTGCAAGCCCTCCAAAAGATTTTTTTTTTAAAAAAAAGGTGTCTCCTTCAAGAATAGCTGTGAAACAGCTACAGGAGGAATGGCTACCATGCTTAAGGGGAGTTAACTAGTTTAACTTATTTTAAGTTAATTATTTAGCTTTCATACTTCTCCCTGAATGATGCAGTTCTTGATTGTCATTTCAATTCTTGCTTATTGAAAGTAAATCACTACATTTTCTGCAGTGGTGGGTTTCAAATTTTTTTACTATCGCTTCTATGGGTGTGGCTTGGTGGGCGTGGCTTGGTGGGTGTGGCAGGGGAAGGATACTGTAAATTCTCCATTCCCACCGCACCCCAGCGAAAGGATACTGCAAAATTCTCATTTCCTGGAAATCAGCTGGAACTCGGGAAGCAGAGAATAGATGGGGGCAGGGCCAGTCAGAGGTGGTATTTACCAGTTCTCTGAACTATTCAAAATTTCCGCTACCGGTTCTCCAGAACTGGTCAGAACCTGCTGAAACCCATCTCTGGTTTTCTGTGACTTTTCCATAGGTTCATCTAGCGGTTCGTTCCATTCTATTTTAACACTATTCTGTTTTTTTTTTTAAAAAAAATTAAAAGTCTACACCAGTGTTTCTCAACCTCATCCATTTTAAAATGTTTGAACTTCAACTCCCAGAATTCCCCAGCCAGCATTGCTGGTTGGGGAATTCTGAGAGTTGAAGTCCACACGTCGTCCAGTGGCCAAGGTTGAGAAACACTGGTCTACACATATATAGCCAAGATATATATTTATCCATTTCTAGCCTGATAAATCATTAAAACAATGCAAAACTATTATTTCTTACTTTTACCTGTGGCTAGATATTGGATAGGCCACTATATATTTTTCTTGAAGCTTTCTATACAGTATAGGTATCTTCCAATCACTCTATCTCTCAGCCTAGAAGAAGATATGGAAACTGGGTGAATTTTAGCTTTAATTTACATGGGAGTAAGACCAAACGAACTTAATGCGCTTGTCTTGTAGGCTTGTATTTGTACTGTTTGCTTTGCTTTATTACATTAGAAAACCATATTAATCTTACTAGTTCTTTATCTCAGCCTCTCAAAAACAGAAATAATGCTAATGCTGATACGTGTATAAATCCATACATAATATGAATCAGCACAGTTGGCTTTTGAATTAGCTAAAACCCAGTTTGCATTTTGAGTGTGTCTGACATCAAGGTGTTTCTTTCAAATGGGCTAATTAACAAAGAAGAGAACTTAGTCTTGGCACCATCTTAAACATGATGTTTTTATCGACTTTTGGATCACAGTGAAATGCCAATTCTGTAATAGAAATGTACGTATCTTAGGCATATTAGCTGACCTTGATTAATACCTTGCCATCCAGTTCTTGAGAGGTCAAACTCTCTTTGGGTTCTTAGCCCATTATATTTGCTACCTGGCCAGGTAACAATCAAGATCATGTGAAGTGTTAACGCCACTTTATAATGTCTTGGTAAGACCACACTTGGAATACTGCATCCAGTTTTGATTGCCATCATATAAAAAAGATGTGAAAAATCTGGAAAGAATGCAGAGAAGAGCAACAAAGATGATTATGGGACTGGATCAGTGGTGAAATTCAAATTTGTTTTACTATTGGTTCTGTGGGTGTGGCTTGGTGGGTGTGGTGTGGCTTGGTGGGCGTGGCTTGGTGGGCGTGGCAGGGGAAGGATACTGTAAAATCTCCATTTCCACCCCACTCCAGTTGAGGATACTGCAAAATCCCCACTCCTGGGGGAAGTATACTGCAAAATCCCCATTCCTACCCCACTCTGGGACCAGCCAGAGGTGGTATTTGCCGGTTCTCCGAACTACTCAAAATTTCCGCTACCGGTTCTCTAGAACCTGTCAGAACCTCCTGGATTTCACCTCTGGACTGGAGGCTAAAACATATGAAGAACAGTTGCTAGAATTAGGTATGTCTAGTCTAGTGAAAAAAAAGAACCAGGGGTTATATGATAGTACTGTTCCAACTTTTGAGGGGCTGCCACAAAGAAAAGGGGGTCAATCTATTCTCCCAAAGCATCTGGAAGCAAGACAAGAAGCAATAGATGGAAATTAATCAAGGAGAGAACCAACCTAAAAACAAGGAGAAATTTCCTGACAATTAGAACAATTAATTAGTGAAATGGTTTGCCTCTAGAAGTTGGTGCATCCCCAAAGATTTTTAAGAAGAGATTAGACAACCATTTATCTGAAACGGGATACAGTCTCCTCCTTGAGCAAGGGTTTGGACTAGAAGACCTCCAAGGTTCCTTCCATTCTTATCATTCTGTGTTCTAGTCTATGATTTGTGTTGTACTATTACCTACTTTCCCAGATGGAAAAATATGTGCCTTGCTCTAACTTTGCGTGCATTTATGTAAGTGTGTAAGAGAGAGGGAGTGGGGGGACAGTGACAGTATATTTGCATCTCTCTTAACATATACTATGTAGAGCAGCTAATTTAACCTGGAAAATTTGAAGCCAGAAGAAACAGGGGGCTAGAATTCCAAAGTAAATTAAGATTTTAAAGTTATCTCAGATTGCAGCAATCCATGAAAACAAGTTATGGAAAATAACTTATTAAAAGACAATGTTGCTTGCCTATTGCAATTCTCCCCTTTTTCTGTAATTGTATTAATTTAGGAGCCTGAGTGCCGTAGCAGGCTAATGCCTCCTACTAAGACAGCATTTAACATCCAGCTGCCTGCAATTACTGCGAGTTCTAATCTCACCAGGCTCAAGGTTGACTCAGCCTTTCATCCTTTCTAAGGTGGATAAAATGAGGACCCAGTTTGTGGGGACAATAAACTGACTTTGTATAAAATATACAAAAGTATGAAGGTTGTTGCTTAACGCATTGTAAGCCGCCCTGAATCTCCGGAGAAGGGCGGCATATAAATAAAATTAAAAAAAAAAATTTTTTTTGAAGAACTTCAAGTGGAAGTGTTAATTATTTTATCAAGCATTGGCAGCATCTCTTTAGATTATACTGGTTTTTCCCTGTACATGAAGCAGCCCTGCTTTTTTTCCCCCTGGAATAAAGCTGAGGGATGAACATTGTGGTAGTTATTTCTCTATAATACATAGATTTCAGAAATATTCTCCTTTAATGTTTTCAACTGAGCTCCTCCTTTAGTAGTTATGAATGGAACTTGGGGGTTACACCACTCTGAATGTGATGACCTGATTCTTTGGCATTGTAATACACTAAGCTTTCTTCCTAAAATCTTCCCAAGCAAGATTTTAATAGTCTCTAAAAGTCTCCATCAGAATATAAAATAGAATAGAGCTGGAAGGGATCTTGGAGGTCTTCTAGTCCATCCCCCTGTGTCACTATCTTGAGTCTTCGCGCCTCCTGATGTCAGGTCGATGCTTGGGGCTCAGGATCCCGGGGGCTCAGAAACTCGGGGAAGCTGCTTTAGTTTGAAAAGGAATTCAGGTTAATGTCAGGGTTCCAAGTAATACCCCCAAATGAAATCAAACTCCGAGGCTTGAAGTTCCTCAAAGTTAACTTTTATTAGAGATGTCATATTGGCACATCTGGGAAAACCCGAATCTGAGAGCTTCCGGGGTTACCCCACCCAAGAGAAAGTTCACGTCCTTGCCCCTTTACCCACATGTCCATCACACGAACCAATCAGGTGCCTTCCGGAACAGAAGATACCTCCTCATTCTTCTCAGCACAGCTGAAGGGCACCACGGCCTTGACTTTCTAAAAGAATTCTATTTTGACTACATATCTTCTTCACTCTATACAATCCCCCTCCCATTTCCCCACAGTAGAATTTGTGGCAGGTCTGAAGCCTAAAGGCACAAAAGTAGAAAGATGGCTTCCAGCAGGAGAACTTATACCAGGGGTCTATAACACTCAAAGAGCCATTTGGACCCATTTCCCACAGAAAAGAAAACACCGGGAGCCACAAAACTCCTCCCATGCTTGACTATTTCCTGAGCAGCCACAAATGTAGTTGAATTAAACATTCTGTTTTCTTCTGAAACTTTTCTTTTCTTGGATTTCTCCATGGTTGGCCTACTGGGGGTTGAAAAGCTCAATAAATTGCATGCCGGCAGGTATCGCACATTGGCGGTTGTGACGCATATTTTGAGTGACAGGGAGCCGCAGCAGAGGGATGAAAGAGCCACATGTGGCTCCAGAGTCATGGGCTGCTGATCCCTGACCTATAGTATTTCAGATAAATGGCTGTCTAGTTTCTGCTTAAAAACCTCCAGTGATGGAGCGTCCATGATTTCTGAAGGCAAAGCTGTTCCACTGGTTAGTTGTCCTCACTGTTAGGAAGTTTCTCCTTAATTCCAGATTGCTTCTCACTTCGATTAGTTTCTTGTCCTACCCTGAACAGTACTATGTAATAATAATAATTAAAAAAAACCCATGAACAGTACTTTCTTAGAACTTATCTACATTTTGGGAGAAGCCTTCTGATTCAGCATCTTTGAAATCAATGAGGCTTAGGATAGTCTTTATAACTAATTGGCTCATTGATTTCCATTACTTCTCATGAGTAACTTAGTTAGAATACCACTCTACAATAAACAATAAGAATTTTGAAATACAGCAAGAAAAGAAAATAGGGGTGCATAACTTCTTGAGGTTACCCAGTTGCTAGGTTACTTTGTTTTTACATTTAGGATACATCTCTCTCAAATGTCATCATATATTTATTTGGGAAAAAAAAGAGAAGGAAATATTTTAATCCTAAAATGAGCAACGATTCTTTGGAATATGCAGCATAAAGGCAAATTAGAATAGAATAGAATAGAATAGAATAGAATAGAATAGAATAGAATAGAATAGAATAGAATAGAATAGAATAGAAT
>WNWU01000024.1:9240526-9258106 GCA_012654045.1 Ptyas mucosa
TAGAATAGAATAGAATAGAATAGAATAGAATAGAATAGAATAGAATAGAATAGAATAGAATAGAATAGAATAGGAATTTTTTATTGGCCAAGTGTGATTGGACACACAAAGAATTTGTCTTAGATGCATATGCTCTCAGTGTACATAAAAGAAAAGATATGTTCTTTCATGAGGTACAACACTTAATGATAGTCATAGGGTAGAAATAAGCAATCAGGAAACAATATCAATATAAATCGTAAGGATACAAGCAACAAAGGTACAGTCATGAAGTCATAAATGGAAGGAGATGGGTGTTGGGAACGATGAGAAGATTAATAGTAATGCAGACTTAGTAACTAATTTGACAGTGTTGAAGGAATTATTTGTTTAGCAGAATGATGGCATTCAGGAAAAAACTGTTCTTGAGTCTAGTTGCTATGATGTTCTATAGCATCATTTTGAGGGTAGGAGTTGAAACAGTTTATGTCCAGGATGTGAGGGGTCTGTCAATATTTTCACAGCCCTCTTTTTGACTCGTTCAGTATACATGTCCTCCATGGAAGGCAGATTGGTAGCCATTGTTTTTTCTGTAGTTCTAATTATCCTCTGAAGTCTGTGTCTGTCTTGTTGGGTTGCAGAACCAAACCAGACAGTTATCGAGGTGCAGATGACAGACTCAATAGTTCCTCTGTAGAACTAATTCTATGTTCTATGTACCCAGCAGCAGGTTGGATAAAAGAATCGCAAAGGTCCTTTCCTAGTCCATGATTCTAAGTTATTGTTCTGACCGAGGCTCCCTTAAAAATCAGGAAGCAGAATTTTGATCCCGACAAAACCTCTTTTATTTACATGACTGTGAATTACCTTCATTCACAGTCAGCAAGTTTTGTCCAAATAGTTTTTCAAAGGAATATTTATCAACACAGACCTTATATCGCTTGGAAGGCGGCCGGGTGACTAGTTTCCAAATGCAGTACAAGCCAAAACGTGGCACAGAATCTCTCAGAGTCACAAACAGAACTTTCCACTCTTGAAATGACTGAACAAATGAATTGTTTCCTTCAAAAGCCCCCTCCCCATTCGCTCCTCTTTTGTTTCCTATGGGAGGAGCCAATCATCTCCAAGGTGTGCCTTTACTCTCAAGTCGACCCTGCTTTCTTAGTTATTCTTATCTTCTGGCAGTTCTGCACATGTGCACACTGGGAATGGGCTCCAGGCTGTTCCTCTGTCTCACTGCTGTCTATTTCCCTCTCTGCCTCCGACGCAGAGCCCTCGTCCGAGCTTTCCTCAGGTCCCAGGACCGGCCCATGTTCCTCCCCCAACCTCCTCACTGTCTGATTCTGCTGCCAGCTCTGCTGGCCATCAGCGGGCCACAACAATGATTCATTCTTAAATCCCAATGTATGCCCCCTCCCTCTCTCTCTCTCTCTCCTTGATAGGCTGAAAGGATCCTGAAAGAATTAATTGTTTAATCAGCTGTCCCTATCTCTTCTTGCTCCCTATAGAATTGGTATTACTTCATTAAAGCTTTGTTAGCTGCTCTGCTGTTCCACTTTGATATCAGGTAAAAGCCAGCAAAGCAAGGGAGGAGTCAGGGATGGATGAGAAAAAGGGAAGGGGTGCTAGATAGAAATGATTATTGTTGTTTATTTGCTGCATTTGAACCTTGTCTTCTGAGACAGTCAGAAAGACTTAGACATAGGTCTCCTTTCTCTAATTTGATCACAGCAACAACCCTTTGTGGGAGATTGATCTAAGTCAGGGATCAGCAACCTGCGGCTCTGGAGCCGCATGTGTCTCTTTCACCCCTCTGCTGCAGCTCCCTGTCACTCAAAATATGCGTCACAACCGCCAATGTGCGACACCCGCTGGCATGCGATTTATTGAGCTTTTCAACCCCCGGTAGACCAACCATGGATAAATCCAAGAAAAGAAACATTTCAGAAGACGACAGAACATTTAATTCAACTACATATGCTAGTTTTGTGGTCGCTCAAGAAATAGTCAGGCACGGGAAGAGTTTTGTGGCTCCCAGTGTTTTCTTTTCTGTGGGAAATGGGTCCAAATGGCTTTTTGAGTGTTTAAGTTTGCAGACCCCTGATCTAAGTGAAAGAAAAAGAATGGCTAAAAGACACTCACCAATCTTCGTTATTCAGTTGGGACTGAATCTATCCTTGATCCCTGGTCATGATGTTACTTGGTATGCATTATTGCCTGTTGACCATGCTTACAGCATTTTTCAACCTAAGCTACTTTAAAATGAGTGGATTTCAATTACGAGATTTCTCTCGCCACCCATCATCTCTTTTTAACAACCCCATATTCCCTTGTGGGGTGGAGTCTGGGCAACTGAATGGAGCTAGCTAGATAAGCCATATTTATATGCCATTCAAAAGAGACAATTTAAAAAAAGCTAAGAAGGAAACCAAGAGACTAGAACATATCTTCTCCAGCAACCAACACCCAGATAAGCAAGGATTAATCCCCGACAAACAATCTAACAGAAAACAATACCTAATCAAGGAACTACAGAAGAGAAAACTACATCCCCACCAATACCGGCTGGGCAATCTATGGTATATAAACAGAGAGTAAACCCCACGCTCACTAACACTGATCATGTAACCAAGTTGGATCTTGAAAAGTCTGCAAGCAAACAAGCAAGCTCAGAGAGCACTAAAGACTCATCTTCTTCTAATGAACCCCATAATCCCTTGTGGGGTGGAGTCTGGCAACTGAACGGAGCTAGCAGAGTGTTTAATGGCCGGATGCCCTTCCTGTCACTAATGTGGAGTTTTGTTCAGCAGATATATTCTCATTGTGCCCAGAGAGAGAAATATCTGCCTCTACCTAGGATCGAACTCACAGCCTCCTGATTGTGAGGTGAAAGCTCCACCTCTAGGCCACCACACCACGTCTCTCGTCACCCATGTTGGGTAGGAAATTCTAGGAGTTGAAGTCTACCCATTTTAAAGTTGCCAAGGTGGAGTAACACGGGTTTAGGTTAAGGAACCCTGTCATGGGCAGGAGGCACCTTTCTGATTCTTTGCAATTCTGGAAATGCTATCAGTGGTCTACATGGATAACAATTCCCATATAAATTACAAAATAAATAAACAAACAAACTGTATGCCTGGGCAGGCTAGAATTCAAGACTGTGTTCAAAATTTTGGAGACTGTTGTGCTACATTTGTCTTATTAACCCATCAACCCAGTTTTGCCTTCAGAGTGGCATGGGGTAGGTAGGTGAAAAGAGAATAATCAATATGAAACGGGATAATCTCCTGTCTTTTTAGAACAGCCCCATGTGGCTGGAAAATCAGTGAAGCTGTATCTGTCATCACTGCTGTAAAAAAATACCTGGTTCACGTGTTTTTTTTTTTTCCATAGATTTAGCTGGCTAAATCTTCCTAAGCCATAGAAAGCTTTTAAGACAATTATACTGTAGTGTCCTCTTTCTGTAAGAGATGCTGCTGTAATTTCACTCAACAGCAAAGGTGGAAGAGGCTTGTTAATTAATCTCCACTGTTTGCTTTTCATTCACATTTTTTTTGATAGAAAAAATAGGATGAAGTTTGTACTATTCCTCAGTTTTCTACCTCTTTCTTAAACTTTGTAGAAGGTTCTTTTGGAACTAGAGCAAAGATGTTTCAGAATAACAGAATTGGAAGGGACTTTGGAGGTCTTCTAGTCCAACCTCCTGCCCAAGCAGGAGACCCTATGCCATTCCAGTCAAGAAGCTGTCCAGTCTCTACTTAAAAACTTCTAGTGATGGAGCACCCACAACCTCTGAAGACAAGCCACCGCACTGATTAATTATTCTCATTGCCAGGAAATTTCTCCTTAGGTCTAGATTAGTTTTCTCCTTGATTGGTTTCCATCCATTCTTTCTTTTCCTACCTCCAGGTGCTTTGGAGAATAGGTTGAGCCCATCTTCTTTGTGGCAGCCTCTCAGAAATTGGAACAGTGCTATCATGTCACCCTTCTTTTTCATTAACCAGACATACCCAATTCCTAAGGGATGTGGTGGCTCAGTGGCTAAGATGCTGAGCTTGTCGATAGAAAGGTCGGCAGTTCAGCGGTTCAAATCCCTAGTGTCATGTAACGGGGTGAGCTCCCGTTACTTGTCCCAGCTTCTGCCAACCTAGCAGTTCGAAAGCACCTAAAAAATGCAAGTAGAAAAATAGGGAACACCTTTGGTGGGAAGGTAACAGCGTTCTGTGTGCCTTTGGCATTTAGTCATGCCAGTCACATGACCAAGGAGACGTCTTCAGACAGCGCTGGCTCTTCGGCTTTGAAATGGAGATGAGCACCGCCCCCTAGAGTCGGGAACGACTAGCACATATGTGTGAGGGGAATCTTTACCTTTACCCAATTCCTGAAATCATTCTTTATATGTTTTATTCTCCAGTCCTCTAATCAAGATTGTTCTTTGGAGATCAGAACTTTCTTATTATTCATTCTCTGAAGGAAAGTGGAGGGAAAAAAGGGCTCCTAGCAATAGGACATATATATGTGTGTCGGGTGCAGGCTGACACTAACACATGGAGGGAAAAGAAGCATAAATTGTAATCAATTGTAGAGAGGGCCTCTGTTACTCTGCTAGGGAGGCATTTATCCACTTTATTGCAGCATTATCCAGATTTTCACTTTTCATTCCAAGTTTTCCAATTTCAGATTCCTGATATTCTGAGGTTTTATTTTGCAATTTCAGTGCCAAGGGCAGCTGGATTCCCTTTGCTTCCTTTGTCAGAAGCTGCTTCATCTGGGCTCCTAGAACAAATCAGTGGCAATAAAAGAACCAGAATGAAGCCTGAAAAGAGAAACTCTGATATTTGATGGGAAGCATTGCCCTGGCTGTGAAGCTGGCTAAATTTTAACAGTATATGTGGGATTATGTCATGGCTCAAATTCTTGGTATCTGGTTTTGCATAGGGTTTTTAGGCATCCCAAGTTTCTTTCTGGATTCCTGATTATGGTTTGGCTTGCGTAAAATAAGGCAGCCATAGTGATTCACACTGCTATATAAATAGGATCTAACCATACATTGCATAAAAGATATGTAATCTGAGAGTCCTGTTATGGTACCTATGGGCATTGCAATGCTTCCTCTTTTTTTCTTCTATTACCCTAATGTTTTTAATAAGTTTGTAATTCTGAGGACACTTGAATGCCAAACCAAGTGTTATTTTTAAACGGAGGCCCTTCTCTTCATTTAGTTTGCCGCCTATCAGACTAGCTGTGGTCAGAAAGCACTTTCGCTCCCTACCACACTGCTTTTCCACCCTTCATGTTGCATCTCTATTTATTGCCCTATCTTTATAAGATGATAATCCACATTTAGCATCCAGCAAGAGGTTAAGGTTGGGAAAGAGGGTGATATAATACCCTGTCTTCATGTCTGAGTAGATTTGTCTGTGCCTGTGGCTTTTTTGGTTTGGAGCATCTGCAAATTTGCCATTAATGGCACAACGTGTCTTTGTTTTATGGATTTCATGACATCCAGTTTTATGAATTTTGTAGGCTTTTTAAAAAAGCACAAGGGTGGGAAGCGGGCAGTTGTTGGCAATCAGGTTCCAGACTGCTCTTAGATACTTTCTCAAAGCAGTGTCATGGGACTTTATGGTGTCATCTTTAATTCTGATCTAATGATTGTAATAAATGTGCAAAATGAATGAATGAGGAGGTCTTTGTAGCCCACTAAATTGTCCTTATGGACATGCAACTTTTGCATGCATTTCTCAAACGCTTACAGTGGTAGTTTGGTTGAGTAATTAATAAATATATGTGTTTCATATTCTAAAAAGAGGAAGAAGCATCTATCTAGTCACCCTGATTGACCTCTTGAAGCTAAGCAAGGTCAAACCTAGGATGGGTTGGCCCAAAAATTCTAAAGGCAATAGGCTAGAGCCGTGATGGCGAACCTATGGCCCGCATGCAGAACCCTCTCTATGGGGACGCCAGCCGTTGCCCCACCGCACATGCACGGGCACCTCCCGCCAATCAGCTGATCTTTGGGTCTCTGCCGTGATGTGGGGGGGGCACATGCAGGGGACACACATGTGCATACATGGGGGAAGGCACATACACAGGGGTGCAGGTTGGTGCAGGAGGCTTTCCAGGCCCAAAATGGGGTGCAGGGGGGCCTCGCACAGTGCTCCCACACCCCATTTTGGCTTCCAGGTTGGGGCACGCCCTAGGGGGGGCACACACATGCATGGGGGGGGATGTGCAGGGGGCACTCGCATTGCATTTTGGGGGTTCGGACACACACGTGCACACGCGCGCTTTGGGCACTCGGCACCAAAAAAGTTAACCATCACTGGGCTAGAGTATAAAAAAAAAGAGAAGGAGGAAGAGGAAGAAGAGGAGGAAGCAATAGAAAACATTTCAGTCAACATAGATGGTACACGAAGTCATCAAAAGTTGAATTTAACTTGAAGGAGACAGTATTCTTTTTAGAAAAATGCTACCTTTTCTCTTTCGTGAAATGAGGGCTGGGAAAAAAAATACAGAACGTCAGAACTAGGGGTGGTTCTGCAGGAGTTCAGATGTTAGCAAGATGTTAACTTTGCTGCTTAGTTCAAAATTCCAGGAAGCGACCATAGCGTAAGAACAGAGCTCGCTGTTTGGATAGAAAGGACCCCAGATTGATGAATGTATCTTTTATGTAGACTGAGAGCATCCGCACCAAGACAAATTCCTTGTGTGTCCAATCAGACTTGGCCAATAAAGAATTCTGTTCTATTCTATTCTATTCTATTCTATTCTATTCTATTCTATTCTATTCTATTCTATTCTATTCTATTCTATTCTATTCTATTCTATTCAAATTTGGTCTCTTATGCTTTTAGTTAAATCAGGAATAGGAGACCTCTTTGGGTCAGTGAAGTTAAGTTGCAGGTACTCTGGCAAAGAAGGGGATGCGGTGGCTCAGTAGCTAAGACACTGAGCTTACCGATTAAAAGGTTGGTAGTTCAACAGTTTGAATCAGGGGTGAAATGCTCCCAGTTCAGACCAGATCGCCCGATCCGGTAGCGATGGCAGCGGGTGGTTCGGAGAACCGGTAGCAAAAATCTTGCCTGCCCCCCCCCCATGCTCAGCTGAGTCGCACGATCATCAGAGGCTTTTTTTTAACTTTTAAAAGCATTTTTTCTACAACCTCATTCGATGAAAAAATGCTTTTAAAAGTAAAAAAAAATAGCCTCTGATGATCGCGCGGCTCAGCTGGGATCGTCAGAGGCTTTTCAAAGCATTTTTTTCTGCAACCTCTTGGCCGAAGAGGGGGTAAAAAAAATGCTTTAAAAAGTCTTTGACAATCCCAGCTGAGTTGCCTGATCGCCAGAGGTTTTTCAAAGCATTAGAAAAAATGCTTTGAAAAGTAAAAAAAAAAAAAAAGTTGGCCACGCCCACCCAGTCACATTACCCCCCCCAATAACAAGCCACTCCCACAGAACCGGTAGTAACAGATTTTACATTTCACCCCTGGTTTGAATCCCTAGTGCCGCGTAACGGAGTGAGCTCCCGTTACTTGTCCTAGCAGTTCAAAAGCATGTAAAAAATGCAAGTAGAAAAATAGGGAACACTTTTGGTGGGAAGGTAACAGCATTCCATGCGCCTTTGGCATTTAGTCATGCCGGCCACATGACCACGGAGACGTCTTCAGACAGCGCTGGCTCTTTGGCTTTTGAAGCAGAGAGGAGCATCGCCCCCTAGAGTCAGGAATGACTAGCACATATGTGCGAGGGGAACCTTTACCTTTATCTTTTTTTTTTATTGAAAAAGTTTTACAAATACAAACTTTCCCCCTTTCCCCCCCCAACCCAACATTATAAAATACATATAAAAGACAATATATAATTTCATCCCACCCCCACCCTAGCCCTCCCCCTCCACCTTCTTCCCTCCTCCCCTTGACTTCCATTATATGCAATGCTAATATTCCCAAACAATATATATGTTATTCAATCTTCCATATCTTTTTTCTATATTTACTAACATAATCATCTTAGCTAAAAGCGATATAATATTTTCTAGTCTGATACTTATTCTGTACATACTCAATCCATAATTTCCATTCCTGTATATACTTCTCATGCGTCTGATCTTTTAAAAAAGCTGAAATCTTTGCCAAGCCAATCTTTGCAAATCCAGCCATCTTCTGAGTCCATTGGTCAACAGTCGGTAAAACATCACTCTTCCAGTATTGGGCAATCAACAACCTAGCTGCTGTCACCATATACAAAATCAGTTTAGTTTCACCCAGTGTAAAGTCTTTAGCTATACCCAATAGAAAAAATTGCGGAGAAAATTGTATTTTTTTCTTTAAAACATTTTGCATAACCCACCAGATTTTTATCCAAAAAGCCCTCACTTTCCTGCAAGTCCACCAGATATGATAATATGTAGCATCTAAACAATCACATCTCCAACATTTTGGCTGCACATTAGGGTACATACAAGACAATTTCTTGGGATCTAAATGCCATCTATAAAACATTTTATAAAAATTTTCTCGTAAATTTTGTGACTGTGTAAATTTAACATTCTGAACCCATATTTTTTCCCATGTTTCCATCATAACTGGTTGAGAGAAATTTTGTGCCCATTTAATCATACAATCTTTAACTACTTCATTTTCTGAATCCCTTTCTAACAGAACATTATAAACTCTCTTAATATGCATTGGACCTGTCGGCTTTATCTGTTCAACCAATTCTACTTCATATTCCATTAAACCAGTTTGTTGATCTTCTTTCCATCTCATCTGTAATTGATTGTACTGCAACCAAGTCAACGATTTCCCTTCTTCCAACAGCATATCCAAAGTCTTCAATTGCCACCTGCCCTCTTCAAAGTAAAGTAACTCTTTATATAAGAAACCCCCGAGTGACTTAATATTTGTATTTGTATCCTTTACCTTTATCTTACTCTGGCAAAAAATGGCTGCTATTTTGGCTTTTAAATGATGTCATTGAACACTCATTTAGCAAAGATGCTAAATCTTCTTCAACTCTCCCTAACTTTCTTTTTCTTTTCTTGAGCAATTGGGGACATTTTCAATCATCATCTATTTTCTAAGGCTGCCTGCTGAGCTTCTGGGGTGCCAGAGATATATTTGGAAATAAAGTGCAGCCTGGAGACTGGGACTGTAAGAATAGGAAAGGCCTGTCTCATAAGGAAGGGGGCAACTTCTAAAGGACCTAGTCCTCCATTTAGACTCCCAATAAATAGTGTGCAGGATGTTTGAAGTGAAATCGCTTTTAGCATAAAGCTCCCCATTTTAAGCACGGAACAATCGTCTTGAACAAGAAGTGGGTTGTGCTAAGGATTTTGGAAAGGTTTCAGACTCAAATCACTAAACTTCGGAAGTTTTATAAAGTTATATGCTTATTTTTTTTTCTTACTGAAAAATTAAGCATATAACATATCTCTACTCTTGAGCTTCTGGGGGGCCTAAGAGGACATCTGATGACCTGATAGTTTCATTGAAAGGTGTGCAGTTGCCTTTTTTTTTTTTTTTAATTTGGTGAAGGGAGTTTTAATGGTGAGAATAAGGGTAAGAAATCAGTGTGGTGCTGGCTTGTAGATCAGTTGGACAAAGTGAACTGTGGTCTTTGAAATATGATATAATAAAAGTGAGTTATATAATGAAAGATATAGAAATATATATAAAGAAATATAGAATACCGATGTAACTTTCCTTTTCTCTTAAGGCTCAGGTTGCAAGACTTGATTTAAATGTATATTTTGTCTATGTTGTGTATTGTCATAACTGTATTTGTTTGTCTGTTTTCTCTTTTTGTTAGTTTGTTTTTAATCAAATAATTTTTTTTTTAAAAAAGTGTCTTTAAGGGAGAGATGAACGTTTTCCTTCCAGTTTAGGGGTTGCATTTATTCTAACAATGACAGATCTGTGCCCCACCACGTCCCCAAATGGGTGAAGCCATGATCCCAAAAAAGTGGATGGGGTAGAAGACAAGGGAAAAAGAAAAAAGAAAAGAAGAGAATGAAATTGGATTTACGTTGAATGAAAATTAAATTAAAACAGTTGCAAGGGTCGTTTCTGATGTATTTAATCTAATTCAGCAGCAACCTTTGGAGAAAATTGTGTGTATGTATGTATGTTGTGTGTGTGTGTGTGTGTGTGTGTTAACACCCAACAGTTTGGCTGCATGAAAGGCTTTGAGTATGACAAAGATTAGAGTCACCGATTGGTCCTCGCAACTCTTGGAGCGCAAGATTGAGAAGAAACGGGGGTCGTGTCCAATGAATGTATAAATCTCTCCTTTTCCCGGTGTCTGTTTCATCTTTTTTTGCTTAACATGGAAGAGGGGGGGGGGGCGGAGAAACCCTCTTGCTTCCATACTTTGTTTTGTGATTTACTGTGTAATAAATGCCCCATAATGCAACCCTGGCACTGTGTCATGTTGCAGAAAAGAATCCATTAGACATGCTCCCAGCACAAGGGGTAGGGAATGAAAATGTTGCTGCACAAAAGCTTCCTTTCCCCCTCTGAAATTTCAACTGTCATGTGCAACTGTTACCTTTCCCCGGGATTATCTTGTACAAAGCTAATAGTTTTGGAATGGATGCAGACATTTTAATGCGGCCCTGTGGTTCTAGTTTTATGGGGGGGGGGGGGGGGGGGGGGGGGGGGGGGGGGGGGGAGGAAGATCAATTTCCAAGGAAGGCTTCAAAGAAGGAGAGTGCCCAAAGTTATAAATGGCTCAGTCCCTTAATTCTATCATAATCCTATTTGATAGTTCTCAGTGTTGCTGAATCCTTTTAGGGCGCTTTGATCAAGCCAGAGCTTTCAAACCTGATGCCTCCTGTCATCACCGCTCCTAAAAATAACACAAATTTCATTTCTGGAACCATCCATTTCCCTCAACAGTGTTTGTGGCAGTGAAAAAGAGAACGGCCAACACTTTGGACCCATTCATCAAATCTGGTGTGAGTCCTTGGGAAGAAAAATGGCACAAAGCTGGGACGGGATTATGAGATTAAATTTGTCCTGGGATGTTTTAACACTGGCCATAGCTCCCATTTGGTCATCTAGCAGCTATATTCAGATAAATTTGGTTAATATTTTTATCTTGGCTTGCTCTGCTGTGGTTTACTGTCTCTCTTTGTTAATTTATGACTCAGTATATCATGCAAATCTAGAAAACGGGTTGATTCACTAAACAGGCTAAATGTCTGTGAATGCAAGAATTAAGAATTTGTCAAGCCAATGATTGCTCCTTTGAATGGGAACATTGACATATAAAGATGTCGAGTAATTTAAAAATCCAGCCGCTCAATGCAATCCATTGATAACACCGTTATAGTCTTTGTTACTTGTATTTTAAGAAATGCACCTTCGTTGACAACTTGCCAATTCATGGGTCAGGAAAATGGCTTGCCAGCTCCTGTAAAGGACCAGCTCTCAACGTTCATGGCAAGGAGATATTTAGCTTCATTTATTTCCTGTTCTTGCTTGAGTTTTCCAAATCCCATACAAATCCTGATAAATTAAGCCAATCAAATTTAGATCTGAATCTCATCCAAATTTCTACTGCCAAAGGTCAGTTCAGTCGTAAATAACATCAAAGTTACAGGCTGTGGTAGAAAGAAAAAACAGCAGCAATCCTCCTCTGGTTTGATCCAGGACAATGCTTTCTCTGAGGCATCATTTTAAGCAAATTAAGTTAATCCTTCAGCTGCTCAAAGAAATTGACAATGAATCCCTCTTTGTGGACTCAGTCTTGATGTTGTCACTTGAATCTCAAGGAAGATCCATGTAAGCTTTATCCTGTTGCCTAGTTCATATCTTCAGGTGTTGAAACATGGCATGGTGACATCAAATCCAGTCCTCATCACTGAATAAAACATATGCTGTATTAAGTATACTTAAGTATCATTAAGAGTTTAGCTATCTGTAGAACAAATCAACCCAGAAGGTTTCCCTTGAGGCACAAATGTTTATGTCCAAGCTATCATATGCTGGATGCATTATACAGTACAGAGATCCAGCTCTCTTAAGAAGCCCATAAAGCTGAGAAAGGTGGAAAGAAGAGAAGGAGAGGAGAGGACAATGTGTATAGGCTGAATTGCAGTGGTGATAGGGGCCCTGAATGGCTAGGTTGAGGACAGATCACCCTATGGAAATTCTGTCTATGTGGTCACTAACAGTCCACATTGACTTGATGGCACTCAATCAAAGAAACAAAATCTCTAGTCCTAGGTTATGGATGGACAGCCCATAACTGAGTTACTTGCATGATGCTCCCACTCCGCCCTATTTTGCAAGCTGCAGAATATCCTAAATGGTGCAACTGAAATCTGGTGTAACACGACAAATCTGGTGAAAAATGACAAAAACCAAAGGCCAATTTTCTGTGCTCTTTCAAAAGCAATTTGGAAAAAAGACGTATCTTAAGTAGACAATAGATTTGACCTCTCCTTTTTCTTAAATCCCAGCCTCCCCTCCTCATACTGCTCCCCAAAAGGCAAGCTTGTTAACTTTTCATCTCCATATGTCGCGCAACCCTCCAAGTTGTTAGTTTTAGTTTTTCAGTCAATGTAGCCCTTTAAAAAAATGATTGTCAGTCATCACAACTGTAGACTGTGAGGTTTTCTAGACAAAGCTGTAGTCCTACCCTGTTTCCCTGAAAAATAAGATCCAATCGGAAAGTAAGTCCTAGCATGATTTTTCAGGATGCTCGTAATATAAGTCCTACCCCCAAAATAAGCCCTAGTTAAGATTGTCAGCCAGATGGATGCATTTAGTACCATACCGTATAAGACGTAACCAGAAAATAAGCCCTAATGCATCCTTTGGGACAAAAATTAATATAAGACCCGGTTTTATTTTCGGGGAAAGATGAGTAGTTGTTATATGAGGTGGTATGTTGTTCGATTTTTAAATTTGCTGTTGCCAGCAATTTTTATATCTCTTTGGAATAATGGGCAGCCATATAAATATAAGGAATGTCATGTAAGAAAGTGTAATGTATTATCTAGTACGTGAAGGGCAGTCTGTTCGTGCTAAGGGTGAATTTTGGTTCGCCACCTCTCATCTCTTGAGATTCCAGTAGAGCATTTTGTTGGCAGGGATTTTAGGAGCTTGGAAAGCAAGGATGTTTACTGCTGCAGCAACCATCGAACCGTTTATTACAAACAGCTAACACTTTCTTCTTCTATTTTTGTGAAGAGAAGGAATGAATGCACATTTTGGCATGGACCTCATGGGACAAGAAAACGGTCTCAGTTACCAGCTGGGAAGAAAACATTGGTTGATTGATTGACAGTTTCAGTATTCAGCCACTAGACTGAAATGGAGAAATCTGATTGGCTGATGGTTCTTTGTGAGCTTTATAGGCTTGCCAAAATATAAATCTGGTCATGTCTGCAGGGTCCCAATGTCTGAGAGCAATCAAGACAGCCCTAGGTAATGCTTTGTGCAATTTATACACTGGATTCAGAAGAATTGGGAGAGGAGAAGCCGATCATCTAGATATGTTAAGGCAATCTTCTTTTTCCCAGACTTATCCATCCTGCAGTAAAACTAAAGATGCATGATTGTCGCAGGACAAAGGAACCGAATCACTGCCTCTCTAAATCAAGTCTCCACTATCTCATCAATACCCCAGCCATGGCATTGAAATGGTTGGGATGACAATTTCAAGAACTTCCAACCAGCATCGTTGTTTTCCCATGTTCTAGAAGATACTTATTTTGGTAGTCCAATGTCTGGATTCATATTCAGGGGTATCAAAAACATGTGTTCCCTCAACAAACTTAATCTCAGTTGATCCAATTTCTCAATTTGATCAGTCTGCTCATCCAGAAGTGGACTAGAGCAGGGGTCTCCAACCTTGGCAACTTTAAGACTTGTGGACTTCAACTTTGCTGGCTGAGGAACTCTGGGAGTTGAAGTCCATAAGCCTTAAAGTTGTCAAGTTTGGAGACCTCTGGACTAGAGGAGACCTACTCTCATGCACACACAAGCATACACGAAAGACGATTGTCTCAAATTCTCCAATTTAAGATAGAATTAAACAAAATAAAACAAAATTAGATAGAAGGCATAATGGAAGACAGGCCAAGAACTAAGGGAATATTCTTGTACCTATATTGCCCACATAATGGAGAATTTCCACCCGGTCCTTCTGTATTAAACCCTGAATTTTGAATTCTGTTTCCAAGTCAGACATTTTATGGCTACTTTTTATGTTTCTGCCTTGGCTCTTTATCCTATTTTTTCCCTATCTATCTGAAATGCATTTCACACAATATTCTTTGAGATTCCAGGGACAGCAATACAGAGTACAATGGACTAAATAAGAATATATTTGCCTCCTGATTCCTTATACTTTCTTTGGAAACAATTTAACACAGCATAATTTGGGGACATTATTGAAAAGGGATTATTCAGTCCACTCTGAAAAGAGGCTGCAGGACAGCTGTTGTTGTTGTTAGTTGCAAAGTCGTGTTCTACCCATCGTGACCCCACGAACAATGCTCCTCCAGGCCTTCCTGTCCTACCATCCTCCGGAGTCCATTTAAGCTTACTCCGACTGCTTCAGTGACTCCCTCCAGCCACCTCATTCTCTGCCATCCCCTTCTTCTTTTGCCCTCAGTTGTTCACAGCATTAGGCTCTTCTCCAGTGAGTCCTTCTTTCTCATTAGGTGGCCAAAGTATTTGAGTTTCCTCTTCAGGATCTGGCCTTCTAAAGAGCAGTCAGGGTTGATCTCCTCTAGGACTGACCGGTTTGATCGCCTTGCAGTCCAAGGGACTCGCAGGAATCTTCTCCAGCATCAGAGTTCAAAGGCCTCAATTCTTTGGCGCTCAGCCTTTCTTAAGGCCCAACTTTAGGATAGCTGTATTTACCTCTTACCCTTGAAATTTATCTTCTGCTCCTCAATAGGAAAGGCAGTTTCAGTCATTCTTGTAAATAGCGCCTCCTCTCTCTGTTTATATCTAAAATCTCTTTTGATAATTTCTGGCCAAGCGTCCTATTTTATTTGGCAGAATTAAGGAAAAAAACACCAGTGTGGTTTACTTGTAAGCTTTCAGATGGCAAGTTCAACCTTCTTATAAAATGGATTGGCAAGAAAGTGATGGTAAAGACGTCTTGCCTGAAATCTTAGTCGCTGTTCAGAATAGCTAATCCTACAATGAGAAAGAAGAAGATGGTGTGTGGTCTAGGTTTTACAGCAATGTATCTAAGCAACCTTATTTGATATCTTACCTGACCCTTAGCGCTAACGTAAAGGTAAAGGTTCCCCTCATGCTATGTCCTAGTCATTCCTGACTCTAGGGGGCGGTGCTCATCTCTGTTTCAAAGCTGAAGAGCCAGTGCTGTCTGAAGATGTCTCCATGGTCATGTGGCTGGCATGACTAAATGCCAAAGGCGCATGGAACACTGTTACCTTCCCACCAAAGGTGTTCCCTATTTTTCTACTTGCATTTTTTACCTGCTTTTGAACTGCTAGGTTGGCAGAAGCTGGAACAAGTAACAGGAGCTTATGCGGCACTAGGGATTTGAACCGCTGAACTGCCGACCTTTCGATCAACAAGTTCAGCATCTTAGCTACTGAGCCACCACGTCCCATAGTCCTTTAGCACTTCGCTTTTAAAAAAAGATTCTTGCAATTCTTTTCTTTATATTGTTTTCAAATGAGAAGGTGACATACTGAAAGGCGAAGTGCTAATTGTGGAAATCTTGGTGCTCTCTGAGCTTGATTGCTTGCATGCAGATGTTTCATTATCCAATTAGATAATATCATCAATGCGCTGCTGATGTTACCTAGTCGGGTAATGGAACATCTGTAAGGAAACAACCAAGCTAGAGAGTTTCAAGGACTCCACAGTTCAACCCTGAGCTACAGATATTCCCTTGTATTGAAAGTGCTAATTTCTAGCGCCATACAGAGGTCATAGAATTTTTTTTAGAAATGGTAGATGGCTATTATTCAGGAGTTTTGTCTGAGGGATCTCCATCTGCTCTGGAGAATGAAGCTCGAGGATAATAAAATCCTAAGGCAGCACTCAGACAGTGAGCCACTTGAAACCGACTCAGTTCCAAGTCGATATTATGCTTCTGCTTCAAATCAGTTAAGTGTTTTTCTGGCTGAGACAAATGCCTGGACATCTTAGTGACAAATGGTACATATAGATATCAATATAGCTAGCCGTGAGGACTCCAGACTATTCCCTGAGACAAAGGCAACAGGCCTTAAATATCAGCTTCAGGGAAACAAAAGTGAATGATTCTCGAATACAGCTCATCTATCTGGAACCCGCACTGCATATCGGACACTAATATAATTAAGCGAGTCCAGAGATATTTCACACGAGGAATCCCCCACTCCGCTGCTCACAACAGAATACCTTACGCCACCGGGCTTGAAATTTTGGGCTTAGACAACTTAGAACTTCGCCGCCTTTGGTCTGACTTAAGTGCAGTACATAAAATTATCTGCTATAATGTCCTACCTGTCAATGACTACTTCAGCTTCAAACACAATAATACATGAGCACACAATAGATACAAACTCAAGGTAAACCGCTCCAAACTCGATTGCAGAAAATACGACTTCAGCAACAAAGTGGTCAATGCCTGGAATGCACTACCTGACTCTGTGGTTTCTTCCCCAAACCCCCAAAACTTTAACCTTAGACTGTCTACTGTGGACCTCACCCCATTCCTAAGAGGTCTGTAAGGGGCGTGCATAAGCGCACCAGCGTGCCTACGTTCCCTGTCCTACTGTCCCCTTTTATTCATATCCATTTTATGTATTCATAATCATGTTTATACTTATATCTATACATGCTTGACAAATAAGTAAAATAAAATAAATAAATAAAATAAATGAGGACAAAGACTTTATTGTCCATTTTAATGAATGTTTGTTCATACTATGTCAGGAAATTTCTCCTTATTTCTATGCCGGTTCTCTCTTTGATTAGTTTCCATCCATTGCTTCTTGTTCTGCCTGTGTCCCATAAATGATGGAATTAGGTGGGCCCTGGGCCTAATCCATCTCATATTTTTGTGCGCTATACCATCTTTTTCCCCCCCAACAAGTTATTTGTCCGATGAAATCTGCTTCTTGGCTTCTAAACATTGCAAGGAGACCCCATTTCCCCCTCTGGAGAAATACATAAAAGCCAGTCTCCTGACTCAGCCACTTACGATCCTCTTTTGAAGCAAGCTGTTCCTTCTCCGTTCTGATCAAAGAACTGAGCCGCTTAAGGCGGATCAAGTCACTGTTTGGTGACAGACTTCATTGCTGGAGCCAGCTTGTGCATTTCTTTCATTTATCAAGGGCTTTGGAGGATTTCAGCTTAATTCTTTGGGTCTTAAATGTAAGCACAACCTTCTTACCAGTAATTTTAATTTTAATTACAGAATTAGGCAGCTTTTTATTTTTAACAACAATCGCAATAACTTGGCCTCTGCTTGACATGGGTTTTGTTGAGTGTCCATCAAAATGAACTTTGTTCACATTTATGTGACATTTGGAGGAAAATGCGTGCAGTTTTCCACTGATTGCATAATCCTTCCTTCCTTCCTTCCTTCCTTCCTTCCTTCCTTCCTTCCTTCC
>WNWU01000024.1:9266346-9277327 GCA_012654045.1 Ptyas mucosa
TTATTATTATTATTATTATTATTATTATTATTATTATTATTATTATTTCTCAACCATGGCAACTTTAAGATCTGCGAACTTCAACCCCAACAAGCCAATTGGGGAATTCTGGGAGTTGAAGTCCATACACCTTAAAATGGCTAAGGTTGAGAAACACTGCTCTGGAGTGTCTCTGGGAAGAGGACATAGTAATAGAATGATGTACAGCTAGTCCTTGACTTACAACAGTCCAAAGTTACAATGGCACTGAAAAAGGTGATGTCAGCTTTCAAAGCCATATTAACCCCGGAAGCTTCCACGCTGCCACCTTCTTGCACTTGGGAAAGTAGGAGGTGGGGATTTAGTAGAGAGGTTTTAGTTAGACATAATAGCATTCTTCTTTTCAGTCAAAGTCATGGCGTTCCTGCATCTGGAGGAGGAGTGGTTGCAGTGGTGGCTCAAGTTAGGACGGATGGTGATTGGACCATGTGACAGACTGATGGGTGCAGGGGCTGGATTTGGGGTTTTGATTTATTGAGGGAAAACCCGGAACTCTCAGATTTGGGTTTTCCCAGATGTGCCAGTGTACCTACTCCAATAAATGAAAGGTTTGGGATGGCGCTTGTCTCGAAGTTTTTATTTGGAGTTGGGTTGTTCTGGAACGCTGACAGGTGACTTATGACCATTTTTCACACTTGCGAAGCATCCCCATGATCATGTGATCAAAATTCAGACATTTGGCAACTGGTTCCTATTTATGACGGTTTCAATGTCCCGAGATCGTGTGAACAGCTTTTGAGACCTTCTGACAAGCAAAGGCAGTGGGGAATCCAAGTTCATTTAGCAACCGTATTCATAACTTAACAACTGCAATGATTCACTCGACAACTGTGGCTAGAAAGGTCGTAAAATGGGGCAAAACCCACTTCACAAATGTCTCACTTAACAGCATAAATTTTGGACTCAATGGTGGTCGTAAATTGAGGACACCCTGTATTGGAAAAACAGAGGCCAATGAATAAAGCTAAAGAAAGGAATGACAGCTGCCTGGGTAGTTCCCCCTCTCTCCCCCCTCAACATTGATTCTATCTCCATCCCACCTTAAAATTTCAGTTGAAACTCTGAAAACTTTTTAAATCTCTTTCCTCTGCGTATAATAGCCAAAGGAAGTCTGATAAGACAATCAGAAATGAAATATCAATCATATCTGGAACAGGTGGTACTGTGGAATTGGCGTAGGGTTAGGCATTCACGCCTGGCTGGGAATACTGGAAGTTGTAGTTTAGAGGACACCCGATATGGGGTGATTGCTGTCGCCTCTTTGTCTTTTTCTCTTTTGTTCATGGAAACGGGGGCTTTAGGTCCCTGACCTCACCTTTTCACATGGGTGATTCATCAAACGACTGCATGTGCTCTGCGTGGCATACATGCTGGTTTTATTGCAAAGTGCCATATGGAGTGCAAAATTAAAACTTGGAAAGATCTGAGGCTGTAAACACTGCAGGATAAATAACTGCGCTGTATAAACGTGCCCAAAGTATTATCACCAATATCATCAAAAGGGGGAGGGGGGGAAAAGGAATATATATATTATTAGTAGATATTCTGTGTCCCCCACTCTGTACAATTCAAAGTATTTCAATAAGATAAAAACAGGGGCCGAGTCTTAACAAATGGACTTCATGAATCTTCTTTTTTTGGGTAATAGAAGTAAGGGCAGTTCCTACAGAAAGCTGTAGAATATCAATACATGGAGCTATGTGTTTCTTATATCCTGTTTGGTGGGTGCCTTGAAATCATGATGTGACCTGTAGACATATTTAGATGAACTCTCTATGGTTTATATCTTGGAGGAGAATATAAACAGAACAATTAAGAAGAGGCACTATCGCAATGTTTACTTTCTGAAGTATCTTTGATTAAGGGGAGGCATAGAACTACATAATGACAATGGTCTCCAACACCTCAGTTTTAACCTTTTGTTAATTTGCTTAATTTGTTTAATTTTTTTTTATTTTGTCGAGTACATATTAGATAATATATATAAGTATAAGCATAAATGGAATACATAAAATGAATACAATTAAAGGGAACATTAGGACAGGGATGGTAGGCATGCTGGTGCTCTTATGCACGCCCCTTACAGACCTCTTAGGAATGGGGTGAGGTCAACAGTAGACAGTCTAAGGTTAAAGTTTGGGGGCTTTGGGGATGAGACGGCAGAGTCTGGTAGTGCATTCCAGGCATTAACAACTCTGTTACTGAAGTCATATTTTCTGCAATCGAGTTTGGAGCGGTTCATTTTAAGTTTTGTATCTGTTGTTTGCTTGTGTATTGTTGTGGTTGAAGCTGAAGTAGTCATTGACAGGTAGGACATTGTAGCAGATGATTTTATGACCATGATTTAATGACAATGATTAAATGATTTAATGACAATGGTCTCTAACACCTCAGTTTTAACCTTTTGTTTATTTGTTTGTTTCTTTTCCATCCTAAACATGTTGGCAGTGAAATTCTTAGATGCTACTTTGCAGAGATCCACATTCTTTTGTGTGTGTTTGTGTGTGTTGCTGTGTGCCTTTGTATCAGTGTTGACTTCTGGTGACTGCTGGAATAGCTCTCCTTGCAGTTTTCTTGGCCAGGTTTATTAATTTAACAGAATGACAGAATAACAGAGTTGGAAAGGACCTTGGAGGTCTTCTAGTCCAACCCCCTTATTTTGGAAGGATTTTTTTTTTTTTGCAGTATTTAGCCCATGTCTTTCTCTTTGAAACGAGAGAGACTGGCCCAGGATCGCCCAGCTGACAGGACTAGAATTCACGGTCTTCCAGTTTCTAATCTGCTCTTTATCATATACCAAACTGTTCCAAATTGAAATGCCAGCTAAAAATTCACTGGGTGCTTGAAGCCAGGGGTGGGCTGCTGGGGGTTCGCAGGGGTTCGGGAGAACCTCTAGCTAAGATTCTGTGCAGTTCAGCGAACCCGTAAATCCCACTCCTGGCTGGCCCCGCCCACCCTGCCCCGCCCCTCCCAGGAGTCCCCACGAGGCCCTTTTTGGGTGCAGGTAAGTGAAAATAAAGATAATTAGAAAATTGGAGCTGCTCGAATGCCACTTTAGGTTGAACTGAAAAGGGAAACAACAAGAGAGAGGGGAAGGAGTAGAGAGAGAGGAAGGGAGAAGAGAGGAGAGGAGAGGAGAAAGAAGAAAGGGAAAAGGAGAGGAAGAAAAGGGAGGGGAAAGAGGAGTAGAAGAGAAAGTTAGAAGGGGGGAAGAAGAGAGGAGTGGGGGAAGGAAAGGCGAAGTAGGAGAAGGAGAGGAAGAACGAAGAAAGTTGGAGGAGAAAGAGGAAGGAAGAGAAGGGGAGGAGAAGAAGAAAGGTTGGAGTAAAAGTAAATGGTAAAAGACCAGCCCCGGAAAAATAAAAATAAAAATGAAAGTTAAAAGATAAGATGAATGAAAAATGATGGATAAATGGCTGTACATGTAAATGTGTTTATGAGAAATAAAAATAAAAAAGTTTTTTGAGGAAAAAAAAAGTGCAGGGTGAAAAACGGGCCTACCGGAAGTTCTGGAAGACCAGAAACGGGCCCGTTTCTGGACTCCAGATGGCCTCTGGAGCCCGGGGAGGCCATTTTCACCCTCCCGGAGGCTCGAGGAAAGCCTCCAGAGCCCAAGGAGGGAAAAAAGCACCCCCCCCGCCATGGTGCAGGAGGCTGACTAAGCCACGCCCACCATGGCCCCGCCCCACCCAGCCACCAGGCAGAGAACCCCTTGCTAAAAGTTTTGAAGCCCGCCCCTGCTTGAAGCTGTCATTGGTTAGGAGAATTAGGTTCCGTCATTGCTATAAACAGTAACCTGGGTTGCTTAAGACATGGTTTGTAACCTCCAGAATATGAACTTGTACCATGTGGGAATCTAGCTACTGTATTTGACAAAACAGGATGAAACAAATCCTATCTTAGTAGAACCGCACCTTCACCTTGTGAGGGAATAATGGGGTGAAAGGAAGAAATTATGTTGTTTTTCTTGGAAGCGAGGTGGGTTATGAATGTTTCATTTTCTTTCCTCGGTGAAAATAAATCCACAAAGCCCTCACCTATCCAGGATAAATTCCTGTGAAGCACACAGTCGGTGTAAAAATGACAGACTATTTTGAAAGCCTGTTTTACATCATGCGCAATCAATTCAACAAAGAACCCTGTAAAATCAACAGCTTGTCTTTGCAAGCAGAAACAACCATTAGAAAAACACAGGTTGGCATCTAAAGCCTTCACCTAAGGACCTGGGAGGAATGAATGTGTGTTTATGTGTGTGCTGGGAGACAAGTAAGTCCACATCATTTGAAAGCTTCTCCTATCTCAGAAAGCTCTTCCTTTCAAGTTAAACACATTTCTCTATACAAGATCCAGTGCACTACTAGAAACCCATACACATATTTGCAATAGTGGCAACAGTGGGCATGTAGATGAGGTACGCTGAAGTAGGTTGAAGTTACCATGATTTTTGGTTATATATCTCCCCAAGACTGAAAGCATCTTGCCAGTTCCTCAGAGACTCTTGCTTACAATTGATCTCTTGTCCTCTCTTCTCTAACTTCCTAGGGCATTCCAATTTATTCTACTTTCATTAGCTCTTACTGTAGATAACAAACAATTTGGTATTTTTAGATCTTGCCAGATTCTCTTTCTCTTTCTTTCTCTTTCTTTTTCTCTTTCTTTTTCTCTTTCTCTTTCTCTTCCCACCCATTATGAGCCGTGGTGGCGCAGTGGTTAGAGTGCAGGCGACTTCTGCTGACTACCAGCTGCCTGCAATTTGGCAGTTCGAATCTCACTAGGCTCAAAGCTGACTCAGCCTTCCATCCTTCCGAGGTGGATAAAATGAGGACCCAGATTGTCGGGGGGCAGAATGCTGTAAACTGTTCGGAGAGCTTGTAAAGAACTGCAATTGCTATCTCTATCTCCATCGTCGTCATCATCATCATTGTCATCATCGTAATCTCCCTCTCTATTCTCTGTCCTCTATTCATTCCTATCATCTGTGACAGTGAGAACAATAAACCAATGGAATGGTGTTCCGTCACTAGAGGTTTTTAAAGAAGAGATTGGGCAGCCATTTGTTCCCTCCAAGTTCCCTTTCAACTTCGTTATTCTGCATCTCTCTTTATCTTCTCTCTCTTATCTATCTTTATGACTATTATCTCTATCTCTTCTCCAGGGATGGGCTTCGGATCCTTTAGCACTCTCTGGGTGGTTTAACAATCCCCCGTTGCTCGGTGGGCATGGCCATGCTGGGAGTGGCCTAGTTGGCCGCCTGCACCACAATGGGGGGGCATTTTTCACCCTCCCCAGGCTCTGGAGGCTTTTCTTGACCCTCCAGGAGGGCAAAAACTGCATCCCCCTGGGAGGGGAAGGATGGGACAGGGTGGGCGTGGCCAGCCAGGGGTAACATTTGGGGACTCACTGAACCCCAGCGATCCTTGGCTAGAGGATTGCCTAAACCCCCAGGAACCCATCCCTGCTCTTCTCTCTCTTTCAACCTTCTCCCCCTCTCTATTTCCTTCCTTCCCTCCCTCCCTCTACAATCACCTTGATAGTTCTACTTAGGAAAGAAACTGAGAAGATCCTTGGGATTGTATAGAAAATAGGAACAGTAATCACCTCCTCGGGACAGCCAAGAAATCAGCATATGGCTGGAGCAGTGTTTGCCCCATTAAAAACAAGACACATACTATACCACACCTTCATCATTCAGGTACCGTATGGGCAAAATCCCATCCATTAAAAACCGTAACCAAAATTATGTTCAGCTTGGGGGTGGGGGTGGGGGTGGGGGCCGAGGAGAAACCTGAAGTGTGACTTAGCAAGCAAATGAATATTATTTTCATCCAATTGGCCGAGTCCAGAGGTCCAGAGTCGTAGGAAGGAGACAGGGCTTTACGTGGGAACCTAGAAGGCCACTATCAAATAAGAGAACATTGAAACAGGTGGACAATCCCGGCATAGGGCAATTCCCTTTGAAATAATAATTAGTTTGTTTCCTTTTGTTGCAATATCCATTCTTTGAGATGGGGTCATTTAATTTCAAGGAGCTCCTCGTCTGAGGGTTGATGTTCTTCGCAGCCCTGGCAGGTGTTTTCAAACTCTTCCCTCTGGTGCTATTTTGGCGAAGAAACGTTGCTCTGTAGCGGTGAGTCTGTCTTTTCCTTCCCTTCGTCTTCAGATTCTTCGGAGCCCGAGCTGTCAAGGAAGCTAAAGGAAAATGCTGCAAGCCACAGACTGCAATTAGTTTTTTCCCCACTTGTCACTTTAGACTCTTAATTTTTTTTCCCTCTTTCTTTTTCTTTCCACCTCTGGCTCTTTGTTTGAATGCTGCCGTTAAAAAAAAAAAGAGTCCCACTTTTTCCTGCCACCCCCCAAATTATGCACTTGAGGATCTGTCCAAAGGAGCTGGGGATTTAAACAAAACATTCTGGAAGAGCATTGATTTGCCTTTTGAAACAGGTTTCTTGCGTTTGTTGTTGTTGTTACTAGTCACCCTCTCTCCACTGAAACATACATTTTAGTTGCTGACTGGTTAGTTAGAAACCTCGGTGCACTGAATGAATCAGATCATGCAGCTAAAGTGGGTTCGAGGAACGATGTTGCAAAAGTCCAAATAGGTCATCAGTGAGTGAACCTCTTCTACCTGCCTTCACTCTCAAGCAGTGGTGGGATTCAGCCAGTTCGCACCTATTCGGGAGAACTAGTTATTAACTTTCTAAGCAGTTCAGAGAACCGGCTGTTGCAAGAAATCTCCTTTTGTTTTTTTCCACTTTACAGGGCTAATCCTGTAAGGAAGGCAGGAAGGAAACATTCTGGTGTTGTCTCTAGCCTAAACTTTATTGCCCTGCTTACAGAAACTGCCTCTCTGGTTAACCGTTATTACATTGTACATATAAGCTAAAGTGAAGCGCCCATCGATGTGAGTGACGTTGAGGTGGCCACCCCCACATGGTCACATGACCACCGAGCCATGCCTACCCAGCTGGTCATTAGGGCAGAGAACCAGTTGTTAAATTATTTGACTCCCACCACTGCTCTCAAGTACTACCTGACTTTGTAGTTTCTTCCCCCAACCCCCAAAACTTTAACCTTAGACTGTCTACTGTTGACCTCATCCCATTCCTAAGAGGTCTCTAAGAGGTGTGCATAAGTGCACCAGCGTGCCTACCATCCCTGTCCTAATATTCCTTTTTACCTATTCTTTTCATGTATTCTAATTATGTTTATACTTTTACCTGTTTTCTTATATATGCTTGACAAATAAACTTATGATTATGATTATGAATTAGCTATCCCTCCTATCTGTAATAGAATAGAATAATAGAGTTGGAAGGGACCTTGGAGGTCTTCTAGTCCAACCCCCTGCTTAGGCAGGAAACCATACACCACTTCAGACAAATGGTTATCCAACATCTTCTTAAAAACTTCCAGTGTTGGGGCATTCACAACTTCTGGAGGCAAGTTGTTCCACGGATTAATTGTTCTGTCAGGAAATTTCTCCTTAGTTGGTTCTCTCCTTGATTAGTTTCCACCCATTGCTTCTTGTCCTGCCCTCAGGTGCTTTGGAAAATAGCTTGACTCCCTCTTCTTTGTGGCAGCCCCTGAGATATTGGAAGACTCCTATCATGTCTCCTCTAGTCCTTCTTTTCATTAAACTAGACATACCCAATTCCTGCAACCGTTCTTCATATGTTTTAGCCTCCAGTCCCCTAATCCTCTTTGTTGCTCTTCTCTGCACTCTTTCTAGAGTCTCCACATCTTTTTTACATTGTGGTGACCAAAACTGAATGCCATATTCCAAATCTTTAGATCAGGTGTGTTTGACCTGTGGCCCATGGCTCCATGCAGCCCTGGACAGCTACCGTGTTTTTCCCGAAAATAAGACCCTTTCTTATATTTTTTTTAACCCTGAAATAAGCGCTTGGCCTTATTGCCATGCGCTCAAAAGCCTGATTGGGCTTATTATCAGGGGATGTCTTATTTTCAGGGAAACAGGGTAGTAATGCGGCCCCACAAGAAAATTAAAAAATATATATTAAAAAATAAAGGAAGTTTGTTGTTTATATACATTAACGATATTATATATATTTTATATGCGGCCCAAGACAATGCCTCTTCACTCAAGGCGGCCCAGGCATTGTGCGTGTGATGTAACCACAACACCCCAACTGGCTGTCATGCTGGATGGTAGAGTCGTGTAACGTATTTTGAATTTTAAATGGCTCAAGGTTGAAACCTTCTGTTGCAAGTTCAAAAACAACTTATTAGAAGTGTTCGAAGGTTGTTTTGATTCTTCTGGGAGAGTTTGAAGTTGAAACAGCCCTCTGTTGAGTGCAAAGCATCAAGTAGCTCATTCTGAGCTTGAAACACTTTGAATTTGAAATGTTTTGCATGCTTACAGTGAATACCTTAGCACAAAAATAAAATAAAATAGTACAGCATTTCACTGCTGGGGGAAAAAAGGAAAGTTTATGCTTATGCATGGAGTCAATAGGAAGGGAACTGAACAGTCTATGGTTCTGATTACTATATTTGTTATCACTAATGTGGACAATTTCATCCATTAAAGCTTAAGGTGAACGAAATCAGAGCCAACTGATTAAAGGACTCCTTTATATAACACATGATTTATATGGGGAATTACAGAAATTAGAATTATATTACATGGCTCAGGACTTTATATTACTCAAATGGTGCTCTTTTTTTTGGACCCAGTGAATGTGATTGTCTCCTGCCAGAAGGATATTTGACTGAGTGACTGGTTAAATGTAGTAATTATGGGAAAAGGCCTGTGAATTACATTCATATGAAAAATCACACCTTTTATTTCATATTTGTTGATTATGAGTGACTATTTCTGTTTATTAATTACTCAGAAATACTTGTGATATTGAAAGAATCTATTTTGGATTGATTCCAATATGAAGTGACCCATTGCTGGTGACACATCAAATGCCGCGGAATTATGCACAACCTATGCTTAATCAGTATTGACCATCATCAATACTGATCGAACAACTCCAAAGTTTACTCAACCAACTCACGTGTTTATTTTTGTGGAACACTCCTAATCTTCCTTTGTTCATTGAACCACCAAATGGAGCTGAGTGTTCCATCTAGGTAAATGTCCAAAGGGAAAGTCAAACTCACATGCAGAGATCAAGGGATTTTTTTCCAGGTACTTTTTGGCATGCACAGAAATTGCCTGCCTAAAATCATTTGATGCAAAAGAGAAAAATATTCCAGCATGGAAGCATATGGTGAGGAACAAAGCAGGGGTGGGGTCTACCTACCTTTACTACCGGTTCGCAATGGGACCGTGCACATGCGCAGAAGCATTCTGATGACATCGGGGTCGATGGGCGGAGCCTCCCGCCAGTTTTACTACCGGTTCTACAGAACCGGTCTGAACCAGGGGCAACCCATCACTGGAACAAAGTATACCCTGATGGAAGGGAAAGAAAAATGTATAGAAAGAATGAGGTTAGACTACAGAGCAAAGGTGTCAAGCTTGATTTCATTGAGGGCCGCATCAGGGTTGTGTTTGGGGGGGGGGGACGGGGGGCGTGACCAGCTCAATGTAACTTGTTTCAGGGGCGTTTGTAATGGCCTGAGTGCTCTGCCAACAAAAACAGACTCCCAAGCTCTGTTTTCAGCTGCGACGGCCTCCTGCAATCCTCTGCCAGTGAAAACGGCGCTCGGGAGAGCCCCCTGTGGCACCGCGGGCCGATCCTTTGCTGTGTCCAGGGCAGCCCTGTGGGCCAGATCTAAGTACCCCATGGACCAGCTCCAGCTCCTGGGCCTTGAGTTTGACACCCCTGGAAAAGAGGGATAGAAGAAGACATGCTAACTGGGAATTTGGTAAATTTTTGGATGGCCACCATCCTGATGCTGTTGGATTTCCTTGATGATTTAAGGAAACTGGTGTCAATAGACTCTGTGGTGTACTCTATACAGTCTAGTTTTATCATCTTCCCAGCATTTTGTTTGAGGATGTGAAGAACTGTGCTTTTCAATTTGATATTAAGTCTCCGACTTTTGATCAGCTTTTCCCAGATTTGTTTTTTTTTTTCTTTTTTCTAAAATATATACTAAAAGGTCAAAGGACTGCTCATGGTAGTGGCGTTTTGGCAACGTCTCTTCTTCCTTGGTTGAATTGAAAAAGGTTTTGGGTGATTGATGAAATTAATGGAACGGCAGACGAATTTATTTGGCTTTGGGGTGATTATTGGATTCGTGTCCTGGAAAGTTTATGATAGTGCGAGATTTTCTTTCTGTTTTCCAGTTATAAAAGTGGGTTGCTTGTGATTTGAAGTCTGAATACTATTCATCCTTCTTGGAACTTTCATGTTAGAATTTGGTGGATCCCTTCCCCCCCTTAGGAAATTTGGGGGAATTAAATAACAGACACAATCACTAAATATGCATTGGATCATTTGAAGGTGGATTTGTAGGGTGCTTTTGGAAGTCAAGTTTAGAAATTGAGTTACACAGGAAAAGGGGAACACTTGGCAGAAAAATATAAAAAAATATAACATTTAAAAATAATTTGACTGACTGACTAATTAACTCAGGAGTCAGCAACCTGAGGCTCTGGAGCCACATGTGGCTCTTTTACCCCTCTGCTGCGGCTCCGTCACTCAAAATATGTGTTACAACCACCAATGTGCAACACCTGCCGGCATGCAATTTATTGAGCTTTTGAACCCCTGGTAGGCCAACCATGGATAAATCCAAGAAAAGTTTCAGAAGGAAACAGGACATTTAGTTCAACTACATATGCTAGTTTTGTGGCCGCTCAAGAAATAGTCAGGACACGGGAAGGGTTTTGTGACTCCCAGTGTTTTCTTTTCTGTGGGAAACGGGTCCAAATGGTTCTTTGAGTGTTTCAGGTTGCAGACCCTTGAACGAACTAACTAACTAACTAACTAACTAACTAACTAACTAACTAACTAACTAA
>WNWU01000024.1:9292885-9313789 GCA_012654045.1 Ptyas mucosa
TTCTTTCTTTCTTTCTTTCTTTCTTTCTTTCTTTCTTTCTTTCTTTCCTTCCTTCCTTCCTTCCTTTCTTTATTTTTCTCTCTCTCTCCCTCCCTCCTTCCCCCTTCCTTCCTTCCTTCCTTCCTTCCTTCCTTCTTACCTCCCTCCCTCCCTCCCTCCCTTCCTTTTCTTCATTCATATTTCATCTCCCTCCTTTCTGGTTATATTCTTTTTAAAGGTTATTTTCCTTTTAAAACCAGAAGATGTCATGGAAAATCAGACTGGCTTCCTGAACTGTTGGTTAGAATGCTTTTGCTGTTAAGCAGGGAGAAAGGAAGGTTTAATGGTGGTGAATGGCAATAAAATATTTGTGGGCTCTGGCTAAGTTAAGAGTAACACCACAAGGATTAGCTTCTTAACAGTCATGACTGATGGCCATGAAAATAGATACGGGACAGAGTTCCACCATGATACAAAATAATGTAATTATGTTACCCAAACCAGTCTTCTTTGGCCCACGAAAAGGGAAAATTGGTCAGAAAGGCATGGATGAGTGAGCTGACATTATGCAAGAGGTCAAGTTTTATTACAAATCTAAGCCCAGTTGGCTTTGCATTGGAGAAAACGGATTTTTGGGGTCATAGGACTTATACTGTTTTAGTAAGTACTAGCAGTAAATAGTAGGACAGAATGCTCCTTGGACAGTTTCTCTTTCTGTGGGAGATTTCTAGAACGTTCCTTTTTAAATACTTGCATGTATGCACAGGTTTCTGCTTCTCTGTACTAAATCTCTACGGTAGGGCAAAACTCACCTAGTCTTGGATTAGCTTGGTGAGAAAATCAATATATTTTTAATCTTTCATTTCCCCTTTCGGTCATATCAACAGTTACTATTTTTAATCATTGATTAATTGATTGACCAGCTAACCAGAACAGAATAGAATCATAGAGTCGGAAGAGACCTTGGAGATCTTCTAGTCCAACCTCTTTCTCCAACAGGAAACCCTGTATCATTTCAGACAAATTATACTTTATATCCTACAATACTTCTAGATGATTTAGGCAGTCTTATTTTATGGTATTGCCACAACAACCATCCTATGAGATGGACTTGGCACAAGAGAAACATGGAGATTGTCCTAAAGTCAAACCAAGCCCAATCCTTATCTATTGCATTACATTGCATCCTGCATCAGTGGTGGGTTTCAAATTTTTTTTCTACTGGTTCTGTGGGTGTGGCTTGGGGTGCGTGGCTTGGTGGACATGGCTTGGTGGGCGTGGCAGGGGAAGGATACAATAAAATCCCCATTCCTACCCCACTCCAGGGAAAGGTTACTGTAAAATCCCCATTTTCTCCCGATCAGCTGGGACTCAGGACGCAGAGAATAAATGGGGGTGGGGCCAGTCAGAATTTTTACTACTACTCCGAACTACTCAAACTTTCCGCTACCGGTTCTCCAAAACTGGCCAGAACCTGCTGAAACCCACCTCTGATTGCATCTCTGGAAGACATTCTGTTACCTCCAGTTACGTATCTGTAATGTTTTAAATGAAGGAATCAGAGCTTCAATTTACTCTTTGGTTCAGCAATAAACAACTTATCCCTGTTTGGTCCATGTCATACACCCTTCATTCACATACACGTGCATACTGTCAGGCCTGGAAGCCATCTTTTTCATTGGAGCTTCAGGCCTGCCACATTTACTACTGTGGGAAATTGGGAGGGGGAAATTGCGTGGAGCCAGGGTGATATATAGTCATAATAACATTCCTTTCTCACAGAGTCAAGGACATCTTGCCCTGCACCTGGATAGTTGGAACTGGGAGGCATCTCCAGTTGGGACGGTGCTTTGATTAGACCATGTGATGGACATGTGTGTGTTGGGCAAGGACTTGGACTTTTCTTTGGGTGGGGAAAACCTGGAAGCTTTCAGATTCAGGTTTTCCCAGATGTGCCAATATGACATCTCTAATAAAATGGAACTTTGAGAAACTTCAAGCCTCGGAGTTTTCTTTCGTTGAGGGTGTTACTTGGAACCCTGGCACATACACAAACACAGTCACACTAATAATTATCCCAATGCTAAATGTTGTGTATCCAAAACTACATATTCCATGTGGAAGAAAGAGACAGACGGCTTGGAAGAATACAAGTGTAAAGAAGAGATCCAGAAATAATGGGACCAGGGAGTGTGAAGCGCACTTAAGAACCGTGACCTTTTTCTTTTTACTTTTACTCTTTTTTTAAAAAAACATTTAAAACTTTTTTAAAAAAAGGATTTAATTTTACTCTAGATAGAAAAATAATAATGAAACTCTGTATAATTAATACAATATAATTAGTACAATTAGTACAATGTACCAGTAGTCCGCAGTTCATTTAGTGACTGTTGAAAGACACAACGTCACTGAAAAATGTGACTGATGATCATTTTTCACACTTACGACCGTTGCCGCATCCCATGGTCACGTCATTAAAATTCAGACAGTTGGCAACTGACTCATATTTAGGATGGTTGCAAAATGTCCTGGAATCATGGGGTCACTTTTTGCGAACTTCTGACAAGCAAAGTCAATAGGGAAACCAGATTCATTTAACAACCGTGTTGCTAACTTAACAATTGCAATGATTCACTTAACAACTGTAGCAAGAAAGGTCGTAAAAAGGGGATCACTTAACAAATGTCCCACTTAGCAACATACATTTTGGGCTCAATTGTGGTTGTAAGTCAAGGACTACCTGTGAAATTAAAAGACCCTTGCTCCTGGGGAGGAAAGCGATGGCAAATCTAGATAGCTTACTAAAAAGCAGAGACATCACCCTGCCAACAAAAGTGCTTATAGTCAAGGCTATGGTTTTTTCAGTTGCATTGTATGGTTGTGAAAGTTGGACCACAAGAAAGGCTGAGCACCAAAGAATTGAGGCCTTTGAACTCTGGTGGACTGCAAGACGATCAAACTGGTTAGTCCTAGTAGAGATCAACCCTGACTGCTCTTTAGAAGGCCAGATCCTGAAGATGAAACTCAAAGACTTTGGCCACCTAATGCAAAGGAAGGACTCACTGGAGAAGAGCCTAATGCTGGGATCGATTGAGGGCAAAAGAACAGAGAACGAGGTGGCTGAATGGAGTCACCAAAGCAGTAGGTGTGAGCTTAAATGGATTCCAGAGGATGGTAGAGGACAGGAAGGCCTGGAGGAACGTGGTCCATGGGGTCACGATGGGTTGGACATGGCTTCGCAACTAACAACAACAAAAATGAGGAATGGAACAGTTGGCGAAAAAGTGGGATGAAATGGAGTATTCTGTCTTCGTTCTGAAACATTTTGTGGCAGGTCCTACTGGTATTCTAATACAAGCTTGCTGGAACTGATGTAACAATCCTCTAATTATAATTGCTTGATTTAAATCTAATGAGTCATTCCGCTTGAAATGATTGGGAATCCCTCATGCTGTTTCTCAATCAGTCTCGGCATTCACTGAGTAATTCAAAGATGATATCAGGAGAACATGATTTAAGGGGCCAATGCAGTTCCCATAAGAGGCAAACAACAGGATCCTTCTGTAGGAACTGGAAAGGTTTATCCCAAGCCCACTTTGGTGCTCAACAACTCGACAAGAGGTCGAGGTGGAAATATAAACCCATTCCACTTACAAATACACAGCTCAGAGTTTAGGATGATGTCAACACTAGAGAACTGTGTTCCGATATAAAAATAGCAGAATTCACTGCACTGCATGGCACAAAATTATATTTAGCAAAGATGTCTCACAGATGAAACAAGGGTCATTGAGTAAACAGCAACATCATGCTGTGCTCAAAAGCATACGTCATCAGGACATGTACTGAAAGATAAGACAAACATCTGTTTTAGGCCAAAAGGGTCAGAATTGAGGTTGAACTTGCCCAACCTACCTTTCATTTGGACATATCTTTATATAGCAGTTGCCCATAATTTTACCAAGGTGACTTCCCAAAGTTTTCTGAAGTACCACATTTGGAAATCAAGTCTTTATATAATCGTAGGAGTGTCTCCATCCCATCCATAATTTATGAAAGGAAATCGGGACTACCAAAAATTTCAGAAGTTTGAAAATTTGATGGAGACACAAATCTACCAAGAGTTGCTGGAATCTTCAGAACTCCTGAAAAATCTGACATTTTAAAGATGTAACATAGGCAGTGCTTAGATAGCAACCACAGTCCAGTTCTAACAAAAAGGTATCCGAATGAAGAAGCTGAAGTCTACAAAATGAGTTCATAAAGAAATGGGACCCCAAGCAAAAGCTAAATTTGTTTTAATTTAAATGTCAGTGTAATTATAATGAAATGGATGGAACACGGCTGATATTATTGTCCCCATGTACGTAAGATTTTTAGTTTTATATCACTTTAACAATGAGAACTTTTGGGGGCATTCTGAAGCCCAGGCATTCTGAGGGTTACTTAAACAAAACTACAAGTTATACATTTGTAAGTTAGAAATTTAAGCCCAAATCAAGCTTAACAGAAATATGCAAATTAGGCCCAATTAGATTTGCAAATTTGAACTAATTGAAGAAACTGATCCAATTCGATTTGAGCACTCAGTCAGATTTTCCCCAAATCAATCCAACACTATTCAATCACTTCCATCAATTCAGAAAATTGACCCAACTCAATCTGAATATATGAGTCAATTAGGCAAATCCCCAAATGACAGTCAATCTGATTTTCTCTAATTTAGACAGTTGAAATGCTTATGAGTTGGCAAAAAATTATCCAAATTTGTCTGGATTGAGTCATACATATTTGATTCAAGCTGACAAATCAATCAATATGGTTCATTGGATTGATTCAAAGTTTCAGATGATTTTCAATCAGTCCTTGAGCCCCACGGAAAGGGTGGGGTATGAATAGAAAAACTTGACCAACAAATGGAAAGCTCAGATACAAATAATTGAAGTTTAAGGGACTATAATCTCTGGATTCATTTTTTTAAAGGAATTCAATTCTGGGGTCATGACAACATTAATATTATGGTGCTGTACCTCAAAACATTTGTCTAATCACTGTTGGAACTAGACACCAATGGAGTGACAACCGTTTCCAAGGCCTTTGTACTCCAGCATCTAGTCCATGATGATTGATGGTCAAACTGACCAACATTGCTTTGAAAAGCAACTCTCCAACCAATTTCTCAGTCAGATGATGGTCTTTTACAACTAGGCATGGCAATATCTTTTTACAGCAGCCAAAGTGACAAACCAAAAAGAGAATGAAACGGTATTAATAAGTTGATGCCTTCTAGATATTTGGGGCTTCAGCTTCCATCTGCCTTGCCAAAATGGACATTGGCAAGGAATGGTAGGAGCAGTTCTGAAAAATATCTGAAGGGGACTTCCTGTCTGTCCTCAAAGATATCTTCAATTCCCATGGCAGGAAAGTCTCAGCTTATCTTTGAAAATTTGGAGATGGAATCACAGTTTTTTAGAACATAGGTTCGGTCTGTTGCCAGAGTTGTTCAAATTCATAATGAATATACTTCTTAATGAGTTCCATGGCCCAGTTTTAGATTTTGTTTTGACAAGTTGCTTTGAAAAAAATACTTTAACAAGCCAAAAGATTCCTGGTGCCAGCTCAGTGAAGAAAGATACACCCAATTTTTTTTTACATCCCAAACCATGCACAGTGGTTTTTTCCATTATTTATGTAATCTGTATTTTCCCTGCATTTCAGATCTTGATCCAAAGAGGGGGGGAAAATGAATAAGAAATAATAGATGGACTGCAACTGATTTTGTGAGAAAGGACACAAGTCCAAACAATATAGTAAAAGTTGCTTCCCAAAGGGTTACAAACAAAATGCAACTTTATTATACAGTGTAGGCAATTGTTTGCCAACTTTTTGAGGGGATTATCAAAATAAGGCTCTGAGCTTTGCTTCTTCTTCCCCATTTAGTCCTAAGAATGGGAATCTCTCCCTCTCTTTCCCTCTCTCCCTCTCTCTCCATCCATCCATCCATTAAACCCCATTAAGCTGTTTTTTTGTTAGTTAACATAACATGTTTTGGCTACAACCTCAGAGATTTATTGTTTCATTGCATCTCAAAAGAAAACTGAAACATCTGGCTCAGAGAAAAATTGAGTTTCAAGTAGACTTAAACACTGTCCTCCCTAGTATGAAAATCTGTTTCAAAATTTAATCTGCCGTCCCCTCTACCTCTTTCCTTGGTCTCTGAGGTTTCTCCATGCCACATTTCAGATTGTCAAATTGCTCAGGATCAAGGACATTGTCCCCTATGAATTTATGACATATTTAATTGAATAGATAGGTAGGTAAGTGGGTGAATGGAAAATAATACTTATATAAAATTAACAAACAAACAAAAAAGGTCTGTTGAGCCAGGGACAAATTGCCTCTCACAGTATTTTTCTCTACAGGGTGCAGTAGAGAAATATTTAAATTTTATTCCATGGAAGTGGTTTCAGTCCAAATCACCCTTGTAATGATTGCTCCTCAAATCTTTCATATCATCATCATCATCATCTTGAAAATTTGCAGTAAGCTATATAATGAGGGGTTGCTTGAGCTTGGCTTTGCATATGTGTGTATACTAAACCATCATGGCTCGTAAACCATGGCTTTACATTTGGTGCAATCTCTGCCTAAAACACAATTCAATCGAACATGGCAATTTTGTAAATGACAAGCTGTCACTCTCTATTTGGAGACCACCGCTGCTGAATTAAAACAGAGATACTTTTCAACAGGTATATGCATGATTAAGGTGATGATGATGATGATGATAATAATAATAATAATAATAATAATAATAATAATAATAATAATAATAATAGCCACCACATTAATAACAGCTATTCCAGGCCTTCAAGATGGAGAAGCAGTAACAAAATATATGAATAAGAGCATCAGGTGGAGTAAAGGCTTATGGAGATATAGTTTGCATATATGCGCTAGCAAATTAACCTTGGCAAAGAATTGCAGCATTTAATCTTCTGCATACAAAATACAGAGTTTGCCTCTTTCTCACAATACATGCCATGCAACAGGCGCCATAGATATTTAACAGTACATATTCCCAGGAATCTTAGACTAAGGCCTGCCCACACAACTTCAGGTTGTTGTCTTTTTTTTCCAAAAAATCAAAGCCAAACCAGTTGGGCCACTTTTTATTTCCAGGCAGTTGGGATTGCCTTGATGTCTTGTTCCATTGATTTGTCAACAGCAGCAAAAGAAAAAAAAATAGTTTCATTCAAGAAACCAAAGAACGAGAACCTGTTGATTCCACATCGTTTCAAATAATAGTTTATAAGCACAGACTTGTAAATTAGTGGTTTGAAATTGCAATAGAATTACACCTTGGGCAATATCCCTGTTGCAGAGGGCAATGAATGTTCGTTCCATATTATTCTGCACTTTGGATCTTTCCCTCAATCATGATAATCAGGCAATAATTTCTGATTATTTTTTGTTTTGTTCTGGCCAACAAGTGATAAAAAGCACTTCTTTGGCACAGTCTCTAGATTAGAATGTTCTCTGCAGGCCAGAGATTAGAAGAACCTTTGAATAAGTCAGTTACATTTATAAGCAATCAACTTAAAATTCCAGTTTCAAAGTTCTTTTTATTCCTCATCCAGAACCGTAGCTTCTATGGAGATGAATCCAGTGTACTCTGGAATCAGGGTTGCCTTTGCAGAAATAAAATGTACATAAAAAAATCTAAATAAAAAAAATAATAATACAGAGGTTCTATCAGCAAGGGATTAATTAAAGCAATGCAGGGGCCTTTTTTTCCCCTAAAACGTTCCTCTGATGGTAAAATTATTTTAGCGTGATATTATATCTGAGAATGGCCTAGCAAGGAGAACGAGGGAAGGATGTCAGTTTCTATCATTCTGGCTTTAACTCCCAGGCAACATGCAAAGAGGATTAGATTGTTCATTTAGTTTTCTAGTGCCAAAATAAGTGGTCAGTTCAGATCTGAGGACTAAGGCACAATCATAGTTAAATCACTATCAATCAAAAATACCTCAGGAATAGTTTACCTGCAAACAACATCAAAACTCCTGTATTTAGAAAAAGGGTGTGTGAGATAAAAAGGGATTCATCTACAGTATAGAGCACATTAATTCTCAGGGGAATTATTTCAGAAGCTCCTGGGAATTGTAGTTTGACGAAGTTAAAAATGCCCTGTCAAAATTGATTAAAACAATTGTATGTTAGCCTCTGACCTGATATTTAACTGTGTTAGCTGGGTGGTGGCTGAGAACGGTTCCAAAGGACGATTAGATCAGGGGTGAAATTCTCCCGGTTCGGACCGGATCACTTGATCCGGTAGCGATGGAGGTGGGTGGTTCGGAGAACCGGTAGCAAAAATCCCTGTCCCCCCCTCCCAATGCTCAGCTGAGCCGCACAATCATCAGAGGCTTTTTTTTTTACTTTTAAAAGCATTTTTTCTGCTGAAGAGGTTGTAGAAAAAATGGTTTTAAAAGTAAAAAAAAAAAGGCCACGCCTACCCAGTCACATTACCCCCCACCCCACCAAGCCACGCCCACAGAACCAGTAGTAACAAATTTTAGATTTCACCACTGGATTAGATGGAGAGGATTATCAGAATATGCTTCTGAATAATCAATTGTTTATGAGTATTATTTGGAAAGAATTTTGCTTTTAACCCTGTTTAAAACTGCTGAAGAACCATATATGCTAGAATAAAATGATGTTTAGTTAATTTTTCATTTTTAAAAGTTTGGGGAAAAAAAACCCTTTTTCAAAATGTTTCTGAAATATTGGAGAATTTTAGCAATCCAGGGAATATTTATCAAGAGGAACCTCTTTAGTTTTGCCACCTATATTAAATAATCCCCCAAGTACAAATGGAGAATTAAAACTATAGAGGTAACTTTAGAAAACATTAGAAAAAATTAGATGTAATTTTAAAGAATACTTAATACTATTTTAATACTGTCTCTCCCTCTGTTCTTAGGCCGTTGCTTTTGCCCATTGTATCGGCATGAAGCAGTATTATAATTTCATGCAATATTAACTGGACTAAAATTCCTTAGGAGATAATTTTCATTCCCTCCCCTCTGCTTTTGGATAATTTTATATTGCTCCATCTGATTAGCAGAGTGCTCTCTGTTGCTTTCTTGCACACTAAATGTCTTACAGAGGAAATGATTATCAAATTGCATTAGTTACAATCCAGGTTGTTAACAGCTTTCTAGGTCTAAATATAAGAGTGGGAAATGCCCTACTAGTAGAACTCTATGGTTGGGAAGCCAACACTGAAAAGGCCATGATGTCCCTGGTACCTCTTTATTCTGTAATGAGCAGTAGGAATAACCTTGAGGGACAGGAGGAAGACCCACAACCAAGATAAAAGTCAGATAAAATCTGAGTATGGGATAGAACCAGTGGTGGGATTCAGCCGGTTTGGGATGGTTTGGGCGAACCAGTAGTTAAATTGCTGGCTGGCTCTTCCCCTTCCTGCCCTGCCCCTTCCGGAGTCCCCCCGTGGCCCATTTTCGCTCCCAGGAGGCTGCAGGGAGGCCTATTAGGCCCAAAATGGGGCACGGGGCAGGCAGTGGTGGGTTGCCGCCGGTTCGGACCGGTTCTATAGAACTGGTAGTAAAACCGGTGGAGGCTCTGCCCACTGACCCTGACGCGATCAGAAGCGATCTGCGCTTCTGCGCATGCACGAGCGAAGAGAATGCGTGTGCACGATCCCGTTACCAACCGGTAGTAAAGGTAAGTAGAACCAATCCCGGGGGGGGCTGCATGTCTCCCCCCGCGGCCCATGTTTGCTCCCAGTGGGGTGCAGGAGGCCAAGTGCTGCTGGTCATACCCCCTGGCCACACCCAACATGGCCACCCCCACCCAAACGGTCATTAGGACCGACAACCGGTTGTTAAATTACTTGAATTCCACCACTGGATAGAACTTTAATCTGAGATAATGCCTCAGGATCTCATGAAGATGGAGGGAGGGAAGGGAGGGAGGGTAGAGACATATTCAGACTTGAAAGTTTCTGTTACTGTAACCTTATATTTAAAAATAGCATTAGCATTCATAACTCTGCTTTCCTAACCTGGTATACGATGAAGGGATGACATTGTGTGGTCTTCATTAATAACATCCCAATAAACGGGACCCCTCATACTGACCTCATACAAGTTTATAGATAGGGATGTAAGCAGACATCTTAGTCCCATTTAAGGTTTTTAAGTTTATACGACAATCGGAATTAATTTCATTTTATTTTCATTTAATTAGTTTTATATACCGCCCTACTCCGGAAGGACTCAGGGTGGTGAACAGGCACAGATAAAATACATAAATACAAAAGTTAAAACATAATTAAAACCAAATTAAATAATTTAGCCCGAGACAGTTAAAAATCCCAATAATTTAAAAACAAATTAAAATTTTGCTATTAGAAAATTTAAAAGAAATTTAAAAGAAAGAAAAGGGGAGAAAATTAGGCCAGGCTGGCTTGCTGGAATAGGAGGGTCTTAACAGCATGGCGGAAAGTACGCAGATCCGGGATCCTCCGTATCTCCGGGGGGGAGCTCGTTCCAGATAGTGGGTGCCCCCACAGAGAAGGCCCTCCTCCTGGGGGCCGCCAGTCGACATTGTTTGGCTGATGGCACCCAGAGGAGCCCCTCTCTATGAGAGCGTACCGGCCGGTGGGAGGCTGTTTGCGGTAGTAGGCGGTCCCGTAAATAACCAGGTCCTAAGCCATGGAACGTTCTAAAGGTGGTTGGACTAACAACTACAGAACTCCTCTTCAGTTAACCCTCTAGGTACAAATGGGCATGAGAGAACAGTGGGAAAAGATGTCGAGATAGGAATTTAACACAACAGTCTTGTATTGCTCAAGTTGTTCAAATTTTAATGATCCTCGTGTCCTTAGAATCGATGCATGTAAGCATAGAATCTTGTAGGTTTAGTCTGAACCCTGTATTTTCCAGAATACCAGTTATGTTTCTTGAATACTATTTTTCAAAGTGTGAAGGCTGAGAGGTAGTTGGAGATGACAATATAGTCACTTCCCTTGAATAATCAGTAACTGGAGCCTGGGGGAGCAGTGGACTAAAGCGCTGTTAAATAGCACTTAGCTGCCAGCTGCCTGCAATTACTGCAAGTTCGAATCTCACCAGGCTCGAGATTGACTCAGCCTTCCATCCTTTCTAAGGTAGGTAAAATGAGGACCCAGATTGTGGGGGGCAATAAACTGACTTTGTATAAATATACAAAAGTATGAAGGCTATTGCTTAACGCATTTTAAGCCGCCCTGAGTCTCCGGAGAAGGGTGGCATATAAATCAAATTTAAAAAAACTGTTGTATTATGGAGACCTTCAAGGAAAGCCTGAATTTGATGTAGACTAGTTCTTTGATTATTTGTCTCCTAAAGTTATATTTATTTAATAGAATCAGTTATAGTTTATAAGCAGGGGCAAGTTCTGACAGGTTCTGGAGAGCCATTAGCGGACATTTTGAGTAGTTCCAGAGAACCGGCAAATTCTGGCCCCAGAGTGAGCCCCAGAGTGGGCTGGCCCCAGAGTGCGGTGGGAATAGGGATTTTGCAATACCCTTCCCCCAGGAGTGGGATGGGAATGGAGATTTTGCAATATCGTTCCCCTGGAGTGGGATGGGAATGGAAATTTTGCAGTATCCTTCCCCTACCACACCCACTAAGCCACACGACCCCCACCAAGCCATGCCCACAGAACTGGTAGTAAAAAAAAATTGAAACCCACCACTGTTTATAAGCCTCCTAAAATGAAAGTATTATAATCTAGTACAGATGTAACCAATCCAACCAAGCATTTTGCATATATTGGACTTTCTAGGTCTAAAGACACCTTCTCCAGTCCATTGGATGGTCACTATTAGTCCTATATATCTAGAAGGCATCAGGATGGAGAGAGAAGATAGACAACACAGTAAGTTTACCTTCTTAATTTCTTCTCCTTCCTTATCTTCAGCAAGATTTTGCCTTGGAAATAATCTCCTTTTTTCCAATTATCATCCTTAAGCACCAGAAAAAAAAATATGGAAAATGGGAGTAGCAAGGAAATGATCATACATTGCATTTATCTATGATAAATTTTACTTTAGGGAATTGGAACTTGCATTTGAACCAAATAGCTCGCCTGAAATGAGCTACTCAGCCCCCCTTTCGTCCCCCCCTCCCCAGTTTCACAATTTAAGTAGATTTTTCTCTGCTGGAATATTACTGTAATTGCTTAGAATGCTTCCCGCTATTATGTATATAATAGAAATTGTATTCAATTAATTGCATGAATTTCAGTTGGTTAATCCCTTCATTTATTGCTTAATGTTCCTGTGGTTGGAACCAGACCAGACTCAAATTAGCTGCACTTTGTTCTCCTTAAAATCAATAGGATTCAAGTGTTATTCAACTAAACCACCATTCAGGCATTAACAGAATCCAAGAATATGGACACAAGACTAGACCCATGGGAAAAATTGCACATACCCTTGTCTGTTTTCCATTTGTTGAACTGGAGTTGACCAAAATAGACATTCATTTCATTTGTTTGACTCAGTGCCCCAGGCCCACGGACATTGTCGGTTTTGATCTTCTCCATCAAACTCTGCAGCAAGACAAGAATGTTGGAGACAGAACATGGGTTGGGCATGCAAGTCCTCTTGTTTCCTGTTTCCATTGAATGCTTTTTTTTTTAAATTCACCTACAGCTTATAAATCTGGATGATCATTAAAATGATTGGAGGAAACCCTGCTGTTCGTGCTGCAGTCTGTGGACTGCATCCGATAGTAACTCTCAGGCAACGGTTGTGTAGCTGGGAGTATGGTGGTTGTTGTTTTGCCATTGAGAGTCACAACGGGGAGTCCTCTTGTAGGCTTTTAACTCCCCTTCTTCGTTTCCCGATGATTATCAGTGGAAAATTCTGCCACTGTCTCTCGGTAGCTTGCTGTTCAGTGTTGACAGTTCAATCTTGAGAAGTTCTGGAAGCTATAAAAAAGAAGTTCTGCAGGATGGCCTTTGAATTAGCGTTACTATTATTGAATAAGATGGATTCCTGTTTAGAGAAGACGGTGTGCAGACAGATATTAAAATCAGTCCCGGATACATTGATATAGCAAAACTGGAGCCACAACTCACTTCCACAATTAGCTGGAAGAAACCATGTGGGATCGGAAGGACAATAGCTGATAGTTGTAAGAGGCTTAAGCAGTGGCTAACACCAGGATTTTATTGTTCAAAGTAATATTACTTCAAATTACCTATATTTCCAACCAATTTTCAGCAGCATGTACCATGTTTGGAGGTTGGCGTGGGTTCTTTCCTTGGAGATTAAGGTGGGAATTCAGAGCTACTTTCAGTCATGGATCCTTTTAGCTCACAGCTGCTAAGCTAGATAAACCAATGGTCTTTTAAAAAAAAACCTTCCAGAATTTGAGTGATTGAGCATTTATTTCGTTGGTCAAAGCTTCCAGGTTTATTCCCTTTTATTGTCTTGGTTTAGCAAAGGTCTCTTTTGGAAACCTTAGGGGTTTATTGAGCAGTCACTCCTAGTCTTCGACTCCCAATATAGTAGTTACAGGTAGTCCTCCACTTACAACAGCTCATTTAGTGACTGTCCGAAGTTACAACACTACTGAAAAAAGTGACTTCTGACTGTTTTTCACACTTACGATTGTTGCAACATCCCCACGGTCACTTGATAAAAATTCAGATTGTTTGGCAACTGGTTCATACGACTGTTGCTGTGTTCCAGGGTCCTGTGATTCCTTTTACGACCGTCTGACAAGCAAAGTCAATGGGGAAGCCAGAGTGAATTAACAACAGCAGTGATTCACTGAACAACTGTGGCAAGAAAAGTTGTAAAATGGGGCAGAATCCACTTAACAAAGGTCTTGCTTAGCAGCAGAAATTTGGGGTTCAATTGTGGTCGTACATTGAGGACTACATGTATCTGTTCCCTCATCCCTGCTCACTAGCCTTTCTGCTTTATTAGGACAACTGCATTTGTGAAAGACCATGTTGGGAAAACCTGTTACTGATGGTTCAATTTGAAACCAGGAAGCTGCCTAGGTCAGTGATGGCGAACCTATGGCATGCATGCCGGAAGTGGCATGCAGAGCCATATCTCCGGGCATGCCAACTATCACCTGTTGTTCTTCCGGGTTCTGGAGCACCGGCCCGCTGGTCTTCACGCATGAGAGTGCCGGAAACCGGAAGAGCAGTTCCCTGGCACGCATGCGCATGCCAGTCAGCTGGTCTTCATGCACACATGTGCACCAGAAACCAGAAGACCAGGTGACTGGCATGTATGTGCACACTGGAAAATGGAAACTCAGCTTCCTGGCATGCGCATGCATGCTGAGGAACTGCTCTTCTGGTTTCCGGCACTCCCCCACACGAGCTCCGGTTTCGGCACTCAGTGCCAAAAAGGTTCACCAACACTGGCGTAGGTATTAACTCTTTCTTATTTTTCTCCTACATCATTTTCTATGAGCCCTTATTTCTTGTGTCCACAAGAAAGGACCGCTGTTAATTTCTTCCCAAGAAAAAGAGAATTCCAAGACAGTTTTCATAAACATAGCGTGATGTCCTCACCCTTCATCCTGGGGGTTGTTTGCGTGGGGACCGAGGGGTGGGTGGGTCAAGGCATAGACCAGTGGTGAAATCCATATTTTTTTAGTACCAATTCTGTGGGTGTGGCTTTGTGGGCATGGTGTTGCTTGGTGGGCGTGGCTTGGTGGGCGTGGCAGGGAAGGATACTGCAGAATCTCCATTTCCACCCCACTCCAGGGGAAGGATACTGCAAAATCCCCATTCCCTCCCCACTCTGGGGCCAGCCAGAGGCAGTATTTGCCGGTTCTCCGAACTACTGAAAATTTCTGCTACCGGTTCTCCAGAACCTGTTAGAACCTGCTGGATTTCACCCCTGGCATAGATCTTTATCCAGGGGTCTGCAGCTTCCCTGCTTCCCATGTTTGTATTAAAGATCAAGGAAGATATTATAGGAAGAAACTCCTTTCCTCTGGAGATTTTTCTTATTAGTGGTTGTCTTATCACCCATAAGAAGTTTTTACGATGGAGAAAATATTGCAGAAGTTCTTGCTCCTTTGGGGAAATATATATATATATTATTCAGTTTCCATGACCAGAAGTTTGGCAGTTATTTTGAAAGGTCCTTTGTGTCCGGTTCTACTTATGCTGGAAATAGGCACTTACAGGTTTAAGGAAGAGTTGTGCTAATTATAACAGGGATCACATACACTTTGAATGCTTCATTGGGGTTACCTGAATTAATCTGAATATTTTTCATGGTTAAGCTATTACAAAAACCTTACTCTTTTTTGTCTGCACTATGTCTCTCTGTCTTTTTGTCTGTCTGCTTGCCTGCCTGCTGTCTGTCTGTCTGTCTATCCTCTCTCTCACACAGACAGACAGACAGACAGACCAGTCTTTGTATCCATCCATCTAACTCTCTGCCCCTATTAAAAATTAAGAATCTGCTTAATAGCATAACTTCTCACATACACTTTGAATGCTTCATTGAGGTTACCTGAATTAATCTAAATATTTTTCATGGTTATGCTATTAGAACAACCTTATTCTTTTTGTCTGCGTTATCTCTGTCTGTCTTTTTGTCTGACTGTCTGTCTATCCTCCCTCCCTCTCTCTCTCTCTCTTACACACACACACCAGTCTTTGTATCCATCCATCTAACTCTCTGCGTCTGTTAAAAATTAGGAATCTTTGCTTAATAGTATAACTTCTCACTTGGGAGCATCTCTGAGGAATTGCCTGACAATTGATTAGACAGGGTGTTGAAAGTTAATAGTTTGAGAGAAACTATAAGAGAAAGAGAGAGAGAGAGAGCAAAAAGGTAGGTTGTGTTAAGCTGCACGGATTGTCATAAGAAGAGTAATAGTCTGGGGACTCTGGGCGATACGAGCTGACAATGCCAGAGGCAGCTCTACCCAGGCAAAGGAAAGCAGCCACCTCAGACAGTGTATTTTGGGTACCATTAAAGACAGGTAGGCGAGTGATAGGCAGTTCTGACCTATATGAAGGCAGAGATTGTGCTCTCATAGCTCCTATTAATTTACTTACAGCTTTTGCATGACATGTCTGTTTGTATGTGTGAGTGTGCTTGTGCGGGTAGTCCTTTTCTACATAGTCATCCGTTAATTGGATGGAAATGCCACCTCCATTTTGGCACTACGGATGCCACTGAAGTTTCTACATCTGTTCTAAACTTTTGTTTTGGTCTCATGTCTCATGTCGAGGGACGCGGTGGCTCAGTGGCTAAGATGCTGAGCTTGTTGATCGAAAAGTTGACAGTTCAGCGATTCGAATCCCTAGGGTCGTGTAACGGGGTGACCTCCTGCCACTTGTCCCAGCTTCTGCCAACCTAGCAGTTCGAAAGCATGTAAAAAATGCAAGTAGAAAAATAGGGGCCACCTTTGGTGGGAAGGTAACAGTGCTCTGTGTGCCTTTGGCATTTAGTCATGCCGGCAACATGACCACGGAGACGTCTTCAGCAGCGCTGGCTCTTTGGCTTTGAAACGGAGATGAGCACCGCCCCCTAGAGTCAGGAACGACTAGCACATATGTACGAGGGGAACCTTTACCTTTACATGTCTGGGGAAACAGGGATCTTAGGATAAAGGACTAAAACAGAGCAGGGGCAAATTATATTCCAGGGTCAGCAATACTATTCAGAAAGATGAAGTAAATGATCTGGGGTAGTTCTTGACTTAAGACCATTTGTTTAGTGACCATTTGAAGTCGCAATGGACTTACCACACAACAAATGGACTTATAACCATTTTTTACACTGATAACTGATGCAGCATTCCCACAGTCATGTGATCAAAATCTGGACACTTGGCAACTGGTTCATATTTATGACGGGTGCAGTGTCCCAGTGGTCATGGGATCCTCTTTTGTGACCTTCAAGACCCCATTGACAAGAAAAGTCAATAGGGAAGCCGTATTCACTTTACAACCGTTTTACTAACTTAGCAACTGCACTTATTCACTGAACAACGGTGGCAAGAAAAGTTGTAAAATGAGGCAAAACTCACTTGATAGCCGTTTCGCTTAGCAACAGAGATTTGGGGCTCAGTTTTGGTTGTAATTTGAGGGCTCCCGGTGATCATGTGATTCCCTTTTGTGACCTTAAAGACCCCATTGACAAGCAAAGTCAATAGGGAAGCTGGATTCACTTTACAACCAATTTGAGGACTACCTGTGGTAGGGTATTTCTTCTTGATACCTAGACAGTTTCTTTGTCTAGGAATGGTGGGAGGTTCTCTCTCATTGGCCACCAATATAGCTGTGCAAATATACAATGGAAAAAGAAAGCATGCTGTGTTTGTGTCAAGGAGCTCTGCTCCCAAAGAAACCCTTTGCAATGGATTCCTTTCCCATGACCCTATTTTCAGTCAGAACATGTCCTTCCTGCCATATCACCTTGCAATATGTTCTAGTTTCATTTGCAGTTCTGTGAAAAAAGCATGACCAGACAGGGAATATCAGGATAACTGTAATAATAATTCATTTGAATTTGTAGAAGATACATCTGCGGTGCAGTTTAGACTGAAACGGAGACTTGAAAACAATTCTTACTATCTACGAAAGGAAGACATTCACCTTGATATACGTCAAGATGAAGAAGAAGAGCTGCCTGGATTCCTTCCATAATGGAAATAGCACACAGAGAACCTTAGATGGTTATTTCAGATGACACCTCCAGGAACAATAACCAAATTGCAAGGTCTCTGGGTGAGAATCCATCCATTTATAGGCATACACAGAGAGTAATGGAAGTGACCTTGGCAGAAATATGCAAGAACCGTTACCTAGAAACAAGTCCTAGGAAACAAGATAATATTTGGAAGCGGCTCAGGCCAACACTTCCCTGATTCATTGACATATAAGAAGGAGGAGGAGGTGTAGCCCAATCCGACTTGCAAGATTCTGTTACTGTGACTAATTTCAATAAAGTGTTGGTTTTTTGTAGGTCTTTCTAGGGAATTGATAGTCTGGTCTGGTTTACCTGGGGGAGCTGACATCAATCTTGCAAGTCCTGAGTCACTTCCAAATATTATCTCATTTCCCAGGACTTAAAGAATACATCAACCCCTCTTTGCCTAGATAATTGTTCTTGCATATTTCTGTCAAGGTTACCTCCCTTACTCTCTACGGCATGTGATCAATGAATTCTCATGCTGCAGGAAACAGGATAAGTTGTTGGGTGGGTTGCAAAGGATGAGAGAATGAGTGTTCATTTTACAAAAAGGGATGTTTGGTTTTCTCTTGTGTTTAATTAAAAATATGTATTTGTTTTTAAAAATTGTTTATTACAGTTAATGAGTGCGGACATACCAAACACTCATGTTGGGACATACTATATAAAATATATAAGAAATAACCCAAATCTAAAATACTGCAAACTGGTTTGCAATTCTGGTTTATTTTTTACAAAACTATCCATGTGCATGTAAGTTTTGACATCCCTGTAGGCATTCTTCTGTAGATCTATAGTTTTATTCTCTGAAGATGTGATTTATAGATGATCTGGTCACTCTAAGGGCCATATTACAGATTTCAAGAGGTCATCTGCTGTTGTACTCACGCCATCCATGAATAATTCCAATTTTTGTTTTCATGGCATTCCTGTTACCTCTTCTTTTTGGCCTCCTCTGTTATGTGATATGGCATCTAATAATGATATATTCCTTTTTTTGATATGCAGCAAATGAACGGGTCTCAAAAGGAAGAAATTTGGTTCTGGCTTTTCATTTTTTTTCACTCTTTCTCTACTTGTCTAAAGCAGCATGTATCAGATGGTCATAAGAAGGACTGATTTCTGTAACAGCGCAAAAGCTAAATGGAAATGGAATGAAATCATTTCGGTGAAATCTCTACCTCTTGAAGGTGGCACATAGGGATTTCAGTTGCAGGGGTGAAATGCTCCCGGTTTGGACCAGATCGGGCGATCTGGTAGCGATTGTGGCAGGTGGTTCGGAGAACCACTAGCGATGGCGGCTCGAGGCTCCGCCCACCTGCCCGGGTGTCGTTACTTCCTGCTTTTAAAAGGTAAAAAAAAAGGCTCTGACGATCGTGAGGCACAGCTGTGATCATCAGAGCCTTCTTTTAAACCTTTTAAAAGCACTTTTTAACAATCTATTTGCCCGAATAGATTGTAAAACAATGCTTTTAAGTTTTTTTTTAAAAAGTTGGCCACGCCCACCCAGTCACATTACCTGCCCCCCCCCCCACCAAGCCACGCCTACAGAACTGATAGTAACAAATTTTACATTTCACCACTGCTCAGTTACCCATCCAGGTCCATGAAGGGCCCATGGCAATTACTGTATATTCAGTGAAAACCGGAATCCAGAAAACACTTCCAATATGCATTTTATAAATTGTGTTTTGCTTCCAAGTAACAATTTCTGAGGTTGGGTAAACCTTTGATTTCTACGGATAGTCCGCTATTTAAAAACTTATGAATTTTTGCTTGATATGAACAAATGTGTCTGCATCTCCAATTTGGAAAGTCCCAGAAGGTCAGAAAAGACAGAAAAGGGCTGGTTTATGGTGCTCTACATATGTATGCTTGGCATCATCATCATCATGCATTGGGAGATTGAGTATACACCAATTTGGATGCTATCATGTCCTGTCTGTTTGTTCGTTTTGTGGTATTTAGTTTCCAGTATTTTTCCTTTGTATAAAGGTAAATGTTCCCCTCGCACATATGTGCTAGTTGTTCCTGACTCTAGGGGGCGGTGCTCATCTCCGTTTCAAAGCTGAAGAGCCAGCGCTGTCCGAAGACGTCTCCGTGGTCATGTGGCCAGCATGACTCAACACCAAAGGCGCACGGGACGCTGTTACCTTCCCACCAAAGTGGTCCCTATTTTTCTACTTGCATTTTTTACGTGCTTTCGAACTGCTAGGTTGGCAGAAGCTGGGACAAGTAAATGGGAGCTCACCCCGTTATGTGGCACTAGGGATTCGAACCACTGAACTGCCAATCTTTCGATATACTTCCTTTGTATAGTGACTGTGAATTACAATATCTTTGGAATTAAGTGTAAACACCACTTATGTAAGGTAGACATCAGTGGTGAAATCTAAAATTTGTTACTACCAGTTCTGCGGGCAAGGCTTGGTGGGGGGCAATGTGACTGGGTGGGTGTGGCCAACTTTTTTTTTTTTACTTTTAAAAGCATTTTTTCAGCTGAAGAGGTTGTAAAAAAAATGCTTTTAAAAGGCTCCGATGATCCCAGCTGAGTTGCCTGATCAGCAGAGGCTTTTTTTTTCTTTTAAAAGCCTCTGACGATCCCAGCTGAGCCGCACAATCATCAGAGGCTTTTTTTTTACTTTTAAAAGCATTTTTTCTGCCGAAGAGGTTGTAGAAAAAATGCTTTTAAAAATAAAAAAAAAAAAAGCCTCTGATGATCGCGCGGCTGAGCTGGGCATGGGGCTCACATGAGCAGGGATTTAGATCCCAACAATATTTGGCTTTCACTATGATTTCTCTGACACTTCTTTCTGAATGGAGGAGTGGGTTTGTTGCTCCTGACAATATCTGGGTTGGTTTCTGCTCCATGAAAGCAACAGTGAGATAAAGAATGAGAATGAGCTTACAGCGATGTTTCTCAACTTTGGCAACTTTAAGATAAAGTCTGGGAGTTGAAGAACACATGAACTAAAATTGTGGTGGTTGAGAAACATTGGGATAGGACATTGGTTGTCTCCTAAAATGCCTGGAAGGCAGGTGAAGGGGACTTGACCAGCACAAGGAGAAGAAGTTGGGGATAATCAATAGTTAATAGAATAGAATAGAATAGAATAGAATAGAATAGAATAGAATAGAATAGAATAGAATAGAATAGAATA
>WNWU01000024.1:9330279-9366391 GCA_012654045.1 Ptyas mucosa
ACTCTACTCTACTCTACTCTACTCTACTCTACTCTACTCTACTCTACTCTACTCTATTCTATTCTATTCTATTCTATTCTATTCTATTCTATTCTAAATAAATTCTTGTCTAGAGGCCAAGACTTTGCATGATCCACCCTTGTCTTTCTTCTGCTATATACTGAAGAATGTACCCCGTATATTTATAATGCTTCATCGTGCATTGTAAACTGCAATTTGCTACTCCTGTTCATAGTGTCGGAGGCAACCCTTAGCAGTGAACTTTCCACTGTACCTCATTTTATTCTCTCACTCTGATGTTGCCCAGAATCTTGTGAGGATAAAATGGGGACTTCATTTTCCCCATGTTCCCCCATGTGTGGACAGGGTTCCCAAATGATGCACAGCTTGGCTGTTAGAAGACAGTAACCAGATGATCTTTAGGATAGGCAGAAGGTAAGAAAGGAGAAGATAAGCCTATCGTTGAATAGAAGAAATGAATTCAGGTAGTCCTTGACTTACAACCACAGCTGAGAGCAGACTTTCCATTGCTAAGCAGTGCTAAACCCAATCTTATGACCTTTTTTTTTGCCATGGTTGTTAAGCAAATCACTGAAGTTGTTAAGGGAATTGTGCAATCATTAGGTGACTCCAGCTTCCCCCACTGACTTTGCTTGTTGGAAGCTGGCTGGGAAAGTCACAAGTGATGATTACATGATGATCTGCAGCCATTGTAAACACATGCTGGTTGCCAAGTGCCCAAATTTTGATCATGTGACTGTGAAGATGCTGAAATCATCATAAGTCTGAAGACCAGTTGTCATTCTTTTTCAGTGCTGTTGTAACTTGGAAGAGCCAGTAAACAAACTGTTGAAATTTGAGGACTGCTTGCCTGCAACCAGTTTTGGTCGCCACGATGTAAAAAAGATGTGGAGACTCTAAAAAGAGTGCAGAGAAGAGCAACCAAGAGGATTAGGGGACTGGAGGCTAAAACATACGGAGAACGGTTGCAGGAACTGGGTATGTCTAGTGTGATGAAAAGAAGGACTAGGGGAGACAGGATAGCAGTGTTCCAATATCTCAGGGGTTGCCACAAAGAAGAGGGAGTCAAGCTATTCTCCAAAGCACCTGAGGGCAGGACAAGAAGCAATGGGTGGAAACTAATCAAGGAGAGAAGCCACTTGGAATTAAGGAGAAACTTCCTAACAGTGAGAACAATCAATCAGTGGAATAGCTTGCCTTCAGAAGTTGTAGGTGCTTCATAACTGGAGGCTTTTAAGAAGAGACTGGACAGCCATTTTGTCTGAAATGGTATAGGGCCGTGATGGCGAACCTATGGCACGCGTGTCACAGGTGGCACGCGGAGCCATATTGGTGGGCACGTGAGCGTTGCCCTAGTTCAGCTCCAGCACGAATGTGCATGCTGGCTAGCTGATTTTTGGGCCTTCTGGGCCCACTGGAAGTCAGCAAGTGAGCTCTTTCTGGCCACCAGAGGACCTCCGGGGTGGGGAGGGTGGGGGGAAAAGGCTGTTTTCACCCTCCCCAGTCTCCTAGAAAGCCTCTGGAGCCTGGGGAGGGCAAAAAACAGGCCTACCGGCCCACCAGGCCATCACATGCCAAAAGCAAGGGGAGATGGAGCGGGTCACGTGTGCATGCGTGGGGGGGCAGGATTCATAGAATTATGGGTGTGGGCATGCAAGTGCGCGACCATCCTGCACTCCCCCAGCTTTTGGCACGCGATGGCAAAAAGGTTAGCCATCACTGGAATAGGGTTTCCTGCCTAAGCAGGGGGTTGGACTAGAAGACCTCCAACATCCCTTCCAACTCTGTTATTCTGTTCTATTCTAATATATTTTTCTTCCTCCAGTACTTTCTGCATTTGCTCATCTGTCTCCGTTCCGATTTGAATCAAAACTGCAGGGGACTTCTACCATCCAAAGTTAGCCACACTCTGAATTTCTAAAGGCTTCTGAAACAAACCTTTTTGTCAAGGAAGAATACTTTCCACGCTTACTGTATGCTTAAACGAAAATGCTGCAAAAACGGACAGGAGATGTTTTAAATAAAAATGTTAAGAGAGCCAAGGTAAAAGGGTTTTGCTAAAAAAAAAAAAAATCAATCCCAAAGGACCAGTTCTTGTGCAGAAAAAGTTCCAGTGAAAGTAATTGAGAATATTAACTAATAATTGGTAACTGTAGCATTAATCAGCCACCTTTAATTGCTTTTTATCTCAAGCTGTCTTATCAAAGTCCATAAAGGGAAACCTATTGAAAAAAAAATGAACCTGAAAAAGGAAGAAAAGGGGGGGGGGAGCTTTTGTGAAACAGAGCCAAAGGTAATATTTATCCATTTATTAAAAGCTCTGACTTGGATTGGGAGCAGGAATGCAAAGGTTTAATTTCTCAGTGACACAGGAATGTTGTTAGTGGTTTTCATCATTGAACAAATGGGGAATAGTTTTACATAGAGACTGGGTTCATGCAGGATACTAAACCATGGTCTCTTTAATTATGGTTTATTGACTAAACAACATTTTGCTGAATTCATAGAACATGCCAAACTATTTCTTTCTAAACCATATAAATAACATAGGTTCACTTCCACTAAAATCCAAATAATGTAGCAAGAATGCCATCATTATGCAATGCAGGAAATTCTTCTTGAGAACAGCTGTCCAAAAATAGGAAGATTTGGATATTTGAGCAAGGTTCTGGAAAGGCAAATCTGCAAGCAAAATCTCATTGGTGAGCAGGAAGGCAGCTAAGGAAGAAAATTGATACAACCCAAATGGTGTATAAATATTACAGTAACAGGATAGACTGTATATATGTATGGATGCTGGGGTGGGCTTCAAGAATTTTAGCAAGGGGTTCTCTGCCCGGTTGCTGGGTGGGTGTGGCCATTGTGGGCGTGGCCTAGTTGGCCTCCTGCACCATGGCAGGGGGGGGGGATGTTTTTGCCCTCCCTGGGCTCCGAAGACTTTTCTCGAGCCTCTGGGAGGGCAAAAACAGCCTCCCCTGGGCTCTGGAGGCCCTCCAGAGGCTGGAAATGGGTCCGTTTTCAGACTTCCAGAACTTCTGGGAGGCCCATTTTTCGCCCTCCCAGGGCCTCCACGCGGGTGCTGCACTTACCTAGCATCCAAAACGGGCCACATTGAGACTCCTGGGAGGGGCGAGGAAGGGTGGGCGGGGCCAGCTAGTCCTTGAAACTACCAGTTCAGCAAACCAGATGTAAAATTAGCATCTGGTTCACCCAAACCGGTCTGAACCAGCTGAATCCCACCCTTGTATGGATGTATATAAAATGGAAGTAATGAAATAATACTGAAATAAGAACTTGGATGTTAGTGCAACAGCAAGGAAGATGCAACCAGTGGTGAAAACTAGTTTGAAAGATACAGTTCTGGTGTGAAATGCCATGGTTCTTCAATAAAGTTTGGCAATGTAGAACATAGAATTTATAGGGCTGGAAAAGACCCTGGAGGTCTTCTAGTCTAACTCTCTGTTCAAGCAAGTGAGCTTATATCATCCTGTTGAAATGGTTGTCCAATATATTTTTGAAAGCCTCTAGTGATGGGGCATCCACAACTCTAGGAGGCAAGTTATTCTACTGATTAATTGCTCTCATTGTCAGAAAATTGGTATTCGATGGGCCACTTATTGCTGGATTTGTAGCCAACACTACAGCCAAACTATGCTTGTAAGGAAACTCTGATTAACCAGAAGTTAAGTCTAGGAAAAATAGCAAGAAAGTAGGCTTTAGATAAACACAGAGGTAAATTTTTAAACTTTTAACATTCCTCTGTTCCTGTTGACAGAGAAAGACTCTCATCAGGCTCAAGGTTGACTCAACCTTCCATCCAGGGGTGAAATCCAGCAGGTTCTGACAGGTTCTGGAGAACCGGTACTGGAAATTTTGAGTAGTTCAGAGAACCGGCAAATACTACTTGTGGCTGGCCCCAGAGTGGGGTGGGAATGGAGATTTCACAATATCCTTCCCCCAGGAGTGGGGAGGGAGTGGGGATTTTGAGGTATCCCTCCCCTGCCATGTCCACCAAGCCACGCCCACCAAGCCACACCATGCCCACCAAGCCATGCCCACAGAACCAGTAGTAAAAAAAAATTGGATTTCACCACTGATTCCATCCTCCCAAGTTGGGTACAACAAGAACCCAGATTGTTGGGGGGCAATATGCTGACTCTGTAAACGCTTAGAGAGGGCTGTAAAGCACTGTGAAGCAGTATATAAGTCTAAGTGCTATTGCTAAGTAGATCTTAATGCTGGATTCGTAAATTTCCTGCAATGCAGAATCAGAAACTTCTAGTGTATATTTTTGATGCGGTGGCTCAGTGGCTAAGATGCTGAGCTTGTTGATCTAAAGGTCAGCAGTTCAGCAGTTCAAATCCCTAGTGCCGTGTAACGGGGTGAGCTCCCGTTACTTGTCCCAGCTTCTTCCAACCTACCAGTTCGAAAGCATGTAAAAATGCAAGTAGAAAAATAGGGACCACCTTTGGTGGGAAGGTAACAGCATTCCGTGCGCCTTTGGCATTGAGTCATGCCGGCCACATGACCACGGAGACATCTTCAGACAGCACTTCGGCTTTGAAATGGAGATGAGCACTTCCCCCTAGAGTCGGGAATGATTAGCACATATGTGGGAGGGGAACCTTTACCTTTAACGTTTAGTGCATATGTGATGCTGAGAGTTTTGCTGAAGTCCCACCCATCTTAATATCTGGGTCAATCTCGACTTCTGGTGTCTACTTATAGACAAATCCATGCAGTTTTCTTGGTACCATTTCCAGAAGTAGTTTGCCTTGTCGTCTTCCTAGGGCTGAGAGTGAGGAATTGGCCCAAGGTCACATAGCTAACTTCAGGTTTAAAGAAGGGCTAGAAATTGTGTCCTCCCAGTTTCCACACTTGCTCTTTTAACTACTACACTAAAGTAGCTCTCATATAACATTTGCAAGCGATAGTTAGTGATAATTACATGAAATAGTAATGATACCTCTAAAAAAAATATTAGCTCCACCTGATTTTTTGGGGGAAGTGTAGTTCTGGAAATACCACTTAACCCCTTTTCAAAAGATGTGATGTGCCTTTGCTAAACAGGACCTACAAGATCTGGTCCAGCAATTCGATGCTACAGATTTCAAGGCCAGTATTAACTCATTAACAAGGTTGCTTCTTTCCATTGCCTTTCTGTAGATCACTTTGCTTTAGGGCAATATTAAGATTATTTCTTCAGCGTGGTGTTTAAATGTCCACGCAACCTACTCCATTTGCCTGGATGTCCATGCTAGGACTCTAAGCTGTATGGAGCATTCACTTTCAGCGGCTTACTGTAAAACTTGTGGTGTGTGCATGTGTATATGTGGGCACAGTTATGGAACTGTTTAATGGGCCTGGTGGCATTGGCTGCTGTTTTGACAAGCCTTAAGGGTGGAGCTGAACAACTGAGGGCAAAAGAAGAAGGGGACGGCAGAGAACGAGGTGGATGGATCAATGGTGGATTGCTCCTGGTTCGCCCCGGTTCTATAGAACTGGTAATAAAACCAGCAGGAGGCTCCGCCCACCGACCCTGATGTCATCAAAATGCTTCTGCACTCCTGGGCTGGATGGAGTCACTGAAGCAGTCGGCGTGAACTTAAATGGACTCTGGGGGATGGTAGAGGACAGGAAAGCCTGAAGGAACGTTGTCCATGGGGTCACAATGGGTTGGACACAACTTCGCAACTAACAACAACAAAGGGTGGAACTAGTACAGTGTCTGGGTCAAGAAGAAGAACAGGTAGCATTCTTCCTCATGATTATTGGGTTATACATCGCAGTATAGAGATTGCCTTGAATTATAGCTATATCCACAGCAGGCTTTCTTGTGAAGCATAATGACAAGACAGACTGCCCAGATTTAGATTTGGAATTTGATAGGGCCTTTCAGAATTAACAGATATATAAAACCCTCTCCCTCCTTTCTACGTAAGCGAAGATAGCTTGAGTTTTTGCATTATTCAAATTGTAAACAAACCAACTAAGTTTAACCTTCCTGAATAATGGTTTGGTGCAAGGGTCTGCAACCTTAAACGCTCAAAGAGCCATTTGGACCCGTTTCCCACAGAAAAGAAAACACCGGGAGCCACAAAACCCTTCCTGTGCCTGACTATTTCTTGAGCGGCCACAAAACTAGCCTACGTAGTTGAATTAAACCTTCTGTTTTCTTCTGAAACTTTTCTTTTCTTGGATTTATCCATGGTTGGCCTACCGGGGGTTGAAAAGCTCAAAAAATTGCATGCCGGCGAGTGTCGCACATTGGCGGTTGTGACGCATATTTTGAGTGATAGGGAGCCACAGCAGAGGGGTGAAAGAGCCACATGAGGTTCCAGAGCCGCAGGTTGCTGACCCCTGGTTTGGTGGAAGCATAATCCTTCCATTTTGGCAAGTATGGGACAAGAGGGACCAAATGTGAAAGTGATATTTGGCTTTCCTAAGATCACGTCCAGCAAATAATTTTTCTGATATTAATACTTTACTGCTTCTGGAGTTCACTACGACATGACTTGGAGTTGGCAACGGCTAAAAATTTTAAAACATGGAGAACAAATCTTTTACCTACAATCCCCCAGAGTGGTGGCAATATACGTAGGATTGCCAGATGGTGGAGACAAACAACAGGAAATAGTTCTCTCCATCCTGTTTTGCTAAGGACTGGACAATAAAATCCAAATGGAGATTGAAGGACACCAAGTGGTAAACTCCATAAGTATAATTCAGCAAGAAAATGAATAATTTCTAATTCTTTGCCCTTGAGGTCTGTCTGCAAGGAGTTTGTTGGGAGGGGAGAAATTGTCATATATAGTCCTCCCATCTGGACTACTGTAATGCATTCTACACAGGGCTGCCCTTGAAGAGCATCCAGAAGCTTCAGCTGGTTCAAAATGCAGCAGCCCACAGAGTTTTGTGCAAGTCCAAGATTGCATGTGTCACTTCTTTTGTGGGAGCTGCACTGGTGCCTACTACTCAGCCTACCAGATCAGGAAGGCAGGGCATGTTGCATGTCCCAACTATCAAACAACTACATCTGGATTTTTAATGTTGTACATGTACATTACCTTGGAGTATGAGAGTTGGACAGCTATATAAATATGTTTAATAAATAATAAATAAGTAAATATTTTTACATATTGAATCCTTTTCTGGCAATAATGTGATTTTATTTTTCTAACACATCCTTATGGGTAAGCATTATGGTCTATGGTAGCTAAAATATAGACGTCATCTGGCAACACCTTTTTTGAGTAACACATTTTATTACCGAGTATCAGATCGCAAAAAAAGTATGTCTTTTAATAATATTTGTTACTTGGAAAGATGTTATTGGATATTTTTATGGTAAGAAATTGATAGTGGATATTAATGATAATCCTGATTATGCATCTTTCTTTGATCACTTCGACATTATTTGAAGATTATTTCATAACTTGTCCGTAGTGTAATTGGGGAAAGAAAAGCAGAGAAAACCTTTTGAGCTTCAATCGATATTTTAGAGATATTTTTTAACAGATTGACAGAGTTGGAAGGGACTTTATAGGTCATATAGTCCAATTGCCCTGTTCAAGCAGGTGTCCCTACACTATTTCTGACAAATGGCAGTCCAATCTTTTCTTGAGTTTAACAATAAGTGGTTGCATTCCTAGCATATACTATCAGATTTTGCTTCTATAATCCCATTAATCTACACAATATTTCACATCTAGCAAGAGGATTTGGGGAAGAAGTTGGGAAGAGTCAACCTCTAATTAGACACTAACTGGACTGAAGGAATAATGATTTCCTTGTTTGATAATACAACCATTCTTTCTCATAAAATGACCATTCTCATAAGATGCATCAAGTTAGGACCTTAAGAAATATCTTAGTATTTCAAAGCAATAATCCAGAAAGGAAGACTATCTGTCTGCATACCTAGATTTTGAAACTCTAGTCCCCACCCCAAGCAACTATTTTTTAAATTAACCCATCATCTGAGCAGTCATTTTGTTCCTATTTTCCAACAAGAGAATTTCACCCAGGTCTTGTTCTTTGCTACTATCAACGAACATTGAGTAGGTCTTTTTAATCCAATACTATATAGTTGTGCTGGGATCACAACTATATAGATTTTTAGATTTGCTAACCTGAGTCACCAACTCTGATCTTTCTAACAGCCAAAGGTCATGAAGCTGAAAAAAAAATTAAAGGATTAATATTCCTTTTTAAAAAAAAGAGATTGTTGGATGGATTTTTAAAGTATTACAAAGCAGATTCAACCACACAAACATGCATCTGGACATGGAATTATGATAACTATGAAACACAATCAAGAGGCTTAATTTATTGTTCGTTTCATAAGTGCTTGATTGGCAAAATTATTTTCAAAAGGGCCATAAACAAATTAAAAATATCCTAATTCTTTTTTTTTAACTCACTACAGCTAAGAAAGAAAAGCAGGATTTCTCTTGGCTGACTCTCTGAAGTAACTTAGGTGCTTCGTAATTAGAATCTCCAAAGCTTTTTTGACTGCTTTTGCGTTATCAGAGGACAAGGGAGGAGAAAGGGGAAAAATATATTATTCAAGACTGGAAATAAATCTTGACTTTCCTGTGGCAAGGAAATGCTCTTGGAATTGAACAAAGCACCATTAGCAATGCGGAGGATCACAACACTTCAGGTCATTGGCATGAAATGGTGGTATGTATAAATATATAGTTATTTACGGGCGAGCATACAATTGATTGCGTAAGTACAGTATTGTGCTCAGGAGTGGTACTGACCTGTCACATAGTAAAGGAGTAGCAAAGCTCCATAATTCATTACCAGTTGGAAATAGAACATCATTGGAGAGATAAGGATAACAATGACTTTCTATCCCGTGATAAATTACCAGCAGCTGCATTATTTTCCCTCACTTATATATGGCTCCTCTTTATTGAATTTAGCTTGAGATAAATAAATGAACTGTCAAAAGCCTGGCTAATAATACTTCCTGGGGACCCGTTTGTGGGGTAGCTGAAGTGTTGGCTGATAAGATCTTTACCTTTTCAGCAAGGAGGGGCCTAACATTTGCTTCTGACAAGAGACCGCTGTCACCTTATCTGTTTCATTTGAGAGGTCATCAACCCCAGACTTCTTTTTTTTTAATGGAACATGAGAGGTTGGCTCTTAAGGAGAACCTGGGAAGAAATCTTGATTCTCTTCTTGAATTGAGATTATACGTCTTGGCTGTAAATCCAAAGCGGCTCCTGATCTACAGTTATTCTTAGCACTTCCTATTATCTTTACCAGCTATTGATTGTCTGGCTTTTGAGTATCTTAGCTAGAGAACTTATAAGTGTAGAATGATTGCTACAGTCTTAAGGTAAAAGTAAAGGTTTCCCTCGCACATGCGTGCTAGTCGTTCCTGACTCTAGGGGGTGGTGCTCATCTCCGTTTCAAAGCCGAAAAGCCAGTGCTGTCCGAAGACGTCTCCGTAGTCATGTGGCCAGCATGACTCAATGCCAAAGGCGCACGGAACGCTGTTCCCTTCCCACCAAAGGTGGTCCCTATTTTTTTCTACTTGCATTTTTTTACATGCTTTCGAACTGCTAGGTTGGCAGAAGCTGGGACAAGTCACGGGAGCTCACTCCATTACGCGACACTAGGGATTCGAACCGCTGAACTACTGACCTTTCTGATCGCCAAGCTCAATGTCTTAGCCACTGAGCCACCGCATCCCTCTACAGTCTTATATGGGTCAAACAAAAAAATTAATCTATTCCCTCAAGTTATAGTCCAGCTAACCCCCAATCTCATAAGGAATCTTGACTTTATGATGTTTTGTGTGAAGTTAGTCAATACTTTATATTCCTAATGTGTGAATTTTGCAATTCTCCCATTTTTCTAATATTTTAGCTCTGAAACTGAATTTTGACACAATTCCAATCTCGTTAAAAATTCCTTTATTTAAACAAGGAGAATAAGTTCCATTTGTATCTTTGGGGACATGCTGATCCGGAGGGAGTTGCAACAGAGTATAGCAAGTAGAGCTTTTGCTGTGGGGTATTCAGATAAATAATATTAATGTCAAAACTTAAAGTAATTGATCATTTTTCCATTTCTTCTCCCCTCTCCCCTGCAAAGTCGAGCAAGAATTCTAAGTAGCTTAAGGCCATATGAAAATATATGACGCAATGTAGATTTATTTAATATATGTATAGCAAGAACTATCTTGTGGTGTTACAACCAGACCATGTTTTTTTCTTATCTGCTCTTGATGTCTCAGTATGAAGATAGGTGTAGGACAGGGGTCGGCAACCTTAAACACTCAAAGAGCCACAAAGGTCCTAACCAGAAGCCCCCCATTCAATTCTGGAGCCAACTGGAAGTCTGGTTCCCCCACCATAGAGTCTCTTCCCAGCATGGCATCCTTTTTCCTCTGCTGACCGGAAGTCCGGTTCCCCCCACCATAGAGTCTCCTCCTAGCATGGCATCCTTTTTCCTCTACCTATCCTAACAATTGTGGAGTGACAGGGAGCCGCTGCAGAGGGATGAAAGAGTCACATGTGGCTCCAGAGCTGCAGGTTGCTGACCCCTGGTGTAAGAGAAAGATAGATGGAGCCTGGGGGTGGAGTCAAGAGAGGAATCAGTCTGGAATCATTATATTCCCAAAAATGTCTAAATCCAATCCTTTTGAATTCTGTTAACTCTTACCTAACATCAATTTAGAGATGACCATTAGTTGACTAGATTCTAGTATATAGGCATGAGCAATAAATCATCGTAACTGGAACTCAACTATGGTTCTGACTCCTCGTGCATCACAAGAGGCACTTCAAGAAACGAGTAAAGCAGCTCAGGTGAATGTTGAATCCAAACTAAGCCATTATTTTCTCAGCTTCTCTTTCTTGCTCTTTCCTGGTGTATGTCTCACAAATAGGACCCAAAAAGTAGAGATGATAGCTATAACCGTGTAATAGAAAATATCCTTTTTTTTTTTTTTTTAATATGCAGACCATGGATGAGACTTCACTCTTCAATCTTGAAGGCTCAAGGTTGACTCAGCCTTCCATCCTTTCTAAGGTGGGTAAAATGAGGACCCGGTTTGTGGGGGCAATAAGCTGACTTTGTATAAAATATACGAAAGTATGAAGGCTATTGCTTAACGCAGAGGTTCCCAATCTTTTTCGGTTCGCGGCTCCCATAGCAATCCGACTTGCAACTGCGCATGCGCACTAGACGTTTCAGAAATGGCGCATCAGCGTTAGACCCAGCGGGCGGAATATTTCGCGGCGCCCTTATGACGATAGCGCGGCTCCCCAGGGAGCCGCGGCGCACAGTTTGGGAACCACTGGCTTAACGCATTGTAAGCCGCCCTGAGTCTCCGGAGAACGGCGGCATATAAATAAGAATAAAATAAAATAAAAATAAATAAATAAAAATCACATCATGATTTTTTTTTTTACCATACTTTCAGGACACCACTTATTCTAGCAAAAAAGGAAGTTTCTCAGATCTGGTGGAAAAACTCTCTGAAAGGAGAACATAACTTTTTAAAAAACGCAATACATAGTTTTGCTTCAGATTATGTTGCGGTCTTCATAGAACTGAGCGTCAAACTAGAAAAAAGCCATATGAATATTTGGATTAGCAGAGATTAGCACTGCATGACTGTAACTTTGTTGCTTGTATCCTTACGATTGATATTGATATTGATTGTTTCCTAGTATGATTCGATTGCTTATTTGTACCCTATGACTATCATTAAGTGTTGTACCTTATGATTCTTGATGAACGTATCTTTTCTTTTTATGTACACTGAGACCATATGCACCAAAGACAAATTCCTTGTGTGTCCAATCACACTTGTCCAATAAAGAATTCTATTCTGTTCTATTCTATTCTGCTCTGCTCTACTGTACTCTACCCTACCCTACCCTACCCTACCCTACCCTACCCTATTTGTTAACTAGGTTAAAACGTGACTTGATGGTTTCAAAGCCAGCATGGTGACGGATTGAATCTGTTGTCTTCACATAATGTGTGTGAATTAGACAACAACACAATGGCTTTTTTTTCTACTTTGAGGCACAGTTCTGTGAAATCAGCAACTGTGTTTTCTTATCCAGGGTTGTTGTATACCAAACATCTGCATATGTGATGTGACCCCACCAAATTCCCCGTTTCTTTGAAAGAATATCTGAAGCAAGCTATATTGTATTTCATCGAGTTGAATGAGAATCAATAGGAAAAATGCCAGAGAATTTTCCTGCCAGTTACATAGTTCGTGATATTTCAGTTGTATAAACAATGCAGCCTTGCATAATTAGCTCCCATATTAGCCTGATGTACAAGGAAGAGACAGAACAATCTCTTTGACATAACTGTAGTTAGAAATCTGAGATTCTTCCATCTTTCTTAGCCATTACTGTCCCTCCAATCATTGGAATGATTTACTGAGTGAGCCCTAAGTATCCTCGTAAATGTAAAAAAAATTCCCATTTTGTTTTACAGAGCAGATGGGAATCTTAGATAGTGCGATTAAAAAAAAAATACACAATTTGCGGGGAGACTTCAATTAATCATAATCCCATTTGTGCATGTTAGATGCTTTGCAGGAGAGCAACAATGAAATGCAAGTGGGGAGGGGTGAGAGTGAAGAGCTGAGATTTTTCCTGAGGGCGTTTGGGCAACACTAAAGCAATAAAAGAGGCTGCTTTGTAATAATGCAAAGATGTATGAAGGGTACTGAATGTAAGAGTTTCTTTAGTATGCCTTTAAAAAAAAAAGAGAGGGTGTGTGCGAAAAGGAAAGTTGGGCAATATTTATTAATAATATTGTAAACCTGACATTGAATGGTATCTTGAAAAGATTGTAAGTATATATGTATATATAATAATGGAAATTAGCAGGTGAAGTTGTGTACTGTATATGTAAATTTGTCTCTTGATTAAGAGAAACTTGTATGTTTTAAATATTTTTATCAATGAATAAAGTTTTGTTTTTAAATCAATTAAAAAAAAAGAAAAGATTATAAGTGATGAAGGTGTGTTGCTATAGGTTAGAATTCAGAATCATAAGACTGGAAGGGATCTCAGAGGTCATCTACTCCAACCCCCTGATCAAGGCTGGCAACTTTATACCATCCTGGTCAAATGTTTGTCCAGTCTGTTTTTGAAAATCTCCAATGGTGGAGCACCTAGAACTCCAGGAGACAAGCTATTCCATTGATTAATTGTTCTCACTGTGAGAAAATTACTACATATTTCTAGGTTGGAATATTTCTCTCTGCTGAGCTTCCAACTCTCTCCTGCAAATTCCACCCCCCTTTCGCTCCTCTTTTATTCTCTCTGGGAGAGGCCATTCATCATCCACCTTTGGCCTTACTCCCAAGTCGACCCTTGTTCTTTAGCTGTTCCCTTCGTCTGGCAACTCTGTGCATGCACACTCTGGGAGCAGGCTCCAGCTGTTCATCTGCCTCACTGATGTCTGACTCCAAAGGCAGCTGATAACTGGCATATGGCCCTGGCCACCTCTCTGCCTCCGATGCAGAGCCCTCATCAGAGCCTTCCCCAGACTCCAGGACTGGCCCATGTTCCTCCCCAACCTCCTCACTGTCCGAATCTGCTGCCAGGTCCGCTGGCCGCTGGCGGGCCACAACATGTGCCATGTTTTTAAAAATGATTTCGTTTAGTTTACATTTTAATTTAAAAAGCCTTAATTAAATATTGTAATTTGCATCCTTCTTGTTACGACTTATCTCCTCATTCATATTAAAAGTGGGAGCATCTGGAGTGATATGGGGCCACAATTAAAGTTTGGAAGGCAACATTTAGACTTGCAGAATTAGATGGTACTTTTCTGCTTTAAAAGATTGAATAGAAGTGTATTAAATCGTTTACATGATGGACGATTGGGAAAGTTATCTTTGTGTGTCCAAGGCAATCTTTTTATAAAAAATATTAGACAACCTGTTACTCACGAGTCATCATTTCAGAGATATTTTCTTACCTAAATATGAGTGGGCAAAAAACCTCTGACTTCCTACCAGCTTCCCCATTGACTTTCCTCATAGGAAGGTCATAGCAGAGAACATAGAACATGGCAGAGAACATAGGACATGACAATCACATGACTACCACCTCTTCGGCTGAATAGGCTGTAGAAAAAATGCTTTGAAAAGTTTTTAAAAAATGCCTCTGATGAGGTAGGCGGGGTAAGTGAGTGGCGATCGGGCTGGAGACCGGTTCGGGGGCATGGCCAGCCAAAGAACCTTGGATAGTACAGTGGTCTAAAGCACCCTGTTATTAACACCAGCTGCCTGCAATTATTGCAGGTTCGAATCTCACCAGGCTCAAGGTTGACTCAGCCTTCCATCCTTTCTAAGGTAGGTAAATTGAGGACCCAGTTTGTGGGGGCAATAAGCTGACTTTGTATAAATATACAAAAGTATGAAGGCTATTGCTTAGCGCATTGTAAGCCGCCCTGAGTCTCCAGAGAAGGGCGGCATATAAATCAAATTTTAAAAAAAATGTTATTACCGGTTCTCAGAACTACTACAAATTTTTACTACCGGTTCTTGCAAACCGGTGCAAACCAGGAGCAACCCACCACTGAACTGAAGGCTACAACCAAACAGACAGACAGACAGTTTTGGTAGTAGACAGATTCTAAGATAAAGTGAAGTGAACATTTATAACAGTTCATAGGGAAATGTTTTTTTTCCCCAAACAGCTAATTCTTAGAACAAGAATCAGTTCTAGCCTTCAGAAATAACACTTCTGTAATTTTTCTTTACTTATATCCTTGAAGAGTACATCAAAAGTGGAGTGACAGTGGGAGCAGGAAGAAAAATTGTATACATTACTTCCACCTATTATATTTTGCTTCCAAGGGCAAAAGCCAGCATTCTGCAGTACTCCCCTTCTTTTGTCATGACAAAAATTGTCCTTGGAGCCTCTTAATGCTAGATGTTGTGGCATTTGTGGATGAAGGTGATCTGTAGAGGAGAAGAACTTGCATCCTGATATCATGTCAGTCTTCTTGGAGATTGTAATGCCTCCCAAGCAAGTTTTGGTCACCAAGATATGAACAAGATATTGAGACTCTGGAAAAAGGACAGAGAATAGCAACAAAGATGATTAGGGGGCTAGAGATTAAAACATATGAAGAATGGTTGCAGGAACTGAGTATGTCTAGTCTAGTGAAAAGAAAGACTAGGAGCGATATGATTAATAGTGTTCCAATATTTCAGGGGCTGCCACAAAGAGGAGGGGGTTAACGTTTTTTCCAAAACACCAGAAGGCAAGACAACGAGCGATGGATTGAAACGAAACAAGGAGAGAACCAACCTAGAACTGGAGAAATTTCCTGATAGTGAAAACAGCTAGACTTCAGAAATTGTGGGTGCTCCATCACTGGAGGGTTTTAAGAAGAGACTGGACAGTCATTTGTCTGAAATGGTATAGAGTCTCCTGCTTGAGCAGAGGGTTGGACTAGAAGACCTCCAAGGTCCCTTTCAACTCTCTTGTTCTGTTGTGAGGTCCCTTCTAACTCTGATGTTCTATGTTCTAATCAGATGTGAGAAGCCCAGGTGGCCTTTCTAGTTGGAGGGCCTTTTCCACTGTAGGCTGATGTTCTCTACCACAGAAAATTAAAAAAAAAAAATTCCCAAGCAGAAAAAAAAACCCATGTCCCTTCCTACAATTTTTCCCTCACCAAATTTATTTTCAAGTTGCAGAAAGAAAAACAATTTTGATAAGAGAATGACAGAGAAATTCTGAAGGCAAGAGAGTGTAATTAATGACCAGGTGGCCAATAGATATATATTTAGCCTCTCATTCTTCCCATACTTACATTAATTCACGATGGAAAACACTGGCAGAGACCATCTCCTCTGTTTCTTTTCCATATTAGGCTTCAGAAAATCAACAGGATAATGGAAAAGTGACCAACAGAAGTGATGTCCAATAGAATAGGACACCATCCTCTGTGATCTCCAGCAATAATGCAGACTCAGAAGAGAAACTTTACAGAAATTGTCCAGCACTCTGAGATAGAATTGAATTCTTTATTGGCCAAATGTGATTGGACACACAAGGAATGTGTCTTTGGTGCATATGCTCTCAGTGTACATAAGGAGAATAAAATACATTCAGCGAGAATAAAAAGATACAACACTTAGTGATAGAATAAGCTATCAAATCGTGCTAGGAAACAAATAAAAACAATTAATTGAAAGATACAAGCAACATGGTTATAGTAATAAGTGAGAAGAGATAGATACTAGAAAGGAAGAGAATAATAATAGTAATACAATCTTAGTAAATTGTTTGACATTGTTGAGGGAATTAGTGGTTTAGGAGGGTGATGGCATTCGGGAAAATACTGTTCTTGTGTCTAGTTGTTCTGGTGTGCAGTGCTCTATAGCGTCGTTTTGAGGGTAGGAGTTGAAACAGTTGATGTCCAGGATGTGAGGGGTCTGTCAATATTTTCACAGCCCTCTTTTTGACTCGTGCAGTATACAGGTCCTCAATAGAAGGCAGGTTGGTAGCCACGGTTTTTTCTGCAGTTCTAATTTTCCTCTGAAGTCTGTGTCTGTCTTGTTGGGTTGCAGAGCCAAACCAGACAGTTATAGAGGTGCAGATGACAGACTCAATGATTCCTCTGTAGAACTGGATCAGCAGCTCTTTGGGCAGTTTGAGCTTTCTGAGATGTGCTACTTTTGCAGGGGAAAAAAGCTTTTAAGAACTCACGAGATAGATTTTGGCAGCAGGATTATGCTGAGCCAGGGTACTCAACCTTGGCCCAGTGTCATCTATGTAAAGCCTGCATCCTTAAAGCGGACACTTCAGGATTGAAAAAAATATGTAGTGTTGAGAAGAAGAAAGGAAACAGATAACATTGTTTTCAGAAGGACCATTACACGACAAGATATTTTGTATGCCTCTTAAAGAATTCTTTGACCAACAACAACCCATTGATTTATTTAAATGAACATAATGATCTTCCTTCCCTCTTTACTCCCAGTTGTGTTCTGCCACTCCAACTTGATCAGCATATTGATATTTTGATCTTCCTTTGCCCAGGCTCTGAAACTCTGAATCTTTTATAATACGAAGGATGCGTGCAAACAGAAATCTTTTGATGCTCTCCACCCTTGGAGGTACAAATCCTACCAAATTCTTATTTAATCAATTGATCTTATTTAAATAAAACTATTTGTAAACTTCATGGTGACCTCTTTAACTCATTCTCAGCATCTACTCAAGAGTATCCAGTGGTTGTCATGTGAACAATGGACTTATTTTGTATGCAAAACTATATCTATTCTTTCAAACCATAGGTAGAGTTCCCTTGAATGAGCTTGATATCTGGTGATTAAACATACCTATTTTTCGGAGTATAAAATGCACCAGAATATAAGATGCACCTTAGTTTTTGGGGAAGAAAATAAGAAAAAAGCTGATCTGCATTCCGGAATAACCCCAATTAGCTATTCCGAGAGGTGAATTTTAGCAACAGGTTCCTTGATTGTGAGCTCTGTGCCTTACTTTTTTTTTTTTTGCCTTTTTTCTGCCTCTGAAACTTCTGAAACTCTGTTTCAGAAAAACGTTTTCTTGCCTCTGAAAGCCTCTGAAACAGAGCTTCAGAAAAAAAGCCTCTGAAGCTCTGTTTGGGGGCTTCTTTTCTGAAGCTTCGTTTCTGATGCTTTTTTCAGCCTATGAAACCTCCGTTTGAGAAGCTGGGTGGGGCTACATTCAGAATATAAGACACACCCAGATTTTCACCCTCTTTTGGGGGGGGGGAGGTGCATCTTATACTCTGAAAAATACGGTAATATAGTTTTCTTCCACTGTGCAATCATTGCTCCAAAGAACTTCAGCCACTCTGACTTCAGTTTAATCCAACACTTGCATCACTTAGTCTTTAAAGTTCTGGTGAATTCATTTTTTTAAAAAATTCTTATTTATATGCTGCCCTTCTCCAGAGACTCAGGGTGGCTTACAATGCATTAAGCAATAGCCTTCATACTTTTGTATATATTCATACAAAGTCAGCTTATTGCCCCCATAAACTGGGTCCTCATTTTACCCACCTTAGAAAGGATGGAAGGCAGAGTCAACCTTTGATTCTGGTGAGATTCGAACTCGCAGTAATTGCAGGCAGCTGGATGTTAAATGCTGCCTTGTAGGAGGCATTAGCCTCCTACGCCACTCAGGCTCCATTTAAACCCAATGGCTGGCATTAGTTTTAGTACATGGAGGACATAGAAATATTTGCTGCATGTGAAGTGATATGGAATAGTTTAAATATAATAAGTAATATCTGGGTTAATTTTGAATTAAGTAGATGGACTACATTATATGGCATTGAGTGCACCATTGAAAGAGCTGAATGACCAGGTTAGAGACAATTCCTGGAGAAAATCTATGTGGCTATAAAGAATTGACAATGACTTCATAGTGTTGTGGTCTGCGGAGCTGGCAGCAGAGTCGGACAGTGAGGAGGTTGGGGAGGAACATGGGCCAGTCCTGGAGTCTGGGGAAGGCTCAGATGAGGGCTCTGTGTTGGAGGCAAAGATGGGGCCATCTGGGAGTTATGTGCTGCCTCCGGAGCCTCCAGAGTCAGACATCAGCGAGGCAGAATAACAGGAGGAGCCTGTTCCCAGTGCGTGCATGCACAGAACTGCCAGAAGGCAAGAATAGTTAAAACAAAAGGGACGACTTGGGAGTAGGGCTTGGAGATGATTGGCCCCTCCCATAAGACATAAAGGAGGAGCAAAGGCACTTGAGGCTTTGCAGGAGGCAACTTTGTTCATTCTGGTTGGTTTAAATTCTGAAGTTCCATTTTGACTCTGTGCTCCGTGTGGCCTTGCAAAGCTAATTGCCAGTTAGGTGTTTGGCAGCAGGTCAAGAGAGATAAAGGTGGGTGCTTATTAGCCTTATCCCGAAGGGCTGTGGCAGACTTCTGTCGGACTCTACCAACTCTTTGTGACTCATTACGGGCTGTGAATGAACAGAATTTACAGCCGTTGAAATAAAAAGGGGGCTTGGGGGACTAATTGTGTGCTTTTTACTGTCTCAGGAAGCCTAGGTCAGAACACATAGCATGTAATCTATCAATCAAAAAAAGGAATCAGATTTAATGATAAAGGGTTTTGCATAGACGCCTTCTTTTGGGTGTATGATCATTTTGAAGGGGTTTTAAAGTCTATTTTACGCATGTGAATGAAATATCCATTTTTGAAGAGTGATGATGGTTTGGAGACTTGCAAAAACATTGCAAATCTCACAATGTGGTGATATTAATAGGCAGTTCCTTGATCACTGAGAAGCATTAATATTCTTTCTAATCAATCAAGGATGTTGAAATTAAAAAAATGATTTTTCCTGTTAGTCACGGTAAAAGTATAGTTGCCAATAATATATAGGTATGACCTGATATTCTTGTGTAAAACATTGTGAGTTTTCCCCACTTAGATAGGTTTTTCATATTTGTTTAACCTAACAGACAAAAAACCTGTCAGAAAAAAACAACTCAGGAATCTGAAAGACAGAGCCCAACCTTATAGATAACTAAAACAATTATTTTTTATTTTATTTTATTTGTCAAGAACGTATTAGGTAATATATATAAGTATAAGCATGAACTGAATACATAAAACAGATACAAATAGAGGAAACATTAGGACAGGGACGGTAGGCACACTGGTGCTCTTATGCACGCCCCTTACAGACCTCTTAGGAATGGGGTGAGGTCAACAGTAGACAGTCTAAGCCTCCGGGAGGGCGAAAATAGCCTCCCCAGGTTCCAGAGGCCCTCTGGAGGCCAGAAATGGGCCCGTTTCCAGTCTTCCCGAACTTTCGGGAGGCCTGTTTTTCACCCTTCCCTAGCCTCTGCATGCACCCTCCACTTACCGGCAGCAAAAACTGGCCAAGTGGGGACTCCTGGGAGGGGCGGGAGGGGTGGGAGGGGAAGCGCCAGCCGGGAGTGGGATTTGGGCGTTCTCCTAACAGAATCTTAGCTAGAGGTTCTCCCAAATCCCTGCAGACCCCCAGCACCCAACCCCTGAGCCTTCCTGTGGAGTTGATTTCTGGTTTGATCTACTTAGTGGAGCTAACAATATATAGTAGCTAAGTTAGTTTCTTTAAAATCACCTAAGATGACAAGTTGGGGTGGGAGCAGATCAGATGTGACCCTTGAACAGAGACACATTGGTTAAAAATCTATAGAGCCAGTGGTGGGATTCAGCCAGTTCACACCCCTTCAGGAGAACCGGTGATTAACTTTCTGAGAAGTTTGGAAAACTGGTTGTTGGAAGAAATCATTAGGGCAGAGAACCGGTTGTTAAATTACTTGAATCCCACCACTGTATGGTTACATGGTAGTAACTTATGGCAGTAGTTAATACATCATCCCTTCCAAGCTTAAAAATAAGATGGGCTGCTATTGCCATACTTAAATTATCTCTACTTGAGGATGAAATGGGACAGTCTATGTCCGTGATGGCAAACCTATGGCATGCGTGCCACAGGTGGCACGCAGCACCCTCTCTGTGGGCATGCAAGCCATTACCCCAGTTCAGTTCCACCACACATGTGCAAACGCCTTCCACTGGCCGGCTGGTCATGGGGTCTCTGCCATGCATGCGTGGTGTTGTGTGTGCATGCATGGGGGGCAGGGCACTGTGCGGGGCCGCAGTGTGTGCAGGGGGCATGCACACGGGGGAGATGCACATGTACGGGGGGAGACATGCATGCATGGGGAGACGCACATACACAGGGGCTGCATACACATTGTATTTGGGACGTTTAGGCACCCATTTGCGCATGCACACACACACACAATTTGGGCACTCGGTCCGAAAAAGCTTAGCCATCACTGGTCTATGTTGATCCTGATCTACCACTATCCTGATCCCTTTGAAGAAGAAAAAAAGCGTAAATATGTGATCAGCAAGCAATGCACAGAGAAATAATGTTGAATGCAAGGATTCCACTGGAAGTCATAATTACAAGGGTCATCTACCTAGGAATTAATTAATACCTGATTTTAAGAACTATTCACAGTAGGTACTATGCAACTGAAAGGCATTTCTTTCAGGAATCCATGACTTATTGCCATTGCGTCATGCCAATACTTAACACAATGTCACAGAAATGACTTGTGATTGTGATATTGCAAGGTATTTAGTCCTGGTTTTTTTTTTCCAGGCTGATGCATATTCATTTCTTTTAGAAGATTATACTAGTCATCAAAGGTTAATCCACCGTCAATTTGTAATTAGTCTTAATAATGACTTGGCGTCTCCAGACTCACCCAGGTTGGTGTAAGTGGGAAGAGGGTGAATCCATTACTTTTAGTCCATTTTCACATCCAATCGGCATCCTAAGCTGCCTCTTAGCCAACTATTTCTCTAGCTTGTGGTTTTTCCCTCTGTCTCCCAAAACATTCCCCACGTACTATTACATGAAAGACAGGAGTTGAAGCTCGTTTATTTATGTGAACTTTCTGGTTTGTTCAATGCTCACCTTTTGTAGGTATAGTTTGTAACTTCTAATTTTTAGAAAATTAGAACACTGTAATAATAAACTATATCGCACTGATGGCTAACCTTTTCTGGACCGAGTGCCCAAAGCGTGCATGCGCGAATGCATACATGTGTGCCCAACCCCCCGAAATGCAATGCAAGCGGAGCCCTTGTGCATGCACACTCCATCCCTGTGCATCTCCCCCATGCATGCATGTCTTCCTCCACGCATGCGTGTCTCCCCTGCACATGTGCATCTCCCCCATGCGTATGCACCCACACATGCTGCGGCCCCACGCAGTGCCCCGTGCCCATGCATGCACATATGCCCCCCATGCCCCCCCACACGCCCCACCCCCGTGCATGTACAGCAGAGATCCAATGACCATCTGGCCAGTGGGAGGTGCTCGCGCATGCGTGGCTAGCTAAACTGGGGTGATGGCTCGCATGCCCACAGGGATGGCGCTGCGTGCCACCTGTGGCACGTGTGCCATAGGTTCACCATCACGGCTATCTCGTATATTGAATATTGTAATGAAAAATTACACCTTGATTTAATAGGCCATTAGACATGTAAAGGTTCTGTTAAATCCAAATGTTGATTAAAACTGAATTTGCATAACAACCGATGTCATTGATGCCATTTGCATAATTACACCAAAATCATAAAACAATGCAAGCGATGTGAAAATGTAAATTATATGATTAAGAAAAAGATGCAACTGGACAGAAATGATATATAAACATCAGAAGTTATATAAATGATTATTTACATTTGTTAACAGAATCCATAAAGTCTTGCTTATAACCAACATTTGGCACTATTTGAATGATAAGATTTCAAGCTAAGACTCAAATATATGGCCATTTTACAGATATACTATTTAAATGATATAAACTGTGAGTGTACTGATAACAGATTACCTGCTATTTATAGACTGATAAACGACTTATTTCTTTCACTAACTTCACTCTGAAGCCACCCCATAAATAAAATAAAGCAAGGAACCAAGGAAACATTTAATGTTTAAATTATTTTAAATTTAATACTTAAATGGATGCCACTAATGGTTACTCATTAAAAGACCACTAAAAACATAGGTAAGCGGTCCAAAAATTCAGACTGTTTTCCGTATCTCTTTCCTGCCATCTAGTCATTGTCTAGATTTTTGCGACCCAGTTATTATGTCTGGAGAAAAGCTGCCTTATAAAAACAAATACAAACTTCCTATACTTTCCATCAAAAAAATATAAATAAGTTCTAGCAGCAAATCAGGCAACAGCAGGCTTTAACAAAAAAAAAAGTAATAAAAATATACATTGATACAATATAAAACATTACTCCCGAACACAGGAACCAAAACTACAAGTCCTTATGTTTGTGATAGAATTTTGAGGCATTCTGGAAGTTTTTTATTTTTCCAACTAGACAATCTGTTGGAAAGAGATTATGCAATGAGAGTTAGGACTCTGTCTGTTTGTCCATTGCAGATTAACTCTCCAACAATTAAAGATAAGAGCCCCAAACTTAGTATAGAAAGTCAGGTCAAGGAAAGAAAGAGTTGTTCCAGTGATTAATTGTTCTAACTGACAGGAAATTTCTCCTTAGTTCTGGGTTGGTTCACTCCTTGATTACTTTCCATCCATGGCTTCTTGTCCTGCCCTCTGATGCTTTGGAGAATAGGTTGACCTCCCTCTTCTTTGTGGAAACACCTTAGATATTGGAACACTGCTATCATGTGCCCCCCTAGTCTTCCTTTTCATTAAACTTGTTGTACCCAATTCCAGCAACCTCCTTATTTCTGCTTATTTAATTTTTTGGGGGAGAAAGTTTTATTAAACACATATTAAAACATTGGACACAGTGTAACTGTCCTGGCATTATCTTTTCCATACATACTAAAATAAACAATAAGTATCATATATACCTTACTACTTATATAAAGGTAAAGGTTCCCCTCGCACGTATGTGCTAGTCGTTCCTAGTGCTCATCTCCGTTTCAAAGCCAAAGAGCCAGCGCTGTCCGAAGACATCTCGGTGGTCATGTGGCCGGCATGACTCAATGCCAAAGGCGCACGGAGCGCTGTCCCCTTCCCACCAAAGGTGGTCCCTATTTTTCTACTTGCATTTTTTACATTCGTTTGAACTGCTAGGTTGGCAGAAGCTGGGACCAGTAACGGGAGTTCACCCCATTATGCAGTACTAGGGATTTGAACCGCTGAACCGCTGACCTTTCGATCAACAAACTCAGCGTCTTAGCCACTGAGCCACCCCGTCCCTCTTATTTACATTTATATACTTATATTATATTATATACTTATATACATTATACTTATATACTACTTATATACATTTGGTCTATTCAGTATTTACATAGACATCATTTTTCTATCTATATTTCTTATACACTTGTCTTATCCTCTTTCATTCTATTGTAATTGTATACCTAACCTTAATTCTCCATTCTATGAATTCTAGTCAGTTCATATTTTTTATCCCTCCTTTCCATTCCAACCATTGCTAAAAATTGTTCCATATCTTATAGTATTCTGACTATAAGTATTATTTTTCAATTCCAATGTTAATTTGTCCATTTCCCCAATTTTTTTTTTGATCACTTCATCTTCTAGGGGGATTTCCTTATTTTTCCAATTTTGGGCAAAGATCATTCTTGCTGCTGTTATAATATGTATTATTAAGTAAATTACCCCTTTGCTATATTTCCCATTTATAATTCCCAATAGGAATAGTTCTGGTTTATATTCTATTTCTTCTCCAGTTACTTCTGTCAGCCATAAATGAATTTCCCACCAATATTCCTTTGCTTTTTTACATGACCACCACATATGGTAATATGTGCCTGATTCGTAGTTGCATTTCGAACATTTTGGTGATAAATTTCTAAACATTTTTGCCAATCTCACTGGTGGAAAATGCCACCTGTATAACATTTTATAAAAATTTTCTTTATACGGTATTGCCAATGTTATTTTCCTATTTTTTTCCCCATAATTCTTGCCATTTTTCCAGTTGTATATTGTACCCAAAATTTCTTGCCCATGCTACCATTCGTTTCTTCGACCTGCTCTTCTTCCATTTTATAATCCAATAAGAATTTATAAATTTTCTTTACCAATTTATTGTTTGTCCCCAGAAAGATCTTATCTATTATCATTGATTCCCTTGCATATTTAATTTTTAAAGTATAAATATTTCAACAGTCCAACTCAGTGAAGAATTTATTGTGAAAGTAATTATTTTTCTGAATACTTGCCAAGGATATTGGCAAGCCAGTTATGGAATCAACTGGAAAGAAATTCATTGATTTGTTTTCTTATGGCACCGAGATCCAACTCTGATTGTTTACGAACTTATCAAGATCTCACCCAATCTATCTATTGAGTAGGTATCAATCTTTAATGTACATAGATAAAATGAAGAGTTTAATTTTGCACAAATATTTGCCAAGGATTGATACACCTTATGCAATATGCTAAGCAAATAGCTATGAAGCAAAACACGATTAACACATTTTATTACAATGTCAGTTGGAATGACCAACCAGTGTTTAGGAAAAATTACTCATGTTTGCAATAACTAGCTAAATACCTGCTTAAAATGTACACACAATTTTCTCCATGGCAACTATCCAATTCCATAGCCTTACTGTGGAGTGTTGTATTTATAGAAATTCAATCACCCTAAGAAGTTTCAGAAGCCAGCTCAAACAATGAGAAGTGGTTTGAAATAGTAAATATAGGATCCATTAAATGAAGTGCTCAAAAAAACCCACCACATGTCTATATTTTAACTCGTGCTCAAATTTGGGAACACTGAAACTAAGAATATTCTTGGGATTCCAGGTAGTCCTCAGCCTAATTTTAAGTTTATATTACACCAGAGAAAAGAAAGCATCAGGCAGTGTACCAAATGTTAATTGCAAAGGTGTTAATTGGATAAAATGGGATAAAATGGCCCTCTTTCACTCTCTCTCTCTCTCCTGTTAGGGATAGAGAAAGACAGAAGTTTATTTTCATAAATACTAGGGGGTTGGAGGATTTCAAACAGGGGCGGGCTTCAAAAATTTTAGCAAGGGGTTCTCTGCCTGGTTGCTGGGTGGGCGTGGTCATGGTGGGTGTGGCCTAGTCGGCCTCCTGAACCATGGGGGAGGGGGACGTTTTTGCCCTCCCCGGGCTCTGGAGGCTTTCCTTGAGCCTCCAGGAATGCAAAAATGGTTCCCAAGGCTCCGGAGGTCCTCTGGAGCCTTCCCGAACTTCCTGTAGGCGACGGGTGGGGTGGGTGGGGCCAGCCGGGAGTGGGATTTGGGGGTTCTCCGAACTGCACAGAATCTTAGCTAGAGGTTCTCCCGAACCCCTGTGAACCCCCAGCAGCCCACCCCTGATTTCAAAGGGTTTCTTGCTTAACAATAAGTATTTCTAGTACACAATGACTTGCCTAACACATGCAGATTTTATAATAGCTAACCATAGGTAATGTGACGCAACGGGCACCTAGAAAGTCAATTGACAGTTTTGGCAACACAGAGCTTTCTCAGGAATGAGAAGTAAATCTCATTGGAAAGAAGCCTGTGTTCTTTCCAATGTGGAGACTGTGTTAGTCCTGAGCTGGTTGGGAAATGGATTAGGTTCAGATTAGCCAAACTCCAGTCACTCTCAGGCTATATATCTAGTAGGTAGAAGGTTACAGCTTTAGTTTGGTAAGATTCTGTCAATCAGGAGTAAGCAAATAAAGGATTGGACACTGGACACTGGATGTTGTGACCTAGGCTTCCTGAGTCAGTAAAACAGACAAGTAGTCCCAAAAACCTCTTTTATTGCAACAGCTGTGAATTACGTTCATTCACAGCTGAGTCCCAATTAATTGCAAAAAGTCCTTCGGGAGAAGTCCTTCAGGATAATCACCAACTTTTACCTCCCTTGACAGACTGCCAAAGATCTACTTGGCAAAGCCACACGGATTCCAGAATCAAACAGAGATGCCGACTGGGAACAGAATTAACAACTTTGCTTTCCTGCAAAGGGCCAACGTGCCTTTGCTCTTCTTTTAAACCTTATGGGAGGGGCCAATTATATCTAGGCCTTACTCCTGAGATGTCCCTTTTGTTTTAACTGTCTGTGCCTTCTGGCAGCTCTGTGCATGCACGCACTAGGAACAGGCTCCTCCTGTTCCTCTGCCTCTCTGCTATCCAACTCTGGAGGCTCCGGAGGCAGCACGTACCTTCCAGATGGCCCTTTCTCTGCCTCCGATGCAGAGCCCTCGTCCAGGCCTTCCCCTGACTCCAGGAGTGGCCCATGTTCCTCCCCAGCCTCCTCACTGTCCAATTCTGCTGCCAGCTCCACAGGCTGCTGGCGGACCACAACACTGGATCTCACAGTGTCGTCTTTGGGTTTGGGCCTGAAGGTTGTGTTAGATGTAAGCTATTTCCATCCACTTATTTTTCCCTCACAATAATGTTTAGACTGATCTTTTGATGAGAATTTAATTCTAAATGGCAACCCTTGGACATTGGACATAGCAACAATAAGCAACCAGCACAAATGTGCCACTGCCCACAAAATGTTGACCAATTCAACAGTTCATTTACTTGATGTTAGGCAACAGCCTTTGCAATTAATTTTAGAAAATGTCGAAGTAAGGCTGTGTGAAATTAGAATTGCAGTGTTGTGGTCCGCCAGCAGCCTGCGGACCTGGCAGTGGAGTCAGACAGTGAGGAGGCTGGGGAGGACAATAGGCCAGTCCTGGAGTCAGGGGAAGGCCAGGACGAGGGCTCTGTGTCAGAGGCAGAGATGGGACCAGGGCCATCTGGGAGCAATGCACGGACTCCAGAGCCTCTAGAGGCGGACAGCAGAGAGGCAGAGGAACAGGAGGAGCCTGTTCCTAGTGCACGCATGCGAAGAGCTGCCAGAAGGCAAGAGCAGCTGAAGAAAAAAGGACAACTCGGGCAGGGGTGGGTTCTACTTACCTTTACCACTGGTTCGCAACGGGATCACGCGCGTGCGCTCAGTTCGCTCGTGCACACGCCTTGCTTCTGCGCATGCGCAGATCACTGATGATGACATCTGGGGTGGTGGGCGGGGCCTCCTGCTGGTTTTACTACTGGTTCTTGCAAACCGGTCTGAACCTAGGGCAACCCACCACTGAACTCGGGAGTAAAGCCAGAAGATGATTGGCCACTCCCATAAGGCTTAAAAGAGCAGCAACGAGCCGTTGGGTTCTTTGTAGAAAAGCAAGTTGATTCCCGTGCTTCTTGTCAGCATCTCTTGAACTTTGTCGGGGTTTTGCCAAGAAAAGGAGCCTGTAGTCTTTGCCAAGGAGCCTGTAGTACAGTGGTTTAAAGCACCCTGTTATTAACATCTATTAACATCTGCTGCTTGCAATTACTGCAAGTTCGAATCCCACCAGGCTCAAGGTTGACTCAGCCTTCCATCCTTTCTAAGGTGGGTAAAATGAGGACCCAGATTGTGGGGGCAATAAGCTGACTTTGTATAAATATACAAAAGTATGAAGGCTATTGCTTAACGCCCTGTAAGCCGCCCTGAGTTTCCGGAGAAGGGCGGCATATAAATCAAATTAAAAAAAAAAAGCCTTTGGCAGGTTGCCAAAGACATCAAAGGTTGGTGATAAGACCGATGGACTAGTTATGAAGAATTTTGTTTTAGACTAAGCTGAGAATGAATTAATTCTCAGCTGTTTTAATAAAATAAGTTTGTTGAGGACTGAATTGTGTTGGTAATCACTACTTGGGCATTGGTCATAACATGCAGAACATGGTGAAAAACAGAACTCCATGCGCTTATTTCATCCCTCCATCCCTCCATCCAGTTATGGCGAGTGTTGGGAAAGTAGAGAAGCACAGCGAGGAATGTCACGGCACATATACCTGTAAGCAAAATGTCTCATTCCTCGTTGAATGCTGATTGCATTCTGTTTGCTGATTTACAAGACAGCGGTTACACAGATGTTGTGGGAGGGGACAATTTGATAAATGAAGCATCGACAACCATTTGTCATTACAAAACAACCTGCATTTTCATTCCATTATAGGAATAAAAAGGAAAGAAAGGGAAAGCAGAAAGGGACAGCCATATTGTGTATTTGTGGCAGCGCTCGTGGCTAGAGCCCTTTTCATTTTAGTGTATTATTATTAATTGCCATGCAAAATGTCTATTTTAATGCAAGTAGCAAGGAATCGCTTCCTCTGACTGTCACTCAAAAGCACATATGGGAAAATACAAAAATTTCAACCCATGATTTCCTTGCCCTTTTTGCTTGTTATTTAGTGGGTTTTCATAGCAATACAAATAATATATATTCTCTTTCTCTCTCTCTCTTAAAAAAAAAAAACACATTATGATTTTATGTAGGTATAAATGCTAACGTGAACTTAGCATCCCATCTAGAGTCTGATTAGGCACAATGTTGCCTAATCCCTTCCCTTCCCTTCCTCTCATCACAGTCTAAATGCGAAATCAAAAACAGTAGCCTGACTTTAATTTTTCAGCTTTGCACCTGCTGCATATCAAAGCAATCTGGCTGTGCATTTTCGTTGAAGAAACAGAGCAAAATTACCATTCATTTCGGTATTTTGTTCTTGTCCCCCACACAAGTGCACGCATGCATATTTGATGCTCAACATATTGCTTTCTAAATGATTACCTCCAAACATAGATACACAGAACTCGTAGAATTTTTCAGCAGATGCCAGCGTACTTGGGGGGGGGGGGGGGGGGGGGGGGCAGTTCCTTAATCTTTGATCTAGAACTGTGACGATGTAGTGGAATATAATCTGGAGTCATAGGAGGGAGTGGGGGCCTTTTTCCCAGAGGACAAAGAGACAGTGGAGCTTGGAGTGTCTGGTGGGCAGGAAGAGGGCAAGGATGAACCCTCCCTAGCAGCTTCCACTGGCTATTTAAGCACCCAATCTAGCTGTCACCACTCTGATACCAATAGCACTTTAGACTTATATATCGCTTCATCATGCTTTACAGCCCTCTCTAAGCGGTTTACAGAGTCAGCCTATTGCCCCCAACAATCTGGGTCCTCATTTTACTGGCCTCGGATGGTTAGAAGGCTGAGTCGACCTTGAGCTGGTCAGGATCGAACTGCTGGCAGTGGGCAGAATTAGCCTGCAATACTGCATTCTAACCACTGGGTGGGAGGGAAGGAAGGAAGGAAGGAAGGAAGGAAGGAAGGAAGGAAGGAAGGAAGGAAGGAAGGAAGGAAGGAAGGGCATTAGCAGTAGTACTTAGACTTATATACTGCTTCATCGTGCTTCACAGCCCTCTCTAAGCAGTTTACAGAGTCAGCCTATTGCCCCCCAACAATCTGGGTCCTCATTTTACCGACCTCAGAAGGGTGGAAGGCTTAGTCAACCTTGAGCCGGTCTGATGATAGAATAATTGTTTACTGTTGAGCAAACGGCAAAGTGCATTACTAATAAAATTGTAAAAAATTAGACTATGTCGCCAGATGAACTGAAGAGCACTATATGAAATGAATTGGGTGCTTTAACTGAATCTTCTCCCAGGACAATAAGTCTAATGTAAAGACAAGGTCTGGGGAGGTCACTAGTTGGAAATCCTCACGAGGCCATTCAGAAGAGAAAAGAAGCATTCTTTTGTCAAATTCTCTTCACTTCCTAATATGTCTGAAGATCTGCATCGAAAATAGAATATAGTGCTCTTATTATGGGTCAAAATTTAGATAACGAGCATTAGGAAATCCCCAAAAATGACAAATGTAACCCTTTATGGAGTTAACAGAGGACATGTTGCTATTAATAAGCCTGGTTTATTTTAATCATGACCAAGCTAAAGTATGGCTTTCTATTGATCTCAAATAAAATGTTTCACATTGTTTTATAGTCTGCAATCCCATTGCGCCATTGTAGATATTGCCAAATATTTCCATCTTTGTGCATCTTGTGGCAGCTATCATACAGTAAAAACAGTATTCTGTGGGTGTTTTTTAAACTGTTTTATCAGTCGCAAGAAGAAGAAAAATCTGGTTTCAATTGAATATTAATCTTCAAAATCCTCTGAATTGTATGTGTTTGAGTCCCAACTTTTCTAGCATTTTTACATATTCAGCAAGCAGGATAAAATGACTCCAACAATTCCAGTAATTCTAATATCTCACAATATGTTAAGCTTGTTTAATCATTTAACTTTGCCTATTATTTCTCTTCCATAAAAAGCTTCTTGAGTTGAGGGGCCATAAAAGTGTTTTCAGGCACAGTCAGAATTGGTATCTATTCCATATTCTCAACATGTTATTAACATATTAACCTTGATTTTATCACATCATAAGGCTCCATGCCACCCACATCTCAAGTCCGCATCTTCTAACTCAAAAATCCTTTATTTCTCAGCAACACCCATTCTTTCATCCAAACCAAACACCAAGCTGCAAAATACAATTCCAGATTGTGTCAACCCAATCCTCTCTTTCCTATGTATCTTGTAATACCTAAGTGAATTTAATTAAGTGAATTTTGCCCCAGTCTACGACTTTTCTTGCCACCGTTGTTAAGTGAATCACTGAAGTTGTTAAGTTAGTAACCCGGTTGTTAAATGAATCATCATCATCAACAACAATTTATTATTACAGTCTTAGACCAGAGACCAGAACAAATAAAAGCACTCAGCATATATACACTTAAACATTCTAGCATAAAATAATGAATAACAGCTAAAATTTCTAATAAAGTCCGGTGTCAATTATACATGGTCTGACTATACGATAGTTGCAATCCCTAAACTATGTGGTCCATTGTAGGTTCAACGCTAAAAGGGAAAGGACTAAGCAGTGCAAAGAATTTGCCACAATTGTTATATGCCGCCCTGAGTCCTTCGGGAGAAGGGCGGCATATAAATCCAATAAATAAATAAATATAACATCGCTATGGTGGAGAAGACACAGGTTTGTGACAAATCCCCAGCACTGCTGCATAGAATCTAGCCACCTGCGGTGTAGTTATGGACTGTTCATCGTTAAGCAGCCACTAAAGATAGGTAGTGTCGGAATGGCCAGGTTACCTAGCAGTTATTGGCAGAATATTTTTTTTCTTAATCTCCGTATAAAAGGAACATATGTTCTGATCTAGGCTCCCTTAACAACCAGGAGGCAGGAATTGATCCTGGCAACACCTCTTTTATTTACATGACTGTGAATTACGTTCATTCACAGTCATCAAGGTTTGTCCAAACAGTTTTTCAAAGGAATATTTCTTAGCACAGCTTATCTCTTTTGGCAAGCTGCCACGTAACTTGTTTCCAACCGCAGTACAAGGCAAAACTTGGCACAGAGTCTCTCAGAGTACGGAATGAACTAATTGTTTCCTGCAAAAGCCAACTCCCTGTTCGCTCCTCTTTTATTTCCTGTGGGAGGGGCCAATCACCTCCAAGGTGTGGCTTTACTCCCGAGTCTCCCCTGCTTTCTGAGTTGTTCCTGTGTTCTGGCAGCTCTGCGCATGTGCACACCGGGAACGGGCTCCACCTGTTCCTCTGCCTCGCTGCTGTCTAACTCCCTCTCTGCCTCCATTGCAGAGCCCTCATCCGAGCTTTCCCTAATCCCCAGGACTGACCCAAGTTCCTTCCCAACCTCCTCACTGTCTGACTCTGCTGCCAGTTTTGCTGGCCGCTGGCAGGCCACAACACATCTAAGGAGCATGTGACCCACAGTTTCTACCTCTCCTGAGCTGTAGGGACAAAGTCTTTCCGTGAATGGTTGTTCTGCCCCAGCTACAGATCCCAAAGAACACAGCACACACAAAGTTTGTACAAAACTTAATTTACTAAAATAACTCAGTCTTTTTCAAAACAAGAAAACAAAGATAAAGTAATCACAATCTTACTAAGGTTGACAGAAAGCCCAGAAGCAATGTGCAGAGAATCCAGACGCGAAGTAGAGTGAACTAAAGTTGTTCCCTACAACTTGCTTCAGTCGGCGTTCCTCCTTAAATAGGCTAAGGGAGTGGCCAATTAGCCCCAAGCCTTACTCTTGAGGAGACCTCCTCCTGAGGAGCCACTCCTGCCTTTTGGCAGCTCTGTGCGCCCGTGCATCGAGAAGAGGCTCTTCCTCTTTGTCCTCTTCACCTAAAGGAGCTTCTGGAGGTTCTAAAGGCCCTGGCTGAATCCCCGCCTCTGGCACTACATCTTCTCCAGCCTCCTCATTGTCTGACTCGAGTGCCAGTTGCACAGGCTGCTGGCGCAGCACCACACCAGCCTCCTCGCTGTCCAAATCAGCCACCACCCGCACAGGCCACTGATGGGCCACAACAATGGTATCCTTTTATACTTGCCGTACAGGGCGGACGATGGAAGTGCATGGCACCGTGCGAGTGCAAATGCTTTCCGGTGGTTTGCTGACTCCACTTGATGACTATGAATCTGCCTTTCCCGTTGACTTTGCCTGTCAGAAAGTCATAAAAGGGGATCTCACATGACTTTGGGACACAACCACAGTCATAAATATTGAACCGGTTGCCAAGCAACTGAATTTTGATTACATGACCCTGGGGACGGTGTAGAGGTTGTAACTGTGAAAGAAGATCATAAAATCACATTTTTTTCAGTGCCGTTTAACTTTGAATGGTCACTAAGCAAACTGTTGTAAATTGAAGACTAAACTACTTTGGACTTTTCTGAACTTTGCATAATGTTGACTATTCTAAAACTGGAAATTGTGATTTCTATGTAGATTACATATCATTAGAAAGGTGAGATTGTCAGAAAATCACCAGCAGGATTTTCAAAGGGACAAACACAAAGAAATTACCCTACAATAAAACATAGCTTTTCAAAAAGGAGTCCCCAAACTTAGAAACAATGAAATATGTTTTTTTCTTTTGCTCATATGTTGAAGCTCATACGATCTTTGTAACATTGGTGTAGAGCAGTGATGGCTAACCTTTTCCAGACCGAGTGCCCAAAGTGCATGCACATGTGTACAAAAGCGCCCAAATACACAAAATGCAATGGGCACATGGTGCCCATGCATGCATGCGCTCCCCACACGCGCCCCACCACCGCACATGCACATGCCCCCCATGCGCCCTGTCCCCCTGCACATGCACACACCACCACATGTGCCCCACCCCCACATGCATGCGCGATAGAGACCTGATGACCAGCTGGCCAGCGGGAGGCACATGTGCATGCACGGCGGAGCTGAACTGGGGTGACAGTTCGCATGCCCATAGAGAGGGTGCTGTGTGCCACCTGTGGCACGCGTGCCATAGGTTCTCCATCATGGGTGTAGGGTCTGCTTGGGCAGGGGGTTGGACTAGATCAGTGGTGGTTTCCTCCTGGTTTGGCCCAGTTCTGCCGAGGTGAACCGGTTCTGCCCCCACTCCCGCCCCCCACCTCCACATTATTCTTACCTTTTAGCTAGCCCTCTCAAGAGCCAAGCAAGACTGGCACCGGCTAAGGTGGAACGCATTACTAGAGGCCGCGAAATCCAGCAACCCCCAAGATTTCTGGAGTCTGTTAAATATGAGGCCAACTAGTAGGCTCACTCATTCCATCTCTGCCACCACATGGGAACTCTTTCTACGCCGAGTCTTTTACGACACTGATGTGCCAGTCTCTTCGACCTCAGGCTCTTTCCCTAACCACCTTCCCAGATGGCCTCCTGTGGAACCATCCGCGATTGCCAAGCTAATCGGACAACTTAAACTTCGAAAAGCGCCCGGCCTGGATCTCATCCCAGCCGAAGCCATTCTAGCCCATAAGGACTGGTGGACCCCGGTTCTTACCGAGATATTTAATGCAATCAACCAAACGGGCCTCATCCCCAAGCTCTGAAAGGATGCCATAATTATTCCAATACATAAGAAAGGCGCCCATTCTGATCCCGGCAACTTCCGTAACATCAGCCTTCTTTCAATGTTGGGGAAACTCTATGCCCGCTACCTCCTGTCCAAACTGGAGTGCTGGGCTGAAGAGGCCGACCTGCTCGGATATGAGCAGGCAGGATTCCGTCCAGACCACTCTACAATTGATCATGCTTTGATCCTTCATCATCTTGCCGTAAAATATTCCACTCCCAAGAAGGGTCGTCTCTGCGTCGCCTTTATAGATCTAAAGGCTGCCTTCGACAGCATCCCTAGAGCTAAGCTGTGGGCCAAACTTTCTGCCTGGGGTATTGACAAAAGATTACTCTGGCTTATCTCCCAATTGCATGACAGAACAGAAGCAAAAGTGCGCCTCACCCCGAAGGGGGATCTCTCTAACGCTATCCCCATTAACAAGGGGTTAGGCAGGGGTGTATACTGGCACCCCTTCTCTTTAACCTATATATCAGTGACTGGAGAAAGGCATTTTCAGATCACATGGCCCACATCCATGCCCCTAGACTAGCTGATTATAGATGCCCACTCCTGCTCTACGCTGACGATGCCGCAATACTTTCATTTTCCCGGGTGGGCCTACTTAGAGCCTTAAAAATCCTTTCTGCCTATTGCTCTACTAACCAACTGCATATAAACCACTCTAAGTCCAAAATCATGATTTTTACAAGAAGCAGGAAAATCTATCAATGGCACCTTGATGGCATCCCAGTGGAACAGGTCCACAGATTTCAATATTTAGGTATCCTCTTTCAATCCAATACCAAGTGGTCTGCGCAGATTAAGTCTCTCTGTAACAAGGCTAAGATTTCCACCCATGCCCTCCTGCATTTTTTTCATACTGAGGGTGCTCATCACATCCCCTCAGCATTAAAAGTCTATAGGGCAAAGGTGATAGCAGCTATCACCTACAGCGCCTCCCTCTGGGTCCAATCCAACATTTCTTCTCTTGAGTCTGTCCACAGCCAGTTCCTACGCCGTCTGATGGGAGTCCCCCCCTGCGTAAGCAATGCCGCAATTCATCTGGAACTGGGTATATCCTCACTCAATACAATCCTGTGGAAACGTGCAATTGGCTACTGGTTGTCCCTGTGGACTAGACTTCCAGGCTATTACCTAGGCCAATGCCTATGGCGGGACCCTTTTCTTAGTCCCTGGGCCCGTAATATCCATACAAAACTTTTGATGATCGGGATTTCCCCCATTGAAGCTTTTATCCTAGGCCCCGATGCTGCCAAATCGTTGATCTTTCAATGGCTGGACGACATTGATAGACAATTAAATCTGGCACACGGATCAGGAACATGCTCACCGTTTTCCCTTGGCATTGTCCCCTCGTCTCACCCCCCGCCTTACCTCTCCACATTACATTCTATCAAACACAGGTTCGCATTTATGAAAGCACGTTTTAATGTGATCCCCTCAAACGTCCTCGATAGTAGGCTCTCGGGGGGGGGGGGGTAAAACCCATCTACTGTACATGTGATAGCCGATCCCCGGAAACCCTGTTCCATATTACATTCGTATGTCCCCACTACCGGGATGTAAGATCAAGATTCCTTTCTCCTATTTCCCAGAGATTCCCCGGTTCACCTGATATGTTTAGCCTTTACTTCCTACTCCAGGACACAGACCCCAACATAACCTCAAAGGTGGCAAAATTTTTTGCTGCAGTCGTGGCTGGAAAAAAACGGGAGAAGAGACGGGCAAGCCCTAC